>OU565297.1:11700779-12900779 GCA_913789915.3 Sphecodes monilicornis | reverse complement strand
AAATTGACCAGGGGTGGATTAGAGACTAGGTACAAAGTTAACAACACTTATGGAAAACCTAGCTAATTTTCATGTTCTTCAAACTGACCAAAGTTAGAATAGGGTACTAAGACATACAGTCAACATAGGATGAACAGCACGCGTGGAGAGTCTAGCTAATTGTCATGTGCTTCAACCCGATTAGTTTTGGATTACAGTTCCAAGTCATCCACTGAAGACAATATTAAATGCACTTTTGAAGAGCCTAGCCATCGATTGACCTTAAGAACTTTTCTCAGAATCTGATCAAGTTTAGGTTGAGATCCCAAGTCATCCGTTGAGGACAAAATTAACAATACTCGCAAAGAATCATTGTAGCTATTACTTGAATACTTTAAAAACTAGTATTGAGTTCTGGTCCGATTCATCAATTAGTCACATAGTTCCGAACCATCGTGAAGACCTCAATTAGTTCGTACCCCTACAAACTGTCCAAATCTAGCTTAAACCTGCAATCAACCAGCCCCCCTCTAAGAGGGTAAAACAAAATCTACGACCAAAAATTCGAAAGCACCCGGATGCTCCGAACCGTGAACCCAAAAGAGTTGCATCGTTGGGTAGCTATGAGATCGCGGGTGCGAACACAATCCGAATGTCCTTCACCGTTAGTAAATCACTCTTTATCGACAGTCCTTGACATTGATGCTAAACAGCAGCGAGCAGGATCTGTGTCATTCACCTTTACACACTGGGCGTGCCGACATGTAAATGATCCCTATCATCGGCTGGATCGGTAGCATCGGTCATAACTAGTGGTACAAGAAACAGCCAGCAAGAACAGCTCGACTTGAATATTGCACCTGGCTGCACTTAGGCGGTCAAGATGAACGACGTTTCCTGTACGGCGTCCAATCTGAAACGCGCGTGGCAACGGTAGAGGATGATGCTGGACATGGTAAAAATGCCACGGTGATCCACGAGGACGCGAGATCGGTCGATCAGATCAGCGATCCGGTCGCGGTGACACGCGCGTGCACCGGCAGCGCAGCAGCGGCGGCGCGTATCGATTTATGAGCAGTTGTCGCGGCGGTGTAAACAAAGCGATTCTGTCGCGCTGACTGCCGCGTCGTCGGCTACAGGTCAAACAGGCACGATGTGCCGCTCATACGAAACTTTACGAACTCTGCCGAGCACCGAGACACGACCGGGCGACGCTCGATTTGATTTCGCCCGTGGCTCGCCTGAGAGTCGCGCGGAGTCGCAGTTTCGCGGCATTCGCGCGTTGATTAGAGTACCTACAATCTCGGGGACAAAAAGATAGGACACTGCACGTTTGTTTCTGTTTTCATTCGATATCGGAAGAAAATTGTACATTTTTGTAAATCAATTATACTGCACACGTAGCTGTAAATATCTGTACGGAAGAGTACGCCTAGTATCCATTTCTAAGAATTGTTACGAAGAAAGAGGTGAACATTACAGTCCTCAAGCGGGAAAATACGATAAGACGTGCGTCGTATTCTCCCTTCTCAGTTGTAAATCTGCACAGGAAATGTTAATATTACACGTCGTCAGAAGTCTCCTATACATAGTATTTAATATACAGTGACTCTCATAAATTTTCGAACACTTTTAAAAAGACGATAACTTTTTAATATTCGACCCTACGACTTGGATTTTGTTTTGAGAAATTAGAACAATTAGTTTACTACATGATGTGAATACAGTTTTAAAGAAATTGCAGAGAAAATACTAAAAGTTATATTTCACAAGTTTTTTATGCAGGCCTATAATGAAAATTTAAAAAATACGTTTTGTAGATCTGTGTTAATTATACATATTCTGAATTTTATTAAATTCGATAGTCGCTGCAGTGAGCTACAAACGTTTAGAAATTGAAAAATTGCAGTTTTTCATAGTTTTCAGCCTCTAAATATAATAATTCCAAGGATTCTTACATATTTCAATGCCTGTCGTTTTTTTCCACATCAACCGATTTTGATGGAATTTTCAGAATGGTACCAGTGGATTGTTGAAACTTTGCCGATTAAAATGAGTCCTAACATGGCATAAATCGGTCTGCATTCATAGACTTCGTACATAGCAATCATACGTGTGCCCTTAATTTTGTTATTTACAATGAATCGAAAGCTATTCGGACATAGTCGTGTTTGGGTTTGTTTCCATCAGAGAAATCTCAACAATCCACTGGTACTAAGCTTGGGTGAGAGGTCTCCCCGGGGTGAGAGAGGGAATTATTTCAAAATCTTCAATGGGACACCCTTTTTTTTATAGCAAATCTTGGTTCTCCATTGATTTGATATTATTGGTGTAATTTCTTTCACAGATGTCGCTGCAATCGAAAGCAGTTGGAAAAATTCATTGGTTTGTTTAACAATAAATCAAAAACTACTTTTAGCATTACCCAGAAACAATGACGTGGACGTAGTATTTTTCTATTCCCGTTGGGGTGCTTGTTTTCAAATACGTTTACTTTTATTTTTCTTTTTACTTATCAACTCTTAATTTTCAACGCTTGTTTACCCATTTTGATTTTTGTCAATTACAGCACCATCTGTGACTCAAAATGCAAAAACTCGTAGGTCAAATTCGGATACATTTTTCTGGAGAATCCAAATCTGCAATAAAAATGGGGGTTCCAATTTAAGTTTTCTATCTTCCCCCACCCCCACCCCAAGAAGTGGCGGTGGGGAGTTGAGTTTGGTATCATTGGATGTCCCCCTTCGAGACGAACAACATAGCATAGTTCTCGAGAAATGGCAATGTCTTCAGATAAATCGTTCATCCTGTATATGACATGTATATCTTATAATTAACAAGCGGATCTTTATGCAAAATAAAAATTTTCTACCCGAAATGCAACAAACTGGAGTGAAATAGAAATCTGTTTTCTTTCTTAATATGTTTCATAGCTTGAAAGTAATATAACAGTATTTTTAAATTCTTGTAGTATTTTGAATGATTTAAATTACACCTTCTGATTTTTATAAAAAATGCATAAAATCCGCTGTCTACTTATGATATACAAAACTGAAATAATGTCTCATACAATACTTAAATGTTTTTTAGTAATTTATGAACTACAACTAAATTTAATTACAGAGTCGCGAGAACTAAGGGTGAAATTGCACCAAATCGTTTTTGTCGTAAATGCATAAAATCCACAATCTATAGATGAGGCAGTAAATGGTGGGGGAAGGGTAGGCATGTGTCGTGAAAATTTAAGTGTAACAGATTTGACAAAATGAGCACTACTGTAATCATTTCAATTGGCACGTAAAGGCGCTTTGAAATTTTGCTTCTGATTCGGGATCAGGCTCGTTCCGCGGTTTCGGTGGCCAGCGATCGAGAGCCGGCCTGTAATTATAGAACTCGAGTGATATGACGCCGACGCCGACGTCGCCGCAGCCGCCGCGAGCATACGTCCAACGAGCGACGCCGGAGATTAGGCGAGCCACTCGCGGAAGCGGAACTGCGACGATCGAACTACGACAGTATTATTTTCGCACGGTCTGGATTATTTCGGCTGTCGAAATAGCCGTGATTCATGGGCCCAGCGACCTTTGTCGCAACCCTGTTCGAACTAGCCTAACCGGTAACCAGATCTACCCGCAGATGATTTATTCGATCGTTCCGGTGACGTTAATTAAGAGACCTCGGTGCAGCTCGCATCCGAAGGCGAACTGAAGTTTGCCCTGTCTTTTGTGGGTCCTTGGAATGATTTGAGAATGTTGGTAATGCTCCATTGCGCCAGTGTCACCACATCGGTTAAATCGAGGGGAATGCATTTTACCACTTCTCTGATGACCAGAGTAATGTATAACACGTTGCGCGGCACGTCACGTCTACGGTGTTAGTGGGCGATGTTGGAGTGTGCTCATGGTAGTGGAATGAGATAGTGGAAGGGGAAAAGGAGGAGAGGAAAATCCTCCCAGACAGTGGAAGGGGAAAAGGAGGAGAGGAAAATCCACCTACTTTTGGATGGATCTGGCGACACTGCATTGCGCGTGTCTTTTGGAAAGGAAATTGGGAATTATGTGATATTAATGGATGTTAAGCGATGTACATAGATTTGCGCTGTTTATAGACGTTAAGCTTTCCTTTTCATTCTTTTCCTTTCCTTTCATTTCTTTTCCTTTATTTCGTTTAGTCATCCCTCATAGCCTTTTTGCCATTGTCCGTATATTTCGTATTTCGACATAATTGTACATCTGGTGACCAACGTGGTAATTGTTTACATTAGGGGCTTTCTCACTGATTTTGATGACGTTGAAATATGTTGTCAAGGTCATCATTCTGAACAATTTTTTCCTATACATGTTACCGTCGCTCAGCTTTAGTTTCCGAGATATTCGCAAAATGTTTCAACATCTCAAAATGAGATCGGAGTAGGTCTGGGTTAGGTCTGGGTTATTTATATATTATTTATATATTTTGTTATTTATATACTGGGTTATTATATATTTTCTTGATTGTTGCAGATATCCAAGAATTCGTATAGTTTCATGCTTAATACTCAGTATGCTAACACAGCTGACAATGAAATGAGTTCGCGTTCGACACGATTCATTTCACGTTTCAGTTTGTAAACATAAACAGACAAGACAGTGGGTCTCAACTGATTGAAGTCGTTTTAAGTTGTGACCGTGGCCGCGTTATCGGCGGCCACAATTTCAAATCTAACCCAGACCTACTCCGAACACTTTTCGAGATGTTGAAACTTTTTTGCGAATATCTCGGAAACGAAAGCTGAGCGGCGGTAACATGTATAGGAAAAAGTTGTTCAGAATGATGACCTTAACAACATATTTCAACGTCATCAAAATCGGTGAGGAAGCCCCTAATGTAAATATTTACCAAAAACGTTTCAAATAAAAGTTATTTGTTTCACGTCTTAGATTATGAATCTGTAATGAAAAATATATATAATTCCATTTGAAAAAATAAAGTTGACCTTGGAATGACCTTGAAAACATGATGCAAATTACAATAGGATATGACTGCTGTATCAGCCGTTCCTTGACTTAAACTTTTTATTTGAAGCATTTTTTTCTCCGAAATTTAGTTTTCAGGATATTCCAGGTGGCCAGGATGAATGCCCCACCCTGTATATAATATTATATAATATAAGTAAAATGATCCAGAATGTTAAATTATTCATGTGATTTTCTATAATTTACTTTCGCCATTTGAATGGAAATTCTGTTCACCTACGCCCACATCGCCTAACAGGTTCGCTACCGTAGACGACCTTACTCGTTTGACTAATTTTTACATCCCATGCCACGCACTATCTTACGTTAGTCGTTTAGTAGGAGTTCCGTTATTCGCAAGCAATAACGTTTCATGTTAATTTCATGAGCAACGAATACGTTGATAGACTTGTCCATAACGCCCACGAACCATAAATTGCATTTATTTGCTACGAGTATTATCGTGTCCAACTGTATGGGCAAAATCGTTGTCTTGAAATTAACCAGTGGTTGGCGCCAATTAGATTACTATAGTCGGCAGACAATGTGTTTAGACAGTTACATATGCATAGAAACGTTAGATGTTAGTCCTAGTTGAGTTTAAAAATTCGTCGAGTACGCGTGCTATTGAATGGGAATGGTCTGGCGCGTCTGTTCATGATCTGCCAATTCTACTTAGTGTACGTACTTACTAATACAGGCGTGCTTGGTGAATTTTCGAATGAAACATGTATCAACATATAAATATATAAATCTTAAATGTCTCCTAAAAGGTTGTTAGAAAGACATGAAACATCAATTCTGTAGAAATAAATTATTTATAGCCTATTTAATGTCAAAGTGTTGTTCGTCGTTGAGGATAAATGATTGAAATGCATGAAAAATTTAATTTACTGTATTATGAATTTCTTGTTGAGCTTATTCGTTGCAATAAATGCTTCACGAACTCTTTGTGCATATTAAATATTGCCGCATACTCATAAGTACCTATAGACAGCGGATCTTCATGTAAAATAAAAATTTTCTACCTAAATTGCAACAAACTAGAGTGTCAAATCGACATTTACTTTCTTTCTTAATATGCTTCATAGGTTTGAAATAATATAACAATATTTTTTAATTCATCTAACGTTTTTACTGTCTTATATTCCCCTTTTTTGTCATAAGTGCAGAAAATCTGATGTCTACTAATAAGATATATTTGCACACAATGAATCTTTTCTTTTAAATTTAGTAGACATGTTGGACCAATATTTTCATCATAACTTGTTAAAAACCACTCTCACGTCACTATTTTGTGAGGGAACATTGGTACACTTAGTACAGTTTCAATGGATCTGTGTGAAAATTTTTATTGAGCTCCGAAAAATGGATAATATAGATATAATGTTTTTGATAAAATTTTAGTTTAATTATAAAATTTTTCATTTACATTGAGGGATTATAACGTCCTTACATTTCAGGTAGAATGTTCATTTCTGTTAAAAAGTTCAAGATATTTTTGCACAGTATTTTCCTACCTTATCGCAGCTACTTATAGCAGGGTATTGTTAATTTTTCTCTTGCATCTTTATATTTAAATCAGTATGAAAGTGATGATGTTGATATCACAATGTTAGAAAAGTTTTGAACCTATTGTTAATTCTTAACCTATTCGCATCATTTAAAGAAATGTGGTCGCACAATTTCTTTTGACATCTAAATCATATGATGCTCGCAAATACTAGGTGCTTTAAATCTGATTCCACAGAAAGCTGTGTTGGTATTTATTAGGGGTGTGCGAGAACCCGAAAATGTCGAGTCGGGACCAGATGCGAATTTTTTCGAGATCTGCACGAGTTCTCAAAAATTTCGAAATTCTCGATTATGTCGGGATTCTCGATTACGTCGAGATTCTCGAAAGTTTCGGGATTTTCGAAAGTCTCGATTACCGTTATGAGACTCGCTTTAAAATCGATCGCGGTATGAGATTACGGATATTTGAGGTGTTTCCGAACACCCTAAAATTTTCGAGAATCCCGAGTCTTTCGAGAATCCTGAAACCTTCGAGAATCCCGAAACCTTCGAGAACCTCGAACATTTTTGGGAATCTCGACACTTTCGAGAATCCCGACACCTTCGAGAACCTCGAACATTTTCGGGAATCTCGACATTTTCGAGAATCCCGAAACATTCGAGAATCTCGACATAATCGAGAATCCCGAAATTTTTGAGAACCCGCCCGATTTCGTCTTAATGTCTTCCCGACTCGTCTCGACCATCGAGATCCATACATTTTCGGGTTCTCGCACACCCCCAGTATTTATACATGATGCCATTCGGTTAAGTGAACGAATTTCTCAAATATTCTCTAAAATTCAACAAATATTGTAACAAACTACGCTTCGTTCAGCTATGATAAAGCAACTAATCTCTGTTTTAAGGGAATTCAAATGAAATAGTTTCGAAAATATCGGTGACATTCGATATGTAATCCTGCATCTTCAAAATTATCGAAGAAACAGTATTAGTTGATACAAACTGAGGTACTAATAATTTATATACTTTTATAAATATAGAACTTTTGAACCCCTACTACATCTATTCCTGTTTGCTTAGAATTCACAAGTGCGCTATTCACTCAGAAAATATTTGACACCGTTCATTGATCTCTACGATCGATACGCACCGACTTAAATCATCTCGCACCTATTGTCGCCCAAAATAAAATATCCGTTCGAATAGTAGTAGTGGTGGCATAGCTATGGGCAGCCATGCGGAATAGTGGCAAGAACAACTTCCACGTTTTCACGTTTCGAACGATGCTAGCAATAGATCGAATCGTAAAGCGTTGCTATTGTATGCGTTGCAATGTCCCGTTCCCTATCATGTCCTTTTGCAATCTTGCTGGCGCATAGATCGAATGCACGCGGATCATTTTAATTGAAAAACTATATCCCGAATTGCCTCAAAACTCACCGGCGATTATAGTGATTAGCAGGAGTCGAAACTCTTTACAATATCGACAGATCAATCTTGATTGCTTCGGAAATAGTTTGAGCAAAACCACTTAATTGCTTCCGACACGATCCGGTCGCTTTTTGTTCGAATGACTAGCATAATCTACTGTTTCTGGAGAGTCAAATATAATTCAGGATGCAACTAAGTGCTCCTTGATTGCGTTACCAAATGGAAAACAGAACAGAAACTGACTTCATAAACAGTGAAACAAATTTCGATAGTTAATAATGTGTATAGTAGTGATATTTTCCTGTATAAAGGTGGAAATAGTTTGTGTGTTTATATTTTTTTAAAATATCTAGGTACATCAACTTGATATTCTGTTCACATATAAAGTATTAGCAAATTTTTACAAAGCAATAGAAAAATAAGTGAAATGGTTGTTCGTTTCTCTGAGACGACTTAAATTAATAATAACTTTCATAATTTCTAATAGAATTCCTTGTACAACATTTATGCTAATACTTCAAACAAATACATACGTAAAGATACACCTGGAAACCATGAGATTATTAAGCTAATCGTTTTGTAATTAATTGCTAAATGTTAGTGTATAAACGCATCTGTATACTACTACATCCTCTTAGTTTTACAAAGATCTACAGTTCCTATAAGAATTACAGTTTCAAATACCGAAACTTTTGTAAAGAATCGTGTTTGAAAGAGAAGTTTGAAAACGTGTTTGGACATATCTGGATCTTTGTATTTTTTAATTAATTTCCAAATATTGCTTTAAAAACGCGTCTTTTTTCTAGACTGTCCTCTTTGCTTTAAAATGACATAAGATCTGTATAAGAATTTTAGCTTTAAAGATCTAAACTTTTGTAAAGGACTACGTTACAAAGAGAAATTTAAAGAAGTATTTGGACCAGTTTGAATTGTTGCACACAATCCTCTTAACGAATTTACCGTTCACATAAAAATTACCACTTCAAAGATCGAAACGTTTATACAGAATGGTTTTAAAGAGAAAGTTGAGCCGTGTTTGGACATGTTTGAATTTTTACAGTAAATATCCTTTTAGCGTTAAAAAGATGTAACGTTCCCATAAAAATTGCAGCTTAAAACATGGAAAGTTTTGTGAAGCGTCACCTTTTAAAGAGAAGGTTGAGCCATCTTTGGACATGTTTGCATTTTTACAGTAAATATCCTCTTAGCGTTAAAAAGATGTAACGTTCCCATAAACATTGCAGCTTCAAACATGGAAACTTTTGTGAAGCGTCACCTTTTAAAGAGAAGGTTGAACCATCTTTGGACATGTTTGAATTTTTACAGTAAATATCTTCTTAGCGTTAAAAAGATGTAACGTTCCTATAAACATTGCAGCTTCAAACATGGAAACTTTTGTGAAGCATCACCTTTTAAAGAGAAGGTTGAGCCATCTTTGGACACGTTTGAATTTTTACAGTAAATATCTTCTTAGCGTTAAAAAGATGTAATGTTCCTATAAACATTGCAGCTTCAAACATGGAAACTTTTGTGAGGCATCACCTTTTAAAGAGAAGGTTGAGCCATCTTTGGACATGTTTGAATTAGCCATCAAGCAAGACACAGAAAATAATCTTGTTTGACGCCGTGTAGATGCGGTTGAAGACAAGTCCGAGTACAGTGTCCAGCTGTGAACACAGCCGCGTAGTGTATTCGAAAATCACGTGCTTTAGTACTCATTGGCTTCGCTGTCGGGAACATGCGAGGCGTTGTCCACGTGATGGCCGATCGCAGAGAAAAGGCTGTCGTTCGCGCCTAGTAAAATGGACACGATCGGCACGCAACGGAGGCCAGGCCTCCTTTAAACTGCTTGAATATCGTTATCGACTTCTAACGGTCCCTTCTGCAGCTGCTTTCGAGCCTTGCCGTCGTCGTTGAGAAAAAGAATCGGACGCACACGTGTACAGGACAGAACAAATAGAACGAGTACGTATTCGTTCTTTGCATATATGGACGCTGCTTGTGAAAACCATAGGAAACGCAATAGTGATAAGATCTCTATAAAGAAAGCGTTTGAACGGTTGCGTCATGGTGAACGATGAAGCGGTTGGTAATAATTGATACCCAGCAACAAAACTTCGAGAAGAACTTTTACTGCCAACCCGAGCTAAACCTATTTGAACTGCAATTAAAAACCTCAATCTCGGATTTATGGGAATTTTAATCTGTTCGCGGGTTATTTGAACCGTTTGGTTGAATCAATAATGCTAAACACAAATTTTAGATTCGTTAAGGTACGCTGAATATACAAAATGATGTACAGCACTTCATGTCATAAGAGTATGCGAGGCATTCTGTGTTAAATAGTTGTACAGTTATATCTCGCATATATTAATGCTGTACACTAATTGATTTTTAAGATGATAATAATGCAGATCATAAGGGAGCAAATAAAAATATATTAGAGATACTTTTGCGAGCTACTCAAATGCGCTGCAATCCAGTCTAAAATAATTGATAGGGTATGAGTCTTAATGCAAAATAAAAATTGTAAGGCAATTGTAAGAAACAGGAGTTACATGAAAGACCTCCTTTAATCATTCTAAAAAGCCTTCACTCAAAACTCAAACATTCATATTTTCTTATATACGATATGTTTTATCATTGAATTCAATTGTATTGTTAATGGAAATATTTTCCTCGTTAAAAATGTGTATTTACAATAATAGATATTTTTTTCATTTGATTGATACATTAATTTTTTTGCAGGGGTAGTACAATAAAATTATGAAGCTTTCTTGTTTACTTTAAAATACATCTAGGTATTCTTTTACACAACTAATTTTTAGAAGTTTTATTTAGTTTTATACTATTTTTATCAATTTTTTTTGTCAAAAAGAAACTCAGGTGTACAATGTGGTAACCACTTAAGAAACGAAGTTAATCACAATTTAAACAAAACAATGGTAACCATGTAAAATTATTGAATGTCAATTAAAGCTTCCTTTAAAACGATTTCAATGTTATCTAGCACTCATTGTAAACGATTCTACAGTTGTTCGGAGTGTACCTACTCTGAACAATTCCAATTAAAAACGTGAATTATTAATGAGGATTATGAAATGTGCTTGACGTGTAAGATCCACAGGTGCCTCCGGGAGGTTGAGCCTCTCAGGTTCAAGACGAGGAGAAGGACCTACACGTCGCCAAACGAGTTTGAAGCTGGCCGGTTCAGATGCATAAATAAATATTAACCGGAGTAACCAATGGGGATGCGTAGATATATCGATACACCTCAATGTCAATGCTCCTCTGACTGCCCCGGTTACATTTATTAGGGTCATTAACATCCGATAGACGTGAATGATTATCGGACTCTTCGTATAGCCCGCCATTCGATTAATGGATGCCTCTTTGACAGAAGTTCGTATCTTCATCAATCCCTATTTACTGTACCATTCAAAGGTTTAAGACCGAAACTGACTAACGACCGGTGAAATTCACCTGCATCATTTGCATCTTTTATGCTTGAATAACTATCATCAGAACCATAAAAATTCAATTGCAGGTTCTAATATACCGGGTGTTCGATAACTGGTGGTACAAGCGAAAAGGCGGTGATTCTACATGAAAAAACAAATCGAAAATATAAAATAAAATTTATTTCACGCGAGGCTTTATTTTCGCGAAAATCGAGTTTGAAAATTCAGCGAATACGCGTACCATCACATAGAAATCGGCTGTCGCGTCTGATCATGATCAATCAATTCTACTCTGTGCATATACTAATGCACGCGAACCCGAGAAATCTTTAAACTCAGTTTTCTCGAAAACAAAGCATCAAATGAACCAATTTTATTCTTTCTTTTCGACTCATTATTACATAATTATTTAATCATTATTAAATAATTGATATTATAAAGTGAGTTGTATTTTGTAAAATACCTTGATAACCATATAGTTAATGCAGGTAAATATGGGGTAAGAGTTCCTTTTAGCACCCACCTCCGATTGCCTTCAAACTTACTCTGTAGACGTCCCACGAGATCAATTTTAATACCCAATTGAGCTGTAAAAGTACAAATCGGGAGCAAGCCCCAAGCCACTGATATATGTATATGCTATGGATACGGTATTCGGATTCTGGAAATGTCGTGAATTGAACAGTAGATTTGGATGCCAGCGCCGCTATCGTTCGACCGGTGTACTATACCCCTCGTACTCCTCTTCACCCCGTGAATCTCAATACTTCGCCATGTGTTTGCGTCCCTCTAGATAGCGCTGCTTTCAATCGAGTTGATTAGACGTCATCGACACTTTTTATTTCGTAGCGTGTCAATGACGTCCAATCAACTCGATTGAAAGCAGCGCCATCTAGAGGGACGCAAACACATGGCGAAGTATAGAGGATCACGGGGTGAAGAGGAGTACGAGGGGTACAGTACACCGGTCGAACGATAGCGGCGCTGGCATCCAAATCTACTGTTCAATTCGGGACAAAAAGCTGTGTAGCTGGCTTATGGCAATAACGTATCCATAGTATATATATATATATATATATATATATATATATATATATATATATACTATGGATACGTTATATATATACGATACGGTATATATATATATATATATCAGTGCCCCAAGCCCACTAAACCTAACCCAGATCTAACCTAACCTAACCTAACCAAATAAAGTAATATAACTAGTTAAATATTGGCCTGACTGGATATTTGTTCTGAATAAATGTGATCAGTGATCGCCCACACAATAGCACAATTCCTGGAAGATATCACTGTGTATATTCTTTCCCAATTCCATGCCATTGATCTCACTAAAACACGCGCAACATGTTGGGCCACTTCTTGCGGCTTCTACTCGGGATCATGTTGATTTGCTTCATCAGAACTGTCACTCATTGTAATTTATTAAACTTATTAAAGACAAGAAACAACCGTTTAGGGTGTGTTAATAAGTGAAAATAGCGGGTACGAGTTATTAACGCAGTTTGTTGCGCATGCGCGGAGCATTTTCGCGTCACGTGACCAACACGCATGACTCAATTGGGCATGGGCAATATATCGAGTATATTGGGAGCCAATCAGAGATGGGTGCTAAAAGGAACTTCACCCAAATATGGTACTGCGGTACAGTGTAAATGTATTTTTAAAAATTGTTGTATTTTGTAAAATACCTTGATAACCATATAGTTAATGTAGGTATTCTCTTTCATCACTAACAAACAGTCGAGCATAAAGAATGTCCAATAATCGTAGCTGTGAAGAAAATGGCATGGCAAAGGGTTAAATCAGCGACCCAAAGATCTTGCACACTTCTAGAAATCTTTTCATTCGTAAAATCGCCGGAAACCCAATTGGCATAAACAGATCCGAACATCAATGATATTCCATTTGGTCTGCTAATCTGTGGTTTAATCAATGGCGCAGAGAAATAAGCAAACATCTAAATTATCGAGGCGATTACACAGAATCCTGTGGAATTGGAAACGACGAGTATCCCCGGCCGTTGAAGGACACGGTCGTAATAGTTGCCGGGTCGTTCTCCGTCGTTGTTTGTGGCATCCTAATTAAGTTCCGCTCGGTCGAAGCGTTATTAGTGCAGGCCCGCGCAATGCGTCGCTCCTAAGAGGTTCGTGGATGGTGCGCTCGGACGAAGGCGGTCGCCATTAAAGTCGACGCGTTGCGCCGTGGAAAATATCGCGCGACGTCGCATAAATATCGCGAACGTAAGAGCCAATAATAAAATCGTAAAAGTGGCTCAAAGTTCAAAAGGGAATGCCGGGCCTGGTCGCGTCCGGTTGAACAGAGTCTTGCTATTTAAGCCTGGTTCACTTGTCCCGCTCTCTCGGTAATGGCGTAGCGCGGCAAGCTTTTGCAAGTGATTCGTTAAGCGTCCGCTTTCCGTCGCGTACGTATATCTGTACACCTGTGTGCGCGAGTAAGAATGTTCAAGAATGTTCCCCGCGTATTTATATACACGGTGGTTGCTATTTTATTTTCCCCATTTCCCCGGGAAACCGATACACGTCGAGACGCGACTCGCTCGCCGTTTCTTCTGGCCCGGTGAACGGTCAAGGGAAAGAAAATACACGCGACGATGAATCCCGTCCGATAATTTACTGTGGACGAAATTGCTATAAGAACGCTACTGTTTTCGATCGAAAATGTAATGTAAGTTGATAATAGAAGTAATGCATGGAAATAATGATTGGATTGCGGATTTTTATGCAAAAGAAAAAGGGTTTGTATCGACTGCAATGAACAGGAGCCAAATAGAAATTTCTTTCTTCCTTTAATAATTTTGATAGACTAGGACTAACACATTGAAGATCTTAAACTCTTTCATTCCAGCTCTCGTTTTAAATTACACTCATTTTTACCATAAGTGCATGAAATCCGCTAATAACAAGAACAGTGCTTATAACAATACAATGGTACTGTAAAAGTAGAAATGATGTTGCTCTTTAACTAGAATGTAAAATCTGCATTTTTTCAATGTTGTTGAGGTTTTTGATCTTTTACAACCAGAATTTATAACTGAAAAATCTGGGACGAATTTTAGCATATACATCTACGTATTTGACATCAGATCGATTTTTTCAAAATTATTGCAAATAATTAAATAGCGAAAATAGGCCAAAAACTGGATTTTTAATTTTACCTCATCACAGTTGAGATATAGTGTTAAAAAGACATGTTTCTTTTTCATAGACCGTATAATTTGGTTCAATGGCACTTTTGACCATCTTTACTAGATGTAGGCTATATTCTTTCCCATTTACCAACGAGTGATAATTCTGTGATTACATTAACAGAGAACTCGAAGTTTGCTTACACAAATTGTTCTATAATAAGGACATTGTAATATAATTATAGTTCCTGATACTCAACTAATAATGCTTCATGGAATTTATTAACCCTTACACTGTAAACATTTCTACGGTACCCTCAAACTGTAAAAATGTGTTTTTCACGTCTGATACAGTTTTTAGTGAATAATGGTTCTTTACAGAAATCTGAAAAAATTCATATAGTACCTTCGAACATTCTACATTAAGAGTATCGCAATGATATTGGCAAATAATTTGTTAAAATATTTAATATTGTAAATTCTTTTTTTATTTATTTAATGTTGCTTCAACATCAAAGGTCATCAGCAACACGGTACATTTTCTTACGATATTTTATACATATTTGTTTCCTTGATATATTGGGCAAGTCCGGCGATATACTCCTTAGAACCTAACAGAATGGGTAAGGATCCAGGCAACTTAGCATTTTTTCTTCAATTCTCATATTTTTGGCATTCTATTATTAGATTATGTTATATGATATTATGTTAGATATGTTAACTGGTATTTTACATATATCGCAGATCGTGTTTTCTTTCTTATTTAACAAAAATGAATGGGTTATGTATAAAGCCAAATACGTGAATTATATAAAAACTGTTCGAAATCGACCGTACACGAATGACCCCCCTCTAAAGTTTATTGGTTCATATTTTTTCGTGAATCATGACCCTAGTAGCACAAAATATTGTATACACATTCATACAATATTAAAAAGAGATTCAATCTTTTTTTAATATTCAAATATACATACAATATTTATTCTATATTAAGAAACAAATATTTTTTTTAAATATGCAGGAAATATCTATTTCATGTTACGACAAAAATATTTTTTTCTAAATATTAAATGAATCTTTATTTCATATTAGAAATAGAATATTTTTTTCCTAATATACAGATAATATTTATTTCATATTATGAAAAAAATATTTTCTTCTTATTATAAAAAGGATCTTTATTTCATATTAGAAATAGAATATTTTTTTCCTAATATACAGATAATATTTATTTCATATTATGGAAAAAATATTTTCTTCTTATTATAAAATGAATCTTTATTTCATATTAGAAATAGAATATGTTTTTCTAATATACAGATAATATTTATTTCATATTATGTAAAAAATATTTTCTTCTTATTATAAAAAGGATCTTTATTTCATATTAGAAATAGAATATTTTTTTCCTAATATACAGATAATATTTATTTCATATTATGGAAAAAATATTTTCTTCTTATTATAAAATGAATCTTTATTTCATATTAGAAATAGAATATGTTTTTCTAATATACAGATAATATTTATTTCATATTATGTAAAAAATATTTTCTTCTTATTATAAAAAGGATCTTTATTTCATATTAGAAATAGAATATTTTTTTCCTAATATACAGATAATATTTATTTCATATTATGGAAAAAATATTTTCTTCTTATTATAAAATGAATCTTTATTTCATATTAGAAATAGAATATGTTTTTCTAATATACAGATAATATTTATTTCATATTATGTAAAAAATATTTTCTTCTTATTATAAAAAGGATCTTTATTTCATATTAGAAATAGAATATTTTTTTCCTAATATACAGATAATATTTATTTCATATTATGGAAAAAATATTTTCTTCTTATTATAAAATGAATCTTTATTTCATATTAGAAATAGAATATGTTTTTATAATATACAGATAATATTTATTTCATTTTATGTAAAAAATATTTTCTTCTTATGACATAAGTTCTTGCAGAAACTTCATCTACTGCATAGTTTTGTTGTTTCGGATCACCCTGTAGAAAGACGCGCGCGAGCACATGGGGAACACGTGCAGAATGTTTGCGAACACATCGAAAGAGGAAACGATCAGTGTACACACGTGGCCTCTCGCTCCAATTCGCCGTTAATTGGGCGACATTTTCGCCGTGCGGCTTTTTACGCTCCTGGACTATCTCAACGAGCTTATATCCCGAGGAGCAGGCATAAATTACGGCGATTACCGCGGCCACTGAGCTACTCCTCCCGAGGAGCAGTCGATTCGGCTCGCTAATTATCGGCTCCGTATAAATTTCCATCGTTTTCTGCCACGGCCGTGGCCGTCCCGACGCGTCTTCCAACGGATGCCGCCGATAGAGAAATAAATGCCCGCGTTATGGGCGCCGCCGTTAATACGCCCCTGGTGAGCAGCTTCACGCTTGCAGTCGCGTAGAAACGTGACCCCGGACATCTGCGCGGCGCCGCCGCCTTGATACAGACCCTTCCTGTCCCGATGGACATTAATATCAATCGGGATTATGAATTTTTGTTTTTCGCCCCCAGGAGAGCACCTTTCGCTTTTGCAACGGCGGAATAGCCGTCCCATAAAATGGAACAGCCGCGTAACAAGGATGTCGGGTAGCATCGGCATAATTATCCCCTGCCACTGTTCTGCATAATTTCATTTGGCGAACGAACGAATGTTGATCTTTAACGACGAGTAGGTTTTTGCCCGGGTAATGTAAACAGTTAAAAAGTTTAGGAGATAGTTGGATCTCGCACCAACCAATTAACCGAGCTCCCGGTCGCCGTGGAGGAATTCTGGTTACCGGGATGTTTAAATGTCTTTGATTTAACCGAACGCGGATTTTTTTCCCTAATGCAAAAGTTTAGCAACCGTAGAAGCCTTTTTAATGGAAGCCGACTTGTTCGAAAAATTTCATCTGCTTGTAAATGAGCTGCCATAACACGAGCATTATTGGAAAAAGTTGTTTACGGGACATGATTTCATGGGGTCTTTGGAATCCTTAAATACGTAAAGAGGTCTGTTTTTAGTTGGAATGTTGCACGTCTATATAAATTTAAAGCAGAGATAAGCGATCAAAGAAAAGATTGCAATTTGGTAGTTACAATGCAGTTAATTAGGGTAGGATTCACAGGGGTTGAATAAAAGAAGGGAAACATTACTTCGAAACTGGTAGGTAACTTAAGGGTATGTAACTTCTCAAACTTTAGAAGGCCGGCAAATTGCATAGTTCAAGTGAGTGAAATTCGAAGAACTAATATATGTATACTGCCCTCCTCAAAAAGCTTCCGGACATGTCAAATAAAACACGTACTATTAATTTATTCCCCAAATCATCAAATTTTAGTATACATTATCTAGTAAATCAATCCTAACATCTCAAAAGATGTCAAGTCATTTTGAAACAGTTATTCGTTTTCAAAGGGTAGTCTCAAACGTTTGTCCGTTACTGTGGATGAGGTATGCTTTATACAGATTTGTTGTTAAGGCTCGAAACACTGTAGTGGCTTTCTCGTCCTCAAAGCAAAAAAATGGAAAAATTTCTAATATTAATGTGGGATGCCTAGATTCCCTAAGTCTATATGGGTTGTTAGGCTAAGTGCGTGTGTAAAACAATTATGATCGGGAAGAAGACGAGAAGAGTCTCACGATGGTCACCACGCTGAACGGTTGTATCCAGATTAACCTGTACTCTAATACAGTCACATCACAAATACAACTTTTAGTATTTTCTCTGCAATTCCGACCAATTGTAATGTCTAAAAAAATATTTTCTCAAGGCATGTAGTAAACTAATTGATCTAACTTCCCAAAAAAATCCAAGTCGTTTTATCCAATCTTAAAAAAGTTGTCGCCTTTTTAAGAGCGTCCGAATATTTATTAGAATCACTGTATCTTCTTGTGTTATAAAAGTATCAGTTGTTACGAATCTGATCGCTTATTTGACCTCACCCGTTGGTTGATCCTGGATTTTCTTATTCCGTCAGGTCGACCCGACCACGCATACGAAACTCCACGTTTTCACCTGTTTTTGCAATATTTTATATTTTTTTCAGAGTCATCGTGGTCCGACCAACAGTCTTTTTTATTTTACCTGTTGTATATGCATGGAAACAAAATGATTAAAGAAACTCCCGTCCAAATCTGAATTGAGATCCCTAATCTTCAAGTTCACCTAAAGTGGCTTTCCAGCACTCTAAAGGTTTAAGCCTGCAAAATCATTGCTAACCAGTTCCAAAGTCTACCAACAACCGTCGTTTTTTTTCAACCGCATCGTCAAGATTACTATGAACTACTGGATCCTAGAGGTGCCCGCGAAAAAGGGTGTTCTTGTCTGTGCTCGTAGGCAACGTGTCGCGAACAAGAGGAACAGGAAGAGTAGCGGACGGCGACAGGACAGATTCGTTCCTAGCAAAAACGACGTTGCAAAGCATAAAACGATTTCTCGCCAATCGTCGTGCCGGGCATAGTTGGGGCGCGCGCCTCGCAGGCATTAGAAATTCCAGCCGCGGTGTATCCGCTGGTTTCACTGAAAGCCTGATAGATTTTCTGTCGATCTCTGTTAGGCGCACTGTCAGCCGGTGCGCCGGCGTTCACGCAAAAACGTCCTGGACATGCCCGCAGAGGCAGAATCGAGGCAGAAACTACAGGGTTCCCGCGTAACGGCGTCGTTTTTTCCCCAGTGGACGGTACGGTGGTGCTCTCGCGGCATATATATCTCGGCCAGGCATATAAATTTATCGCGAGGCTGATCAGCGCTAATAAGACCGCAGCAGGCACGCGCTCTGCTCGCTCGCTGGCCAAGAGGAGCTGGTGAGCGCCGTTCAACCAGTTTCCCCGATATAAACAGCATTTTTCATCGCTCTTAAAGCGATTCCTCTCGTTCCAGAGTGAGGTTTCATGCGGGGGGGGGAGGTGAGGGTAAGGGGACGAGGATCGACGGAGAACGGTAGCCCTTTCGGATCAGCCGACAACAAACTCGCTGTTCGTGTCGTTCATTCAAATTGCTCGGTCGTACCTGGGCGACCAATCGAACTCGACGAGAACCGCCGAGCGAACGCCTCTGTACGTGAACGGTACGTGCAAACGTTGAGCATTCCTTGTAACACCATCCTTCAACCTGGGCTGCCCGTCTTGATGCCCTTCCGCGGGCAGTGAGCCCCGAGCAGGCGAGAACAGAGCCGCAATTTGCGTAATTGCGATGCTTACCCTCTTGCCCCGCAACCTCCTCGAACATTTCGTTCAAGCGAGATGCGACTCTCTTAGGCTAGGTGTCCATTTGAGTGTTTCACGCGATAGCACTCTCGAATTCTGCAAGGTCCCAATGATCTCGTGATGGGATGATTTTAGAGAAAGAAGTGCTGTAATGTCTCGATATATGAGCAACAGGTGTGCACGATATTTGTGAACAATTTGTCCTCACTTCCTGCAGGATGTACCTGATGAAGAACCCAAAATGGATTCGATAATGTTGAGGAGACAATATTAATTTTATAAGAATCCTCTATTTTCAATTACTTCTTCTCTATGCGTTTACCAACATATTTGTGACATTTTTCTGATTAAAATGATATCAAGCACGATATAATTTAAATCATATTTGCCTGCTTAATGCACGATACAGTACAACCTCGCTTATTCGAACCGACGATATCTGAACTATCCAAACTGTACATATGTGTTTCAAATGTGAACAGTGTAATCTGAAGCGATCCATGTACAACACGATTCATTCTAGAAATCTGTAAAGATTTAATCTAGCACTGTAGCTAGGAAACTTTTTCCATTCTAAGAACACTCACGTTCTACTGACTAATCTGGATAATCGAGGTTCTACAGTATCGCGGATTATGCAAGTAAATATGGTCCAAATTGTATCATGCCTGGCCATGCCTGACCATGCCTGGTAATGTCTGGTCATGTCTGGTCATGTCTGGTCATGTCTGGTCATGTCTGGTCATGTCTGGTCATGTCTGGTCATGTCTGGTCATGTGTGTCACGAATATGTCGGTAAAGTTTCATGTAGAAATAATTAGAAACGAAAAGGTTGTATCATTATATGTCTATTGTTTCAGCGATACGCTGGTATTGATGTTCAGTATACACGCAATTCTTTTCTTACTGGATACTATACTCTTACAGGACATTAATGACGTGATGGCCCTCACGTTTTCACATATATCAAGACATTATTGTATTGTTATACAATGTGTATTGTTGCACCAGTACGGTGGCGTTGATGTTCAATTTACTCGCTATTATCTTCTTATAGGATACTATGTGTACTCTTTCAGGACATTATTGACATGTTGGTCCTAAAGTTGTTGCATATATCGAGACATTAGTGTACCTTGTTTGAGGGCTAGCTCATTCAATGTTTCACTATTCAATCGCATGCGAGAAATACTTTGTGGAGCAACTCTCGATGGTTTCTCCAAATGGATACCCAGCTTAACATCCCTCGCGGCCCTCATAAGCGATTTGGATGGAAATTTCGGAGCTATGCGACCTCAAGGAGCTGATCGCAACGCCTCGGCTCGTGCTACGTCAATTAGCACTATTCGCGCCTTTGATGGTTAATGCCTATCTCGCACCGGTGATTTCCGATCTGTCTCGATTGTAAATCCTCCGGTTAGTTCGGACCGCGGCGCGTTTTTTTTTTTCCTGCAGGCGTACAAACCGTGCATCTTGCGATCTGCATAATGGCGCTCCGATTTTCAACTCGATTTCGCTTTCTATGCCCGCACCGACACAGCCTACCGCTTGCGTAAATCACTCGTTCCGCGGGAACGAACGGTCTCCCGCGAGTGTTGATTCTATTCGCTGGGCGATTCAACTATGTTGTACCACTCGACTGGCAAATGTAAATTACAAGCTTAACGAGCTGCGGGCTGCCTGCCGATGTACACTTGTTGGAAATCGTAACGCGCGCCGGGATCACTTGGGAAAAGATGGAAAAACGAGACAACGAGGCCCGGCTCTCGGCTGACAGAGCTCTAATGAACCAACGCGCGCGGCGGAAATATTTTCTGCTACCGTTTTCGATGTGTTGCTATTACCTTCTTTTTATTTATTTTTTTATTTTTCGAGCGAACGGGAAGTAATGGCGATATTATCGTCCTTATGTGGGACCGACAGGGTTTATCACGATGACGGGGGATTCTCTTTTTACGAGCCATTCAGACTGGGCTAGCCGCGCTCAAAAAGAACAATTGAGCAGGAAATGTTGGAAGCGTATGGAACAAGTAGGTCTCATTAAAAATTGTTTCAATTGGAATGTTCTCAGGCAGAGTATTAACGACTGATTACGAGTTTATTTAGATAAGAAAGTTGTAAAGTGGGTGCAGACTTGAGATTTCAGTGCTCGGAGATAATATTAAGAGACTGTCTGTCATGTCTTATTCATGAGAAACTTCGTGTCTTTAAAGTGCGGTGCATGTTATGGAAGGCGAGGTAGAGAATTTTCAATTTAAAATCTAGATAATTGATATTTGAGAATTCGATTTATTGTATTTTTAGTCGATTCCAAATAAAATAATCTTATACAAGAATTTACAAATTGCTGCTAATAAATTATGTAGATTGCAAAATAAAACTATCCTAAAAACGTAAACTCTAGTATTCTATTTAACCTCAGCTTTAAAAATATCTAATTTAATCCACATGCGTTCCTTTTTACATTTTTTACTGCTTCTCAAGTATTTCTACATGCATGCACTGTATTATTTATGAACGTCTAAAAATTAAGACGTCTGAAAGACGTAAATTTCAAACGTCTTAAATACGTCTATTTACTGCGGTTATTTAAACTTTTAAAATTCTTGGGATCTTGCCGTTGCATGACTTTGTTACTTTTCTTATTTTTTATTATTTAAAGCTAAAAGTTTTTTTTTATATTTACTACGTTTTGTGATATAAATTTTCTATCGCATAATGATAGTTTTTTTTACGGTAGACAGAGGGTTAAAGACGTCTAAAAGGCGTCCATTGTAGGTCTTAAGACGTTCAGACCTAAAATGGACGTCTTTAAGACGTCGGTGTGCTATCTGGGAATCGATAAGTCCACCTGGCTCAAAGGTGAAAATTTGGTTGTAGCAACGCGAATTTGTTTCTACTTCATCATATTAGTTGCACAGATTAAATCGTGGCTATTACAATTATTCAATTGTAATTTTGTTTCAAATTCTCCTATTCTTGCAGAAAATTATGCAAGATAAAGGAGTTCTAATTATTCTAACCGTGAAGCGAAATCGTCGAGTACATTAACCTTGTTCAGATTAACTCAGTGCTGGATTAACCAATAAGCAAAGTAAACATGTGCTTAGGGCATCAGGAGAAGGGAGCACCATAGAAATTCCCTGAATTTTACATCTTTAACAGTAATATTTCGAAGAACGAAAGAGGAGTGGAAAGATGAAAATCAGTAGCGAGCGAACAAAACTCTAACTTTGGTTAAAAACACTTTTCAGTCGCATCATCGAAAATATCTAATTGGCACAGCATGTATAAGGGTGCCACGAAATCTTTTAAATGCTTAGGGCTTTTTACGGTCAAGTAAATTCGCAAAAAGCTGTACATTAACAAAAGGATCAACGCAACCGCACAGAGGATTAAACCGTACCCCCCACTTCCGCCAAGCGATTGACCCAACCAACATGGAACGCAAATGAAATACTGTATCGAAATCGGGAGGGGAAGAACGTCGTCCACAAGTCGATCGGTCGAAATGACCGATAAACCATACAGTTTCCGGCGTTAATGGCGTAATGACCGGCGTAACGTTGTATCTAACCATTTCGCAATAGTGCGTGGCGCTCGTCAGTGATCAGGCGGTGGCGAGCCGCACGCGGAGAATCAATCAAAATTACCGAGCCGTCGTGACACAGGGCTTCCTCGGGCACGCCTTTCATATTTCCCTGCCGGCCGATTATTGAAAATCATTTCTCGGAACGGTCACGAGCATCGGGGGCCGGCCCTTTGTATATCGCGTGCGTGAACGTGCACAGCCGGGCCTGGCCGGTTGCACACGCGAGCAGAAAAGGAGGCGACTGCAGGCGTGCCCCTCGTATCGTGTGCAGCTCGCCGAGTGCATCCGTGTGTCGGTGCACTCGGGATGCGAGATCAGCAAATCTAAGATCGTGCAACTGGTGTCCAGTGGCGTGTCCGCGGCATACGTTGCCGATGTTCGCCACCGAGGGAAAGACGGAGAGAAAGAAAGAGAATAAAAGAGAGAGAAAGAGAGAGAAAAAGATGAACGGAAAGGGGGATGCAGGGTGAACGAGAGAGACGAGAGCGTTGGATGCGAACGAAGAGTGAAGGATGAAGGGGACCGACGGCGAAGGAGCAGGAGGGGTCGAAGGAGAAGGAAGGAGGTGGAATGCGCGGTTCTCGAAGGAGGAGCTGTCGGCGGTGAAAAATCACGCACCCCGCCACCACTGCCACGGCCAGCATCTGCTCTACATACCCTGGCTCTCAACCTCCGCTCATCTTTCGCGCAAAACTTTCCAGTAATCGTCCGACTCCACCTGCGCGCCTCTACCCGCAGTGCACACCTACCCCGTCGTTTTTTCAATGTTTGTCCGACGGCTAATGTCATTACGATTCGTTTAAAGAACTGGTTTCTCAATCGCGGATTCCCTTGGACAGAACTGGTACCCGGATTAAATTAACGCCGCACGACGCAGTATTCGCAAAACGAATTTCCAGAAGGATCCGATGTACCAGTGGAACGAAACGAACGAGTCTAACAGGGGATTAAGCGCAGCAAGTGATGGATTAATAATCGGACCTAATTAAGCATCCCGGCTTATCGTTTGCCGGCCAGCCAGTAGCCATTCCATCTTATTAGCAACACCGGTTGCTAAGGTAGCTAAAATAGATGAATGATGATCATCGCGAGACGTCGCTATTTGTCAGGGTTCCTCTTTTCCGGGTTTCCATCCCTCGGAATGATCCGGGACGAGGTTCGGGGGATGAGAAATCGCGCGGTTCGGTTTTGTAAGAGAACGAATTCATCAATGAGAACCTCGAAGAATCAGCGTGCGGTGTAGCAGAGCAAGATATACGTGCGCTGGCTGGGCTACCGGTCGGTCGGGTCGGGTCGCTGTTCTCCTGCGCTTCATCTCTCTCTTTTGGTCTGTTTTTCTGTGCCTCCTTTCGCCC
Organism: Sphecodes monilicornis; assembly: GCA_913789915.3. Lineage (NCBI taxonomy): Eukaryota > Metazoa > Arthropoda > Insecta > Hymenoptera > Halictidae > Sphecodes > Sphecodes monilicornis. The sequence continues at coordinate 12,876,060 of OU565297.1, read as the reverse complement.
CTCCTCTTTTCACCTTCCCGGAGTGCCCCGCTCACTCGCCCTTTCCACCTTCCTATAGCTCTCTTTCTCTCTCAGGTCGCTACTCACTTCAGAGAGTTGTTGTTCGACTGTTTTATTACTTTTATAAATGCCGCCGCCGATGCTGCCACCACCACCGCCACCGCCGATGCTGTCTCTCTGCGGCGGGCATTTCCTTTGTTGGGACACCACGACCCATTGTTGCTCGCCACAAAGATGCGAATTTTAATTCGATATTGTCTAATATTATTTATGTATGCACACGCTAGAGAACCTGCCCATTTCAAAGCGTTCCCTTGCGCGACCAGCCCGCCGATACCGCTTCCTTCCTTTCGACGGGAAACCGGAGAGCTATCCGCACACACGATGAATCGACTCTTGCGCCGCTTTCAAGTTCCGCCTGCGCAGCCGACGAGCGCAGACTCTGCTTTTGATGTCCGCATTTTTTAAACTTAGAGCAAGAGGTCCCCCAGTTTTGCATTTCTTCCTAAAATCTGATTCATAATTTGAATTCGTTTGAATTTCTGCTGAAAATGTAGGTACACTAATAAGGTCACATGTGATAAAAGGAGGAAGTGAAAGAAACATAATTTCATTGAATTTAATAGGTATTATGAAAACAAGCCATTTTTTAACGTCCTACATAAAAGAAATCCTTTTCTTTATATGCAAAAATTGAAGTAAAGAAGCTGGAAGTGTTTGTCTAAGTCTATATTGTATACTGTTTAAAGTTATCCTGTATTATGAAATTTGTGGAGATTATTTAAGTTGTTAACTTATATTCCTATAGTGCAACAATTATAAAGGGTACATAAAAATGTGTCCTTAACAAACAAGAATTTTATATGACTACACATTCCTTAATCGAAAACGTACAAATTAAAAAAAAATCATTGTTCTAGACCCTCTAGTTCCCGACACATTTGCAAAAATTGGGTTTCAACCCCCAACTTTGAGGGCTACTTTCACCCCCAGATATGGATCATTGCAGATAAAAAAAAGTACGTGTCAAATATTTTTCAACAAACTATATCCTGTATATATTTCATTAAAATCGGGGTGTTACACTTGGATGATGTGTCTTATGCGAGTCCAATTTCAGAGTCACCAGGCTACAATGAAAAATATTATTATATATTGCATACAATACGATTCATTGTACAAATGACAGTAAAAATGTAATTTAGCACTATAGCTATATAATATCTATTACCCGACCACTCATATTTCACTGATTATTTCGGATAATTGAAGTTCTAATGTATCCCGGATTAAACAAGTAACCATGATCCAAAATACGTCATGTCTGGAGTCATTTTAATTAGCAAAATGTGAATAACAGTTTCAATACAAAAATTTCGGAATCAAACAACTTTTATCATTGGATTAGTATACTGTCTATGTTTGACGCTAGCGGTAAGAGATCAAAAGATAGCTTCGTCTATACATGACATAAGTGATATTTCAGTACCAAAATTAATCACATGGGATATCACAATACATCCATTTAATTCAGTCAATCCTTGAAAAGGATCAACTAATCGTAGTTAGGTAATGTTGATCTAAACTATGTTTGCTAGGTACTCTACTTAGAAACATATTTTCTGTAAGACACAGTCTTTTCAGAGCAGTCCAATGCTGCACGAAGGAGCTATCGATACCACATTGACGCGAAAAGGTGTCAACTTTCCCAGCAAGCCAGATTTAAACGACATCTAATTACCGCCAAGCCCAGAATCCACGACAAAGGAGGTACTGGCGAGGCTTGCGCGTACGTAGCTCTGCCTCCACCTGGAAATCAATATCAGTCGACGTCCAGGTTCACTTGCGACTGCAGTCACAACAGAATGCGCAACAGTTGCGTCTGAACGAAAGACAGGGAACGATACATTGTGCTTTACTATAATTCTACGGGCTGTCGGTAGTGAGAAGAGCTCTACGATGACGGGTGAGGTGAGGCCCAGGTCCATCGAGCAACTGTCAGTGCCCGAGGAACCTGTCATGCACGTGGAAACTGCGGGACGTACCGTCAAGACATCAGACATCCACATCTGGCTGGGCATCAACATCAGCATTGTTGTGATGCTGATGATCTTCGGCGTGCTACTGTTCTTGCCTCTGCGATTGTTGTTGCACACGACGTACTATAGCCGGAGCGAAAGTATCGGCAACAACGATACAACGGGGGCGACGTGCAACGCGACGATCTCCGAGGCGGAAGTGATCCCGATAGATCATCGGAAGCTGAAGCGATGCCCGCGATTAGAATACAAGGAACGTTTATCGTCGGTTTTCCGTTGCGATTACGACCGGAATTGTACGTACACGCGATACGGGGAGAACAAGGACTCAACGGGAAACGACGGAGTGGAAACAGACGGGACGATCGGGAATAAAAGCGAGGGATCGAAGGTCTCGAAGGAGACGGAAGACAAGAACTTGACAGAATGCACAGAGGAAAGTGGCAAAGATCGTCGAATGAAATCCGTTACAGTGGCCGGGCATATTCTCGTGACGATGCTTCTGATTTCAGCGATAGCTGCTCTAGTCGAAGTATTGCGAATACGTTTCGCTAGAGACAAGGTATTACAGCGGCGACCGCACTAGTTTCTTACCTTAATTTTGATCCAGAGATTTTAATCATATGATTTTTCACGAATTTCTAATTTCCGTGGTTTCGCAAATCCAATCAGTGTAGATTCGCATAAAGACAGAGATTCGAAAAACGTGAGACACGTTCGTACGTATGCATAGATGCGAGAGAGAGGGTAGGCGCTTTCGAGTACGTTTTAGAATCCAATTCATTTCGGGAATGAAACGAAAGTGAGAATAGAGATTATAATATAGAGACTACTATCTCATAGATCACACAGAGTTATTACATACATATATGAAAATCTACCGTTGTTTGTATAGTATGTTGTGTATAGGTATATAGAGTATACGTATATAAGTACATCTTGTTCGATTAGAAACGTTATATTTTTGTAAGAAACGATGTAACGAAGCTTTACACTGATTGATTTCACGTCCGCCAAAAAGTAATGACAAAAAAAAAAGTAAACAAAACAAAATATTTCATTCTGTGTCTGCAAAACCAAACAACACGAGTATACGTACATGTGCATATTTTTAAAAACCGCCTAAGGAATCGTCTAAGGCAGGTATTGCCAGTTCAAGATATGCTTCCACGATCGAAATTCCCATGAAGAGACGCTTTATTCCGAGGCAACCAATGAACAGTCAGAGGTCTTTTGAAATGCAAGGCATGCATCGATCCGCTTTACGCTTATTAGGTAGCATATAATTAGATCGGCTTGGACAGGCTATAAAAGTAACATACGTAAATGGCTGAATCAAATCCCGTAGGTGCAAAACCGCCGCCGCTTATCCGACGATCCTCATTCCCGTCGCAGCCGGCTAAGCAAACCTCTGCTGGCTCGATTGGTGGCACTCCGAATAATCGGATGTCACGACGACAGTCGGCAGAGGCCGAGGAAGAAATCGGAATTCCTATTAATGTTCTCCACCATCGCGCGCACTTAATTCGGCGACATTAAGGTAACGTTCTTTCATTGGACCAAACTTTTCGATGTTAACTCTTGACACTAAACCTACCGAACTTTAAAAGTAACTGGCACGTATTGCCTTACAAAACTGATAAGATTGAATTTATTTAGACTTTGTGTGAATATTATTATAATATGTGTTCTATTAATATTTATTCAATCATTTCTTATGTAAACATCCTTATAATTTCTATAATTGTAAAATGAAAAATCTGGTAAGGACCGTTTTGACCGATGGTGGTAGATTTAGTGTTAACTGGTATACTGGGGTCACTCATGACTCCAATAAAATTTCTGTACACTAACTGTCGCCACTGTGTTGTACGATAATTGTAAATATCAAGCTTCTTTAACTTTTTTTGAACATATCGACAATCTTGAATTTTATAGATAGAGGTATCAGAAAAAAATGTGTACAGAATTTTATGATACTTCGTAGACAAGATAAAGATGGTACCACTTAAACTAGAAATTGAAACAGTTAAGCAAGTCTTTGGTAGGTTCTATTTAAGACATGGATCTTAGACATTTTAGGGAATGGATAAAGAAAAATTCTGGATAGTGGTAGTTCTGGTTTAAATGGAACTGATCAAATATAAATATTTATATTGCAGGGACAGAAGTTTTGTTCATCGATTTTAAAAGAGTCGCCGATTCTTTTAACAAATATTAAATGATATTCAATGGATAGTACTATAACAATATTATCAACAGATTGGTGATATTTATCTGATTAAAATGAGACCAAGTACGATATAATTCGGATCATATTTAATCACGATTCTGTGGAACCTCGCTTATCCGAATTGATGATGTTCACAAACATAGAATACATGTTTCATACGTCAACAATTCAACCTAAACCGGTTCATATATAACACGATGCATTGTACAAATGACACAGTAAAGATTTAATCTAGCACTGCAGCTAAATGTTCTATTACCCGAATATTCCAATTCCACAGATTAATTTGGATAATCGAGGTTCTACTATATCATGGATTAAACAAATATTGTATAATCGAACTTGTGTAGTGTTTAGTGTCATTACAATCAGAGGGATATCATGAATATATTCATAAACGTTTTGTAAAAAATAATTAGAACCAAATTTTTTGTCATGAAATGTGTATCATGTACAATGTTTACTAGCTAACTTTAATTGTATAAAGAACGCAAGTTTATTGTTTATTTTTTATCTATGGTCTTAACACATACCCTACCGACGATTGCGAACTAAGTCTTGCATTAAATTACTTTACAGTTTTATTTATCTTTACCACGCTTTATATCAACATTCAGCTGAAAATCAAGGTTCTACGAGTAATGATAGTTTTATTTCCGGTATATATTTTAACAACCCAGATAGCACCGTACGTCCATGGGACGTCCGTTTTACGTCCGATACGTCCAATGTCCGTCGTGTACGTCCGTGGCACATCCCTCGCACATAAATTTCGGACGTCCCATGGACATCCGTTTTTTACGACCGTGGGACATCCCTCAGACATAAATTTCGGACGTCCCATGGACATCCGTTTTTTACAACCATGGGACATCCCTCGGACATAAATTTCGGACGTACCACGAACGTGGGACTTAGATTTCGTACTTGCCAGGGACGTGGTACTTAGATTATTTCGTACGTTTTCGGATGCTATATTGTGTTTCTATTATTATACTTAAAATATAGTTTATGAATTTTTTCAGATTTTTAAGTTCGCGGCGCCGTTGTTTGAAAAACACTAATTTTTCGACGTTTCTTCCGTGAAAAATGAGCTAATCTTCAAATTGTTAGATTTTATTTATTCTGTAAGTCTATTGGACACTGATAAACTTGAATATTTCACAGAAATAGTTGAAAAATGAAATTAACTTGATTAGTATTACGATTACCTCGTACATCAGCGCGCATAGTATCTGAAAATATTAATCGTGTTACCAAGAACTCGGTTGGGTCAGCGCGTTAGGCGTTCGACTGTTAATATGCTTATACTAGTTTCGCGCCCGGCATAAGTCCACTCTTTTTTATTTGATCAATTCCTCTTTTTCTAGCTATGTGATAATCAATGGTATTTTTGTAGAATTCTTTTAAACCAATATTTACATATTTAGAAAATTTTTTAAGGTGCAAACACGCTTTTATATGTCCGACAAACGTCCAATTAACGTCCGCGCGGGACGTCCTATGTACGTACTGGGATGTAACTGGGACCTCTGTCGGACATACCTGGGACATAAATCGGACATATCGTACGTCCCTGGGACGTACATATGTCCGGTACGGACGTACATTGGACGTACATTGGACGTCCGAGTGCTATCTGGGAACATAGAACAAACTATATGAAACATATAAAACACACATTTGCGAATTTCAACGATTATTTAAAATAATATTCCAGTTATAATTTGAAATAATCCTATTCAAATTATTATTTGAAACAATATTATTCAAACTTGAATTCAAATTTGAAACACTTTCATTGAAATTCTTTAAAATAATATTTCAGATTCACAATTTTTCGTCATTCATGGAACGTACTATATGTAAATGCTAATTGAATACTTTATATCCGTTTCAGTCAAACCAATCTATTGAGTTATTTGAAACTTCGCGTTAACACTAACAGGGTATGCATCTTAGACTGAAGGGTAGGTTAACAAAATACGGTGCATATAATGTATCTGAAAAATAGTAATACTATTTCTTTAATCGCACATTAGGTCACACGCATCGCACAACGCTCATGTCCACGACTTTCTAAACAATTCTTACTACTTGGGAAACCCACCATCCAAAAGGACTTCCATAAAAGACGTTAATTCTTCCAATTCGTATTCTGCAACCCCGACAATTTATTAGAAACTTTACACTATCAGCAGAACTCCTATGATGCTAAACTACGCAACAGTATTGCTTACACCTCTCCGTAGTTCTACACATTTATAATTATCTATAAGGTAATTTTAATATATGTACTAATATACTCAATACTAAATTGAATACTCCCCAATAATTCTACCAAATGATTCACGAAAAACAGATAATTTCAAATTGTTTTATTTATTTCGCTTGTAATATATCCAAAAATTTAGAAAATTTTAAATGAGAGAATTTTTCAAAATATAAATATGTTACAACTGGCGATAAAATTAATTGTTTAAATTAATATTAAACGATCAAAAAGGGACGATATAGCGACTGGTATTATTTATAGTATAAAAATATTGTTACTAATTACTGTTCATCTGTTCTTAGGTGATGCGGCCAACAAAAGACGTTTATGCAAATAAACGAAGAAAAGCGAATAAAAAGACCATCAAATCTTTTTGGGACCGGAAATGGAAGGAAGCTGACGTCCTTGCTTGTTCGTATCTTTTTACGTACAAAATCGTAACACAACGCACAGGCTTTGTGAAAGTATTAAAAAAGAGATGAATGTATTTTCGGAAAAGTTATAAATTATTTTCAAGATATTTTCTAAAAACAAAAAATATATATATACACCTGTACCTCTCTTCGACACTTCTGTAATTTTCATCGTTTCTCACGTGATATGCAAAATGTTAAATATAACTCCTGAAATTTATACATATGTACATATATTGGTGTTCAATAAATGAATTTTATTATTCTCTATATGTGCAAATGTTATCCTAACGCTTCAAAAAATAAACATTATAGTAAAAAATTATTGGGAAATACATCGGGCGATTTTATTATCTAAGATAACACATAGAACGAATTTTTAAAATTAATTAGCAAATCTAATAGTACAAGTTGTTGGATTCATCATTAACTTGTGTCTTATGCGAAGGTAATCAAAATATGAGCCGTCTATTTTGAAAGTGACCTAAGTCCGTTTATACTTAAATTGAGATATTTAAGTTTGCGTTTCAATAAAATTAAAAATACACGTATAGGATAACAATGTGTCATACGGCTTAAGTGTATCTAAAAGAGTTAAATTAACAATTCCTATTAAAATAATAACAATTATTAAGTGAACAATATGTGTTTTCTTCCCAAAAATGGAGTTAAGCCACTTTCAAAGTTAACAACCAGATTCGTTATAAAATTTGAAAGAGCCCGCAAGTCCATTCGACATAATTTAAACTGCTTCAAATTGAAAAAACAATACTCAATTTATTTTACATGTCTTTACAACTCTTCAAAAACACAATTTATGCAATTCGGGAAATTTTCTAACTATACATAAATTACATAAGAATTTACTGCTAATCTACATTCGTGTTCACTATTTCGTGTCCACGTGTGTAATAATTTATATAATTTAATATTTTAAGTTTTATGCTCAATTGTAAGTGTGTATTGCGTAAATTTTTTTTCACGGCATTAATTAAACGTACTGATTATTCAACTAAAGCAATAACTGTCAAAAAACTGAGGTTAACTTGTTAATTACTAATTGATTAAAATTACCTTCATCACTGCCTTCCGACATTTGAAAATCCGCACTTTCAGACATTATTAATAATTGATTGGACTTATGTAGGCAACTTTCAAAGTAATAGTTTTAATTATTGAACTAACTGCGAAAACTTGTGTCCAAAATTATCGTGTATACTCTGAATATACTTAAAAGCAGGTGTTGTTTATGACAGATAACTTCAAGTTGTACACGTTAATACAGTCAACAGAAAATAATTGACAAATGGACTTAGGTCACTTTCAAACTAAGCGGCTCATATATGTATTTTTATTACTGTTGTACATGTGTTTTGATACACGAGTACACATTTTTGTACTACTAATATGCCCAGATATTAATTTGTGTGATTATTTTGTATAGTATAAAATACCCGAATATTCAAAATTATAAATTAAAAAAAAAAAATTTTCATGTATGCAAATAATTTGAGAAATATTTCCTATTAAATTAAATATTAAACATGTACCCGTGTACTAAATAATACACGGATATATGAACTACATGTGTACACGTGTATTTTAAGTATGCGTTAAACGGGTACCTCTCATTTAAATCCCTCTCAAATTCTCCATGCGTTTCGCGCGCACGCTGCGCAGTGCGACCAGTCATCTAGTGGGTTTCTTGTCCTTGCCATTGGCGTGACTGGCAAACGCGGCAAGAGCAGATGTCGCCACCTTCAAGGCCGTGATACAACCTTACACGGGTGAAACGCGCAGAAAAGTGGAATCATGAATTAAAGGTGTTTCAATGACTGGTCATCTCTTCCATTGTGATAAAAAAGTTCCGGTAGCGTTGCGTTTCACCTGGTTTCTATCATTTCGATCGTGCAGTGCCGTTGAAACCAGGAATATCGGTGGCGAAGTGTTTCGCTTGTTGCACAGTTGCCAAGGCGACTAAAGTGCGTGGCTTTGTGCGTGTGCGTGTCTGAAAGTGTGCTATGAGAAGAGAACGATCGTCGGGACGGCAATTCTACGGCTATCTTCGCGCCGATGGCAATTCGATGTTTTGAAAAACGAACAGCCTGAAGACGGGAATATTATGGACTACCCGGTTTTGGGCCACTACGACCCGTCCGTAGAGGCCACGGCCGAGAGCGGCGGTGACGAGCAAGAACTACTTTGTGAGTACTCTTTCTACCCGTTCGAACGGTCCTTCTTTCTCGCGAAGGCGCCAAGAACAATCGCACCGTGCCAAACTGTATTCAATTGCAAACTCGAAGACTCAGCGAGGCGCGAAACCCGTTCGTTTCGTGACACCCGACGCTCGAATCATGGTGCGCAATCTAGCGTCCCACTGTCACAGACGAATCAAATTCGAAACAGACGTTCTTCCAATATTTTTAACACCGAATATCGCAGTATAATACTCTATATGAACTATTGGTACTTGCTGATCGATACTACAAATACTTTTGTAAAGACCTTATCTATATTTATGTCATGATACATTGACTCTTGCCAATTCTTATCTGCTGATTTAATAAACTGTTATTGACTGCTATCTCTCCTTCTATTGTTTTCAGGCATTTCATTTTGATACAAGTCAGCTGATCGGTGATTGATATATTCTAGAGCTTAACGTAACTGGAAAATCTGATTTCTGTTTCCATAGTGAAGTTTCAATGTTTTTGTAGGGGATACGAGAGATTTTTTAAGTTATGACAAGATTGTTGACCTTTATAGTAACCTATTTGTAGCACTAATATGTTATCTCAAGTTACATTAAAACGTACGGTTAATGGCTATTATTGGGAGCTGAAAAGAAGTCACCTGCGACAACACATGGACAAGCTCTGGCTTCAAACACCTGTCCTCACCATCGATGCTTTCGTAGTCCCAATGTTTAGATCCTGACGGCACATGCTACTTAGTATGTGTGATCGCTTAGACAATATTTTGCTAGAGCCAAAAATACCAGTAACTCAGGGTGTGCCTTTCCTACATTCTTTCCAAGTGACGCCTTTTCAGGTCCCAATAATACCAGCGTACAACATTTTCTTGGTCAATTGTTATATATTTTATTACAGGGGAAGAAACAAATTATGTATTATCCACTGAAGAATATGTACCTGCTACGGAACAATTTGGAGAAGATTTTGCTGGGGCAGAGTTCAATGAAACTCGTACCTTACTTGCTGATGGGGGGGATAGGTTCGGAGTTTCAACTGTTACATTCGACACTGTCGAGGAGCTTATGTGGATGGGGAATCAAGGGGTACAGTAATTGTTATTATGGATGCATGTAACTCGATTTGAAAACAATTTAACCCATTTGCATCACAGCTTTAAATAGGCGACCAAGCCTGAAAATCTAAGATGCTCATTCGACAGTCAAATGCGTGGATTATTTTGCACTCGGCGACAAGGAACAGTTGTCTTATGCATATTATTCCGCTTACATATGCAAATGGGTTAATGCAATTGATGAAACTCTCTAACTCGGGGGATTCTAACATAAATTTTTTATTTCTGACAAAATGTAAAATTTTTTAGGGTCATGTAACATCTTATTATGGGTCTGATTTACAAAAATATACCTCCTTCCAAGTGCATGCTGCACACGAAGTTCGGCATATTCATCCGTTAGATGAAGGAATCTTAATCTTGACACAGGGTTCGTTAAGATGTCAATTACGAAGAGGCATACCAATATTTACTCACACGTATGTTAAAGTTAAACTGTATACTGTATATAAGATTGAATTAATTTTGTAAATACAAATAATCTTATAGGTCATCGAATATGATAGACATGCAATGCATGCTCCAAATTTCTCCTACAAGATTGCTACTGGGGGGACATCAGGATAAAATAATTGATTTTAATCTTACTAGAGGGAAAGAGACTGGCGTAGTGAGTGTCCAAGAAAATGATTAGAGTTGCATTGTTTACACTCGTGTATCTAATTTTCTTGTATTTATAGGTAAATGTAGGGGAAAGTGGTTGTGCAATTTTAAGACAGCATAGTAGACTTATATGTGCTGGTAATCCTGCTGGAAGAATTGATCTCAGGGATCCAAATACATTATCAGTAGAACATACTTTCGATACTCATAGCGGATCTCTTAGCGATTTTGATGTACAAGGGAATTACCTTGTTACCTGTGGTTTTAGTAATAGGTAAGGAATAAATCAGCCAAAGAATTAGGAGATTTAAAATTATTAAATGTGTTGTATTTAAACCAGTATACCTTGTTCATTAAATCTGTGGCTTTAGTCGTCAGGGCCTCTCAGTAGATCGTTTCTTAATGGCGTATGACCTGAGACAAATGCGAGCATTAAGTCCGGTTACCACTCTGGTATATCCCCTTTTATTAAAGTTCCTACCCAGTTACTCAAGCCGTTTAGCTGTTGTATCACCATTGGGACAAATGCAACTTCTTGATACTATCTATGCAAATGTACAACCATCCGTGACATGCCTATATCAGGTAAATTGATGCAAAATCTATCTTTGAAACAAAATCCCTGGACACATTTGTTACACACAAACTTTTTCTATTGGAAGGTTGCTACTGGTGGTGCTATGATTCTATCATTCGATGTATCCTCCACATCCCAATGCCTTTGCTTTGGAGATGCAGCAGGATCCATACATCTTATGTCTACAAACACACCGGAACCACAGTTTAATACGTTCTCTCGGTTAGTAATTTATATTGCAATATAAACGGTAAAAAGTTGCAAATTCAAGAGAGAAAGGTAGTAAAAGATCTGAATGCTTTGATTTATTTAGCACAACAGAGTTTGCCGATCCAGCTGAATCAATTCATTCTGTTTATATACCATTTGACGATGATGTTACACCATTAAGTACAATACCTATTGTCTATACTGGACATCCGTTGTTAAGTGATTGGTCAGATGAATACTTAAAAAAAGTTTATAGGTATGTTACCGTAATTGATAGATGTTGGATTAAAAATGCTCAGTAAAATAATTATAACTTAATTGTATATTTTTAATAGTTGAATTCCCTTATTAACAGGTTAGTAGTGCTCAAATAAAATTAAGAGACTAATTACATTTTTTTTTTAATTTTTTGCAGGAAAACACCACCAATTGACCCTGAAATTCTACGCACAATGAAAATGCAAGGAACAATAGGTTATGCTCCAAATCCTCAGGCATTTCGCAGAAATCAAGTGAGGAAACAATATTTTCCCACTCTACTACAGTATTCTTCTTCAGCTTATCTAAAACTGTCTTAAAATCCAAATTTCCGTGTTTCTCTTGCTCCAATATTTTTTCATGATTTCCAACTATAATTATGTAATATAAATTCTGTGTTACATGGCATACATGTCACGTTACACGGGTTACATGGCATAGACAAAGGGAGAGCACACAATGAATTATTGCTGTTGAAAGTTGTGAGCATCTATGTGTCTTTAAATTTGAATTGTTCCAGTTGTTCTCAGGAAACGTTGTTTTTTTTTTTCATATGGAATGTATAATTATTACTATGCATTCCATAAATGTTGACATATATGGTATATTAATTGAATCAGTTTTGAAAGACAATATTAACTACATGAATACCTGCATACCTATCCATAACTTCATTGTTGCTTTGGTGGTGTAATCTTAGTATTAACCATTGCAATGAATCAGAACAGTGCATTACTCGTGACAAAATATCGAGCTCAATATGATTGAAGCTTTTATTTTGTAGAGGAAACAAGATGTAATTAAGACGTAATTAAGACTGATAACGTTTCGTGATAAATATTGTAGTCCATAAACAACGTTAAAGAAACGTGATATATTTTCGTAACTAGTCCAACAAGTATTCTAATTAATTTCCTCTACAGTAGTGTATGAGAGGAAAAGACCTTAATGAACAGTGAACACGTGTACGGATATATTTTTGCAGCATTCTTTATGTTCCTTTTTTAGTTCTTATATTCTTTCGTTCTGATATTTAATATCTTCAGAGAAAGAAAAAGAAAAATATCCGACTACCAGTTCATTACACGTATCTGATCTCATTTCTGCCACTAAAGTGTTACAAATATAAAGCCATAAGTTCTTATTAGAAGATATGTATTTGTAAGTCTCTAATCTTTCTTGAATCATAAGGAGTTTTTTAGAATTAATTTCGAGCATTTCTAAATTTAAGTATGAATAAAACATGCAAGGCGATATCAAATTTTATGTTTTGTATTAATAGCGCCTTGATGGCTGTGTGCAAATGCAATTATTAAGGGGCAGTGATTGCAATTGCCTTAATTTGTTTTCAAAGAAATATAATTTTTGTTACTCTTTATCTATATAAATATCAACAATGTGCCAATTTAATGGAGCAATAAATGTGCTCCAAAATTGTAGTGAATATCATTATACTGGCTAATTTGCAATACTCTTGTATTTACTGTGTCGATCTGATTCTAGAACAATTTGAATTAATAATAATTTTTGAGATTTTTGCATTGAGGAGTTCAAATTAAAGAAAAACGGCAGATAAGTGTGCGACGAACAAATCGAGTACAGTGTATTTTATTATTAAAAACGGCTTCTGTTCAGAGAGAACAATATTTAAAAAAACAACTTCGAAACAAAGAAAAATATCATTATTTCATATCGATGTTTACAATTTCAAAGCCCTGTACGTCATAAGTCATCGTGAAAAACGTTCTGCTGCCTTCATAGACCCCGCCTTCAAGCACAATGTGTTTGTAACTGATGCATTTTATTTGTTCCCGTTTAATGGTTTGTGCTCAATAACCTTATTACGCTTATTGTTTATAGAATATATATATATACATATATATTTCTCAAAGAATGTATAATCTACAACAGTTGTATTTGATTGAAATAAAGATTGTAAGACACAAACGAAGCCTAACTTATTGGCTTTCGGTCCCACGCGCGTTTTAATAGGTATTATTTATTTTTTCACGGTCCAAATTATGTTGACAACGACACGCTGAATTTTGCAGCATGTATCGCGCGTACAAAGCCGTCCCGAAAAAAGACATTCGATTCATTGAAGAAAAATAAATAATACCTCTTTTACAGATTCCTTACAATTTGGAAAAACGACGTGGCGTAGTCGCAAAGCTATTCGCGGGGGACTCACGCTCTAAAACCGACGATGGCACGTTTGTGGCCATACCTAAGCGATATCGTAAAATCGAGGTGAAATACTCACGCCTTGGTTACGACGAGTTCGATTTCGATCAGTATAATTGTACCAGCTTCTGCGGCCTGGAAGCCACACTTCCCAACAGTTATTGCAATGCTATGCTACAGGTAAGGTAATCTCCAAGCGTATTTCTTTTATCTGTTCAAGAGAAATAAAATTTGTGCATCTTTCAGTTACTTTACTACTGCGAGCCTGTCAGAATAGCGTTGCTTTCGCACTCATGTCAAAGAGAATTCTGCCTCTCTTGCGAATTGGGATTCTTGTTCCATATGCTGGACATATCTCGAGGACTACCTAGCCAGGCTGCCAACTTCCTTAGAGCTTTTAGGACCGTTCCTGAAGCAGCCGCATTGGGACTTATATTGAGCGACCTGCATCCTGAAACCAAAAGAAAAACTAACTTGATACGGTTGATACAAGTATGATACTAGATATACAGTTGTAGCGTTCTTCAAGTCAATTGATTAAATCTCGCTATGCTGATTACTAGGGGTATCCGAGATCTCCGAAATATCGTGTCGAATCGTGACGAAAATTTTTTTTGGGATTTGAACGGGTCTCGAAATAATTTCGGGGACCGAAAATGCCGAGATTCTCGAGAATTTTGAGAAGTACGTTTCGAAGCTATATAGTTTCGGTCGCGTATTCAATAACATTGTGAAATCGGTTTTGAATACAGTTTCAAACCTCCCTCGCAAAATATCCGGAACCGTGGCCGCATTAAATAAAACTAGTCCGAAATGTCTTTAGATTTTCCCGAATAAAATTCCCGACCCGCCATTTTCGGGTTCTCGAACACCTCTACTGATTACACGTGGGCGAGGTGTTTTACTACTCTAACTTTCTTTTCAGAGCTGGAATAGGTTTATACTGCATCAAATTCATTACGAGATCCTAGAGACAAAAAAACGGCAGCAGGAGGAAGAGGAAGCGGCTCGTCTTAAATCTGGTCCAAAGTATCCTCCTTTCGTTTATAACGAGCAAGACTTCCCTAGCATCTTGCAGGACATTGGCTCGCGGTATAGAAGTCACGACGAAGAACGGAAAAAGAGGAGAAAGCAAGAGGGGGATGGTAAATATATGTGGATCACGTCGAAAGGTAAACACAATTCATGTGTAACCTTCACATTGGGCACTCTTTGTGTTTATTTTTCATTTTGTATCCGACCACACGTTTGCACTTGGCAATGTATCCCAAGAATATTAAAGGCAATTATGTTGAACTTTTTTTTTATACTTTTTCATTCATGAATACTGATTTGTTTTAAATATATGCTAGTTTGCTATATTCTTAGGATATTGCACCTGTTTCTTGGTATTTTTGTTTTTTGGTTTATGCTACATAAAAATAGCTACATAAGAGTTTCATTCGATTCTTTTTTTTTATAGGAAAGAAGACATTGCTTTCCGCAATTGCATGATCTATTTGTAAAAATAAGTATCAGCGGTATTTTCAAATTTAAAACGATTTTTAAATCTTTGTTTTGTATCGTCCAATGCGGGTGATACACATATTTTGTTAAGTAAAAATAGCTTAAAAGAAATTGATTTCGATTGAAACAATTTTGAAATGTAGGCTGCCCTGTATTAGTTACATACCATTATTAACTACTTTATGCTTTGAAACATATATTATTCCATTAAACATTTAATATTAATCCTTATCACTCATCAAGGATAATTTGGAGTAATAAGGTTTTAATTCGTAGCACAAATATTCAAATGTGTTCAACAGAATTTTACTAAAAATAGAAATGCTTTTACATATTTTTTTAATGGGTGTATAACTAACTATTATTAAGATCGCTTCATTCATGTTTTAAATCGATATTTATTGCGGGTAGACAAGAACGACAAAAAATCTATCGAAGAAAACGAAGTGCGAGACGAGGAGACAGAGATCAGTCGTCTGTTCGGGTCCGAACAAATGCACATACATCGTTGTCTCAGATGTAGGCAAGAAGCTACCAAACATTCCATCATGTTGCTGTGTAACTTAGTTTATCCGGAATTCACAGACCCTTGTAAGACAATATTTAAACTATGCGTATCTCATGCGTGTCGAACACTTTTCTCGTGCATTAAACGAGTGAATTTTACCTTTTTGTAGCTGAGGAGGTTCCGTTTACAAGTGTTCTTGCCCGCAGTTTAAAACCTGAGAAAGTTACACCTGCATGGTGTGACATTTGTCAAAAATTTACACCCACTCTCCAATCTCGACAATTGACTAAACTACCTCAAATATTGGCACTGAACTGTGGTTTAGATACACAACAGGTACATAGAACACAAACTTGTACATACATCTTAAAATTGAAAAGAAAAAAGAAAATAATTTACCAGCAGCATACATAAAAACGCATAAAATATTTTGCTGAAGATTAACGGGATGTTTTAGACTAAAATGCAATATTTTTAACTTTGAGATTTCTTACAAAAATACTACGGAAATTTCCGGATTCTATACAGCATCCTCACTTTTAGAAATTTTAAATTCTAGACTGGATACCTCTTTAATTTGAATTAAGAAACTATTATTACTTTTCTAAACTGTTCTTGCGGGAACCTATTTTTAGTATTGTGGTCGTTTAATATTTTATTTACTGGTTATGCATCAACAAATTCTTTCAAGATTGTTATTTGAAAAAAAATGATTAAACTTCTTTTAGGTATATTACAGTCATTAAAGTGTCTATTAATGGACTACCAGTAACTGGAGTGTTAATAACTACACCTTGTCGAGTATACTGTTTACTATAAATAATATAATTATGCCAGGTGTTTTAAATCAGCATTATTTTAGGACAAATTATTCTGGCAAAAACAAATGGATATCGTTGTTCAAAAAGTATTAAGTGGAAAAGAGAGTAGTCCATCTTCAAGTCCTGTCCCTGTTACTGTGAAGCCATGTAGGTACGGTAACAATTGCACCCGAATTGGTTGTAGATTTAGGCACGTGGGTAGAGATTCAGGTACGCTTATTCAACTTAAAAATAATTCAATCACAACTAAATTATCTGCAACAAGTATTTAATCTTTGTCCTAGAAAACGTGTCAACATCACCTATTACACCACCTACAACGGCTGCAACGTTGATTGCAACTCCGCCTAGTCACTTATATTATTCGCATTCTTGGATTCCACACAATATAGAAATTTCTTTAAAAAGTAAAGGTGAACTAAAAGTCGAAAAAATTAGTAGTCCAAAGAACGATACCGGTGAAAGTAGTAAACTTAAAGAAAAGGCAGTGGTAGAAAATGGTCAGAGTGATAACAAGATACAACAAGATTCAGAATGTTCTCGAAAGAACTCGGAAAAAAAGGATGTAGAAAACCATGTTGCAGACAATGGAGAAAGGGATGACACAAACGCGACTAATGAGAGTCCAGAGAAAGTGAGTAAAATGCAATACAGTCTCAGTGCTGTTATCTGCTACATAGATGATAAAAGTAACGAGGATAGGAGGAACATTGTTGCATTGCTACGGGTTGGGCCAAATTATCATAAGAGGTCAGCTGGCAGTGCAGTGTCGCAGTGGTACATTTTCAATGATTTTTGGTAAGTGGAAGAATTTGATTTGTTTATAAGAAAATATTAAGTTGTGTTAAAAAATCACAATTGATCTTCATATGCCCTCTACGCGTTCATGTACATATAAATTGTTTGCTTCAATTGTGCTTGCAATACTTTTGAGATTGCCTACAAATTCGGAGATCTTCGGGGCTACTGATTAAAAATTGGCACCTTGTATAAATATTTATATGTTTAATAAAGTAATGATCCTTTCCTTAAATAAAGTGTATAATACATTTTATAACATGAGATTTCTAAATGTTTATATCAACTTGATCTTATAATTTAATTTCAAATTTATTTTCTTATTGCAGCATATCAGCGGTGACTCCACAAGAAGCAGTTTGGTTGAATTTAGATTGGAAAGTTCCCTGTGTTCTTCATTACACAGCTGTACCAGCACCAGAGCCAGCCCCCTTAGTTAGCCCCCTTACATATGATGTATTTGGAGAAGACAAATGCATTGCTCGCAGCGGAGGAACTAGAGGAATCACATTTACCCCTTTGACATCCGACGAAATGCCGAAGAAAGGTTCGTAAAGCACAGATACGATGAGAGATTGTTTGAAACTGCAAATTTGGGACTATAATAATTGCGAATGGAATTGGTGTTCCAGGAGAATTGGTCGGTATCGATGCAGAATTTGTAACCTTGAATCAGGAAGAATCTGAACTTCGCAGTGATGGTAAAATGTCAACCATAAAACCGAGTCACATGTCTGTGGCGCGAATTACTTGTATACGTGGGTACGTACAACTGTTCATCGTTAATATTTTACTACTTCACATTGAATACTTTTTCCCTAATCCAGCTGTTTTCCACCTGTTAAAAATGGAAAACTTATTTCTTGTTATAAATAAAGAACCAAAAAGCAGAAATATAATTTATTAATAATACACAAAAGACATCTAATCATATTCAATTAAAAACATCAATTATAACCAATTAAGAAAATGAAACAGATATACATATACAGGGTGGCCCACATAACTCTTAACAGCTCAATATCTCGAAAACTATGCCATAGATTTTAAAGTTCTTGGTCTTAAATTGCATGGATCTGAAGGGCCTTTCTCACTACATAAAAGTGAAGTCCCCACCCCCCTCCCTTCACCTTTATACTGTTAAATGGAACCCCCTATAAAACCTTACATATTCAGATTCTACAGGAAAAAACAAGTTAATTTTGTCTGAAACATTTTTTGTCAGATATTTCCATGATGAGATATAACAGTTTAAAGTTTCGACTTGTACATAGGTACTTGCTTGAAGCGCTCGGAAATAGCGTTATAATTTCCGAGCACTTCAAGTAAGTACCTATGTACAAGTCGAAACTTTAAACTGTTATATCTCATCATGGAAATATCTGACAAGAAAATGTTTCCGACAAAATTGACTTGTTTTTTCCTGTAGAATCTGAATATGTAAAGTTTTATAGGGGGTTCCATTTAAAATTATAAAGGTACCCCCACCCTCCTTAAAGTGGAAGGGAGGGGGGGCACTTCACGTTTATGTAGTTAGAAAGGCCCTTCAGATCCATGCAATTTAAGACCAAGAACTTTAAAATCGATGGCATAGTTTTTGAGATATTGAGCTGTTAAGAGTTATGTGGGCCACTCTGTATATGCTAGCCTATATTTTTCAATGGTCCAGCAACCCCTTGGGAGTTGTCATAAATAATTGAAGGGTCAAATATACAATTATAATAAATGTGCCACTTCTTCGGGAACTAATTTTTAAATTGAATATTGAGGACATTTGTAAGGGATTGCAAATAAAATTTTTTTCCAAGAATAGGTTGTACAATAAGTTTTAACTACTGCTCTAAAGTATGGAGTCGAGTAGTTGCGAAATTCATATCAACAAACATTTTAGTACCTAATAAAAACCTACAGATTTAAATAGATAATGTCTTTGAGCATAATAAAAAAAATACATATGTTTATTATTCTAATAAACATGGACTAGGAAAGTTATCCAGATTGTGCATGCTCCTAGAATTAATTAATAAATGAATCCCGAACGTTCATTTCTCGTTTCCTGTACCCTTTCCTAAAAATAAAGTACAATTATAAATACAGTGCCATTTACAATATTATAATTTGCTTATCATATTTAATTCCTCAAACAGACATGGTCCCTTGGAAGGCACCCCTTTCATAGACGACTACATAAGCACTCAAGAACAAGTGGTTGATTACTTAACAAAATTCAGTGGTATTCAACCAGGTGATTTGGACGCTAATTTCAGCAGCAAACACTTAACCACTCTTAAATCAACTTACCAGAAGTTACGATTTTTAGTGGATAATGGGATAATATTTGTTGGTCATGGTTTAAAGAATGATTTTAGGTAATTATCTTACAAAATCATCTCTAAACCTTACAAATACATATCAAAAATAAATAATCAATATTTTCGTTGATTTTCACAGGGTAATCAATTTAGTTGTACCGCCGGAACAGATAGTAGATACAGTACTATTGTTTCATTTGCCTCATCATCGTATGGTATCGTTACGATTTTTAACGTGGCACTTTTTGGGGAAAAAGATTCAATCTGAGACACACGATTCAGCGGAAGATGCTCGTGCAGCCCTTGAATTGTACCGCAAATATGAGGAGTTAGAGAGTTCAGGAAAATTGTCAGAATCATTGAAAGAACTTTACAACGTTGGCAATCAGTTGCAGTGGAAGGTAGGGAAAATAAGTGTGATGATCACGTTTGACTGTCGAGTCACAAGTCCTCAAAAATTCCACAAAGTCAAAATACAAAATTTCTCATAATGACTGTTCCTTAAGTCCTTCTATATCCTTCAAACCATTCCAAGATTTAATTTACTCGAATATACCACAATGAAACTTAATTTTTTAACCTCATCCGAAAACACTGTCATCCATATATGACCGACATGACAATCAACGTATTAAAAAAATACTTTTCATTATTTAATTTTGTACACGTATTTTTGTAATTCAGGTGCCGGACAGCTGATACGAGGATGACCCCCACGAGGAAGTACATGATTTCATTTCACTAGGCAACGAAGGCGAGATTTAGATGATGATTTTGAAGCTCAGTGTAAATAATCTAAGAATTGTGTTTCGTAAAGCATCAGCTAATTTGTTCAAAACACTTGTTAAGAGTGTTTCGAAATTCCATTTTGCGGTGAAATCATGCCCTCCTCGCTTTCAGAGATAACTCTCGTGGTAGAAAGAGTATTTGCGGGTGAAATGTGGCGATGATGTCGCAAAGATTAATATTACGGGTACAATTACATTCTCTTTTTACGACACCACTTTGTCCGATCGTTTACTATAATATCTGTTACACGGAGCATGAGCATAATCGAATTTATCGTATGTGAATCAAACTGATGTCTGATCTTCGTTGAACTGATCATGTAAATTATTAAGGCAATTAACGAAATGGAATTCTTGTTGATCATGGTTTTAGGCAGCGTGTATCTTATAAGTCGAGTTAACGGCGATTTTGTACATATTGTCCAATAGTGTTTCAAAGAGCAGTATCAATCCCACACTGCCCGACTAAGTATCGATATTTATTTTAATTTTTGCGATTTGTTTGTAACCGCAAAAAACGCAACGCAGTCCAATTATATACAGATACGTGTATATAATTCATAGTAATCTAACAATAATTCTGGATGGAGAATCGATATGAAGGTAACGTTTCACGGTTTCCTTTTATACGTATCTTTTCTAAGATATTAACTTTTGTACAATTTATCAAACAACAAAAACCGAGACACAAGAAGCGAAAAAAAAACAGGCTGTTTTAATTTATTCTACGCACTAAAACAACTAGATGGTGTTTTCTAAACGGTCCTTTTCTATGAAGCTCGCGAAACAAAACAAAAAAATAATATTAAAATAGTAGTATATTTTACCAAACAAAAAAACGATTGTATTCATAGATTATTTTTATATAAATTTTATCAATATTAAAAAAAAAATACGAGGGAAAAATACTGTCAAAATCTATGAAATGAGATGAGATTATTGAAGCATCTATTTTTTTATATCAGGAAGGATTTTCTTATGATTTGTATGTGACAAAACTTACACGTTGATTCCGATGGAAATGCGATCCGTAAAAGGTGATGTAAAGAGATCAGTAGCACACTATGGTAAACAGTAATCATGCATTTGTTTTGTGTACACGATGTCATTGTGATTTTTCAATAAATGATCCTACACAAAAATAATCCACCACACTTGTTTCTGTGCATATTTAGTTTTATTTATAACATTTATGTGAATGCAAGGTGTATCGGTAATCTTAAAATTTTATTTCAATAGTACACTTTTGTTGGCGATTCAGTTTGTTATATTTAATTTTGTCACCTACCTGATATTTTATAAAATATTTGAATTGTTATTAAAACGATTGCGATATCGATGAAATAAGAGAGTCACCTGAAACTTCAATTCCGTGATATTTAAATTTCATCGACGCAACGATGGTTCCATCTAACTTCCTGTGTATCTCGTGACAGGCGACATCCACGTGGTGAGACTGGGCAATCGATATTATCTTTGATTTTGAAAATCTCCTGAATCAAGGATCATATCGAGCTAATGACTATGAGCTTATTACGATTTTCTTGTACAAATCGAATTGAATGCACTGATTTCAACTTTTCTGGGCTCCAATCACAGATGGAAGATGGTTCTTTATGATACAGGCACTTAGATTTACGAAGAAATAGGATATCACATTGAAAAGCAGATAAACTCGATCAAGAGTAAAATCCAATAAAATTGTAAAATAGTACTAAGTAGTGATACTGGCAGATTATCAAGAGGAATATTGACTCGACTTCGAAGGGCTTATTCGTGACAATTTTACAATGTATACTGGTAAGAATTTTTCGACGTTTCACAGTACAAAATAAAAGTGAACCATTGCAGTATAAGATCGGACCATTTGGGTTTAAAGGAATGGTCGAAATCATGTTGTAACATTCACTAACATAGTAGCTTGTAATAAGCTTGCTCACTTTAATATAAAACTCAAGTTAATTAAACCAAATTACCAACTTGAATAAATTAGTTCTAATGCTATGGTGGAAGCGTTACGCAATACTGCAGGATGTTATGAGGAGGGGAATAAAATGAAAATATTCAGATATGATTACACTCAGCAAATCCTATATTATATTTTACAATATGAACGCAAATTCTAAGTGTGCAGCTATTAGCTCGATATTATCCACTACATGCAAAATACTATAAATTACAAATTATAATATCTCGCGAATTGTGGATAATATCGATTGCCCAGGTCTCACCACGAGGAGGTTGCTGCACAAGAGACCCGAAAGGGAGTCAGAACGAAGTCTCCCTTCGTTCTGTCTCCCTTTCTTACAACGAAGACTCTTAGAAACTAAGTTTCGCAGGTCGCTAAGTGGAGAAGTAGTCTTTTTCATGGAAAAGACTTCTTTTCCATTTAGCGTATGTCGAGTAATTATTGCGGGGCAAAGTGTGAATCGGAGAAGAAGTCTCCGATCCACGAGGCACCAAGGGCGAATCAGGCGGAAGGCTCTGATTCTTTCAAAGAAACAAACAAGATCGAACCAGAGCATGAGGCTCTGGTTCAAGGGTGACGCGACGCGTTCAGTGCTTACAAGTCCTGAGCCTACCAGCCCGATACCCGCCACTCCATCACCAAGAAAGATGGCAAAGAGATGCGCTCAAACGGTTTCTGGCGCTACTGGGTGACATGAGAACATGGCGTGCCCAGGATTACGTTAACACAGAGGATCGTCAGAAGACGAGTGAACGAGTCTCTTAGACATCCCTCTCAATGACTTCACGCCGGATACCGAAACTGGACCGGCTCAGAACCTGCAAGCAAGGCCGACACAGCAGAAGGCTGTGTCGGAGTCAGAAAACGAGGCGAGCAAAGTCAAGTTACGGCAATAATTACTCGACATAATTACAAAGACGATTGCCAATCTTAATAACTAACGCTCGCACTAAAACTAACATAAGAATAATCTGGAGTCTTCGTTCGACGAATCCTCTTGTTTCGATGAATTTTCTTCGTACGATGAATTTTCTTCGCACGATGAATTTTATTCTTTCGATGAATTTTCTTCGTTCGTTCTGACTAAGAAGAGCAAGATGAACGACCCAAATCGAAACAGAATCGAAAACCAATTGAAAGAAAATCGAAACAGAATCGAAAACCAGTTGAAGCAAAATGGAAACAGAATCGAAAAACAGTTGAAACAGAATCGAAAACCAGTTGAAACAAAATCGACACCAAATCGAAATCAGTCGAAACAAAATCGAAACCACATCGAGCCCAAATCTAAGGATTTGTGGACGCAACGACCTATAGGCGATTCGGGTGCCCCCGGGGACGCGAGTCCCCGTACCCACTCACGGGCCCCATCCCGTGAGTGAGTCCCTGAGGGAACTCCGATCCGAGCAATATTGATTTCAAGATAAAAATATCAATTTCCAGAAATAAATATCCATTTCCTGAAATAAATATCAATTTCCTGAAATAAATATCAATTTCCTGAAATAAATATCAATTTCCTGAAATAAATATCAATTTCCTGAAATAAATATCAATTTCCTGAAATAAATATCAATTTCCTGAAATAAATATCAGTTTCCTGAAATAAATATCAATTTCCTGAAATAAATATCAATTTCCTGAAATAAATATCAATTTCCTGAAATAAATAACAATTTCCTGAAATAAATAACAATTTCCTGAAATAAATAACAATTTCCTGAAATAAATAACAATTTCCTGAAATAAATAACAATTTCCTGAAATAAATAACAATTTCCTGAAATAAATAACAATTTCCTGAGAAATATCAATTTCCTGAAAAATATCAATTTCTAGACAAAAATATTGTATCAATTTGATAAAGTTGAACTTTGAAAGTCTTACAAAATTAAGTGTTACCATTCTTACAAATTACATAAGAAATTTGAAACTCTAAGGTCTAAAATTCTAGATCGGTTCTTGTAAAAATAATTTAAATCGCGGCTATTTATTCGCAACATTAACTAGACATTAAGTCAAGTTTGAAAATTTATACTATTACAACACGTGTTACAATTTGTTTCGCAACGCTACTTCAAATCGCGAATGTTCTTTCTCACAGTTGATCGTTGCAACTGTAGCATGGGCGCCTGAAATATGGAATTATTCTAATACAAACGCGATCCTTTTGATGCGCAACGCTAATTCAACAAATCGAAATTAAAAATACTATTTAAATAAAAAAAGAACTCTGACGTCTAAAATTCTATATCGGTGTCTCTAGAATTACTTTAAATCGCGACTATTTATTCGCAACATTAACTAGGCATTTGATCAACTTTAAAAATTGATACTAGTACAACGCGTGTGGCAATTTGTTTCGCGACGCTACTCGAAATCGCGGATGAGCCCATCTCACAGTTGATCGTTGCAGCTCGAGCATGGGCGCCTGAAATGTCGAAAGACTCGGAAGCAATCGCGAACTTTTGGTGCGCAACGCTAATTCAACGAACAGAGATCCAAAAAAGATTACTCTAATTCAACAAATCGAAATTCAAATTGCTATTTAAGTAAGAAATTTAGAATTCCTACGTTTAAAATTGTACATCTGTATGTCTAGATTTACTTTAAATCGCAACTATTTATTCGCAACATTTACTACACATTTAATCAAGTTTTAAAATTGATAGTAGTACAACGCGTGTGACAATTTGTTTCGCAACACTACTCGAAATCGCGGATGTGCCCATCTCACAGCTGATCGTTGCAGCTCGAGCATGGGAGCCTGAAAAGTCGAAAGACTCGAAAGCAAACGCGAACTTTTGGTACGCAACGCTAATTCAATGAACAGAGATCCAAAAAAGATTACTCTACAGTTTTTGCAAAACGAATCGCGACTATTTGTTTTGCAACGCTATAGTTTAAACAAGCTATGTCGCTGATAGAGACTACTATCATATTTAGAAGAAAGACTAACTTTGATCTCTGTTCAAAATCGACTAACGCAACGCGTACTTTTTTCGCAACGCTAGTGCAAATCGCGGACGTTCCCATCTCGGCTGATCGTTGGGGCGGCGAGGCCTGCCCATGCATGCAACTAACTACTTTTACATTCTACAACTCTATTTCTACAGACGAGTATAACGACAAGGTAGTGATAAAATGACTCACTCGAAGATGCAAAGACGTTGCAATGATTGTCCTTTTGAATGACAGTTTGTCCGGCATCTTTGGCATGAAACCTCGTCTGCTCCTTCGGCCACATCCCGACAATTTGTTTCGTACCGCTACTCGATATCGCGGAAGTACCCATCTCTCACAGTTGATCGTTGCAACTGGAGCATGGGCGTCTGAAATATCGAAAGATTCTATTGCAAACGCGATTCTTTTGATGCGCTACGCTAATTCAACAAATCGAATTTAAAATGATATTTAACTAAGAAATTTAAAACTCTAACGTCTAAAATTCTAAACAGGTATCTTTAGAACTACTTTAAATTACGACTATTTATTTGCAACATTAACTAGACATTTCATCAACTTTAAAAATTGATACTAGTACAACGCGTGTAACAATTTGTTTCGCAACACTACTTGAAATCGCGGATGTGCCCATCTCACAGTTGATCGTTGCAGCTCGAGCATGGGAGCCTGAAAAGTCGAAAGACTCGAAAGCAAACGCGAACTTGTGGTGCGCAACGCTAATTCAACGAACAGAGATCCAAAAAACGATTACTTTAGATTATATGTAAAACAACAACAATATGAACATTAAAAGCGCAGTTAGCAAATTGAAATGTAATTTTAAACCGCGACTATTTGTGATTCGCAACGCTACGCTCTAAACAATCCATACCGTAATGTTAGCTTTAATCTCTGTTCAAAATCGACTAAATTCAACGCGTGGTTTTCGCGCAACGCTAGTGCAAATCGCGGACGTTCCCATCTCGGCTGATCGTTGGGGCGGCGTGGCCTGCCCATGCATGCAACTAACTACTTTTACATTTTACTATACACTATACTACTACTTCTACAGACGAATATAGTGATAAGGTAGTGACGAAATGACTCACTCAAAGATGCGAAGCCGTTGCAATGATTGCCCTCTCTGAACCGATCAGCACGGTAATGACTGCATGCCGGATACCGAAACTGGACCGGCTCAGAACCCAAGGTAAACGAAGGAAGCATTGAAGAGTCCATGCCCCCCCCCGAGCTAGCTTAAAGTAGGCCAAGGAAGTTTTATATAACCCTTGGACTACCCTAAGCTAGCTAAAGGTAAGCCATGATAAACAATGGCAGGCCATTGGTGGAGGACCCTTGGTTAACCCTAAGCCAACTGGAGGTAGGCAAGGTAGACTAGAGTACTCCTGGAGGACCACTGGTCAGCCTCAGGGTAAACAAGGGATGGCCTGAGTAGCACTGGATGACCACTGGTCGCCCTCAGGGTAGGCAAGGGTAAACCAAGGTAGACCACTGGCGAAGGATCCATGGTCAACCCTAAGCCAGCTGAAGGTAAGCAGGAGTAGACTAGGCTAGCTCTGGATGACCACTGGTCAACCTCAGGGTAGGCAAGGGTAGACCACTGCTGGAGGACCCTTGGTCATCCCTAAGCCAGCTGAAGGTAAGCAGGGGTAGGCTAAGGTAGCTCTGGATGACCACTGGTCAACCTCAGGGTAGGCAAGGGTAGACCACTGGTGGAGGATCCTTGGTCAACCCGAAGCCGGCTGAAGGTAGGCCTGGAGATCCACTGGTCATCCCCAAGGTAGGCAGGATAGGCCAGGGTACCTCTGGAGGACCCCTGGTCAGCCTCAAGGTAGCCGAAGACTCTCCTGGTCCCGGAGCTCGTCCGCTCCTGTCGGAGCCCCCGGCCCGACTGACTGACTGAACGTGCTCCGCGGGCTTTGGTAAGCAGTGATGCGCAGCGAGCAGCGAAGCGCAACGCTCCCCACCCCAACTAATTTCGGTAGATCTCGATTGCCGTGATAATAATTATTGATAAATCTATTATTTCTGGCTGTTTAATGTTTATAACAATTCCTTTTGCTAATTATGTCTATAAGCACTCCCTCTACTATCTGACCATCTAATTTTTCAGTAAAAATATGTAATGGAACTCGAGATATTGAATATCTTCTGACACATGAATATTCGCGTGCTTTAATTTTTCGAACACAATTCACTAATAAATTTATTATCTATAGCTGGTTAATATTTGAAACAATTCCTTTTGTCGATGATGTCGACGAGCACTCCGTTGACCACCTTGCCATCTAATTTTTTAGTAGAAGTAAGTAATAAGACTCGAGATCCAGCATAATTTATGATACATCTATATTACTAAGCATAATTATATTGAAAAAATGTAATTAATGAATTTGTTATCTCTGTTTGTTTAACGATTACAACAATTATACGTTTGGTTACCTCACCACCCAATTTTTTAGGAAAAATAACTAATAGTACTCGAGATACAGATTAACTTTTATGCATGAACATTTGAAGTATACAAGATACTCAATTCTCACTAGTATGCACAGTTTCATTAGAACAAGAGTAACGAAAATTATTTATAACTAATTAACCTCTTCTAGAATCGAATTGAAGACTATACATGAATGTTGCCGAAGGTCCATTCTATATTCTTCGAGAGCTAATATTTATAAAAATTACCTGAAGTAATTTATCAACCATTTTTGTGGAGGTAACTTCTATCTTCTATGGCCGCAATGAGTAAGACAAGGAGAGTCCGAGTATTCGTCAAAGGTAAACACACAAATCGTTGTGTCACCTCTCTGGAAATCGTAAATAACTAATTAACTAGGAGTCGAATCTACATAAAACTGCAACAGAAATGTAGCTAAGACATCATTCTAGATCCTCCGGTCACAAGGAAGATTATTTTTTACCAGAGATTTGTTAAATTATTTGAGTTTATTTTAGAACGAGACTTAGAATAATTGTTTATAACTATTTAGTCAGAAATAAAATGTGACGATAAACTATATGTGAAAGTAGCTGAAGGTCTATTCTATATTTCCTAACTGCAAATATTTGTAAACAATTCCTCACAAGTGTGTTACTAATAAATTTTCTGTCGAGAGTGCACAGTATTCAGCAGCTCTGTGTCTGTCTTTCTTTCTCTTCTTAAATGTGCATAAGTTCGTCCTTGTCGGATACAAACTTCTTTATCATGTTCGCCAAATTTTTACCAGGGGGTTCGAAGTTCTGTAAAAAAATGGGCGGCACAAGTGAATAATACGTGGAGTATTTTCGTACGAATACAATTGCGTTTTAAAACTCGAGTTCCATTACATATTTTCACTGAAAAATTAGATGGTCAGATAGTCGAGGGAGTGCTTATCGACATAATTAGCAAAAGGAATGGTTATAAACATTAAACAGCCAGAGATAATAACTTTATTAATTGCATTTGTTTGATATAATATTGTTTGGTAATATTCGTGTGTTAAATGGTACTCTGTATCTCGAGTACTATTAGCAATTTTTATTTAAAAATAAGATGGTAGATAGTCAAGAGGATGCTTGTCGACATCATTAGCAAAAAGATTGTTATAAATATTAACTAGCTAGAAACAATAGATTTTTCAGTGAGTTGTGTTGAAGAAATTAATGCGTATGAATATTCATGGTTTAAAAGTTGTTCTGTACCTCGAGTATGATTAGCAATTTTTACTAAAAAATTAGTTGGTAGATAGACAAGGGGATGCTTGTCGACATCGTTGGCAAAAGGAATTGTTATAAACATTAAACAGCCAGAAATAATAGATTTATCAATAATTATTATCACGGCAATCGAGATCTACCGAAATTAGTTGGGGTGGGGAGCGTTACGCTTCGCTGCGCGCTGTGCATCACTGGCTACCTAAGCTCGCTGAGCGCGCTCAGTCAATCAGTCGGGCCGGGCCCTCCGGCAGGAGCGGATGGGCTCCGGGACCAGGAGACAGTGATGCCAGAAACGCCAGTGGCTCCCTCTACCTCGATGTTCAGACGTACCCCCACTTTGTTTCCACAAGCCGCTACGCACACAAGGAACGTCTTCCCCTACCGTGTACGTGTGCGGCAGCCGCGTGGCTGGTCGGCCGTAGATTTTGCACGTACGGGTCGTTCCTCGGCAATTCAGCTCGTCAGCTGACATCAGCTTACTAGCGTTGCGAACGGGCGCATTCGATTCTTGGTGCGGCACGGCACACGTTTTGCTATAACTTTTGACCTAAGAAAGCTATCAAAGCGAAATTTGGATAAAAATTTTGTTTAGAAAGTCGGTTTAATACTGAGATATGTTTCGTATTTTTAAAATTATTTTTTCTTGTTTTTGTAAAGTACAGCTGGATAAGATGGCCAAAGGTTCTCCCAAAACAAATTTATTTTTAGTCACCTCATGCTGAACGAAAAATTATGAAAAAATTTATGAATATTCTACGTGATAGCATGCATGACTGAGATTTTTTTCAAAATTTTTGGTTGCAAAATTGATTTTTAATTAAATCAGGAAGCTTAAAATCCCCGATTTTATATCGAAGTTTTCAACTGACCACGTTTATATTATTATGTTAGTGGTGTCTCATCATGATTATTTGTGTGTATTTTTTAAGATTTTTTCCGATTATGCAAACACATTCAAATAAATCGAAAATCTCAAAAAATTCGAAAAAAATGCGTATTTCCTATTCAGGTTTTGGAGATACCAGTTTTATAAAAATCCAGTAATGAAATATTGTTAAAAGAATTGTTCTTAATCTTTTTTAGAATTTTTTATTGTTCATTGTTGTGATGAAAAACAAAAATAAATTTTTTCGATGCCTCTTCACTTTTTTGTAGGTGTACCATGTAATATTAAATGTTTTTATAATCGGAATAATAATGTACAAACTTCAAGAAGATGGCGCACAACGAGTAGCGCGCAACTCTTTAGATTCTCCGAGAAAATTGCATTTGAAAATCGTTCGACTCGCTTATATGAAGTTCGTACTACAGAGTGAACAGAAAGATGAGTGGCCGAACGCGTATCTCGAGCTACTCGTAATGACTAGGTTACTGGTTCGAGTCTCGCTGTCAACATTATTTTTTTTTCAACTAATTTTTGGAACCTCAATTTTAAAAATAAACCTAAAATTGATAAAATCTTCGCAAAATGAACACTTATTTTTACTTTTTCATAGAAAATGCATGTTTTTTATTTGTGGATATCGGAAAAAAAGTCGAACGTATGTAAATTAATACAGAATCTTTAGTTTACTTTATTATTGCATATTCTTTTTATGAATTACATGCTACTATGACACGAATCAGGGTGATATTCATCGTTAATACTAGAGAAATATTTATGAATTTATACGAAGCACATATGTTTTTCTGCTCTTGTACGATCGCTGCGTTTATAGTATGAATAAACACTTACGATGAATATCACCCTAGTTCGTATCATACTAGCATGTAATTAATAAAAAGAATATGCAATAATAAAGTAAACATAACGTTTTGTATTATATTTTACGTTCGACTTTTTTCCGATGTCCACAAATAAACAACATGCATTTTTCTATTAAAGAATAAAAATAAGTGTTCATTTTGCGAAGATTTTATCAATTTTAGGTTTATTTTTAAAATTGAGGTACAAAAAATTAGTTGAAAAAAAAATAATGTTGACAGCGAGACTCGAACCAGTAACCTAGTCATTACGAGTAGCTCGAGATACGCGTTCGGCCACTCATCTTTCTGTTCACTCTGTAGTACGAACTTCATATAAGCGAGTCGAACGATTTTCAAATGCAATTTTCTCGGAGAATCTAAAGAGTTGCGCGCTACTCGTTGTGCGCCATCTTCTTGAAGTTTGTACATTATTATTCCGATTATAAAAACATTTAATATTACATGGTACACCTACAAAAAAGTGAAGAGGCATCGAAAAAATTTATTTTTGTTTTTCATCACAACAATGAACAATAAAAAATTCTAAAAAAGATTAAGAACAATTCTTTTAACAATATTTCATTACTGGATTTTTATAAAACTGGTATCTCCAAAACCTGAATAGGAAATACGCATTTTTTTCGAATTTTTTGAGATTTTCGATTTATTTGAATGTGTTTGCATAATCGGAAAAAATCTTAAAAAATACACACAAATAATCATGATGAGACACCACTAACATAATAATATAAACGTGGTCAGTTGCAAACTTCGATATAAAATCGGGGATTTTAAGCTTTCTGATTTATTTAAAAATCGGTTTTGCAACCAAAAATTATGAAAAAAATCTCAGTCATGCATGCTATCAGGTAGAATATTCATGAATTTTTTCATAATTTTTCGTTCAGCATGGGGTGACTAAAAATAAATACAGTTTGTGAACACCTTTGACCATTCTATGCGGTTATGCATTGAACTTCGACAAAAACAAGTTATTTAAAAAATACGAAACATATTTTAGGATAGACCATTAAACCCGGCTGTTAAACAAAATTTTAGTCCAAATTTCGCTTCGATATCTTTTTTAGATGAAAAGTTATAGCAAAATATGTGCAGCGCGCCGCGCCAGGGATCGAGTGCGCTACCTCCAGATTCTGACTCATGCATTCGATACTTCGGTAAAACGTGAATTTCGAAGGATCGCGTCGAGTCGAATAGGCAGCTCACACAGTCAGACTAGAGGTACGCTTGTGTGTAGCGCGTGCGCAGTGTGAAACAACGTAAGGCGACGATGGTACGTTAGAGTGGGGGGTCCAGCCGGAGGATCCACCGGAGGGGCAAGTTCCTCGGTTCCACGATTCTGGCATCACTGCCAGGAGAGTCTTCCAGCGGTACCCTGGCCCATCCTGCCTACCTTGGGGCTGACCAGTGGTCCTTCAGAGCTACCCTTGCCTACCTTCAGCTGGCTTAGGGTGGACCAAGGGTCCTCCACCAGTGGTTTACCTTGGGGTTGACCAGTGGTCATCCAGAGCTAGCCTAGTCTACTCCTGCTTACCTTCAGCTGGCTTAGGATTGACCATGGATCCTTCGCCAGTGGTCTACCTTGGTTTACCCTTGCCTACCCTGAGGGCGACCAGTGGTCATCCAGTGCTACTCAGGCCATCCCTTGTTTACCCTGAGGCTGACCAGTGGTCCTCCAGGAGTACTCTAGTCTACCTTGCCTACCTCCAGTTGGCTTAGGGTTAACCAAGGGTCCTCCACCAATGGCCTGCCATTGTTTATCATGGCTTACCTTTAGCTAGCTTAGGGTAGTCCAAGGGTTATATAAAACTTCCTTGGCCTACTTTAAGCTAGCTCGGGGGGGGCCATGGACTCTTCAATGCTTCCTTCGTTTACCTTGGGTTCTGAGCCGGTCCAGTTTCGGTATCCGGCATGCAGTCATTACCGTGCTGATCGGTTCAGAGAGGGCAATCATTGCAACGGCTTCGCATCTTTGAGTGAGTCATTTCGTCACTACCTTATCACTATATTCGTCTGTAGAAGTAGTAGTATAGTGTATAGTAAAATGTAAAAGTAGTTAGTTGCATGCATGGGCAGGCCACGCCGCCCCAACGATCAGCCGAGATGGGAACGTCCGCGATTTGCACTAGCGTTGCGCGAAAACCACGCGTTGAATTTAGTCGATTTTGAACAGAGATTAAAGCTAACATTACGGTATGGATTGTTTAGAGCGTAGCGTTGCGAATCACAAATAGTCGCGGTTTAAAATTACATTTCAATTTGCTAACTGCGCTTTTAATGTTCATATTGTTGTTGTTTTACATATAATCTAAAGTAATCGTTTTTTGGATCTCTGTTCGTTGAATTAGCGTTGCGCACCACAAGTTCGCGTTTGCTTTCGAGTCTTTCGACTTTTCAGGCTCCCATGCTCGAGCTGCAACGATCAACTGTGAGATGGGCACATCCGCGATTTCAAGTAGTGTTGCGAAACAAATTGTTACACGCGTTGTACTAGTATCAATTTTTAAAGTTGATGAAATGTCTAGTTAATGTTGCAAATAAATAGTCGTAATTTAAAGTAGTTCTAAAGATACCTGTTTAGAATTTTAGACGTTAGAGTTTTAAATTTCTTAGTTAAATATCATTTTAAATTCGATTTGTTGAATTAGCGTAGCGCATCAAAAGAATCGCGTTTGCAATAGAATCTTTGGATATTTCAGACGCCCATGCTCCAGTTGCAACGATCAACTGTGAGAGATGGGTACTTCCGCGATATCGAGTAGCGGTACGAAACAAATTGTCGGGATGTGGCCGAAGGAGCAGACGAGGTTTCATGCCAAAGATGCCGGACAAACTGTCATTCAAAAGGACAATCATTGCAACGTCTTTGCATCTTCGAGTGAGTCATTTTATCACTACCTTGTCGTTATACTCGTCTGTAGAAATAGAGTTGTAGAATGTAAAAGTAGTTAGTTGCATGCATGGGCAGGCCTCGCCGCCCCAACGATCAGCCGAGATGGGAACGTCCGCGATTTGCACTAGCGTTGCGAAAAAAGTACGCGTTGCGTTAGTCGATTTTGAACAGAGATCAAAGTTAGTCTTTCTTCTAAATATGATAGTAGTCTCTATCAGCGACATAGCTTGTTTAAACTATAGCGTTGCAAAACAAATAGTCGCGATTCGTTTTGCAAAAACTGTAGAGTAATCTTTTTTGGATCTCTGTTCATTGAATTAGCGTTGCGTACCAAAAGTTCGCGTTTGCTTTCGAGTCTTTCGACTTTTCAGGCTCCCATGCTCGAGCTGCAACGATCAGCTGTGAGATGGGCACATCCGCGATTTCGAGTAGTGTTGCGAAACAAATTGTCACACGCGTTGTACTACTATCAATTTTAAAACTTGATTAAATGTGTAGTAAATGTTGCGAATAAATAGTTGCGATTTAAAGTAAATCTAGACATACAGATGTACAATTTTAAACGTTGGAATTCTAAATTTCTTACTTAAATAGCAATTTGAATTTCGATTTGTTGAATTAGAGTAATCTTTTTTGGATCTCTGTTCGTTGAATTAGCGTTGCGCACCAAAAGTTCGCGATTGCTTTCGAGTCTTTCGACATTTCAGGCGCCCATGCTCGAGCTGCAACGATCAACTGTGAGATGGGCTCATCCGCGATTTCGAGTAGCGTTGCGAAACAAATTGTCACACGCGTTGTACTAGTATCAATTTTTAAAGTTGATCAAATGCCTAGTTAATGTTGCGAATAAATAGTCGCGATTTAAAGTAATTCTAGAGACACCGATATAGAATTTTAGACGTCAGAGTTCTTTTTTTATTTAAATAGTATTTTTAATTTCGATTTGTTGAATTAGCGTTGCGCATCAAAAGGATCGCGTTTGTATTAGAATAATTCCATATTTCAGGCGCCCATGCTCCAGTTGCAACGATCAACTGTGAGAAAGAACATTCGCGATTTGAAGTAGCGTTGCGAAACAAATTGTAACACGTGTTGTAATAGTATAAATTTTCAAACTTGACTTAATGTCTAGTTAATGTTGCGAATAAATAGCCGCGATTTAAATTATTTTTACAAGAACCGATCTAGAATTTTAGACCTTAGAGTTTCAAATTTCTTATGTAATTTGTAAGAATGGTAACACTTAATTTTGTAAGACTTTCAAAGTTCAACTTTATCAAATTGATACAATATTTTTGTCTAGAAATTGATATTTTTCAGGAAATTGATATTTCTCAGGAAATTGATATTTTTTTCAGGAAATTAATATATTTCTCTTGAAATTGTTATTTATTTCAGGAAATTGTTATTTATTTCAGGAAATTGTTATTTATTTCAGGAAATTGTTATTTATTTCAGGAAATTGTTATTTATTTCAGGAAATTGTTATTTATTTCAGGAAATTGTTATTTATTTCAGGAAATTGTTATTTATTTCAGGAAATTGTTATTTATTTCAGGAAATTGTTATTTATTTCAGGAAATTGTTATTTATTTCAGGAAATTGTTATTTATTTCAGGAAATTGATATTTATTCCAGGAAATTGATATTTATTTCAGGAAATTGATATTTATTTCAGGAAATTGATATTTATTTCTGGAAATTGATATTTATTTCAGGAAATTGATATTTATTTCAAGAAATTTATATTTATTTCAGGAAATTGATATTTATTTCAGGAAATGGATATTTATTTCAGGAAATTGATATTTTTATCTTGAAATCAATATTGCTCGGATCGGAGTTCCCTCAGGGACTCACTCACGGGATGGGGCCTGTGAGTGGGTACGGGGACTCGCGTCCCCGGGGGCACCCGAATCGCTTATAGATCGTTGCGTCCACAAATCATTAGATTTGGGCTCGATGTGGTTTCGATTTTGTTTCGACTGATTTCGATTTGGTGTCGATTTTGTTTCAACTGGTTTTCGATTCTGTTTCAAATGGTTTTCGATTCTGTTTCCATTTTGCTTCAACTGGTTTTCGATTCTGTTTCGATTTTCTTTCAATTGGTTTTCGATTCTGTTTCGATTTGGGTCGTTCATCTTGCTCTTCTTAGTCAGAACGAACGAAGAAAATTCATCAAAGGAAGAAAATTCATCGTACGAAGAAAATTCATCGTACGAAGAAAATTCATCGAAAGAAGAGGATTCGTCGAACGAAGACTCCAGATTATTTATAAATTCATTTTAGTGCGTGCGTTAGTTATTAAGATTGTATATCGTCGTTGTAATTATGTCGAGTAATTATTGCCGTAACTTGACTTTGCTCGCTCCGTTTTCTGACTCCGACACAGCCTTTTGCTGTGTCGGCCTTGCTTGCAGGTTCTGAGCCGGTCCAGTTTCGGTATCCGGCGTGAAGTCATTGAGAGGGATGTCTAAGAGACTCGTTCACTCGTCTTCTGACGATCCTCTGTGTTAACGTAATCCTGGGCAGGCCATGTTCTCATGTCACCCAGTAGCGCCAGAAACCGTTTGAGCGCATCTCTTTGCCATCTTTCTTGGTGATGGAGTGGCGGGTATCGGGCTGGTCGGCTCAGGACTTGTAAGCACTGAACGCGTCGCGTCACCCTTGAACCAGAGCCTTCTGCTCTGGTTCGATCTTGTTTGTTTCTTTGAAAGAATCAGAGCCTTCCGCCTGATTCGCCCTTGGTCCCTCGTGGATCGGAGACTTCTTCTCCGATTCACACTTTGCCCCGCAATAATTACTCGACATACGCTAAATGGAAAAGAAGTCTTTTCCATGAAAAAGACTACTTCTCCACTTAGCGACCTGCGAAACTTAGTTTCTAAGAGTCTTCGTTGTAAGAAAGGGAGACAGAACGAAGGGGGACTTCGTTCTGACTCCCTTTCGGGTCTCTTGTGCAGCAACCTCCTCGTGGTGAGACCTGGGCAATCGATATTATCCACAATTCGCAAGATATTGTAACTTATAAATTGTAGTATCTTGCATGTAGTGGATAATATCGAGCTAATAGCTGCACATTTAGAGTTTGCGTAAATATGTATTTTATATTAGAATGTAAGACTTAATAATTTCTTTGTTTTCCTTTGTTCAGGTATTCCAGGGTCAGCATTTTTTTCAATTAATAATAGAAATACGGAATATCAATTTCAGAATACATGTACCTTCAACAAACACCTCCATTATTAATTTTTGGGTTCGTAATTGGAATGTGCTCTTGAACTTTCAAAGTCTAACTTTCTCAAATTGATATTTATGTCTTGAAATTGATATTCCTCCGATCGGAGTTCCCTCAGGGGCTCACTCACGGGATGGGGCCCGTGAGTGGGTACGGGGACTCGCGTCCCCGGGGCCACCCGAATCGCCTATAGGTCGTTGCGTCCACAAATCATTAGATTTGGGCTCGATGTGGTTTCGATTTTGTTTCGACTTTGTTTCGACTGGTTTTCGATTTGGTGTCGATTTTGTTTCAACTGGTTTTCGATTCTGTTTCGAGTTTCTTTCAATTGGTTTTCGATTCTGCTTCGATTTGGGTCGTTCATCTTGCTCTTGTTAGTCAGAACGACCGAAGAAAATTCATCAAAGGAAGAAAATTCATGGAAAGAAGAAAGTTCATCGAAGGAAGCAAATTCATCGAAAGAAGAAAATTCATCGAAAGAAGAAAATTTATCGATAGAAGAGGAATCATCGAACGAAGACTCCAGATTATTTATAAATTAATTTTAGTGCGTGCGTTAGTTATTAAGATTGTATATCGTCGTTGTAATTATGTCGAGTAATTATTGCCGTAACTTGACTTTGCTCGGTCCGTTTTCTGACTCCGACACAGCCTTTTGCTGTGTCGGCCTTGCTTGCAGGTTCTGAGCCGGTCCAGTTTCGGTATCCGGCGTGAAGTCATTGAGAGGGATGTCTAAGAGACTCGTTCACTCGTCTTCTGACGATCCTCTGTGTTAACGTAATCCTGGGCACGCCATGTTCTCATGTCACCCAGTAGCGCCAGAAACCGTTTGAGCGCATCTCTTTGCCATCTTTCTTGGTGATGGAGTGGCGGGTATCGGGCTGGTCGGCTCAGGACTTGTAAGCACTGAACGCGTCGCGTCACCCTTGAACCAGAGCCTTCTGCTCTGGTTCGATCTTGTTTCTCTCTTTGAAAGAATCAGAGCCTTCAGCCTGATTCGCCCTTGATCCCTCGTGGATCGGAGACTTCTTCTCTGATTTACACTTTGCCCCGCAATAATTACTCGACATACGCTAAATGGAAAAGAAGTCTTTTCCGTGAAAAAGACTACTTCTCCATTTAGCGACCTGCGAAACTTAGTTTCTAAGAATCTTCGTTGTAAGAAAGGGAGACAGAACGAAGGAAGACTTCGTTCTGACTCCTTTTCGGGTCTCTTGTGCAGCAACCTCCTCGTGGTGAGACCTGGGCAATCGATATTATCCACAATTCGCAAGATATTATAACTTATAAATTATAGTATCTTGCATGTAGTGGATAATATCGAGCTAATAGCTGCACATTTAGAATTTGCGTAAATATGTATTTCATAGTAGAATGTAAAACTTTTAATACTTTCTTCCTTTTCCGATGTCCCAGCTTCAACAATTATTTTCAATTAATAATCCAAAGACAAAGTTTTTGTTTCAGAATACATGTAACTCTTGCTCTCGTGAGCGAATGTTAAATAGATTTGCACTCCTGCAGTAGATTGTAGGTTCTGATGTAGTCTATATATGATGTACGTACTGAGATGTACGTTACATATCGCATATTATTTCGATATTGAAACATTATTTTATATTCAAATTAAATAATTGGTTGAAACTAGTTCTTATCCAGACTAAAACTTAGTTCTGATTCATGTGTTAGAGGGGGTAAAAAGATGAGGCAGGATCTGTTCCATGTTGCCGCATTACCGTAAAGAAAGTAAACTATTGGTTTAAAGTGTATAAAACTATTATAATATACATACATTAGTGACACGAGTAATAAAAATAATATTACGTATAGAAACCAAATTAATTTTACTACAATTCGTATTTTTCTAATACATTCTTCATAAATATTATTTTCACCGTTCAAATACACGCGCCGTATGCATTAGTAGCCTCCAAAACACCCGTAGTAAAAATAAAGTATACGGAATATTCAGTTCTTGCTAATACGGCTAAATTCGTGAACTATCGGTAATACTGAGCGCGACACCGAAATGGTACGGGGGCCACTGTGGCCCCCCGAGGCCTAGACAGAAGAGCCCATAAGATGCAATGTCGTCTGTGTAAGTAGTCTGTGGTTCTGCAGTATCTCCTGAGCATTATGTCTCCTCATTCAAGAAGCTATGAGGATTCGGTGAAGGATGTCGCCACAATTCACTTTCCGAGCTGTGAATTCAAAATCTGAAGTCTTTTGAAAGTATATTTTTCCTAGCTTTTAACAATTATATTGCTTATGAAGATATTATATAATTTTCTATTGCGACCAATAACCTTATATAATTATTTTATATAGTACCAATACTAGGTATTAATTAAAAATTGTGCATTTTGAAACTGGAAGCAGGGTGCAAACAATGTAATCTGATTTTATGCATCCCTGAATGTTTCAAAATAGACAACTATTCACAAAGATCATTACATATTAGTTTTGTACTTCATTGTTACATTTTTCTCCTGTTCCGGATAAAATTATATTATTACTGACATAGCCTCATTTGACATGCATTCATTTCAAAATGATATTCATAAAAATAATTCAGTCTTCTTATCAATGAAATCCATGAGCTATCTCAAAAAGTGTCTCTGTTTCTAGGTTTAACTCTTCGTTACTTTATTATTACTCTAATCAATTATTACTCTATAATGCTCTAGCATTTCAGTCATTTTTATCAATAATGGAAATTTTTCCATATTGAAAATATGAATAATACAATGACAGACACTTGATTTGTTTGATCGAATAATTTTTGTCAGTGTTAGTATATCTAATGAGTCAAGAAATAATAAAAAAAATTTGGCCAAGAAGAAAAAAATGTTTCCGCGACTTAAGGGGTAAAGATGTGGCACGTCTGGCGCAGTTTCTCGGTTTTTGGAACCCGACGTGGCAACAACGTGTGCGGTCGAAAATTAAACATATAATAACCCTCACTCTGGATATCCGTCGCATTCACGCACATCCGTGCCCCTACTTTTATAGTGTGCGATGAATGCCCGCTCGCCGCGCTTCTCGTTAGCTCAATTTTACGATCTAACTCCAACAACCGTTATTTTTCGTAATTCCGTGGCAATTACCAGAACCGTAGTTTCGATGCTCTAAAACCTTGCCGACCTCGGTAATTACATCAGTTGTGTAGCGTTTTATGGACTGCGACTACACGCCGGCCCCGCTGACTACCCCTCCCCCATCATTCCCCTTCACTCCCTCGCAAGGGAACCACCTGAAATTGATTGTAATAACCGGGCGAAATTACAAACGCCGCGGCATTACGTATAATTCGCGGAAAAAAGCACGAAAAAACCCGAGGGCCACGCCGCGCCGTTGACTGTTCGCGTTACGAACCGGCAAATGAGATTTTATGATCCGCGGAATATACTTTTTCGATCCATTAATCGACCCTCTGTTCTTTGTACCACTTTTTCATCCTTTTAGGCGACTATTAATATCGGCTATAGGCCAATGGCAGCACGTAATTAGGATAAACGGCGATTGTTGGCGGTTGGGAGGGGAGAACGTGTCTCACAAGAAATCCTTCCTTTCGGAAAGTTTAAGCTTTCAATAATTTGATACAGGTGAAATTTTAATCTTCATTCGTCCTTTATAACAATTTCACAGTATTATTTCAATCTTATTTCAGTTTTGACTTGAACAAGCTGCCGTTCCTAAATTTTACAAAATTTTTTAAAAATCTTGCTCTGCAGTGAGAATAATTCTGTTTTATTTAAACTGGCACAAACACTCTTTATTTCTTGTATACCAGTCTCTTTGGACATTAGATTTATTATAAAACTCACACTATTGTAAGCCGATAAGGTTTCGCTGGACATAGTGTCAGACAACGTTGTACAACTCCATCATTTTGTAATTCAAAAGTAATACCAAAAATTGGAGAATTGTGTTAAGATGTTGTTTAACATTTCTCATAAAAATTTCGACTTTTTTACCAATCATTCATACAAGAAAAAGGACAATTTGTAAACTCACAAGGCTCCACTATATAGACATAGAGTCAGAAAATGTTGTATAACTCTGCCATTTTGTAATTTAATGCGATTCAAAAAATATGGGAGTAGTGTTAAGACATTGCTTAACATTTTCCATAAAACTTCATAAAATCGTTTACAAATTACTCACAGTTAAAAAAAAAGTCAGTTTCGCCATTTCCTTTAGACCTCCAAGGTTGCAATCCC
Organism: Sphecodes monilicornis; assembly: GCA_913789915.3. Taxonomy (NCBI): domain Eukaryota; kingdom Metazoa; phylum Arthropoda; class Insecta; order Hymenoptera; family Halictidae; genus Sphecodes; species Sphecodes monilicornis. The sequence continues at coordinate 12,834,449 of OU565297.1, read as the reverse complement.
TTTAAAGGGGCCCCTAGACGATGAATAATATTGTCAATACGCCCATCAATAATATTGACGAGGTGCATTGAAAGGGCATATTGACTATTTAGGAGGGGTTCAACCACAGTGTCAATGTATTGAAGCATATTGATAAAAATTTTGATTGAAGCGCATTGTCGGGAGCCATATTGATGCGCGCACTGACGTTTAGGAGGTTTAGTTGTCAATATTTCGTCAGTCTCGACTCGGACGTCGTACTGGTCGTACAAGCAAAATGGCTGGCAGAGTTAACAACTGTTTTTCGAAACAACAGAGCTTAGTCGTCGTATTGATAGCTGGATTGACGAGATTATTGAAGCGTATTGACGGGAGCTTCAATATTATTGGTCAACCTACATTGACAATACTATTGATCGTCTAGGGGCCCCTTTACAATTTAAAATCATAAAACTCTCAATGAAACCCAATTTGCTCCAACGCAATTTTTCAAAATGGAAAAAGAACAGTGTCATGTACGCATGATCGACATGGCAGTCGGTTAAAATGACTTTCTTCGACCCCTGCAGACTTTCCCCTTTTTAAGACATAATTGGATTTTTCGCACACGCGATCATTACGGGCCCATCTACAAGAAAATACTTCATGGTTACAACCTGGTATTAAGCAATACTCCGTGTAATAAGGTTCTTTAAAAGGAGCAAGGGGAAGCAATTAATGCAATTCATAGTGGTTGCGTGTTTGACAAGTTCGCCTTAATTGCGTGACGCTTGCCTCTTACCTCGCTTCGCCTTTGCTTCGTCTCACCCTCTCCGCTCGAATGGCGCGGCTCGAGCGTGCAGAGTACTGCGCAGCCCGCTTCGTAGGATTGAAACACGTGGTTGGCATCGGTTCACGAGAAAATCCGAGAAGCGGCGAGCTTCGACGAAGAAGAGAGCGCACGATCCACGTGTGGAGAGCGTGCCACCAGAGAGAAGTACTCCTCTCTGGTGCCACGCGTGAGTATCAACATTTGCTGGTGGGGGCAGCGCACAATGCGCTCGAATGGTAGGGGAATCCCAGCATTCCTCCGGTGCAGGAGCTACATCCTGATGCAGTCCTGTGGCGTCCTCTCAAAGAATCGTACAGAAGCGTTTATACGCTCCGTCCACCTAAGGAAGACGCTCTAAGGCTAATGCAGCAATATTGTTAGATTGTTGCAAATGAAACGGTCGTTTTTCACAATTTAAATTTCTTTTCCTTAGTCCTTCGTATTCTTCCGATTTTTACGACAGTGACTACTATTTATCAAGCATCTAGAATTGTTTTTTGATAGGATAATTGTTATGAAATGAAAACGACGTTGAAACTGTATTCAACCCTGTAAAATTAACTGTACACTGGTTTTCGTGGCAACATTGCAAGACAATTGTTAGTATGAAATTTCTTTGACTTCTTTGTAACATTTGTGTTTGTAATCTTATTAAACTATACATCTAAAAATAGTTTAGTAAATTTTAACTGAATTTTTTGGAAGATTCCAGTATAGTACTTCTTAGTCTGAGGAAACAGTATACCTACATACTTATACATTTTAGGATTAAGCAGTTCTTTGAATTTCTTCCAGAAAGGCAGTGATGCACTTATATAGCCATGGAAGATGTAGTATAAGGCTGTTGCACTTCACCTAATATTTTTATGTAAATTTTAGGGAAGTATTATTTAGTCTGTTTTTCTAAAAGAGAGAGAGGGGGGTTGTGTACAGGGTGTCCCATTTTAATTTAGGCACGCATTTGTCTCCTAAACCATACATTATTCGAAAAGGTATTTAAAATAATAACAGTTCTTTTTTAAATGGCCATCAGATTTTATTAGATATATGGAGTCGTTTTTGAGATTTCAAGGTGTTCTTTGATTTTTTATATAAAATTACGGTTTCATTCAGCTAGACTTATTGTCCAGTCTATGACGAATTCATTAATGTAAATATGTGTTGCTCAAATATTGTTGCTCAAATATTACCTTTGTTGAACGTCTTCAAGAATTCCTTCGCTGGAGTATTTTGTTGATTCAACAGGGAAATAGATTTATATATAAGAGGATATACAACTACATTCAGATTTTTAATGTTACAATTATTGAACCACTAAAAATGTTTCCACGGGACATTATTGACTACATTTCTTTGTGCAAGCATATATTACAGTAAAAATTATTTTTAATTTATCATTTTTAATCATTTATAATTCGTAAACCAGTTGAGCAAGATCGATTAAATTTTCAGCATGTATACATATTACTTAAATGAATCTACTAAACAGTTTTATTAAATTTTCATTACAGGATCAAATAAAATAGTTGTGAAATGCAACTTTTACTATTTTTTTCATAATTCCTACTAAACCCATATTTTCCTAAATTTCCATGACAGATAATCTAGTAAATTAATTCTTCTAGCTTGGCAGAGAAATTGTAGTCGTTTAGCCATTTATAAAAGAGTTATTCTGATTTAAACTGAGTGCCATCAATTATGTGACTTACTGTGGATAAATTGATTCTGGAGATTTTTACGGGGCAACATATGTCGCTTTTAGTGCTCGGTACGTTTCGCATTAATTGAATGACATTCAACTTGAGGGTTCGAAGCATCCTAGAGTTAAAGAACCCAGGGAAAGAATTCAAATCATTGACCAAAGCAAGGAACATCTGCTACAGTTTTTCTGCGACCAAGAAAATTTGATTCTGTATAAAAATTCATAGCTGTCTGCGTTAGCTGTATCGGCGAAAACGTTAAAAATCTGTTTTCATAGGTATAATGAAAAATATGCGATATATTAGTCAAAGTCACATAGAGGTTGAAGAAATAAAATCCTGAAGATTTTTATAAGGCAACGCATGTCACTTTTACCGCATTAATTGAATGACATTCAACTTGAGGGTTGAAGGCATCCTATAGTTAAAGAACGCAGGGAAAGAATTCAAATCATTGACCAAAGGAAGGAACACCTGCTCCAGTTTTTCTGCTACCACGAAAATTTGGTTCTGCATAAAGATTCAAGGCAGAGTCCAACTATCGTGAAACGATCCCGTTGTTGTATTGGCGGAAACGTTGAAAAACTGCGGCCTCCGGGGACCGTGTTGTCGCGGCACGGCCGCAACTGGTTCACAGGAGGCACGCCGCGCTTCGCAAAATGACTCTGCGTGCTTTTTCCCGTAGTAAAAGTTAATTCGATCCTTTTTGCTGGGTCCTCATGGCGCGGCTCGCCATGTGTCCGGTATTTTGATGAGGAGGAGCGCCTGCCCCGACCGGGAATCGCAATTTGAATTAGCCGCGAAAGCCGAAGCTAATGATTCCTAAAGAGCAAAACACACGGCGGCGTGTGCACGAGCCAGTGATATTCGTCGTTCCGCAAGAAAGCGCCTCGTGGCTATCCTTCGAGGACCGTGAAAACAGTTTGGTAACTATACGAAATGCTTCTTACGCGTGGGGCACCATGGTCCGGGGATATTTGGCCGAAACCCTGATAAACATCGCCGTGTTTTAATGCCTGCACCGCGGTCGCACCAAGAAGAAACTAACGAGAATGGTAATGGCCGCGATAATTGGACCAATTATCGTGGGTTAATGTTATCGCTACACCCGCAGGCAGAACATATGCTCGTTAATAAGAGATTGGTGTGCACCGGGGACACATTTCGCCAGGCTCTTCGATCCGCGGGATTCTCTTCGTTTCACTGAACCAGCCCCAACTCTTCCCCCCTTTCACGATACCACTAAGCCTTTCGCGATTAACTAATTGGGATTTGCTAAGTACCCTCTCATTCGCTAACTGCTCGCAGATTCGGCTAATTGTGTAAGCCTTATCGAAAACACCTGTCGATTCGTCAGATCGTTCGGGTACAGATGTTTCTAACTGCGGAAAAAGGAACGAGTGTTTGTAACTCCTTTTGTTAAACAAATACTGAACATTATATAAAATCAATTTAAAAGTCATTCTTTTCCGAGGTGAAAATACATAGATGTATTATACATAGATGTACGCCATGGTGACAACGATGGGAATAGTTCTGCAGATCGTTTTCTATGGAGAAGTAATGTTGATGCAGCATATTTAGAATGCTATTGGTAATTTGTAATTCCAAAGCGTCTAAAAGAAAATTACTAACATTATCTAATTTGTGACGATGCAAATAACAGCAAATTGTCTGCATCGAATGTAAAAGATAGGAACTAAATAGAGAGTTCATTATATTAGGTTGTTGCATATGAAATGTCCAATTTTGAACAGTAACTTTAAACAAACACAACTTTTATCGAAATATTTTTATTAATAAAAGTAAGGACCATTGTGATAAACGTATTCTGTCAATGAATTTTAAGGTTCTTGATGGTATTACGGTAGAAATTGAGTTTTGTGGTCATCTACGTTCTTCATTTTCAACATTGTCATTTACGTTTTTTAGTTTTTTTTTGCCATCAACAAATAGTGATCAATGTATTCTGTCTATGAATTTTACGGTTTGTGAATTAATTTGCTCCATTTGGATTTAAACACCCAGTATATGGAAGCAGAGCATGAGATTTCAAGTTGTTTATAAAATAATAGAGAATCATTCCTTCACGACATGCGATATTGATTTATTAGGATAGCGCATTCTTCACTCTTCTGATAAACTCCGTTCTGTTAAGATGTACATTATATTTTCCTTACAAATTGTGTTTTGAATAAATTGTTCTTTGTTCAATGATCTTTGGGTTGCTTGATCTTCTACCGCAATAGTATATTTAAACCTCCCACACGGTTCTTGATGGTATTACGTTAGAAATTGAGTTTTGTGGTCATTTACGTTCTTCATTTGCAAGATTGTCATTTACGTTTTTTAGTTTTTTTTTGCCATCAACAAATAGTACGTTCATTAATCGTCACATATTGATCAAAATTCACATAATTCTATCGTCAGTATGTTGCCAGTCCATGTATATAAAAAGAATTCATGACAATCGCATTTATTGGAAATAAAATTTGTTTACAAGAAAAATTAGACATTCACATTAAAATTGAAGATAGGATCTTAAGGATCAACTTTATAGCTCAAAGTGATGTGTAATAAACCTGCAGAGTCTAATAGTATTTCTTGATCGAAACGTTTTATAACATTTGGATTCTAAAATCGGACATTTCATATGCAACAACCTAATATTTTGTAACAATTTTAAGAAAGTAATATATTGACATTCCCAAATTCATTTAATCTTCGTACAATTACTTGCGTTATTTGCATATTAACACGTTCACTGTCATGCTGATCATATTGTATTATATGGGAGACATTATTCTTCGATCAGCTATAGAGATTAAACTTTATTATGAAATATTCGAACAAACTTTCATTAGGATTTACAGCACGCGGAAGTTTAACAAATGTGATCAATAGACTGCGGATGTTTACGAAAAATAAAAATTGTCTGCATTCATTCCAGTATACATAGAAACTACATAGACATTAATTTTAAATAACTTCCATGAACTGAAAATTATACAACAGCATTTTTTATTTTTCAAAATGTTGTTTCTGTTTCCTATTTGAAATCCGCAGGTCCAGTGGTCAATTTTAATTTTCCAGTTTCGGTATCGTTAACTGAACTACTTGGATGTTGGAAGAATTGTTTTATCTCGACAGTCAACGTGTTAATTTTATAGTTTTGTATCGTCAGCTCATACAGTACACTCCGGTATAACGCGATTAAATAACTGTTTAAAAAGACTGTCCAAATATATTTCTTTTTTTTTTTGGTTAAGCTTACCCAGACTAGGGCTGTTACTTTCTTTCGAAGGTCGAAGATTTCGAAGCTTCGATTTCAAAAACTTCGAAGGTGATGAGAATCGAAGTTTCGAAGCTTCCCAGTTAACGGATGAGAAGCGGAAAAAGTTGAATCTGCGCGAATGAAGACGCTCATTTTCTAAAATGCATTACAACGTAAGACCGCCACGTGAAGCGGTCACAGAATTTAATAAAACTCATTGAAATTTTGTTTCCAACGTATTATTTTTCAAGTACATTCGTAATATGATCCCGAAATTTATTAATAGAATGCAGTTTTTTAAATTTAATTTAATTGCGAACAGTCCAAACGGAAAGATCAGTCTCAGTCACCGGTGACTGTCATGGCGCTTAACGTGTTAATATTTTTATTTATCAAAAATCGTGACATGCTATGAAACTCATAAGCTACAATTTCGTGCACTTCCAAGACTTCGAAATTTTGAAACTTCGATACTTCGAATACTTGGAAACTTCGAAACTTCGAAACATCAGAAACTTCGAAGCTCCCTTCGAATCCTTCGAAGCTTCGGAAAAGTAACAGCCCTAACCGAGACCCCTATATGGGGCCTATACAGCTGGGGACCTACAGTTTATTAAGGTGGACTCCGAACCACCTGGGGCAACGTAGTATTAATATCACAAAGAAAATTCCCACAGGTGATGGCGGTATTTTATGTGGCAGTAAATTGTACAACAATGTTTTTACTGTCGCAGGAGATACATATTATACAGTCGCTCTAAACAATTTTTGATCGCGGTATACAGGAGTCTACAATATTTTGTGTCCCTCACATTTGCCTCAATTGCATCAAAATCCTCAGTCTACTCATCGCTCAACGCAACTCTTTAAATTATTCTCGCAATCTGCGTAATGTCCAGAAATGGTCAAAACGTACAATACAATTACCATACAATCGATGGGGTTTCTCATCCATTTTCCCGTGTCGGCAGTAAACATCGGAAGATTAATAAAGAATTCCCCGACGCTCTTGCCCTCGATACAACGAATCGAGCTAAACAAACCGAAACAAATCGTGCGGGTTACAAGAAAGTTCTCCATTCCTCCGCGTACCTAATTCCCGCTTTCATAATTCATCCCCTGTCGATGGTTCGATTCCCATTCACGAGAGGCTTCGTGGTTTTATCGGCGGCTCTGAAATACTAGCTCGAATTTCGTGAGGGCATAATAATATGGTCGTTGTAGATGCATTACGAGATCGTCGATCGTGTATGAATATCTACGAGCACGAACGACGGACGTGGCATACGAAGAACATAAGACAGAGATGTACGAAGAGGTATAGGTATATAAGTCGGTGTTGAGGCTGGTGGAGAGGAGAAGATGGCGACGGCCGAGGGGCGCGAAAAAATGAAAGAACAGTAAAGATCTAATCGGGGTCTTCCCGGTGACGTGAGTTACGTGGGTAACCGTTGTCGGCGAGAGACAAAAGTAACGCTGATGTGCTCGGCTTCGGGAGCCCCATGCCGCACGATCGGCTACACCCGTGCAACACACCATGGTAGCCGCAACCATATCACCGGGCTCCATCATATTTATACACCTCGGCGGAGGCCATGGCTGCTTCCTTCGCGCCTTTTGATGCTCGGCGGCTTCGCTGCCATCCCATTCAGCGGCTGCGTGGTCTCCATTTTGATAGCAGCCCGTCATAAACGTCGTCTACGTGCCGCGCACGTAGAACCCGCGACAAAGCTGAAACACTTTGCGACTGCCACGCCGCGCGTCGACTGACCGCGTGAGAATTTCAGCGAGCGCCGATCGCTATCGGTGAATTCCAATTGATCCGCGGGTCGCTGTGAAAGTCCCGCGGTGCCGATGCTGAATTACAATCGCTGGAAGTAGACAGTGGTGGAGCTGTGCTTGTTTTTTAAAGGATTTTGTTGTATTTTACGCTTTGGTAAAACTTTTAAATAAAGTGGTCGGAAGATGGATCCTAAAACCAACGGTTGAAAACAGTTGTGATATCGATTCCAGTACTTGAAACAGTTACGAGAACCGAAAAAATGTTGTAACTGTTATGAGAATATCGGTTCTCGCTTATATCGGTTACGGTTACGATTCTTGAAAACCGATAATATAACAGTTTTATAACTGTTATTTCTAGGTTCTGGATTTCTGTTTCAGTTTCGGATCTTCAGACTTCAGAACATGTAATATGTCCCGTATCGGTCTCATATCGGTTATGCAGTTCTACAACTGATATTTTTTGGTTCTGTATCGGCTATACAGGGTGTCTCAGAATCCCTTCAACATCCGGAAATGGGAGGTTCCTGAGATCATTTGAAGCGACATTTTCCTTTGTAAAAATGGCGTCCGCTGCTTTGTTTAAGTTATTAACGAAAAACACGGACCAATCAGAGCGCAGCTACAGCGGATTGATTCTGGCTCGGCCGACGGCGACGCCACGCTAAGCGGGCCCTGTCGCCAAGTCGGACTCCGTTCGCTGTAGCCGCGCTCTGATTGGTCCGTGTTTTGCGTTAGTAACTCCTTAACAAAGCCGCGGACGCCATTTTTGCAAAGGAAAATGTCGCTTCAAATGACCTCCCATTTCCGGATGTTGAAGGAATTCTGAGACACCCTGTATAGCCGATACGGAACCAAAAAATATTAGTTGCAGAACTGCAAAACCGATATGAGACCGATATGGGACATATTATAGGTTCTGAAGTCTGAAGAACCGAAACCGTAATCCAGAACCTAAAAATAACAGTTATAGAACCGTTATAATGTCGATTCTCAAAAACCGTAACCGTAACCGCGATACAAGCGAGAATCGATATTCTAATAACAGTTACAACATCATTTCCGTTCTTCATAACTGTTTCAATCAGAACCGATATATAACTGTTTCAAACAGTTATTTTCAGAACCGTTTCAACCCCTGCCTAAAACTATTTGAGCTCTAAATTTCCGATTCGCAAAAAATTTGAACTATGATAATATCGTAAAAAAAATGGTACAGCAATAAAATTGAAGTTGTTTTAAAGCTCGAAGCCTCCACTTTCGCAGACCATCATTCATTGTTTTCTAGAATATTTTTACACTATGTATCAGATAAGAACTGACGACACATTTTTCCACAAAAATGCTGTAAATTGAAACTTTTGTGGAAACATTAAAAAAAGTTTTACGGGTATCAATATTCCACAGATTTGAAGATTGAATTTTTGCCTTTACAAGGAATGCTTAAAACTTGATCTACGATTCTTTTTGGCTGTTTTATAGAAGAAAAATAGGGCCTTCACGGTGAATCTTGTATTATTGTAAAGATGGCAGTACATCTTTCATTCAACGGTCAATGAATCGACTAAAAAAAATCGTAGATCAAGTTTTAAAAATTCGTTGTAAAGAGGTAGCTACAATCTTTATATCCATCGTGGGCTCAGTCCCGAAGAAAGTTCGTCAATATTTTTGCAGATGTTTCAATTTGTAACTTCTTGCAACAAAAGAGATTCTTATAGTTTCTCGGCCGCTGTACCAAAAATATCTTAGACAAAAGTAAAATAGGAATAGCAAAAGAAATTCGATAAAATTCATAATACTCTGCACTATAGTAACATCTCACGCAAGAATACGTATCCATATGGCAGACACCGTACAGCATTCGTTTCGACTCAGTCGGAGTCTATTTTAAATCACGCATGGTTAGAGGTACCATTCCTTTCCCAAACGAATCCCATATTTTTACACTTCTTCCAAAGGGTTAATTACGATCTACGAGGGTCAGAATGGGTCGTAGCGAGGGGGAGGGACGAGTAGATAGGGAATAATGGCAGCGCCGGCTTTTTAGGTTTGCCGATTTTAACAGGGAAGATGGATGAGCCAATTATGGAATCGACGAAATTTCACACCGCGGACGAAAATTCATTAGGGAGGTCCGTGAGCATAAATAAATTCGTACATCCTTCCACGCCCAGTCGGGATAGGGCAGGTGCCTGCCATGGTTCCCAGTAACGTTGTACATACTAGGTGTTTCAAGATGGACGATGATTTTTCGGTGATCTTTGAAGGGAAAGCCTTTCGCCGGCTCAAAGGTATCCGTGGTATTCTCTGAAACGAGGGTCTGCTGGTCCTTTGACATCGGGTACACACGGAAAACAGAGATAATGGCTGGAGTTTAGATAATGAAGCAAGGGAAAGACGATGTGGAACCACTGATCCTTTGTCGGTTGCATGTGTTCCTCGATAAAAAGGAATTTGGGCACTTTCCAGGTGCTTAGAATGAATTTCTTTGATTTCTCGGATAGTGAAGGTTTGAAACATCGCTGATGCTCTGACAAGATAAGATCTAGTCAGGAACACGAAGGGGTTGCCATCCCTTTTGTTACAATCGCTGTGAAATCGATTTATTACCGAAAAACTAGCATTAAAGCGACGAAAATTCACAGTCCATTGATTTTGTAATACAACCGTTCATTCATAGGTTTCATGATCTTCAAATTGAATTAGAAAAATCAGGTAGGATTGATAAGTAGCTCCTATCAATTTTATATTAAGTAATAGCATTTTTGAAAATTACTCCATTGCTACTCGCATACTAAATTAATATTCATTTCCTAGATTAAATTAAATATAACATAAATTCGTTCGGTTATCTTCAGTGTCTTTTCTTCATTTGTTACAATCAATCGAGTATAAAAAAACGTCGATTATAATTTTTAGAGTAACAACTATATGGTTACAATTAGAATATATTTATATTTACAAACGAACGAATTATGTTACAACCCAATACATTTTGCAGGAACCTAATAAACACCGAGGCATACTTAGGTACTTTTCATCGATCGTTTGCGAAATCGAGACATTCGTGATTTTCACAAATTCTTGTACATAATTCTTTTTTACACGATTTTGAATTAATACGATTCTAAAAATGATACACATGTATATAAAGTGGATCCAAAAAGTATTCGAACACTGTGATGATTTCGTTAAAATAAATAATAGAATAATAATCCTCGACTCGTTTTAAAGCCTCGGACTTCTACTTTTACTAACTATCATTAATTTAACATGATTTAGTTTTCGCTTATGATAATTTAGCACGGCGAGACAGGTGGAAAACTGAAGACATGTTTTCCTCCCAAATTGTTACCAATCGAAGCGTCTCTAAAAACATTCCAAAATTTTTTTCGTGAACGAATCTTCCGTAAATTTGAAGATTAATGTCTCTCCTTTACAACTACATAAAGAAACTTGATGTACGATTTTTTTAGCCGTTTTATTAAGAATTAAATGAGAAGTGTACAGGCAACTTAACAGTAACAGAAGGTACACCTTGGTGACCTAACACGACCAAACATGTACTCCATATTTGTTCTACAACACAGCCGAAAAAAATCTTAGATCAAGTTTCAAGCAGTTGTTGTAAAGAAGAAGATTTAACCTTCGAATCTGTGGAAGATTCATTTACGAACAAAATTTCTTAATGTTTCCATAGAAGTTTCAATATACAGCAGTTTTGATGGGTTTTCAGTTTCTCATCTGCCATATCATGTAAAAATATCTTCATGGGAAATGAATACCGGTGTGCGAAAGCAGAATGTTCAATCTTCAAAATAAGTCAAAGTTTATTGATTTATGATTTTTTTTACAAAAATTACAACGGGTTAAATATCGTAAATTTCTAGAGAATCAGAAGTTTTATGTTCAAAGATTTTTTGGATCCACTGTACATATCCCAGCACTGATACAGTTGTTATTCTTTTTGCACGGTTTCTTTACACAGTGTTTTGGGGAACATATCGTGTAAAGGAAGAGCTGGGTGTACTTTTGATTTATGCAAAAAGATTGACTCTTTTTAACTTGTTATACGAGAATCCTCCTGAACGTTAACCGATCGGCGCCTTTCTTCGCAGAAACGTTCCGCGGGGTATCCCATGGATGCGCGGCGGGTATAATGCAGCTTCTGTATGGATTAGAAGAATTCGTGGGAATATCACATTGTGCTTTCTCGGATATAGGGAAGATGAGATATCTCGAGTCGTTTGTTAAAAGATCTTTGGACCGCGCGAGCCCCGCGTTTCAACCGTGAACGTACACAGCGGCACAAAGCTCTTCCCCGGAGCCGCTTGTTATGCGCCGGTTTCATTCGGAATCGAGCGAAGATCGTGTCGTATGCAAAAACGTCGAATTTCCAAGGTTCTCTTCCTCTCTTCAAGGGCTCGCGGCCAGTCGAGAGATTCGCAAAGACCTGCCGATCTGTGGGAGTCAGCTCGAGTCTGGCTATAAATCTGAATAATAAATGAGTCCCGACGGCCTCTAAGAAGTCTCCGACTCAGTGAGAAGACGCTGCTGAGGGTTTAAAAGATGAATTTACGAGTATACCGTTCATGATGTCCTCGACCGCGAAATAAAAAGAATCCCAGTGACTCTGTCTCTTCTTTTGGAAAAAAGGGCGCTCTCGATGAGGGAACGCACCTCCCTGCGCAACCCGGTGACGTCGCCAGTCCCTTCTTGAAAACCAAATTCTTTGTTCCAGAGAAATTTCAGTTTTCAACGATTTTCTTCTCTATGCGTTTCGATGGTAACCCATTCGCAGTCCCTATCTCATATATTAACCGTCTCATGCAAAAATGGTGCAAGTCAATACAGTTAACACGGTAAACGCTAGGTTTGCCCAATTTATAAAACAATACACAGGGTGGGGCAATAACTATTAGCACCTCAGATATCTTCGAAACTATAAGTTTCACAAAAATATTTGCAGAAATAAAATTGCACAGTACGAAGGGGGCTATCCGGTGGCGATAATAGTTTTCTTGCAGGTGGAGGTATTTCGGACATTTGAAGGTCACCTCCATTTTTTTAAATGGATCGGTATGTTTTTGCTTCCGTATCATGATGGAGGATCTTAAAACGAGTTCAACGACCTATTACATATGATCATTGACGGTCATAGAAAGTAGAGAAAAGCGATAATACTTACGCTTCTGATAGTAAATGAAACATACGTATTGTAAACAGCAGAAGAAGGTGTAATGCTTACCGTTTACTTCACTAAAAATAAACACTGCTTGAAGGACACTTTAATAAATTTGCAGGATAAGATAAACATGATAAGATTAGTATCGATAAATCGGTCAATCCGGCACGATGTATCCGTTTCAAGAGCAAGTCGATATGCTTCTTATTTATGGCGAATGCCAACAAAATTCTGTAAGGGCGAAAAACTTGTATGCTGAACGATATCCACATCGGTCTCAGTCTTCGCGTCAAACATTTCAAAATGTGTGTAATAAAGTTAGGCAAACCGGTAGTTTAAGTATTCGTAAAAGTAAACTATGACCTTCAATAACCTTATGTAATAGGTCGTTGAACTCGTTTTAAAATCCTTTATCATGATATGGAAGCAAAAACATACCGATCCATTTAAAAAATGGAGGTGACCTTCAAATGTCCGAAGTACATCCACCTGCAAAAAGACTATTATCGCCACCGAATGGCCCCCTTCGTACTGTGCAATTTTAATTCAGCAAATATTTCTGTGAAACTTATAGTTTCGAAGATATCTGAGGTGCTAATAGTTATTGCCCCGCTCTGTATAATTATACCTACAAGGTGTCACCTCTAAAACGACGCACGATTTTTCAGCCACTTGCAGCCGTGTGACAAAAACAAATTTAGAACAAGGGTTGCAGGGTAATGGAGTGTTCAATAGATAACAGTAAAAACAATTTCACAAACAGTTTGTTTTTATGTCGAAATTGAGGTCACCTTGGGTTTTACAAATTGGAAGACATCTTTTTACGACATTCAGAGGACATCGAGACGAATTCAAAACATATAATACATGATACTTTTACTAACATATTACTCGATGTACAGTAGAAATATGAAATACTTAGCTTTTCGAAGTATTTGACTTTAAGACAGTGTATTAAATTAGACAGCTGAATATTAACAATGCATTTGGACAAGATATTGCAAGTGAACGCAAGGTACAACGGTGGTTCAAAAAAAATTCGAAGCGGAGGTGAGAGCCTCGAAGATGAAGATGGTCGCGGACGTCTTTATAAATTCTAGAGCACCAGAGTTATACGCAAACGGAATTAAATATCTCTTTTCTGGTTGGAAAAAATGTATAGATTGTACTGGATCAATAAAGCTTATTCTGATTGTGAGTCGAGATATATGACTTTAACACGTTCACGCCGGCGCTGTTTTTTTTTTAATTTTGCTCCATTAGGTGGTGCGGTACTCAAAATTTTGTTAAGCGAAACTTCAGGCTCAGCAGGACAATTTACTCTTACTATGCACTTATTAGAGGATGATATTAGTATAGTATAGCTTTTATTCAAAATGCTGTTATTTTAATTATTTATTTTATCGATACAGAAACCAACACGTGTACCACCGATGGAAGTTTAAAAACCGATATCAATTTCCGAAGAACCTAATATTAGCCGTATGAGTTAAACAGCATTTTCCAAAAGAGTGTCAATGTTCGAGTTTTACAATAATATTTGCCAGAAAGCTCTACACCTCTTTCGATGATTTTCAATACCACAACATGCCCTTAGGGGCTATTCTAGTTTTCGAGGCCATTTTTTTATGAAAGTTTAAGAATTTTTTGCAGTAAAGTTATTGACCCTTTTGCATTGGGGTATTGCAGGCATATTTATTGGTATTTGAAGTACGTGTGTGATTTTCCAAAATTAAAAATAATGCAAGATACATAAGTTATATAGTTTATCATAGAATATGTTTCGAAAAACATGGGTCGACGTTTGCCATGAAAAAATGAAATTGTTTATTAATCAGTATGAGTGTGGTTATGATCCGAACCAAAAGAAACTAAAAATCTTGATTATTTACAAAATGGCGGCATTTTAAATACAAATTACCGATTTCTTTATATTTCTTGGCCTTTCGCGCGATAAAACAAGAAAAACAGGGTATTTGCAGAACATTTTTTGAAAATTTCAAGTGGATTCACCAACTAGAACTTCAGATATCGTGGCAACCGTTTCGGAAAATGTGGTTTCGAGAAAAAGGCGTTTAAAGATTCGACTATCAATATTTAGCAACGCGAGTTGCAGTCTTCAAACGCCCATAACCCCATCAATTTGACTATCTCAACAGAATCCTTTTGCACATGTATTTTACTACTCTTATACTTAAAGAAAATGCAAAAAACGAAAAATCGATTTTTATGGAAATGAAAAACCAGAATACCCCTTAAGTCATGCTCTCCCCTGATCGCAGAGAGGGCCCGCAGTCCTCCACCGCAGGATCGGGGGCAATAAAAATAATTAAACAATCGCGAGGAACAGGCCGGTGACAGGCCACTGGCATTCCTCCCCTGGCATTCACGTAAACGTGGACGTGGTTTGGGCGTCAGGCCAGAAGGAGACACCAGCGAACAAGGGGGCAGAATGGACAGAGAGCCTGGAAAGAGAGAGCAAGAAAGCAAGAGAGAGAGAGAGAGAGCTTCGCCAAGCGGCGAATGGATGGACAGACGGACACGCGGCAGACAGTATCGGATTGATCTCACCGAGTGAACCCAATTACCCACCGAACGGCCAGATTTATTGTCCGGACGAGGCCCTGACTGAGGGCTCCTGATGCCCCGATGGTGGCAGCTACTCTTTACGACGGCCCTGGACCCCGCAACAACGCCGCAGATACAGCGGCGAGGCTCGAAGGGTGTCGTGTCGCTTTGCTCACCCAATTATCAGCGGGCCTGACAACGACCTTAGCCACTCTCCGTTCGCTACCGAGCGAGAGCCGTCTTCTTCTTCTTCTTCTCCGCTAGAACATCCAGATTCGATCGAATCTCCTCCACGGATCCACCGAGGCTGGCCACGGATCATAAACAATATATAATTGACATGATTTATCGGCGGCAAGATGGTACCGCTATCTTCGCGGTCACGCGAATCATCCGCGCCGATAGCCTATCTCGTCAGGACCTCGTCGAACGGTAGCTCGCGAAACGCTACAGTGATTCCATATCATATGGATCACTCCTGATTTGTTTGGTTCCCACTGGATCGCTGATAAATTGGAAGAGAGTGCAAATCCTGGGACTCCTCACCTTGGTGGTCGTATCCGCGATAGTGCGCCGATTTATGAGAAAATGTTGGCACCGAAGTGTTGTTTATATCCTGTACCGACAGTACTCTTTGTTTTTCTGTTTTATTATTATTAAGGTCCTCAAATTGATAAATGCATTACGCACACTATGATGTCGCTAATAACCTAGCAGTCGATGCGGCATGACACTCCAAATAAAAAAAAACCCTACATGTAATAGTCTTTATTACTAACCGAGCAACTTGTACAATTACTGATTATTTCAATCAACAACCAAAACGATGACCTACAACCCATTTTCTCGTCAGTTGTTTCGAAGTAATAATCACTCATGAGCAATATCACGGATTAGTTTTTTCTGTCTGTGACCTTGAATGACCTTGAGTAATTTGAACTTCTAATGAAAGGAACTATCATCGTGGTTGTGTAAAAAATGGTGGTACTATGAAAAAATATTAAGTTAACCTTGATATTTCTTCAAAAAAATTACATAGAAACAATAATTTTCATGGCATAGTGTGAGCCCTATTAAACCAATTAACATTGACCTCCAGACATTTAATGTATCTTTAAAAACATCAAAGATATTTGAGGTCCAAACGTTAGGTGACACCCTGTATATGTCGATCGTTTTCGATTGAACTGTTTAAATGTAAAATTACTAAGGGTGTACGAGTACTCGAAATTTCGGGTTCGGGTCGGGTCGGGAAATTTGTTCGGGATGGGGTCGGGATCTCGAAAGTTTATAAACTTCGAGTATCCGAAAAGGTAGTCGGATCGGGCCGCGATTACGGGTACCCGAAGTTTATAAACTTTCGGGATCCCGACCCGACCCGACCCGATCATTGTCCGACTCGACACGAGGCTCGGGTACCCGCACACCCCTAAAAATGACTGATGACCTGAAATAGAGGTTTTAAACATTTAAACATTGAAAGAAATGTTGACATACAATCAATATAAATTTTCATTTTTCTTTTATAAAGTTATGATACAATGCAAAATCGTACGGGGTATAAGGGGTTAAAAATATAAAATTTTACCGTTAGGAAAATATGCATAAAGAAAAGAGACAAACATATGGAGATTGCAGAATTTGAATCTAAAACTTTTACGATCGTTTTCCTTGTTTTGTAAGCATTAATTTAAATGTGCCTATTGTAAGGCTTTAATATTTTATCAAAACGGACAAACTTACTAACACGTATTTCTCAATTGTTTTCCGAATATCTTCGCTTTAGAACCATGGTACTCAAGCATGTAAAAACACAAAACCGTATATCCATTCTGAAAAACGCTTTGTCACACAAGGTGCATGCTTCAAATTGTACCTGTCACTCCAGAAATGATTTTTATACGTTTTTTTATCGACGATCGTCGCAGTAAATTGTAGATAGGAATGAAACACAATCCTGCATTGAGAGATAGACCGATTCCAGATCATCGGGACTACGCTTTGATTACTGGTGCACAGAGAGTGGCTTTTGCGTACGATTATGGCCGGCTCTCGTTGGGGTGAGTTATGATTGGTTGTGCGAACGTCGGGTTCAGATACAGGTGCGCCTGCTAGGTTCAATTAGTTTGTTAATGCTGTTAATGGAGCGACGATGAAGCGAGAGTTAATTACAGAGAACGTAGCACGATTAGATAAATGAACCCGACTGCGGTGTTGCGAAGTGTATTTTAATTAGGCCTGTTAGGATGTTTTTGATAAGTGATAGTTGCTGATAACAATAGTTCAGGAAATCGAACTCGAAATCGCAATAAGCAGAAATTATCATAAACATTGAGCAAAATCTCAAAGCAACAATCGAGATACCGTGATTGCTAATTCCTTAACCGTGTCTTGATTTTTAACACGCCGACTGCCATATTACCGATATATGCGTGACAGAATTATTTGTACAAATTGAAAAATTAATTTCTTCACTAATGTATTCACTGTACTAAATGTGGTTGGCGTGGACAAAATGTAAGGAGATTGGAAGAGTACTTCATTAAATTGTATTTCATTAAATAAATTACTCTGATTTTATAGAATTTTTAAGGTTGCTAGGTTGGTAGTCAAAGTGTTAAAATAGGCGTACGTTTGTGAGAAATTTCAGAAAGTACAGATAGCAATGCTCCGTTCGATAGGCAAAAATAAGTATTTGATCATGGCCCTTAAGATCCGCTGACTTAAACGTTATAGAAAACTAGTGGAAAACTAGTAGGGATATATTATAATGTTTTTTCCTCCAAAGATGGGCAATCTAATAATTTCTAAAAAAATGGTGGAGGTTTGCCTAATCCTTATACTTAAGTCCAGGGGTGTGACTGGCTCACGGCGATTCCAAGAGACCATGGTCTACCGCGAAGCGAAACCGTCCTCTTATTCTCATACCAGCTTTTTCGTATCGTCAAAACTGGCATTTTACTAGGTCTGACGGCCCGGGAGTTATGCAGATCGACGACAAAGGGGTGCCCGTTTGGCGAACAGGCTGCAGCTGGCTGTCAGAGAGGGCGGGCATACTTTAGCCACGAAACGGAAAGTGGAAGGACTCCTCGGTCTTTGCGAGTCGCCGCCGCTGCGCTGCGGTGTCCCCGACGCACCGCCGCGATGCTAACTGACGCCTTAGAGGCCACTGATTGAAGTATTTATTGCCGGTGGCCCGGTTGCCTCGCCTTTATGCCCCGTGTAATGATCCACTTTTGCATGCGAGCCTTATCTACGCAGCCTCCTGTGTGGCAATCTTCGGGACCCACAGTGCTACCAGCGACCATCATCGTCGTCCTCTTCGTCTCCCTCGCAGCAGCCACTCTTCTCGCTTCGATTCTTCTTGCTTTCCCGATTACTGGGGATCGCGGTAGACGCTTTTTAATTTCTTTATACCCGAGAGCCGGCTCTCGGCTCGGACACGACGACGCTTCTTGCAACCGATCATTTGCTGGGAATGGAAATTGCGAGAGCCCGGCGTGCACTGCGAAAAAATTCGCCCGCCACTTCGCGGCCCTTCATCAACCGGCGATTGTCGCGATCCGAGTGCTAACTACGATCGAGGCGATACCTTCGGAAAACGATGCTGGTAATTAGCGACAGGTGCAATTGCTAGAATGTCGACGCTGCAAGAAGTACGCAATTTTAAACTCTAGAGTGAGCACTGAGTTTCAATGATGCGATAATGTTGGCTTGGAATTGAGGCTCGCTATGGAAGCTGTAGCAACATTCTGTCGGTGGTGAGTGGTCGTTGCTTGGGGGAATTTTCTGTTCTGGCTTTCGGTTCGCTTTGGTCTCTGTCGTGAAATTTTAGTTTTTATCATCTCATTTGTGAAAGTTGGAAAATTCTGTCAGTGGCGAGTGGTCGTTGCTTGGGGGAATTTTCTGTTCTAGCTTTCGGTTCGCTTTGGTCTCTGCCGTGAAATTTTAGTTTTTATCATCTCATTTGTGGAAGTTGTTGCAAAATTCTGACAGTGGCGAGTGATCGTTGCTTTTGGGGAATTTTCTGTTCCAGCTTTCGGTTTGCTTTGGTCTCTGCTGTGAAATTTTAGTTTTTATCGTTTCATTTGTGGAAAAAGTCACTATCATTGCCTAGTGGTGGTTGCTTTACGGAATTTCCTGTGCTAGCTTTCGTTTTTGCTTTGGTCCTTGCTGTGAAATTTTTATTTTTATCATCTCATTCGTGGATGTTGTTGCAACGTGGCGAGTGGTCGTGGCTTTGGGAGATTTTCCGAGAGAATCAGATGACCGTGGAAAACAGTGACAGGCATCGCAAGATGTAAGAAACCTTACAGGTTATGGCCGAAAATTGTGAAAAGCTGCAATTTTTACCATCTTTGAACGGTTGTAGCTCATTGCAAGGTTTACCGATTATGGTGAAATTTTAAGAGTGTATACTGGTGACACTAATGTACAAAACGCATTTGTTCAGCTTTCAATATAGACCCACATGAAACTGTTGTAAAAACAATTTTTATTATTTTCTTTGCTGATTCCGACCAATTACAATTTTTTCAAAATTTCTTTTCCGCGTCATGTAGTAAACTAATAGTTCTAACTTCTCAAAAAACTCCAAATCATATGGTCCAATATTAAGAAAGTTATCATTTCTTTTGGGGAGTGTCTGAATATAAATGGGAGTGACCGTAAGTGTCAATACTCAATTTTCTACTATGTCGAACAACATTGTAGTCATTACACTTCACAATTCTGGTACACATTTTTATGCCTCCAATCTAAATTAATTTATAATTCTCCAGGAAGGTAAACATCTACAATTGTACCACTTGTAAAGAAGTACATAGAATAAAAGTTTTCAAACACAAATCCAAAGAACGTAAATACCTGGATACTAATGACAAGGGTCAAACCATGTTCCCCATCAAACGTTTCAAATTATCGAAATAATTGCAACGTCGTATAAAAACTCGGATACCCTCTGTGCCGTTTTTTAATCGAAAACTTCCTGCTTTCCTTCCACGAAGCGGCCGGTTGCCTATTTAACATCACCACAACGTATACTTTTCGCTGATTTTCGTCCCCCAGCGAGTGCCATATAATTGAATGCGTGTTCTCGAGACTGCTTTCCGTTTAATTCCCGGACAATCCGCCCCGGCAATTAAAGAACGACCTCCAATATAATCAGAGCCCCTCTTCACCTGTCCCGATGATCCAATTACAATCCTCGCGATGCCATTTTTCAATCCTACCGGGGTCGAACGATCGGCCATGGTGGATCAAGACGTTTCCTAAACACCGCCACCAACGGTATTTAATCAAAGGGTAATCAAAGTCCACCGGGGCTAACAATTACGTGTCAGAGCGCGTTTCTCGCTCGCGTTGGCTATTAGGTAGTCGGGTAGCTTGTCACGGCTCGGCTCATTCCTCTTCATAATCGGTCGCCTTTGCTCGCACTCGATATTATTGAAATCCGTCTACACAACGGCGACGCGGGTGAAAAAAACGCTCGGTAGGCTGTAAATCAGCTTTGCCATCACGAGCGCGCGCGCGCTTACGCGGGCTTAGGCCGAGGCAAGAAGTTGAAACCGAAACGTCGAAACCGCCTGGCAGTCCTATAATTATATTATTACCCGCTGCGTAGCTCATGACTCCAGAGCCAATTTGTCTTCGGCCGCAACGAGTTCGTGCAATTTGTGATTTATCACTGTCCTTGCTCTCTCCAAGCTCTGCTACCCTGCGCCTTTTCTTCTCCGCCGCGGATCTCGAAAGCGTATAATTTCTGCCACGCTCGCGGATCCCTGCGAGTATGCGAGCCGCATGAGGCATCGCCGACTATGGCCCCCTCGATGTACCAACGTAACCCCGACAGGGATGTTGCCGAAATGAGCTACGTGGATAAATGATCTCGCGCGAGCCCTGCGATCGATACTGCTGACGCTGCATCAGCGCTGCAGTCGCCAACCTCGAGGATTCTATAGTGTTTGATTGTTACATAAGTTCTATACTCTGCAACAATACTGTAAGACACTATACAGGATGTTCACGCAATTACTAGCCAGCGTTTCTCTTGCAAATAATAAATATTTGAAACAAATAAGAGAAGAAAAAGTGATACCGTTTTTCGGCAGTGAACGTAATAGCGTATGCAATTCGTTTGTGTTCGCACTATTTTTTTTAGAAATGAAGGTGACTTTTAATTTTTTAAATGAAATGCTATATGTTTTTTATGACATACGAAAGCGTGTGTCACGACAAATTTATTCGTATATGATACAATGACTTTCAAGGTCATAAATGGAAGAAATATTTTGAATATTTAGTACGTAACATTTCGTAAAGATATTATTCACCATACACCACCGAAGGATAGGAACGATTTAAAAAGCGAAATAACGGGAGGATGTTCATTAATACCTCGGACAACGTTAGAAGCAGTGGCGCATGACTACTTGGGGCCCCTGGGCAAAGTAGAATTTCGGGGCACCTAAATCCAACTAAATAACTTTCACGTTGGAAAAATAAAACGATTACATATATATAATAATATATATAATAAAAACATCTACATATTTATTATTGCATAAAATGTGAAATAAATTATCCTTCATCCATGCAAACCTTTTACATAAAAATACAAAATATTTGGTTTGCGTTCGGGGCCCTCTTTTGCTTGGGGCCCCAGGCATTTGCTCGAGTTGCCCATAGGGAATTTTTATTGACACACACATTCATATGACATAAAATTAATAAAATTAATAAAATTAATAAAATACGTTCGCCTCTTTCATTTTTTTTCTAATATTTACTATATACTTCCACCAAAAACGTGTCCTTAGTTTCACTTGCCATATCATACACAAATTGTAGGGTTATTTTTATTATATTTTATTAAGTTGGTATCGTTAGGGTAATAAGATTGAGGTTGGTATCAGAGGAGAGCTGTGTGTGTGTGTGTGTGTGTGTGTGTGAGTCCACTAGAGAGAGTGCAAGAGAGTTACGTGCGAAAGTGTGCTACATGTTATATTAAATATATAATTATTAGTTAAGGAAAAGGAGAAGGTTATTCACCCAACCGAAACCACTCATTCCAATAACACGAATATCATAGATAAAAATCAATAATGGTCAGTGAAAGGATTTCAAAATGAGTTCAAATATATTATTTTAATATTTTTTTCACAAAATTATCACAGTTCAAACATAGAAAATTTCTCGAAAATCGTAGATTTAGTGTTGGCATACTTTTTGGATCCACTGTATTTGGATGCCTGTGAAATATCTACCTAAGCATTTGTATTTCATTGTCAGCAATGTACAGGCAATATACATCAATACAATTTGTCCGCTAAAATACATTTCTCGTGCATAAAATACTAATAAGTCTGCCAGCCCAGTTATTAACAACGTTCTCACATTAAGTTCACCGTTATTAAAGGTTCTTAATTTAAGCAAATAATCATTGGGAATAAGAATTCGTATAACAGTCCGCGGTTTAATTACAACATTACGTCTGACGAAATTACCAATGATTTCGCGTATAACGGCTTAATACATGATGGTTATCGGGTCGAAAAACGAAGAATGACAGTCCGAGGAGCCGGACGAAATCGTCCGTATACAGATATAGATCTTCCGGGAATCACACGTTGCCCCTGGATGATAGATAGTACCACTGGCCTACCGGCACGATAATTAAAATTGGCCGATTATAAGCGCATTTGGTCTGGATAATAACGGGCTGCGCCGAATTCTCGCAAATAGCTATGTCTCAATTAGAGCCCCCCGCGTTTAATTGGCCAAGCTCGCGCAGTTTTAGCGGAATGCAAAGGGAACTCCGGTGGCTTTCAGGGAACAGAAAAGAGCAATTACCTTGGAATTAGAGCAGGCGGTTTCAGTGCGCGAATTACGTACGCAAGAAACTGCAATTGGCCGAAGGAATGTCAGCGTTCTGGTTAAAATTTCTTCGGTCTCCGGTGAGACGGAGAAAATCGTCGAAAACTTCGACAGGAAGATGGAGAACCGGGGGTCTCAGGGTTCGATGACCGATTAACACACCCCACTAGCTCTCCTACACCCCATCTCCCCCCGCGCGTTCTATGAATGCAAGATGGTAAAGGAAAACTTTGTTGCAACAGCTGCTATACCTTGAGCAGGAATTAAATCAATTACGCCGACGAGATTCCATGTTTTACGGTCATTGCTTCGTCCGCCTTTCTCGGAGTCCTTTCGCTAGCAGCATTTCGGGATTAATTGCTCGTTACTTTCTGCCTCCTCCTTTTACCTTGATCGATCATTTCGCGATTTTCGTCGAGGTTTATCTCACTATTAAACAACCGCCGCCGTGATATTACGACGTGGTTATGGTCGAAATGTTTTATGGGACGATTGTGTGTGCTGGAACTGGTAATCCTTCCGCCATTTCATTCGCAGGTACTTTCATCTTGAATATAATACACTTTTACAAGTATTAGGGGCAGTGTCGCCAGATCGCTGAAATCGGGGGGAATACAGTTTACCACCTCTCTTATCAGAGAGATTACCAGATTAACACGTGCACATGTTACGCATGCGCGACGGGGACGCAACGCCACTGATATATCAGTGCGCAACACGCAGTGGAATGGGATAGTGGAAGGGGAAAAGGAAAAGAGGAAAATCCACCCAGTTTTAGGGGTTTGAGGAGGACCGGAAAGTAATGTCGTTTCTGTGCATGTCAATATTTGTTTATCATTTATCAGTTCATTGTGTACTTCAAAGTCCTGCCAAAGACATTTTAAGGTTTACATGTTCACTCGTAAATAATTAAATCTTAAATTTTTGTTTGCAATTTTGGGTGAAATTGCCAGCCAAATACCGGAAGAGATACATATCCGCCATTGTATGCTTTCTCAGTTTCACAAGGGCAGTAACGCAACAGCTGCTTCCAAAAACATTTGCGATGTTTATCCAAGTGCATTAGAAGTTTTTTAAGTAATGCGATGTCATGTATTTGCTTTATTTCAGCCTTACAGCCAAGAAATGTGACTTGGTTTATATTAACCTAACTGTACAAATCTATCTTATTTCACGCAATCGGTCCATACCTTCTCTCACTCTGTTTTTCTTTGTCTCACTCCTTCCTACACTCTCCTACTCTGGTAGTCTCCTAATTACTACTAACCCAACCATTGCATCCTTCCCCATTCCCTAACATTTGTGTTTTAGTTTGGTAAGGTGGTTTTTTAAGTTCAGTTCCGGTAATTTTGATCTTTCCGGCTCCTGTCGATCAGGAAGACTGTTTTTCTTTGTCTCACTCCTTCCTACACTCTCCTACTCTGGTAGTCTCCTAATTGCTACTAACCCAACCATTGCATCCTTCCCCATTCCCTAACATTTGTGTTTTAGTTTGGTAAGGTGGTTTTTTAAGTTCAGTTCCGGTAATTTTGATCTTTCCGGCTCCTGTCGATCAGGAAGACTGTTTTTCTTTGTCTCACTCCTTCCTACACTCTCCTACTCTGGTAGTCTCCTAATTGCTACTAACCCAACCATTGCATCCTTCCCCATTCCCTAACATTTGTGTTTTAGTTTGGTAAGGTGGTTTTTTAAGTTCAGTTCCGGTAATTTTGATCTTTCCGGCTCCTGTCGATCAGGAAGACCAATAACTTTAGACAATGACGTGTTCAGGGCATAAGTGGAAGCAAATCCGTGTCAATCGAGGAACTGCCAAACACTCTTAACCCGGCAGTGTCCACGTGGGGGTCCAGCGGATCCCCACCGTTGAGATATGATATCCATTTCTCATATTTCTTTCGCTACAGTTTTGCCATACAATGTAGCTTCCTAAAACTCGGTACCGGCTGTATTAATGTGTCGCCGACTTTGTGTTGTGCGCTCAAAATGTATTTCTACAGTTTCGGCTCTCTTTATGTATACTAGCGAGTGTTTCAACCGTGTGTTCTTGATATTCAGTATTTCAGTTTCGATTGAGCTTTCTTCACAGGAGCATCGTTTACTTACACAGTGCAGTCAGTTTATTCTTGTTTTTGTATCACTACAATTCTTACTATACTTTCTTTATATTTTGGTAAGTATTCCTTTCTTGTGCGTGCACCTTCCTTCAGAAGGCATAGATG
This sequence comes from Sphecodes monilicornis, assembly GCA_913789915.3. Classification (NCBI taxonomy): domain Eukaryota; kingdom Metazoa; phylum Arthropoda; class Insecta; order Hymenoptera; family Halictidae; genus Sphecodes; species Sphecodes monilicornis. The sequence continues at coordinate 12,809,056 of OU565297.1, read as the reverse complement.
ACTACTCTGATAACTAGTTCGTATATGGTGTATATATATTTTATACTGTTATTTCAACAAAAGTATAAATAAATGTTACAATAAACATAAAACATTAAGTATAAATATTGCTTCTCACTGGGGGTCTATGAACACCCCACGTGGACACTTTCGTTTCAGAAGTTCGCGTGGGCCCTGCCGGGTTAATCAAGCTTGGTCGACCATCCAAGAACATTTGCAGCAGATTGGTCAAGTATACAGAGCAGGTGTTTGGGACCCGTATAATCTGTCCGAAGAAAACAAAGCTAACCGATCCATCACATGCAACTTATTGCTTCAACGGCACAATACAGAAGCGTTTTTTGATCGCTTGATCATTGGAGATGAAGAATGGTCCTCTATGATAATCCAGAACGCAAAAGGCAGTGGCTCTTTCCGAATGAATCGCCACGAAGTACTGCTAACTCAGGTTTACATCCCAAAAAGGCGCTTTTGTGTGTTTGGTGGAGAATTCCTGGAATCGTTCATTTTGAAGTGCTGAAACCTGGACAAACTGTGAATGCAGACATTTACTGTGAACAGTTGGATCGAGTAAATCAATCTTTAATTGAAAAGTGCCCAGCGATTGTCAACAGAAAAGGCTTTATTCTACAACACGATAATGCAATACCGCACTGCGCAAGACGAACCTTGGAAAAAATTAATGAATTGGGGTGGGAGGTACTGCATCACCCACCGTAACTCGCCCGACATTGCACCATCGGATTTCCATTTATTCCGATCGCTACAACACTTTCTATGTGGCAAAAAATTTGAAAATTTGGATGATATCCAAAATGCCATCTCCAGAAATTTTGCTCGAAAACCAATTGATTTTTATCGATCCGGCATTGAAAATTTGCACACTAGATGGCAAAAGGTTGTTGATAACGAGGGTGGTTACATTATTGATTAAAAATAAAAGCTTGTTAAAAATTTATTTGTTTGAACGTAATGTAAAAAAACGACATTACTTTCCGGTCCCCCTAATATTTATTGATTGTTCCTAAAGTCGTTTAGTTCACATTTGTTCTATACAATGATGAAAGAAATAAGCTTTCTAACTGAACATTCCTAGAGGTATATTTTTATTTCTTGACTGTTGTTGAGGATATTCGGGAATTTTTGTTTAATAAACTGAATGAAATATTTGTATGAAACTTGGCAGGTTTGTTTATACATTTTTAAGCAAGGTTCATGAATTTTTATACAATACTACATTTATAATGTTCCTTGGATGGCAGTTACTGTTATAGTTTAAGAAAAACTAGAGAAAGAACACTAAGGTCTTGAAATTCTGTTTAAACTCTCGCTTTTAATATATTATCATCCCGCCATTATTGAGTCACTAAGTTCCCCATCATTTCGCTGTGCAGCATCAGCTCTGAAGGCTCATAATCATAAACACCCCCTAAAGAAGCGTTACCCGTCCGAACAATTTTCTCCGAAAACGAACTTTTTCTGGTTTTCGGTAAATTGAAATTTTTTACCTAAACACGCAGCGGGGCACCGGCTATAATTACGTTCGAATTTTAGAGCCATTATGCATCCCGGCATTCAGGATTTCACACTCTCCTCGTGCACGCTTTGATCCGCACCGATGGAACAAGACTGAAAATAATTACAAAGAATCATGCCGTTGCTGGCCCCGGAAAGCGGCGGTAAATCGGCCCTCTCTTCATGCCTGCTTTGACGCTTAAGTCGCGTTCAGAATCGCCTAATGAATTTAAAATGACCGCGAGAAGTTTTTCTCGCACGCTCTCGCCCCGGAAATTCGTCGACACTGTGCGCACAAAGTCTCATAATGAACCGAGCATTACCGAAAATTGTAACACGGAAACGGGAGGGATTTAAACGAATTTTCAAATAATGAACACTTGCAACAACAGCATCGTGTAATTTCGTTCAGCGAAGTCTGTTGTTATTATGGCGGAACGATAAACACGCTGAAGTTGGTACACTGTGTTTCGAATTAAAGCCAGGAAATATGAAAGTGCTTTGTAGCAGTTATAACACGCGTAATGAAACGTTCAAAATGCGCTACTATGCATACTGATGAGGCATTTTGGGTGCTCTTTGCATTTTTGCCGAGATTTTAGTGCGATATCGTATTAACTTTTTTCAGATTAATGCTTGTCACACTTCGTGTTGAATGTGGTCTATAATTTTGGAAAGAAAAGGTTTAAATTCGTTTTATATACTTTGGGTTTTTTAAAAATATTTTATAGATTTTATCTAAATGTAGCTTTTCATAAAACATTGTATCTGGATTGCAAATTTTTAAAGACAATATGCGTTGTCTGCACTTATTGCAAGATACAAGTGATACATAGACATTTAATTCTTTGCTGAATAATTTCAATGAATAAAAATTGGTAATACAACAGTATGCTTTAAAATGCTTGAAATGTTCTTATGGTTTTATGTATAATCTATTCATTTTTGAAGTAAATGCATAAAATCCACGGTCTAATGGTTACTATGGCGTCTGTAGAAGTTTATAGAAATAAATGAAGGAAACCAAGGTATTAAGCATCCTTTATTATTATACTGCATACTGGAACAACGGAAAACTATGTTGACTATAAAGTAAAGAACACTATATACGTCTTCAAATCGTATTATGTTCTAATTTTTTCACTAAATCGCAGTATACTTTAAAAAATCCATCTGTAATGTCTTATATTAATGAAATTCTTCGTTCTTTACATTCATTTTTGCTCTTTCTGTATTAACCTGTTGCAAATTTTCTGATGGGTAAAATACGCTCATTTGTCTATGAAACAAGATTATGTACTGTCCGCCCATCAGGAGATAGCAGTGATTTTCGACAGTGGGGTGCAGGGAGACTGCGAGACCCCACTCTAGACGCCAGGCTACAAGCCCCACTCTTACGCTTACGTTCTGGCGCGAACGGTCGACATAGACGCTCAGCCAGGGGGTGTCGACCAGTGATGGTATATGGTCTCGGTTTCCTCGCGCATGCGCGACAATTTTAGCGTCAGTAAAGTACAAAGTTGGGCTAAAATGGGATACCTTGGTCACCCCGCATAGTTTCGCAATTTTTTTTTTTCGATTTTCAAATATAAATGTTTAACATGCGTATGTATATTAAAATTTCATGTGTATGTACATATAATATATAAATATATCTTGCACTGTTCTGTCCGGTTTCCCGCCAATAACAGTTCTCCCCTACTTTCCCCACAAACATGAGACGTACATACGTTCCTGCATTTAGTCGCGCATGCGCGAAAAAACCGAGACCATATACCATCACTGGTGTCGACTCTCGTACTTTTTCGAAGACACTGTTCAGGGCACCCTCATAGCTAATGATCGGAAGCGAACTAAAGCGTATATGTGTGTGTGATCACACAAACCCATTCATATATATATATATATATATATATATATATATATATATATATATATATATATATACTATGGATACGGTATTCGGATTTTGGAAATGTCCCGAATTGAACAGTAGATTTGGATGCCAGCGCCGCTATCGTTCGACCGGTGTACTGTACCCCTCGTACTCCTCTTCACCCCGTGATCCTCTATACTTCGCCATCTGTTTGCTTCTCTCTAGATGGCGCTGCTTTCAATCGAGTTTATTGGACGTCATCGACACTTTTTATTTCGTAGCGTATCAATGACGTCCAATCAACTCGATTGAAAGCAGCGCCATCTAGAGGGACGCAAACACATGGCGAAGTATAGACGATCACGGAGTGAAGAGGAGTACGAGGGGTACAGAGTACACCGGTTGAACGATAGCGGCGCTGGCATCCAAATCTACTGTTCAATTCGGGACAAAAAGCTGTGTATCTTGCTTATGGCAATACCGTATCCATAGTATATATATATCAGTGACTGTACCCCTCGTACTCCTCTTCACCCCGTGATCCTCTATACTTCGCCATCTGTTTGCTTCTCTCTAGATGGCGCAGCTTTCAATCGAGTTTATTGGACGTCATCGACACTTTTTATTTCGTAGCGTATCAATGACGTCCAATCAACTCGATTGAAAGCAGCGCCATCTAGAGGGACGCAAACACATGGCGAAGTATAGACGATCACGGAGTGAAGAGGAGTACGAGGGGTACAGAGTACACCGGTTGAACGATAGCGGCGCTGGCATCCAAATCTACTGTTCAATTCGGGACAAAAATAGTACTTACTACAGTACTACTACAATACCATCCATATATATATATATATATATATATATATATATATATATATATATATATCAGTGCACAAACCTGTACTCACGCATAGTTAACCTCCCATGTACGTGTAATCATATCCTTCGCTCGTCATTGATGGGTACTGGGTACATATAAATCTGTTTTCTCACAAAAATTGATTTGCTGCATTTATGCAGTGTGTACATATTTATTATAAATTGTATGATTGAAAAGTACAATGTAAGTGAAATATACGTATTAAATAAGCCATACTTTATACATAATGTAACATATTTCATACATAATATAAATATACTTTGCATGATGCCTATCGATGTCGATGAGCACGTGGTATGTGACGCTATATGCACGCCAAAATTTAGCCGGAGGTCGGCAAAGAGTGGGGATAAAACTTGTATCCCTACTCTTTAACGCCAGGGCACTACTGTGCTCCCACCATACCTAACGATCGAAAAGCAACTACAATTCGTACCACATTTTAACAAAGGAGTCGACACCTCCTGCGCTCAGCGTCACCACATCTCTCTGTTCCAGTCACACTAATATGCGCTTTTCCGTGTTTGTCGCGCGATTCGGCCAATAGAGGTAGACGTGTAGCGCGTAGAAGGAAGATCACGTGGTACCTACAAGTTTCTCAAAATAAGGGGAATACGTATTTAGTAGAAGCTTGTTGAATATAATTTGAGAATAACTATTTTTTTAGTGGTATAGAGGTTACTTCGTAAAGGGTTAAGTAATATTTAAAACACCCGTGTTCATTTTCTGTGTTTCAATCGAATCATTAACGTATGGCGCACACCACCCCTTAACAAATAACGTTATTACAATGATCGATTACAACCCTCTATGCTACATATTCAAGCCCATCGTCACCTGTATAAATTAAATTCGCACTGCCATAGGTTAATAATACGCGATTAGAGCCATTGTCGCAGAATGATCAAGATCTGATTTCGAGCGACATAAGGTTTAATGCGAGCCCCCATACATCCTGAGAGATGTAAATATGATTGGCGGTCCATGCCACTTTTTCGTCAAACCTCGTCCCGTGTTTTTTCGATCGTACGCCACACAGCATTATGGTGGTTTTCACCGGGCGCCAATCTCGGCTAAATTCGCTTTTAATGACCGGGGCGAGCGTCGCCGTCACGTGAAAATTTAATTTAGAAGGCCGCTGCCACCCGTCCGAAAATTGGTAATTCGTCTCGGCGGATAGGAAAGCCAGCAATCTTCGCGGGCCTTTTAGCTACACGCGAAAGAAGCGCGGAATTCGAGGGTCGCGAAATGAAATTAACAACGTTCTACCCTCATTATGCCCATCATTTGCTAAGCCCGTCGTTTCGCCAGCTGATTCGAAGTTAATTGATTTTTCGACGGTGCACCCGTCGCACAGTGGCCCGAATCGTCAAAAACACGAAATAAAATCAAATTTTTAACTTCGTAGGGAATTCACAAAATTTTGACTACAGATCTTTTGCCAGGCAACATTTTAAGTTAATCGTTTGAGTAATTACACTTCATGAGTCTAGTTAAGGGGTGATTAATTACAAGCAATTTTTAAGTACAGAACAATCTCTTCGAACCAGAATAAAATATAGTAAAGAATGTACATTGAACCCACAATATAATTCTATTTCCTCATTGGTCTACAAAACAAGAATACATTTAAACGAACGGCTCAAATAATTGCACTTTGAAAGTCCACTTAAGAGTTGTTAAAGGTATCGAATGCAGGCAATCCCTATCTATAGAAAAATTTTATTAAGCCAAGATGCAGTAAATAATCTAGAATAAACGAGCAATAATAAATATCAAGGATCAAGAATAAACATTTCTTAATTATAAAACATTTGATTCCTTCTTCTTCATCTTACAGGGTGTAGTTTTTTAAAATTGCGATATATCAGGATTTTTCAAGCAACTATTTCTCGGAATAGATATTTTTTATTTATTTTGAGGGTGTGCAATGTTGCATTATCACACGAAATGGGTAAAAACGCGGTTCGATCGACGATCATTCACGGAACTAGAGCGCTTTTGAAATTCCGTTTCCACATCGTCTCAGCTCATTGTCAGTTCCGGCGAACTCGGTTCCTAATTAACGGTGCGCCTTAAGTAACTCCCTTGCGCAGCTTAATGCAATTTTAGCACAATTAACTGGGCCGTTTCGATTGAGACAGATGAAAGTAAATATCGTCGATAACGATCTCGGAGATATAAATCGACCGTGACGATTCGATTGCCGTTCGGTAGGCATCTCCTCTCTGTTTCCCAGCAGATTAAATTAACTCGGCCGAACGCTGCCGGGAGAGAAAGGATACGTAAATCGCAAGTTTCCTAGATGCCTAAGATAACTTTGCATCTGCCGGTTCGATTGCGATAATTAGGCTGGCCGGGAGATTGATCGAAAATCGCATACGATTTCAATGGCTCGCATTATTGCCTAATTAAGCGAATGCATGCACGCCGATGCCTGATGCTCCTGTTACGCGAATTAATTAAACATCGGGCCCCCAAGCTTGGTGTCTCCCGGATAACAAACACCTACGTCTTCGCCGGACATTCCTCCGATTCCTTATGCCCGCGCGAATCCGCGTAATAAATGTACTAAAGGCAACGTGGATGCCAAAAAACAACGATTGGATTCGACAAATTAATTTCTTACAAATGAATTTCACACGTTATCCCAACCAATCAGTGCTTTTAATTATATTTGGCCTTTTCAGTAACTCGCAAATAATTAGTACGGTTCATTTCACTACAATTATTGTAATTTTATAGTAAAACTTATCTACGATTTATACCATTTTCAAATAGGATGGTTGAATATATTAAAAAAATAGAATTAAGTGGTCTGACTGTGAAATTGGCCAGACAAAATAAATATGGTTCATACAATTTAAGTAAAATTATTATTCAAACATGTCTGAAAATATTTTTATATATTCTATAAAGTATTTAGTATCATTTAATTTATTTCACTCAATCTAAAGTTTTTTAATATTTATGCATTTATGAGAAGAATGAGTAGAGCAAATGCAAACAGTGAAAACATTAAAAGAGTTTAGAAATACTGTTATGTTGTTTTCAACTGTACAGAATAATAAAAAAATGATATACCTATGTAGCTCCTGTGTCTTGCAATTAATACATACAATTTTTATTATGTATAAAAATCCTCAATATTACGAACATCTTACCTTCTTGCAAGACTTCTAAATTTCTTTATATAACCAACTCCCCTTTTATTGAAATAGATATTTGCACTGCAATTGTTCAGAGTTTTAAGTTTCTTTGATTTAAAATTATAATTTAATTAAAATAACTTTTTTTTCTTTTTTTTTAAGTTGCATCAACCTCACAAGGGTTGTTAGCAACTACAAGCTTATAATTAGATGGTCATTTATAATTTAGATTCGGTTGAATAACTTTGTGTGCTTCAACAATTTTATTAGTTTTTCGCAAGATTCCTTTGAATCGGTGGCATCTTTGATGTTCCCTGGAATTTTGTATCGTCTTTTTTCTTGGTGTTTATTGTGTAGCATCAATTACATTTAGGTTTATCCTGGTTTTTAATTAAATATGAGTGGGTGAGGTTTGTGTGTCCCAGTCTCACTCTGTTGATTACGACTTGTTCTTTCCTGTTAAAAGCGCCAGCGGGTTTGAATTCATAGATGTCTTTCCTAATACGGTGGATCTGGGTCTGGCGAGAGTTTTTCCATACATTATTCCATTTGTCCCGTAGAGCTTTGGCAAAGTTCTTTGCAACCTCATTCTGGAAGACAGGTACGTCTAATTCTGCAAGGTGTGGTTGTGTTGTTAGTTTTGCTGTTTGAGATAGCCTTTTTTTTATTTATTAGTTTATGTTGAGTCTTCATATCAAGGTTTTATATTTCTATAAATTTCACGACTGTATCTGCAGGTTTGCCAACACAAAACGACAGAAATTGCAAGACAGGGGAAATTGAATACTCGGCCATTTGTATTTATCGAGCCCGAATAAAAAACCAAGAAATATTTTCTGTTTTATTTATTTATAAACTGCCGAACAAGCTCCGAGGAGAAAGAAAAATAACCAGTTGTACCTGTCTTTATTTACCAGTCCTTGTTCTGCACGAAAAATTCCATTATATAACATAAATTTCAATCGAGCATCTCTGTTGCGTTTGCAATGACTTCTCGATAAAGTATCGCGCGCATGGAGGTCTGGGTTAGGTCTACCAGCATTATCGTCCTTATCCCGTATCTCGTTGCGTCTAGCAATCGCCACACGTTGTGTTTTCCTCATTTCCAATCGAATTTATTGGTATGGTAAAGCTACCAGTATCGATAAACTATTGACAACTTCGTGAACGAGAGAGAGAGGGAGAGATTCTTGGGGAGATAAACCTTGAGGAATTCAATATTTGCTTGTGGACACCTGCTTTTCCTGTTTCTTAATCGTTACGTGTATTTTAGGATTCTGGAGAAATTTAATTCTGGGTGTATGTGTATCGAGGAAAGTTTGTGGTCGACTGTTTGCATTTGTATGTATGAAATTGTGCTTTGTAAAACCATTGTTGTCACTGGATAAAAATGAATAGGTGTAATTTAAAACAGGGAAGATATTAGAAGAATAATGATAAAATCGTCCAATGATAAAAAATATTCATACGTAGCAAATGTAAAAAACATCATACAGCTGCCATAATGTAGATATTTGGTAGTCTAGTAATGGAATAGAGTTCATAGTGATTTCATTGCGTTCGCTAGAGGTTCTTGTCCACGATCCGCGTTTCCCGCAAGATGCCGTCGTTACAAGGATGTTACGGGAGACCATGCAGCAAGGTGAAAGGGGAGTGCATCGGTGCAGTGTGTGAGAAGGATTGCCGGAGATGGTGGGTTCACGGTGACCCATGACCCGCACGGTAACTCACCGCCCACGTTGCACCTGCTTCGCCGGCTATCGCGCTGCTTTATTGGTTTATCTCGACCGACCGAGGGGTTTATGAACTCCGAGGGTGAGATTTTACGTGAACCCCCGGCCTCCGTATACCACCTTCGTGGAACTGGTTATATGTCGGACTTAATCCTTTTATTAGCTCCTCGTTCGCCGCGTTCTTTTTACGGCCGGATTCGCGCAACTCCGCGGTGTCTCGTTCGTTGATATTAGGTGCTTAATTATAGGGAGCGTTGTACCCCCTGCTATCTCTACAACAACGTTGTTAATGCACCTTCGATTCCATGGAAAAAAGAAAGAACCGTATCGCTTGCTCCATTGGTCGAACAATTTGCTAAATTAAAAATTATCTGGGAACTTTGTGGAACTTTCTTGAATCTCTTATTTCGTTCCACAGTGACCTCCATGTTTGATTACTAATTTAAAAGTGACGATCACACTCTGTTCAAAAGCTTCTTTAAAATTGAAAAAATTGCTATAAAATGACGTCTCGGAGATGTTATGAGTACACTGCGGATCTATATGTAATATAAAAATGTTCTGAATTTGTTATAACTACACTGCGGGGTTTATGCATTTATGACAAAAATGGTCACGTACAATTCAAAACAGTGTAAATTAAAGTACACTGTTTTGTACATTAAAACAATTTCAGGACATCAGTGTATTAGTTTCAGGTTAATAAGATGATTAGAAAAAGAATAAAATTTTTGTTTTGTTTACATTTTTAATTTTTATTTTATTTTTTCTTGCAATTAATGCAAATATTTTGATAATTTCTGAAAAGACCATAACTCCGATTTTCTTTATACTCTGGATAATATACTCAATCAATGTTATTTTTATAGCGGAGACCATGAAAAAACCATAAAAATCATAGTTTTATCCATTTATTTCCGTAAATAATGGGAATTTTGAAATATACTTCAGATAAAAGTTGTAGACCTCATCAAAATACATATTTTATTAAAGAGTACTAAAAATATCGGAAGTATGGTCTTTTCGGAAATTCATCCAATATTTGTATAATTAATGGTAAGGTAAAAATATTATTTTAGCGATTTAAAGCAAAAGATCAAGAAGACTAATGTAATATAATATTGGTGTGAGCTTAGACCACATGGCTGAAGTGAAACTACTATCTTAAATTTTTTCGAATTTTTATTAACACTTTATGACATTTAATTTTCTATGATTCTATTACTGAAACAATTGGCTTGTGATAGCTAAAAAATCATATAAATATTCTTGATTCAATTTTGTCTAAATGTCTTGCAAATACTGCATCGAGAGTTGTTTCTGATCTTGTTGTCGCTTCATTAGGATTATTTACCATTTCCAATCTTAATTTATTTCTAAAAAATTATATTAATAATTTTGATTGTTCCGATGCAAAGTTCACGTTGAAATCTCCACTTAGTATCATCGGAATTTTATCATAATCTTTGTTAAGGAATGCCGAACCCTCAATCGTATATGCTAATAGAATAGAATTTCGTTTCATCGTTTCATCGTTTCATCGCCAGATCGGCTTTACGCCTACCGCGTCGAGGTTTTACGCCTACCGCGGCTAAAGAAGTTTCACTTCAAAAGTTATACACGCGTAAATATGAGCAATTTTAAGCGTTTTTGACAGGTGAGGACGTCGCCATATTGGATATTCGTTGAAGGGTTTTGAGCGCAAGCGCTGAGTAGAGAATTTCGTTTCATCGTTTCATCGTTTGATCGCCAGATCGGTTTTACTCCTACCGCGTCGAGGTTTTACGCCTACCGCGGCTAAAGAAGTTTCACTTCAAAAGTTATACACGCTTAAATATGAGCAATTTTAAGCGTTTTTGACAGGTGAGGACGTCGCCATATTGGATATTCGTTGAAGGGTTTTGAGCGCAAGCGCTGAGTAGAGAATTTCGTTTCATCGTTTCATCGTTTGATCGCCAGATCGGTTTTACTCCTACCGCGTCGAGGTTTTACTAAATCGTTTCATCGTATCTTTGTTTCATCGTTTCATCGTATCATTGTTTCATCGTTTCATCGCCAGATCGGTTTTACTCCTACCGCGTCGAGGTTTGACTAAATCGTTTCATCGTATCAGTGTTTCACCGTTCCATCGCCAGATCGGTTTTACTCCTACCGCGTCGAGATTTTACGCCTACTGCGTCGAGGTTTTGCGCCTAACGCGCCTAAAGAAGTTTCACTTCAAAAAATTAGATTATAGAGAAACAGGATCCGAAGCGTGACAAAATCATTTAGACAGAATAAACGCACCAGTGAGGTTACTCTGTGGACAGTATCATAATTTATTCTCATTTAATTGGAATATTTAAGCAAAGAATCGGCCGGCATCACGGCTCCATTATTTCCCAGATAATTCAGTTATTACTCTTATCAGCTGCGGCGGAAGGCTAATATTGAATAAAACCATTTTTTGGCGAACGCCGCGCCGTACCGCGGCGATTCCGTCGGCGTATCACTCGATTATCTTATTTATCGTCCCATCTGGAGCTATTATTAGCGGTGAATTTCTACTTTAAAGGGGCAGATAGCGAGCCGGACGCATCAGAGAATGCCACACACGATGCGCTTTCTAAATTACTACGATCGTTAGTAATTAGTCGTGCGATATGTCGCTTGTGTCGCCGGCGGAACGGGCCTCCCAGCGAATTTTTTCGATAGAAACGGAATGTGGTCGGCGAATTTTATCAACGCCGTTGGAATTAATTATCTCGTCGGTCCATCCACGGATTAAAAAAGTCGGAGCCCCCGAACACGGACACGCAACCCGTGAAAAATCCCAGGCGAAAAACAAAATCTAATATTTATTCGCGCGGTGCTCCGAAACGGTAACCCGATGGTATCGTACGGTTTTAAACCATTTTAATTGAAACAAATCGTATTTACTTGACGAGAGTTTTTGCGGATGAATAGATTTAATGAAAAAACACAGAAATTTCGGTTCGAAACGAAACGTCGAATTCTCGCGCTTCAATCCCGCGATAAATAGCGAGCAAACGAGAATTATGTTTCGGTATTATACATTCAGAGAAAGTGGAGAACATCAATAAAAAAAGGGTATTTAAGATAAGAGAAAAAATTTTGACTCGCAGACACGTATTTCTCGCCTAATCTCCGGCTGGATCGTGATCAACTTGTCCGATTCCCGTAAAAACCGCTCGGCCGCCATTATCGCAGGCATTCATGCTCTGTTCCCTCGCGAAAGACGAATCGAAGGCTGTTCCCTACGACGATAACACCTGAGATAGGCCGCGGAGATATTTTCGCGGACCGTGGGCAAACTGAACTGGTTTCGGCCTCGTCCCGATAAGAGAAACACACGCGAGTACACTGTACCTGAACATACTTCTTTTATTATTTCGTCGGATCGAAGTGGAATGCTTGAAGGTGAACTCGGAATTTTCTGTGTCACTTGATCGACATCCATAAATAAAATCACGATATAAAAGGCGAGAAATAAATCATATCCAAAAAGAAATTAATTTTACATTTCCTTATCCATGATGCTCTCTGTGATTAATTATACAGGGTGGTCCACGCAACTTGTTCACCTTCAATAACTTCCAAAGTATGCATTGCATGAAAAAACTTTTTCTAGAAAATTTGTATTATTTGAAGGGATATATTATGCAATTCATATACTTTTTTTTGTAACTGGTGGCGTCTAAGAGATTTGAAGGTCAACTTCGTTTTGTTTTTAAATGGAATGGTATATTTTTTATGCCAAAATATCGAAGAGCGTTAAATTTTGAGTAAAAGAGGTACTGACCATTATTAGCCGTAGACCTCATAGTTAACGAATAATTTCACTTTGTTTCTTGGAAATGGTCTGTGCATAATACAATCAAGTAAGAGTTTCAATACCAGCAAAGATTTCCGTAAGACCACGGAGTTCATGTGACAATTTTCATCAACATCGATTCAAATTATTCGTTATCTAACAGGTTTACAGCTAATAAAGGTCAGTAATTTTTTTACTCAAAATTTTACGCTCTTCGATATTTTTGCATAAAAAGTATAGCGTTCCATTTAAAAAAAAAAAACGAAGTTGACCTTCAAATCTCCGAAACGGCTCCACTTACAAAAAAAAGTACATGAATTTCATAATGTATCTTTTCAAGTCATACAACTCTTCTCGAAAAAGTTTTTTCATACAATGCATACTTTGGAAGTTATTGAGGGTGAACAAGTTGCGTGGACCACACTGTATATTAAAATTTGGAGATCGAAATGTTACTTATATCGTGTACAGACATTATTCTTTGATGTCTTACTGCTAGCGTCGAAAACATTGACATTAATTGGGATACATAATGTATCCCTTCAAACCATACAACTTTTCTAGAAAAAGTTTTTTCATACAATGCATACTTTGGAAGTTATTGAGGTTGAACAAGTTGCGTGGACCACCCTGTATATTTAAATGGAGCGTTGCAATGTCGAGTTTTTATTATTGAGGATTTAGAAATCATTTTCTATTGTATTCTATTTAGTAAAATAAAATCTTAAAACAATCATTATTACACTGCAGATTTTTTGCAATATTAACACTAAACCTACCACAGCCGGTCAAATAACCGGTTTCAGATATTTAGTTCTGCAATTATTGAAGTTATACAGATGCCTTCATAGGAGTTGACTCCATAGATTTCTTTATTCAATCATATATTGTAATAAAAATCGAACAAAATTTAAATAAATCCAATCTTCTTATTTTTATAAGACAATACAAACTAGTCAATTCTAATGCTCGGTAGGTTTAGTGTTAAGGTTGTCTGCATCAATGACTTGAAGCTAGAGTTGAATAAAAATATATTCCTTCTTTAAACAATTGTAATACAATGAGAAGAACATGGCAGTGTTTTATTACTTCTTCTATATAGTTTTCATTGCTTTGTATTTCGCCAACTGATTTTTGCCATAAATATATAAAATCTTCAGTTTAATTATTACACGTTAAATCAGATTGAAGAAATACGATAATTTATAGGTATGTTATGAAATGAATTATAGACTTAGGTCAGGCTTTTGGTTTCGCCTTTAGTTCATTTCAAATGAACCATTACACAACGAATTAAATTCAAACATCGTTATAAAATATATCCAAAATTCCAAGCTCATTGAATTCCGAATTTTTATGCATTCATACAATAAAAGAATAAAAACTTGCACATAATACATTCAATTGCAAAACTTTATAAAGCTTCCATGACACAAATTTTCAAAAATCTCGGGCGTTCCATGGTTTACCCAAGATCAGAACCATAAAATCAGTTACCCCTATTGAGTACAAGCGTTAGATCTACGTTAAATTTGGATATACATAAACCATTACACAAATAATTAAAAAAGTATGTACAAACAGATCGTTATAAAATGTATCCAAAAATCCAAGCTCACCAAATTGCGAATTTTGATTCATTATTAATGATGCATATCAAAAATATGCACATAATCCATCCAGTTTGAAGAATTACGAAACTTCTTTTCCTAAGATTCCAATAACCCAGATCGCCCTAACTCGGGCAATGTACATAAGGATTGCCCGAGATCAGAACCATAAAATCAGTTACCCCTATTGAGTACAGGCGTTAGATCTACGTTAAATTTGGATATACATAAACCATTACACAAATAATTAAAAAAGTATGTACAAACAGATCGTTATAAAATGTATCCAAAAATCCAAGCTCACCAAATTGCGAATTTTGATTCATTATTAATGATGCATATCAAAAATATGCACATAATCCATCCAGTTTGAAGAATTACGAAACTTCTTTTCCTAAGATTCCAATAACCCAGATCGCCCTAACTCGGGCAATGTACATAAGGATTGCCCGAGATCAGAACCATAAAATCAGTTACCCCTATTGAGTACAGGCGTTAGATCTACGTTAAATTTGGATATACATAAACCATTACACAAATAATTAAAAAAGTATGTACAAACAGATCGTTATAAAATGTATCCAAAAATCCAAGCTCACCAAATTGCGAATTTTCATTCATTATTAATGATGCATATCAAAAATATGCACATAATCCATCCAGTTTGAAGAATTACGAAACTTCTTTTCCTAAGATTCCAATAACCCAGATCGCCCTAACTCGGGCAATGTACATAAGGATTGCCCGAGATCAGAACCATAAAATCAGTTACCCCTATTGAGTACAGGCGTTAGACCTACGTTAGGTCTGGATATACATAAACCATTACACAAATAATTAAAAAAGTATGTACAAACAGATCGTTATAAAATGTATCCAAAAGTCCAAGCTCACCAAATTGCGAATTTTCATTCATTATTAATGATGCATATCAAAAATATGCTCATAATCCATCCAGTTTGAAGAATTATGAAACTTCTTTTCCTAAGATTCCAATAACCCAGATCGTCCTAACTCGGGCAATGTACATAAGGCTTGCCCGAGATCAGAACCATAAAATCAGTCACCCCGAAGTGCAGAAAAATCGCCGAGAACATATTTGCCTGCTTAATGACTATAGCACAGGTGTTAACTACAAGAAAACGCAATTGGATCGTTTAATCCATGTTAGAGCCGAGAAATGATTGCTACTGGCATTCTCCAAAATGTTCCAATACATGATTACCGATCGTCCAAGTGAATCGAGCGGAATTAGGCAGCTGACCGATCGTAAATTCGCAATTTCGACGGAAGCTGAGTAACGCTGTTACGTACACGGCTCAGTCAAGATCATAAATTCTCGCTCGTATTTCTGGAAAGTCCGTCGAGGTAACAACATGCCTGGGAATCGCTCATGTAAATGAAAAACGGGCGCGAACGATATCAATGTTGTTTGCAGCGGCCACGAAATTGCGGGGAACGTTCGCGAAAAGTACACAGAAAGGTGGACCACACAGGTAACCACCTGCAGCCCGGGTCTTTGCACGTGATACACGGTAATACGTAACGCGGCGTCGCTTCGACCGGACTCACGGCATAATTCGCGGCTTCCGGGCGAATGGAAGATCGCTCTGAGTAAGGCATTATCGAATTTCAGATTCGACTCAGCCTGCGCCCCCCTATGCCGGTGCACCGGCGTGTATAAATATTTAACGTGGCGATCATTTCATTTCACCTTGAAATACGGCCCGACAATTTTTGATCCTTCCTCCTTGATCGCGTCGCTGCGACCGCCATCTTGAGCACGCTTCTCGGAAACGCTGAAATCCCCGATAGGATTCCTCAATTCGGCTGCCAAATTGGATGGTCGTGCTTACATATTTTTATGCTAATGCGGCTTTCTGTAATGCTGGACTGGCAATCGAAATGTTTGTGTTTAAGATTTCGTTTTAGTTTATAGAGATACATAGTTGCTTTCGGACAGAAAAAGATATTACACATTCAAAGATATTTTTCTGGTAGGATAACTTGTTGCTTTTGTAAGAGAATGTTTATACCACCGTATGGATGACTGCCGTTATTGCCGTTACGTATGTTTTAATTGATTTGTCCGTTTTGTATGTTTTTATTGATTGAAACGGTCGTTACTTGGTGGTTTTGATAGTAACGTTGTCAGTTAGTTCCCCGCGAGCGATCAACGGACGCCGTGTCGAGCCTTCTTGCACATTCATACTTCAGTTTAGGCTAGACAAATACCGTTCGAATTGCGTAACCTTCTTGTTTTCAATTATACGCATCAGAATTGTCAAATTGCGGTTTCTTCTACCAGCCTGTGCAAGGATTCAAGAAACCCAATTTTTGGTTTATGTCTCTTCAAACTTATTCTGAAATTTGTACATATATTATAATAAGGCTGACGCTTTATTGTATTATTGCAAGTAGAAGAAAAATTTATTGAGAAATTCCAAAATAGTTTAACCTGAAACTGGACGTTCAAAATGTACTTTAAAAATGCAATGATTCAATTAAATTACATTCATATTTAATATTCATTTCTATCGAAATGGTAAACAGAAACGTAGTGAGTTTGTAAAATTTCATCTGAATTCGCAAATAGTTATATTATTAACAGTTACATGTTAAATAATTATTAGCATAAATTTGAATGGGCTCGTATCGGCCGCAAGAGTTCACTGAGGGGCTAACGAACATTAATGGAACAATAGTTTTCTTCGTGAGTGCGAAAGACCATTATTATTCAATTTACTGCCTCTACAGCCTTGTACTAACACGATGAATACAAAGATTTAAATGATACCACCCGTAATACATTAAATTGTATTGATTTCACTTTTCTATCTTGCACATTGGCAAACACTATTTCGAACAATTAAGAATTTATTTCTTTTAACATCTTTAGGTTTCGTATTCCATTAAATGTTGTGCTTGTCGACTGTACTCATCTTCCAATAAAAGATCCGTGGATCTCGTCGCAACTCGATGACGACCATTTTGAAGTGGTTCTGAGAAACACTGAAATTTCTGATGAAGTGTCCTCACTTCGGCTTACAAATTAGACGTCCGTACGTTTCGTATATATTTTTATGTAAATGTAATTTTCTGTAATACCACGTTGTGGTTCGAAATGCTTGTTTGAAGATTCGTTTTATTTTATAAAGCTGCATAAAGTTGCATTTGCTGCTTGAAAAAAGAGATTTTTATACGACATTATTTCTGTATGACAAAAGTTCATTGTTTTAGTGTTTAATTTTAGTTTAAGGAAACCAATTCTAATAAAAATCATGCTCTTGGACATCTTCGACATTTCAACGCAGTTGGCCCTAACGAACTTTATCAATCCCTGTCTTCCATTGAATAAATGACTAAACTAGAATTCCATTTCATAAACGTCTACATACATAGTCACTATTTCAACTAATAAATAATTAATTCCTTATTCTACTTTTCACTTTTGAATTTCACTAAAAGTCGCACTCCTCCACAGCTCTTAATATTCTAACAAATCTACCCTATCAAAAAGTATTCGTACACCTTCAAAAATCGAATAACTTTTTTAAAATTGGTTCAAACGACTTCAATTATTTTGAGATGTCAGACGTATAAGTTTACTAGGTAGCGTGTAAATAATGTTTTTCTAAAAATTTCTATTGGACGGAATTGCAACGAAAATAGTAATGATCTATGATCGTACATAGTTACTACCCCAACCAGTAAACAATTCATTCCCCATGCTATGTTTCACTTTCAAATTTCCTTAAAAATCATGTTCCTCCAGATCTCCAACATTTCGGCCCATCTACCCTCATCAACCTCCATTTCTCTCTCTTCCACGAACCAAAGATCGATATCCACTATAAAACTTAATAAAGCCCACAAGCGTTATTATCGTTTACGCGAACAGGTGATCCGAACAGCGTTTTCACGTTGCGGAGATACTATCCGGTGGAAAGTCGGTTGCTGATGATAGTAATGCATCTCGCGCATGACTATCATGCGGTACGTCGAAGTGTGGCAACGGGAAATGATCGAGGCTCGATACGAATTTTTTATTTACCGGTCCGATCAAAAGATAACGCGATAGCCGCGGGTCAGAAGCGTCTGCAAAAATGCCGACACGCGGCTCCGGACAGCATCACCTGTTTGACGGGTCAATCTCATCGACCGTCGATGCTCGACGCGCCGTTTTTCGTGATCAGAGCGCCATCAGGCGCATCGCCGCTTGATCGGCAGTTTAATATAACGCGTTAATTAAAACGCTGTCTCCATTAAGGTTGCAGCGTTAATTATGATACGTTTCATGAAACAACTTAACTCGCCTCTCAGAGGCGCCGCGCGCAGCGCCTCGAAATTCCGCTGATCTACCAACGCATTTATCACGATCACTCGAAGGCCGCTCAGGTGGAGGATATTGAATCAGTTACGTGAAAAATTTTGGTAATCTGTAACAGGTTGCACGAGAGTGCTCTTCAGATTCTCTTCAGCAGGATGTATCTACTTTTTATACTTTCTGATCATTTTACTGGAGTTATATAGCCGCCGCAGTGGTTTATGACGACGTTTCACGGGCAAGGTATTACATATTAATTAAGTGATGCAAAGATTGGTACATAGTGTGTGGGCTGTAAGTCATTTTGGCTGCACCTTGATCGGATTTATTTCATTTTTCTGGCTTTACCGTATAATTTGGCTGAGAATTTAGTAGACGTAATAATATAGATGTTGTCTGCTTCGTGAGTAGAGGCTTTTATGAAAACGAGATTAATGTTGACTAATTGCTTTAGAGTTTGTATTAGCATTACAACTACGTGAAGTTATAGAAATTTTTTAGTATACTTCTTTATTCTTTAATATTACACATGCTGTTTTAAGTTACTCTGAATCACTTTTAATGAATGAACGAAGTAGAGAATTTTTAGAGCTGATGAAAATGAGATTAACATTAAATAATTGCTTCGAAGTTTGTACGAACACTACGACTACGTGAAATTATAGAAATTTTTTACTATACTTCTTTATATTTTAATATTACACATGAAGTTTTAAGTTACTCTGAATCATTTTTAATGATTGAACGAAGTAAAGAATTTTTAGAGCTGATGAAAAGGAGATTAACGTTGACTGATTGCTTCGAAGTTTGTACGAACACTATGACTACGTGAAATTATAGAAATTTTTTACTATACTTCTTTATATTTTAATATTGCACATGAAGTTTTAAGTTACTCTGAATCATTTTTAATGAATGAACGAAGTAGAGAATTTTTAGAGCTGATGAAAATGAGATTAACGTTGACTGATTGCTTCGGAGATTGTACGAACACTACGACTACGTGAAATTATAGAAACGTTTTTTTTTTTATTAAGCATTTGAAGTCTCGTGCAAGACTTATTTCTGCTAGTAGAAATGTTTTATTAAAAAATTATGTAGTATATTTCTTTATAGTTTAATAATGCATATGAAGTTTCGAGTTGCTTTTAATCATTTTTAATGAACGATTGAAGTGGGCAATCCATGTTTATTGGCAATTTTAAGAAGCAGAAACGAGAGGAGCAAGTTCCGACTTGTATAGCTCTTAGTGTAAAATTGGCGATACATCTTTCATTCAAAGATTAATAAAACGACTAAAAAAATTGCACATCAAGTTTTAAGAGGTTGTTGTAAAAAAAGCAAGCTTCAAGCTTCATATCTATGGTAGGTTCATTCACGAAAAAGATGTTCCAACGTTTTTAAAGATTTTTCAATTTGTAGCATCTTTGAGAAAGGATTTTTCTATCTACTATATTCTATCTACCTGTCTTCTGTTTCCATCCACTATGTCATACAAAAACATCTTGCAAAGAAATGAATGATAGATTCTGAAAGTAGAGGCTTTGAGCTTCCAAAAGTGCCCCGATTTATTCTTCTTTGACATATTCTCGAAATTAAAACCTTGTGCGTCATCTTTATCTCACCTTCGAAAAACATGGTGGAGCTAGAAATTACTTAAACACTTTTCCTATTCTCGAGAAATTGTTGACATTTGAACGGTTAACAAAATTTAGCTGAAATAAGCAATAACAGTAGAATCAAGTTTTTTAATGCAGCATTAAGCGACTATTTTGATAAATGTTTTTCGGAAGTAAAATTCTACATGAAAAATTAAAATTCAATATTTAACTTCCTACCTTAAAAATCACGGTTCGGGGACGTGTTATGGAATGTTTGGTGCTATTAATCGCATATTTTTCTTAAATACATTTCATTATACCTATAGAATAAATTCACTCGTACGTCTTTTTGAAAACATAATTTACCTAGAAGTATGCGTATCTCAATGTGAACAACACCGAGCAATAACTACGAAGTTACAAATTATCGTTTTAAGACCTCAAATAAAACGAAACAGCTTCTCACGAATCCGTTAAAACCATTCGAATCAAAGGACACGAGAGTGCACACAATTCCAGCTACTATTTTAATACATGTTCATCGGAAATTAAATTCTAGATGAAGTATTATAATTTATACTGGTTAACATCATATTTAATTTCCTGCAATAAAATCACGTTTTGGAGACGCGTTATGGGATGCTGGGAGCTCTTAATGGCATTTTTTTCTTAAATATTTTCTTATATTTCCTAATATTTTCATAAATAATTCTTATAGAATAAATTCAGTCGTAAATCTTTTTGAAAACACAATTTACCTAGAAGTATGTGTATCTCAATGTGAACAACATCGAGCAATAACTACGAAGTTACAAATTATCGTTTTAAGACCTCAAATAAAACGAAACAGCTTCTCACGAATCCGTTAAAACCATTCGAATCAAAGGACACGAGAGTGCACATAATTCCAGCTACTATTTTAATACATGTTCATCGGAAATTAAATTCTAGATGAAGTATTATAATTTATACTGGTTAACGTCATATTTAACTTCCTGCACTAAAATCACGTTTTGGAGACGCGTTATGGGATGCTGGGAGCTCTTAATGGCATTTTTTTCTTAAATATTTTCTTATATTTCCTAATATTTTCATAAATAATTCTTATAGAATAAATTCAGTCGTAAATCTTTTTGAAAACACAATTTACCTAGAAGTATGTGTATTTCAATGCAAACAGCATCAAGCAATAACTACGAAGTTACAAATTATCGTTTTAAGACCTCAAATAAAACGAAACAGTTTTTCGCGAAGCCAGTAGAACCATTCGAATCAAAGGACACGAGAGTCCACATAATTCCAGCTACTATTGTAATAAATGTTTATCGGAAATAAAATTCTACATGAAATATTAAAATTTAATATTTAACTTCCTACCTTAAAATCACGTTTCGGTACGTGTTATGGGATATGTGGAGCTATTAATCTTTTTCTTTAATACATTTCAATTTACTTATGGAATAAATTCACTTATACATCTTTTTGAAAACACAATTTACCTAGAAGTATGTGTATCTCAATGCAAACTGCATCGAGCAATAACTACGAAGTTACAAATTATCGTTTTAAAACCTCAAATAAAATGAAACAGCTTCTCACGAAGCCGTCAAACCATTCGAATCAAAGGACACGAGACTCCACATAATTCCAGCTAGTATTTTAATGACTGTTTATCGGAAATAAAATTCTAGATGAAATATTAAAATTTAATATTTAACTTCGTACCTTAAAAATCATGTTTCGGGCACGCGTTATCGAATGTTTAAAGCTCTTAATCGCATCTTTTTCTTAAATAAATTTCATTTTACGTGTGAATAAATTCAGCCATAAGTCCTTCCGAAACCTGTAAACACAATTTACCTAGAAGTATGTTCATATCAATGCAAACAGCATCGAGCAATAACTACGAAGTTACAAATTATCGTTTTAAGACCTCAAATAAAATGAAACAGCTTCTCGCGAAGCCGTTAAAACCATTCGAATCGAAGGACACCAGGGTCCGGATAATTTCAGCGAGCAATTTAATAAGCGCTTCTTGCATCGGACACTTCTTTCTAGAAACCGGGAACACCGTGTCGGTCTACACCCATAAATGAATCGTCCGGGAGCATAATCGAGGTGAGCCACGCACATGCGTGCGCGCACGCGGCTGTAATTGAAACAGCCAATTCCCGACCGATGCCCACCACTTCATTAACCTCTTCGCGGGGCTCGAAGATTATCGATTTATTTCGGTGGCCGATATCGGGGCGCGCGATCGTGATCTCTATCTGATTCCGTTTAGCCGGGTTTGGGAATCGACCTCCCAGTCTGGCCAGCCCGTGTAAGACGAGGCAAAACGATCCGAACATAATGGAATAACCGTAAACATGCGCGCACTATTATCGAGGCATCTACTTCGGTGGCGGTCCGCCCTGCGCCCGGACTTTTAATGCGGATTCTAAACAAATTCCTTGTCGTTTTCGTGGGGCCGAGCGATACCGTGGTCAGTCGAGAGGGGGAATCGATTAAAAATCAAGCAGTTTATCGTATTCCCTTGACCGAAATAGCTATCGACGCTTTGGCGGAACCCGTGGGAAACTTTGAATGGGAGGATCGGTTTACTCTTTTTAATGAATTAATTTCTGTTCCGAACGGAAACAAGTTTTTCGGCGAATGATTTAATGGAAGATCAGATTTGCTCCTCGAACAGGAGATCCTGGCCTGTGTCCTTCGCTGAAAGGTGAGGATGTTCGTGTTATATTTTGTTGCGCGCGGTGTACCGAGATTGCGTTTTTGAAACGAGCCCTTTTTCGGAGAATGAATTTGCTGGGTTTATTGAAAAGTGTACGCGTTGATTGCTCAGGAAGTGGAGATTATCTTCGTGAAAGCATTGCAAATTTTGTTGGACGATTTTCTGCTCCCTTTTTGGGTGTATTTGTTTGTTTGTAATATGTGTTTGTGAGGTAAAATTAAAATTTTACATGAAAGCAATATGCGAGAATTTTTTTATTAATTTAGTAGAATACTTTTCTATTTGCAGGTTGAATTGTCTTGTTTTCACAATTTTGTATAGGCGATCTATTCATTCTTGTCACAATAATAGAATATCGACGTTGAATAGAGTGCGGAATTGTGTGCAAGACAGGAAATGTTTGCATCGATTGCAAGACACAGGAGATACATAAAAATTCCTTTCTTCTTTTAATTATCTTAGTAAGCAGAAACTAATACACTCGTGTCCTTAAATCTTTTTAATATTCCCACTGTTTCAAATTGCAAGTGCCCACTTTATGCATTCATACGGGCAACGGGCTGGTGTAATTTAAAACAATCGAAGGATTCAACGAATTTAAAAATGTTGATGTACTATTTTCAACATGTTCGGCTTATTAAAGAAAGAACGAAACTACTGCATGTCTACTGTGTCCTGCAATTGACGGAGACAATTTTTAATTTGCATAATGATCCACAGTCTAATGATGAGTTATAAAAGCTTCATATGTACAGTAGAAATGTTGGATCTAATCATTAAATTTAATACAATTCAGCATAATTAAAATACTTACACTTATTATCGAAAATTGGAATTTTTCTGAAGGTGGGAGAATGTAGTTAGTACTAGAACACCATAGAATCAATTTTAATAGAACTTTTTTCAGTTTAAATTGACGAAAATATACAGCTGATATTGCCTTTTTATTCGTGAAATATAAATTTGACACCTAATCATTCATTTTGAATAATTCAATATTTTATTCAACATTAAACGAATACTTTATTCTGTTTAAACAGATACAATTGTTTGAGTATTGCTAGTCTTCATTATTGTAATATCGTCAGAGAAAATAATCTGTGTTTTTTATTAGACTGCGGATTTTATGCATTTATGGCAATAATGGATATGTGTAATTGCAAACAATAAAATGATTACAAGAATTTAAGAGTATCAATACATTTCTTACAGCTTAATAAGACCAGTAAAGAGAGAAGTAAATTCCTATCTGGTTCCTGTGTCTTACAATTCATGCAATCGATTTTTATTTTGCATAAAGATCCGCAGTCTAATTATTATGATATCTTAAGACAAAATGGTGCTTATCATTTCAGCAAAATGCAACATTAACCCTTTGCCTAGAATGCAAAATCTCAAGCAGTCAGATTACGTCAATAATGTTTGGAAAAAAGAGAGTACACAATGACTTATAAAGTAATCAAACAATAATAAAATGTTAGTAAACGATAATGATATTTGCACGTTATACCCACAATTAAACAGGAAATTATGCGCTCGGTTCAATATTCATTGGAATCAGTAATTTATAATTACTCTACTTATAAACAGTATTTCACATTTCATGAATAAATGTTTGCAAAAGAAGTCAATAATGACCGCAATTTGGATATAACTAAATGAATATTTTCTACATACAAATCAACGGGAAATACTTCTACGTGCTTTTAAATATTGACCTTTGGCTGTAAATTATATCATTACAATTAATATACACATACTTTCTTCCCCTCCGAACCATCAATACTGATATAATAAGTCTATAGAACAATCTATAGAACAAAACAAAATTTTAGAATTATTTATTCTCAAATCTAATAAAAATTATAAAATAAAGCAGCTCACAAAATAATCAAATAAGTCGAGGAAGTAACGCAACACAAAAATGTTGGTTACTCTGAAAGGAGAAGGATTGAAAATGTTTAAACAAGCCTGCTCTTCTTTCATCTTTTCCTTAAGTAATGATTAACTCGTTAACGAGGGACAGGGATGAATATGCTTTCAGTTATGCCGTTCCAGAGAAGAGATACTTAACTCCGCTTGCAAAATTGCAATAGTCATCAAGGACTTCTTTTGAAGTTTCTTGCAAGCCGGCACGGTCTGGAATAAATTAATCAGGAGCCAATACCGTGGTGAAGCATGCCGCCATTGAGAGTATAATTTAAAAAGCAGTTCAAGTTTCAAACTCCTCTAGTCTTAACTTTATGCTTCAGAATTTAATCCCGAGATTATTCCTTTATTTCCTCTATCATTCACGGAGAAAAAGCATGCGCATGGCACAGAAAAATACTTATGACTGAATTTATTTATAAATTAAATGGTTTAAGAAAAAGACTTGATTAGAGGCTCCCAACATTCTATAATATCTTCGAAACGCCAGTTTAAGATAAGAATACAAGTGTGATGGTTCATAGTGTAAAATATTAATATTTCATCTTGAATTTAATTTTTAAAGAATACGCATCTGTCTTGCATGGTCATAATGTAATGGTGATTTCAAGGTTATACGTGATATAAAAATACAATGGTATTGCAAACTACTAATACATCATATTGAATTTAATTTTCAATGAAATATACATTGATATAAATACATGAATATACATTGATCATACATATACCATGTTCAATATACAATTATCATTTTAGGTTAAGAAGTGATGTGGATACACGACGGTAGCGCAAAACATTAACACTAAACCTACCAATGACCGCTTTCAGACATTTTATTTTACAATTCTTGAAGTTATAAAGATGCTTCCACTGGAAATGATTATGCACACTTTTTTTATTCAATCATACATTAAAATAATAATGGCACAAACTTTGAATAAATTAAATCGTGCTATTTTTATAAGGGAGCACATACTAGACAATTTTAATGGCCGGTAGGTTTAGTGTTAATATTTAGGTAATTATATACAAGTTGGTCCTCCTCACCGATTTTGATGACCTTGAAATATGTTGTCAAGGTCTGTCCCTATGTAATCACCTTTAAATTTCGATGAAACTTTGTACATGTACAACTTACTTAGACCTATAAAACGCGTCTTTTAAAATTTTGTTACAGGCACAGATTAAACAGTTAAAAATTGTGACCTTTACGTTTTTAGAAAAAATTATTGAACTAATTTTGAAAAAGTTATTCGTTTTTAAAGAGTGTCCGAATACTTTTGCACGCCACTGTATATGAGGTGAGCTTTCAATTTGAAAAACTACTCTTCGATTGTCGTATGCGTGGTTCTTTCTCCTCCACGGCCCAACTACAAATCATTATATTCGCATAATCTTTGCATTGTACCTGTCATCCAGAATTTGATCTAGTAATGGAAAAATCATGCGAATAGAAAGTGTTGTGGTTAGGTCGTGGAAGGGGCGGAGAGGGCCGGCCGTCAACATAACATTTGTAAGAAGCAGAATACGTTACGAACGTCGTTAAGCGATCGCCTACGCTGATATACGAAAATCGAAGAGAAAAAATTTAATACAGTATTAGCAATAGTTTTTTGCGAATATCTCGAAAACTAAAACCGAGCGGCGGTAACATGTATAGGGAAAAGTTGTTCAGAATGATGACCTTGACAACATATTTCAAGGTCATCAAAATCGGTGAGGAGGACCAACTTGTATATAATTACCAATATTTCTTCTACAATTTCGAAATAAATTCGATACGTATGTATATTACTCGTCAGAGGTATTTCATCGCCTGTTCCCACTAATATCGGCGCTTCTTCCGAAAAGCAATTGTCCTAAAGGAAATATGTGTTTCACATACCTCTTGCACCTTTTAATGAACTCCTTCCTGCGCAGTCTCTCCGGCTCAGGGATCATATTTCATTCCGAGGCCGCGGTGTTTTATGCGGGGAACGCGATCGTCTTATTAGCCCGTTAAAAATTGACATTGTAAGGGAACAGAGCGCGTGCAAAATTCGAGAGGATCGCTCGTACGGTCCGCTGTATCCGCGGCTCGAATTCGACGGTCATAAACGCAGATTTACGACGCTGCACCACGGGGAAGATGGAAGAATGTGTATCGGTCTGGTCGCCATGCTTATTCCGCTTAATGGCCTTTAACGACATCCGAAATTACCCTCGTATTTCAAACCGGCCGAATAAACAATTATAAGCTACTGCTTCGCCGCCACGAGGCGAAAGAGAGTCGTTCCGGTTGCATCGTTGCATGCGGAGGCGGCGATTTCTGCGGCACGCCGCCTCTTTCCGATTGCATCCCCGTAATTGCACGCCGGGTGAACTGCAACGGCCGAACATCTAGATACGCGAAACGACCCACGGGCTAGACGTCCCCGGACACTGAATATTCATTTGTCATTAAATCTTCCGGAAACCGAGGAACAAAGTGAAAACACTTGGCTGGAAAGATCAAGGCGATTGCGACACACGCTAACTTGATTGGAGACGTTTGTGCGTTTGCTGGTTGAAATGATATTTAGGAAACGGTAAGACACTGATCGACATTTCCGTTATGATTAATGATTCTTGTCAGCCGCAACGATCAATTGATCCCCTTAGCTGTGCACACGCTACAGTAACATGACAAAACCTGATGTTTGGTTTCGTTCCTCGACTATTTACATGATACCATAGCTCAGTGAAGTTTTAAATGTTAAAGATATAGTCCGGCATTAGGTGCCGTCCAGTATTAGGGGAACTCCCCATATTGATTGACGTATACAAATCTTTCTTGAAAAAGTTGCTATTGGTTAGAATTGTGGATGTCATCGAAACTCTGGGTCACTAGAAGCTTTCCAATGTCACATTCATTAACTCTCCCTAATCAATTAAAATAAAATCTGCATTCTTCTGCTTGAAACCCCAAGATCTCCGGCCACATATCCAAAATCCACGATTCAATTCATACTCTTACCATCACCATCATCGAAACTCTGTGTCACCAGAAGTTTTACACTGTAGCTTTCATTTACCCACCCCAATCCTAACCCAGGCCTAACCTCAATCAATTAACCGCTTGGCTTAAAACAACGAGCGAGACTCGTGGCAAGAAATTTGGGCCAAAAACCATAAGGACGAGCCTGACTCATGGTACTTTGTTCGGACCAAACGTAACAATACGAGCCTGGCTCGTGGTACTTCGTTCGGACCAAACGTGAACAACGCGAGCCTGGCTCGTTGTACTTCGTTCGGACCAAACGTAAACAACGCGATCCTGGCTCGTGGTCCTTCGTTCAGACCGTAAACAACACTAACACGAAGATTCCTAATTTTCTACGAGTTTTCTCAAAACATTATTGATTTAAATTAAGTATTAATTTACATTGTTACTATATACATTATCCACTTTCAAATTATAAATCATTTTTGTTCACCGATGAATTGATCATAATTACTTCCCAGACATCTTAAAAGTATTGGTTGTGCCCAAACGTGTTTATTATTTCACAATTCCTTTCGTTGCGCCGAAATATACATGTCACAAGTTCGGGCACACGGCTAAACAGCTAAATGGTTCGATGCGTTACGGACCTTTTTGTTTATTATAGCTCGAGCAATCGGAAATTAGCGGGTAGGGCAAGGTGGTTAATCGGAAATCTACACTATTCTCCTTGAAATACCAAGATCTCTGCCCACATGTGTAGAATTTATGATTCAATTCACACTCTTACCATTACTATAATCGGAACCCTGTGCAACCAGCAAGAACAGTATTTTGCTAACTGAAACCCCGACTGTTTAGCCGCGCGAAACTTTTCGCTGGCGCATTTTTCAGTCGAAACGGATTATCTGGGTGCATCAGCGAGCTAGGACCATGGCCAGGTACCAGTCACGATACAAATGAGCCCGGTGGTTTCATCTTTCGAGCGCACGCAATCCCGATCGGCCGTGCCGATCGAAAATCGTGTCCGCGGGATCGCGGCATTCCGCGCTGCGTTTAATTTAAACACCGGTTAAAAGTTGTCGCATTTGTGAAACATAAATGCTAATGCCTCATGGGCGAGCCTGTGTAGGCCGGGGCCGGGGTGATGGATAGCGACACGCATACGCGGTGTTAGTCTCGCCTTGTTCGCATATTTTTTCGGTGCCGTGAAATTAATTGGAAATTAAGCGCGCCGCGCCACACGGGCCTGGTTGATTCGCCGTTTTCGGACTTGGGGTCTCGGCTGATGTATATCTCTGATCTACGACAGCTCGTTTCTAGTTATTGGTCGTTTACGGGGTGCCCCGGTCGCGCGTAAATTACCAAGACGTGGAAACACGGGGCCGTGGAAGCGCGCAGGATACGCTATTAACGTTTAAGGGGTGAGTAACGCTTGTTCGAAAAATCTTTTATCGCCGAGCGACGTCTCGCGGTTCTCTCTCTCTCTCTCTCTCTCTCTCTCTCTTTCTTTAGGGAGAGCCACAGCAGAATATAAATTCGATCGAGACCCGCGTTGCTTAATGATTGTTCGACCCCGTGGAATGGAACTTTAACACGGGGCCAATTGGTACAGCTGCGTTCCCTTGTTACGTTACAGACTACTGTAAACCTGTTCCGACGTTCCGGCGAACTAATGCGATTATTGTCTGTACGTTTGCTGAATTTTGATATTGTCCATGGCGATCCCTTAGGCTGCGATCACAGTGGATCCGACGACTGACGATTCTGGTGACGTCAGAGGCATCGGTCCGTCATTTCGAATGTGTAGGTAGGCCCGTCTGTGAGACCGTTCTAGTTTCGGCCGACGTCGTAATTTCGCGTCCCTTTCTTTTCCATACGCTGTCTGTCTTTGCGTCCGAAATGTTCGTCGTTGATTATACAAGTAAATATTATCTGAATTACATCATATTTAGTATCGTTTTAATCAGAAAAATGCTGCAAATATGTTGGTGAAAGTACCAGAAAAAAGTAATGAAAAATAAAGAAGTTTTGCTATTGGATTAGTAGTGGTCGCACACCGACATACCCGACCCGTATAATTACTCTCCTCGGCGACCGAGGCTCTCGAACTTCACTGTCCTCTCCTCAGTTCGACAGGGGATCACAGAGTGTAGATAGTAGATATTATCCAGTGCGGTGAGTACATTACTCTACAACAGGCATGGGCAACGCTGGCTCAAAAAACACATGTTGCTGCTTCTCCTCTTCGTCTGCTCGGCAAGGCTGTCCCCACCATTCCCACTCCGATTCTCCCTTCAGCACGAGCCCCACGATGCTGCATCGGCAAGTAGGTGGGGACTGTCTCGCCGAGCAGGTGAAGAGGAGAAGCAGCATGTGTTTTTTGAGCCAGCGTCGCCCATGCCTACTCTACAATATAAAAAATACAAATTTGGACGCTAATTATTAGTTTTTTTTGTTTCTTATTGAGACCCTTTGAGTCCCACCGATTTTTTTTTGGTTTAGAACTGGACGTAAATATCAACGTTATAATCCAAAATAGTTTGCGACTTTTTGTGATTTTCCGAGAAATGAGGTTACAATGGTTTTGGAAAGAGCGAGACAAACTATTTTTTCGAATCCATATTTATTAAGTTCAAGAATTTTAAAACTAAGAAAATGTAAACACTACCCGAATGTGATGTCTTTCAGTTTTTTTCAAGAACCAGATGATCAATGAAATAATAATTAAAATAAACGACAATTAAAAATTATGTTATCTTGTATATCCCTTCTCCATTAATTAATGTTTTCATGTATGTATTTTATTTTACATTATAAATCACAGAATATCATAATTTCTACTATAGAAATATGTACGCGTCCGACGTGTCAGACGAAAAACAAAATGATTCGATTTTCCTCCGACCATCGTCCGATGTTGGGGCCCCATGGGGTGGGTCCCATTGAGAACCTTCTCGAAGTACTTGAAAACGTTCGGTTACCGCGGACCTCGACCGATTCGTCCGATATCGGTTCCACTGCGAGCACATTTCCCGACGAAATTGACCGTACCGACACCAACACATGCCTCCCGAGGCGCTCTAAACGCTTGTGCGTGTGTGCCGAAGTCGGACGTCGGACGATGTCGATCCATCGTGACCGCAGCCTATACGGGAGACTGCGAGGGCGACTGGATTGAATTATGCGAGTTACGGTATGATTTTTGTGGTCGGACGTTTTTAGAATTAGTTTTGTGTGCTTTTTGATAGGTAGCGAAAAGGGTAGTTCTTCTAAAAATCTGATTCAAAAACTTAAATTCATTTTAATTTTTCCTTAAAATGGAGGTAAACTAATGAGGTTTCGCGTGATAAAAGGCGGTATTAAAAGAACAATAATTTCATTGAATCTAATATCTATATTATGAAAATAAGTCATTTTTCGACCTCTTACAAAAATAAATGTAATATCGCCTCCTAATAAAAATGGTGCAAAATCATTGTTTTTGGTAACATATTGTCATCAACAGAAAATGGGTAGAACAAACTATTGAGTCAATATAAATTAGTTATACTTACAATTATACTTTAAACTATTGAGTCAATTTAAATTAATTGGGTTGTATTCAATATTTTATTTGAATAAAACATGAAAATAATGGTTTCTAGAATCATTGCTAGGTCGTTCGCAGTAATTATTATTGGACCGTATTCATCTGCGAGTAGCTTAATGTATTTATAAGGTGTGACATCATGCGTGAACAGTGTACTTCATGTATAATGTGTTGCAATTTAAAAATAATTTTGACCTTTGCTCTTCAGTATTCTCAGCACTAGAAGTAGTATATTAATCCACACATTCTTTCTTGCAATTTTAAAGAAGCTAATGATTAATATGCTTCATAATCTCGATTTATTCGTGTAATAATCTTATGGTTTTTCTAAAAAAAATAGAAACCAGTAATTTTCGACTGGAAAATTAAGTATTCCTCTATCTGTATAATCCACGATTATTGGCGACTGAGAGTCATAAAAGAATTATAACACACTACCGAACACAATTTTAACATGCACCATATTTGTTAATCACATCAACACATAATCAACTTAAATCAATGTCGCATGTTTCTCGAAAATGACCTGTCCCTTGAATTCAATTTAAGTAATTTTCTACTCTTAATCAAATAATAAAAAGAACCGTATTACACTGCCGTCCTCAATTATTTCCTTTCCTAATTTTGGTCGATGATTCTATACATTTTGCGAACATTAAAAACTCTTTGTTTTAACTTTTATTGAATGTCGAAGCTTTCGAAGAAAATGTCCGGCCAGTTCGTATGTCTTTTTGCCCGTTTAATTAAATATCGTATAACGATGCGGGGCAATGATGAGCTCAATAACGTCGAGAGCACCCGTTAAATTTAATTTCTTTAATTTGCTCGTACGCCGAATTTCAGAAATTACACGCTGCGGAATAAAGGGAGCACTCGGATCGCGGATTGTTCGTAATATTCGATCAATTTCGAGGCGAGGCTCTGTTATTAGCGTGCTTTATGGATTGGCGCGGATTGTAATTAGGTCTTTATCGATGATTACGGCACACAGATTTTTATGGTTTTCATTGACTGGATGATTGGGCATAGATTGGTGGGTGAATATCGTGCGGGCAGAGGTGCTAAATGGTTTCGGTGGTTTATCGAAACGGAATTCGCTGCGATAATTGCCAGGCAGGTCGGATGAAATATCGTTAATGTCTAATAAATTAGAAGCAAGGACGATTCTAACAAGTGGTGAAAAAAAATACTAAAAACATCGCTCCATAATAACACTACGCCACCATCAAATCTTGACTATCATAAATATTTGTCGCGAACCAAATCGTATAATCGGGGCTCTGTTCATTTTATTTTTAATCCCTCGAACGGACAAGCTTTTTTAAATATAATAATTCATCTCAATTTTATAACTCAAATTATATCCTTCAGAATCTCTTCTTTGAGGAAAGTGATCACAAAAGTACCTAAACCATCATTGGCAAATATGGATTTGTTACTTCAGTCAATTTTCTGCACTATCTTTTATTTTCCTTCATCCTCTAAATTGTCAAATATGTACATATTTGTTGCCAAAGTGATTTTTCTGCAATACTCTTTTTTTCAAGTTGCATCAACTTTATCTTCAAAATTGGCAAATATGTATTTGTTGCTGAAGTCATTTTTCCGCATCACTTTTATTTTTCTTTATCTTCAAAATTGTAAACATAATAAGCTGTAAAATATTTTTGCTGACAGCAGATAAAATATTATTTTTCATCACTTTCACAAATGATTACTCTTACTCTCTTAAACAATCTCATTAATAAATAATCAATAGCTACAATTATTCATTCCATTCAAAACTTGTACTGAGTTACTCATTTATCTTTACTAATCTACGTTTCAATAATTGTATAAACTTTTACAGAACGCGTTGCACATTTGATGTACCAAAAATTGTTAGCTATAAGAAGAAGAAGCACTTCTTAGCAAGTTATTTCTAAAGTTACTTAATTGCTTGTTTTTATTATTACGACTCGAACGTGAGTACTTGAATTATAATTCTGCGGGCTCCAAAATTGCAATAATTGACTGTAACAAATTTCGGATTACATGCAATGCTATTTTTGTTCCCAGTTTTCACTCCCCCCTTATGCAGATGCAATCTTGTAGTCTGGAGAATGAGATTTTGTACCGGATAATGAACGCGAGACAGGCATTGACAGAAAACCAGTAAACAAAACAGTACCAATCTCGTACTAATTGCACACGATCCCCGGAACAAGCGTATCGTTCCTCGGCATCGCAACTGCAAATTGATTCCGCGTGGTAACGATATTTCATACCGTGTCGCGTTCTTCATCCGTCATTCTGGCTGTTCTCTCCTTGACATGAATCAGTGTCTGGCCTGAAAGGGAACCATTCCTTTGGCGACTTATGAGCCGCACACTATGCAGGTACTAATGAATGAACGGAAGCTGCACGTGGACCTTATATCGTTGCCCTGATGGCAGATAAACTTCAATAGCGACCGAGAACAAGCTACGCACAAGGTTCACTTTCAGTTCTTACCATCTAAAGAATCTCAATTTTATTTGGTATCAATTCATTTAAAAGTGTCAATCGACGATTTCTAAAACTTTGCATGTAATTAGAAAATCAATCAACCTATAGCTCTTTTAAATGATTATTAAAAAATTGTGACTAGTCCGCGGATCTTTATGCATAATAAAAATTTTTTTCAAATCAATTGTAATATACAGAAGTTAAATGAAAATGTCTTTCTTCTTGTGGTCATTTTAATAAGTCAACAATCTTGTCGTAATTAGACTGCAGATTTTATGCATTCATGGCAGAAACGACTGCAATTCAACACAAATGGAAGATTCACCAAATTTAAGAATAACAATATATTACTTTTAACTTAACTGAAATTATTGAACAAAGAATTCTTATGCAATAATACAATACGTTAGAGTGATTATGTAAGATCGTGCAATAATTATAATTGATAAAATAATATTTTAATAAATGAAATATGGTTCAATGAATGATAAAATGATGATTTTATTTTTTCCTAGTGCAATCAGAATAATATAATTTGAATTTTATTTAGTGATCATTTTTAGCCATTAACGTACCAATTTCTGTTTTGTAAAAATGATGTGCGTTTTAAAAAATATTTTTCTTGCCATTTTATCAAAAGGGAGAATAAGCTTATGTCTCAGTATTTGAAGTAAAATGTCTATCAAGAACGAATAATACAACGAACAAAAATTTTAATTGGTCGGAAACGACCAAAAAGTCGCATGTGGGTTAACAGAAAAAATCAATTGTAAGATACAGAAGTTAAATGAAAATGGGTGCAATTCAACGCAGATGAAACATTAAAAAATTTAAGAATACCAATATATTACTTTAAATATACTGAAAGTATTGAACGAAGAATGAAATTTTAATTTGGTTCTGTCTATCGCAAATAATGTATAAAACCATTGTTTTGCATAAAAATATGCAGTCTAATAATAATATTCTTAGAATCTTTTGATGTCTTTATAGTGACTTTATATATTAATGCCTTCCTTAACCTGTTCAGATCATGTCTTCCAGTGTAATTAGTCGTCTAACACTTTATACATGGAACGTGGGTTGTATATTTAAAAATGGCTGCGAATATTCTTTAAGTTATAAAATATTTTTAATATTTTAAACAGCACCATTAATTTATTTCTAACCGTGCGAGATATTACAGCATTAATATTTATCTTTAATTTCCTAAAA
Source organism: Sphecodes monilicornis (assembly GCA_913789915.3). NCBI lineage: Eukaryota > Metazoa > Arthropoda > Insecta > Hymenoptera > Halictidae > Sphecodes > Sphecodes monilicornis. Next base: position 12,773,626 of record OU565297.1, on the reverse strand, counting down.
AAATGTAAGACTAGCATTTAGTGTCTACCGTCCACTTTAATTTAATTTAATTTAACGATTTATAAGGTGTTATACTAATGTATGCTATGTAAACCAAACATGGTTTGCTGCATCAATAAATAAATAAATAAATAATGTTTTAAATAGTAGAATATAACTTTCCAAACTCTTGAAGTTATATAAAATATAAAAAATATTTTCACTCTTAAATTAAACTCTGGTGTAGCAACATGTCAGTTGCATCTTTAAGCTATCTTAAGCTTGACTTCACGAAAAGCGAGAGAAGGTCCTTAATTGACACTGGCAGCCAATCGAGACGAGCTTACGACATATTACTTCCTGCGACGTGTGTAGCCCAGTAAAAACAGATACAGGAGTACTTATCAAGACATCGAACCGAAAACAACTTCGACAATGCCGTGTAGTATAAGTCAGGAGGGATTACATATTTCTTGCAGGAAATCCAAGAATGTCAACGTTATTTGATGTACTTGCAAGCATAAATCGCTTTCTTGTCCGGTTTCACTTTTAGATAACAAGCACGGGAACAGGTTCTGGTAAGCGGCTGCACGCGCTGCTGGGTGTTACGTAGCGCGGACAGCGATGATCGTATGATAACGCTGAACTTCGTGCATTAACTATTAAGAATGATCGCGGAAACTTTGTCTGACATCCTCAATTTTTGGTGAATTTTTTGACACCATCATTCATCGCGATAAGTTCTTGTTTTTATTTAGATTCGACACTTAACAAGAATTATTATCCTCACGTTGGATTTTTTTCAAAGAATATGTTATAAAATGTAACGTGTAGTATTTTGTTTGCGATTCCGAACAAATATAATATTTCGAAAATGTTCATTACACATCAATAGACTGCGGATTTTTATCCCAAATAATAATTGTCTATTTGGATTACAAGACGCAAAAGCTACATACCCAATTATTACTTTTCATAATAATTTTGGTCACCTGAAAATAATGTAACAGCATTTTTATATTCTTTAAATGTTTCTGCTACTTTGCATTGGATCTACTCGGTTTTATGATAAATGCACAAATTCCACAGTCTATACATCCTCTACTAAACTAATTGTGTCTTCTACCTTCGCAGAATGACTGACGTTGTTTGGTTGACGTTCATTTGAAAAAGGTATTTTGATTTAACGGGGTACACCATTATGTACACTAATTGAACTTATTCAAATAAATTGGAAATATGTTTTCAGAGGATATTCGACTTTGAGTCTACTTTCATATCGTTTTATTATTTAAAATAAACGACATAATATAATATTGTCTGTCATCGTATTTCACAAGTTTATTTTAAGTGGTAACCTGCGCCAGAAGTTACAAGAAAAAAAGGCAAACAATTTTTATATGAACTTAATAAAAAATAAATACCTTTCCATGTAATTTACGATTATCTAACAATTCAAGAAAGTAAGAAAATGGCGGCTGTTTAAAGAATTCAATCTTTTCCCCTCTAAGAATAATTAAGCTTAAATATTCATTAAAATTCAATAAATGCAGGTATTAACGAAATCGTAAGTGACATTGAAAAGTATTTATTCCTGATTAATTTCACATAATTTTGCCTTCTATGCTCCAGTAACTTCTGGCATAGGGTGCCATCTACGTAAGACCCGCCAAACATGACGATAGACAATATCGTATAACGTCGCCATTTTTTCATTTAAAAAAAATTGGTATGTGCTTAGACCACATGGCTGCAGTGAAACTTCTTTCTTTAATTTTTTTTTCGAATTTTTATTAACACTTTATGAAATTTAATTTTCTATGATTCTATTATTGAAACAATTGGCTTGTGATAGCTAAGAAATGATATAAATATTCTTGAATTAATTTTGTCTAAATGTCTTGCAAATACTGCATCGAGAGTTGTTCCTGATCTTGTTGTCGCTTCATTAGGATTATTTACCATTTCCAATCTTAACTTACTTCTAACAAATTCTATTAATAATTTTGATTGTTCCGATGCAAAGTTCACGTTGAAATCTCCACTTAGTATCATCGGAATTTTATCATAATCTTTATTAAGGAATGCCGAAGCCCCAATCTTATATGTTAATAGAATAGAATTTCGTTTCATCGTTTCATCGTTTCATCGCCACATTGGTTTTACGCCTACCGCGTCGAGGCTTTACTAAATCGTTTCATCGTTCCATCATTTCATCGTTTCATCGTTTCATCATTTCATCGTTTCATCGTTTCATCGTTTCATCGTTTCATTGTTTCATCGTTTCATCATTTCATCGCCTAATCGGTTTTACTTCTACCGCGTCGAGTTTTTTACTCCTACCGCGTCGAGTTTTTTACTCCTACCGCGTCGAGGTTTTACGTCTATCTCGTCGAGGTTTTGCGCCTAAAGCGCCTCAGCAAGTTTCACTTCAATAATAACAAAACATTAAAGTATAGCGAAGGTGTTGCTAAATATACCCTAAAAAGATATTTTCATTTTATTTAACTACTAAAAAAAGATGTTTAATTCGACCAATAATTTTAAACTTGCATGATGGTATACTCCCTTAAAGGATGATCGAAAAATGACCTGGCGAGTCACCCTGTACAATTCAGTGCTCCTTTAATTTAGTGCGGTACTACCTAATGTATTTACAAGTGACTTGTAAGAGCTTGAAATCCAATTTCTGTCCCCAAACTTCGTTTCATGGGTCAGAGCGTGGACTTTGTCGATCTAGGAGTGAGGTCGCCGGTGTTCTAAGCGTGGAACCGGTCGCCAAGGGAGCAGCCCGTTCCCGCCACGGGCTGGCCCATTTCTCAAAATCGTAATTGCATTTTTTATCCTGCTCGCTGCCTCCCGGCCCCTCGTCGTTCCTCATCGTGTTCTGGCAGTGAGCGTGGTGCGGTGGTGCGTCGCTCGCTGCCATGCCGTCGCTGCCACTTCTGCGAGAGGCGGCCGTGGCCGTGGCCCGGGAGGCAGGCATCCATATTCATGCGGAATAAGGTGCAATTAAACTCCGCGAGGTGTCAGCTACGAGCCGGGGCATTAATCACGCAACAAAGCCACATTTGACGCACTAACCGCCGGAGATACCATTACACAGGGACCACATAATAAGCTCGCATTACGACGGAATGATAATTCGACCGGGGATCGTAACGAGCTGCCTCCTCGGTTTCAGTTGCAGGCCCGTACACTCGCCGCTTTGTTTCTTCATTCGGCTTCCCTTTGCAACCGCTTTCCTCAGCCCTTTACAGTCTCCTCCCGACCATCCAAAGTTACGCTGTCTTCCATCCTCAACGAGCTTTCGGCCCGATTATTCAATTGCCATGAGGGGATGACGTATGATCGATGCAACGTTCGTGAATCGATCAGGCTTACCTGGCCGAATTCATCATCATTTTTATGTCCCTAATTTTGTATTCGACTTCTAGATTTAGAGTTAATAGAATGAATAAAATATTACTCATCTGGCTGATCCTGGCTTGTTGAGTACTATGCCGTCTGTTTAAGGACAGTTTAATTGGTTCCAGTGGTCGTCGTCGGTGTAGGACATTGCTTAGATTTGGGGTCTAATGAATAATGTTTTGCGAGGGATTATATCTTGTATAATGATGACCGGGTCGTAAGGAATCTAATAGATGTTAATCTATAAGTAACACAAAAGAAAAATTGTCTGCATCAATTGCAAAAGACAGGAGCAATGTAGAAGTTTCTTCCTTCCTTTCATAATCTTTTCAGGTTGAAAATGGTATATCGACGTTCTTAAGTTCTTTTAATCTGTTCAATGTTTTAAATTGTATTAACTAGTTTCTGTCATAAATGCATAAAATCCGAAATATAATTGCATTAATTTAAATTGAATAAAACCATTAAAAGAAGTGATATATTTTTGTTTAACTTCTATTTCGTACACTTAATCCTTATACGGTCATCAGTTAAAATAACGTTAATGGTTTCATGGTCGATTTTAACCACTTAGATAACAAGAATTATACTGTATTATATACTTATTCTATCATATATACTTTAGCATGAACTTATTTATCACATTTCAAAACACACTTCTGCAGCAGAGCCTCCCAGCGAGTGACGTTTTTTCCGCAAACCAGCCATAGTTTTTTCTGTCTGTTGCAAATGCTTGTATCTTCTATATTTCTTATGCAATAATACAATACCCTGGAATGATTGCGTAAGTTGGTGCAATAATTGATAAAATAATATTTTGATAAATGATATATGGTGCAATGAATGATAAAATGAGGATTTTATATTTTCCTAGTGCAATCAGGTCAATATAATTTGAATTTTATTTAATGGTCATTTTTAACCATTAACGTACAATTTCTGTTTTGTAAAAATGATGTGCGTTCAAAAAAATATTTTTCTTGCCATTTCATTACAAGGAAGAATCCAGCGATAGTTCTTTATATCTGTTGCAAATGCTTGTATCTTCTATATTTCTTATGCAATAATACAATACCCTGGAATGATTGTATAAGTTGGTGGAATAATTGATAAAATAATATTTCGATAATTGATATGTGGTGCAATGAATGATAAAATCAGGATTTTATTTTTTCCTAGTGCAATCAGGTCAATATAATTTGAATTTATTTTAATGGTCATTTTTAACCATTAACGTACCAATTTCTGTTTCTTAAAAATGATGTGCGTCTTAAAAAATATTTTTCTTGCCATTTTATCAGAAGGGAGAATAAGCTTATGTCCCAGTAATTTAAGTAAAATGTCTATAAAAAACGAATAATACAACGAACAAAAATTTTAATTGGTCGGAAACGACCAAAAAGTCGCATGTGGGTTAACAGAAAAAAATTTGGATTTTGCATAAAGTTCCACACTCTAATAACGACTATACAGTATAAAGAATGAATGTAACATACGAGACGCATCACGAATGCAACAGAGACGACTCCCTTGATCCGCGTGTCCTTTCGAAATTGAAATGGCCACGCATTCCATGAAAATGTCATAAAAGAGTTTCTTTACGTTTTCGCGTCTCTATCATCCATAAGCGACATAATGTGTGAAATGGGAAAAGTGCTTGGCCGTCCTTCAACAAATTATACCGCAGGTGGTCGCGGCCACGGAAAGTAATGTCTACATTTACACGCGGGTATGCAAATTGCCGGCGAATACATTACGTATAAATGTGAGACTGTTCGGCCGGCGATTCATCTTTATTATGAGCGGCCGTGCGTCCGTTGCATGGTTAATTTGTTTTCGGGGTATTTTTGCACCATGATTGATAATCGTTCCGCGGCATTACAACGTGTCGGCGCACGAGAATCGATAGTTACCGGAACGAGAGGATCGAAGCGACGATTTGCATCGGTTCGGAGACCGACCGAGATTAACTATTGCCAAAATTAGCGGCTGCCTAATCTCGGGGGCTTCCAAATCAGCCAATGATTTAGGGGATGCAATTAATCTTGGCCTGTATCGCTGCCTGCGATCGAGATTACTTTCTCAATCCGAAACGGTGAACCTGTTTGAACACCTTCGTCCTGCTCGACGAAGGCGTAAAAATATTACTGTTACCTCGCTTGTTATGCTCGATTATGTGTCGCCGCGGAAGAAATATGTACGAAACCGTGCAATCGTAAAGGAAGTTAATACAGTTGCTTGTATCTTTTATCTCGTTTTCGTTTCTGTTTGAAACAGTGCAATCTGCTCGTCGAATATGCCAGTAGAAATGTTTCGAGTACATTCATACAGTGAAACTACAATGCTTCGATTTTACTAGGTTAGCATTTTTAGCGAATGAACACTTCATCCATTAAGTATCAAATTTTTGCTCTAAATCAGTAGTTTCCAACCTTTATGCTACTACGCCCCGCGAAAAAAATGTTTTTTCCCCGTCTCCCTACCTTTTAATTTTTTGATAGATATAATAATGTAGACGCGTTTTACATAATACAAACTTTATTACAAAAAAAAACTGAAAACTACAAATAACAGTATAATAACAAGGTTTTGCTATAATACATACGTACATGTGTATTTATTTTCATATTAAACTCTTTTTAATCATTTAAACCAACTACATCTAACTCATCAAAATTTAATGCAAGGTTTGTTGTTGTTTATTGGTACAAAGTTTATCAAATCTTGGGAGCAACCTGACTCGATATTTGATTTTCATTGCAACCAGTGCCGCAAAACCTGTTTCGCATAAATAAGACGTGACAAGCACATGCATTGCTTTGTAATACAAAGATGCATACTCTCCGCTAAGATTCATCCAAAATGGAATTAAGGTTTCATTTTGAAGATATTATGGTATGAAAATTAATATTTGATTAACAATTTTGGCGCCTTCTCTGATAATAGTCAGCTCATACTGTGAAACTACTTAGACTTTACTACATTAACGAACACTTTACACATTAAGTAGACATTTTTGCTGTAAATGGTTCGAGCACGTTCATACTTTGAAACTACCTCGATTATACTAGGGTAGCATGATCGTACACTTAACCCATTAGAATTAAAAACGTGGACAGTCACTGTTTATAATTGAAAATCTAGCACCGAAAGACAAATGTTTTTGTAGACGTAAAACACGGTCAAACTTTCTTTTGGAGGACCAATTTTTTTAAACTTTTTTTATGCAGTCCTATAGATTTCGACGAGAAAACACCGCAAATGAAAGTCTTATTGCCAGGAGTTCGGTGGTTCAGAAGTTATACGCGTGTAAAGTTGAGCACTTTTAACTAACCCCAAACCAAGTTTGACTATACCACTCAGTACTAATTAGTTAATGCGCTGAACATCCATCATCTATCCAACGCATGCGCTCAACAGTCCAACCTCTACCACCCAACGAATATCCAATATGGCGACGCTATAAACTGTCAAGAACACTTAAATTGCTCATGTTTACACGCGTATAACTTATAAGCCAGTAAATTCCTAACAATAATACTTACATTTTCGTAATGTTTGCATCGATATCTACACGATTACATAAAAAAGAGTTCAAGAAAGTTGAAAACATCTGGTCCTCCAAAAGAAAGTTCAGCCTAAAACAAACTCAATATCTAATATTCAATTTCAATGCTATGCATCATGTAACTATAATTACACAGCCTTGTCTCGCAAGCTCACATAATTAAGAAATCAGAAACACTCTACGTTTCCCGTAGAAAAAGACCTTCTAAATCGTTTGATCTGTATACACATTTTAGCGACGGGTTCGAGGCAATCATCCAACGTTTTTGTGACCAATGCACCCAACAATTAAGTCTTCGCGAACCCTCAAACACTACACTTTCCCACGTACTGCGGTTCCAGGGTTGGCGGTTCAAACGAACCAGCGCGCATGATTAATTAGCAGGCCAGGAGCGAGGAGAACGGTAGACTATGATTACGCTTCAGAGGAATGGCAGATTACGCTCCTCCTTTTCCGCAAACGTTCTTTCGATGATGTTCGAATGACTTTGAAAGGCGGGTACCGTTTTTCACCCTCTTGGAAAGAAAGTGCGGAATCACTGTGCGACCGGTTCGTCGGCGTTCCGAACAGCATGTGAAAGCGGTATAGCGAAGGTATCGTTACAAAGTCCATGGTAGGTGTGATCCTCCATAATGGCGTGTCAACGATGCGAAACGTTACGAATCAATTTGTACGGCTCTAGTCGCGGCGCGGTGAAATAACGTTCTACATAGCCACGCCTGATTGGCAAAGAAGAAGAGTCTTCGATCGCCCTAGGACACGGGAGGAGTGACTCGAAAGGGATTCAATGAAAAGGGATCGTTGCTGATCGAGGATCTACTGATCAGAAATATTGAATGTCACGGCGGAATCGTTTGACTTCAGAATATCGATTTTTTGAAGAACCGAGCGACACAATGGTATTGTATTCAATTGCCACGCTTGAGTTAACTGTTGCACTTCAATTTTGTGAATGGGGTTTGTTACCAATGATTATTAGATTGTAGAACTTAATACAAATTTTTCAAGTTAGTTGTAGAAAGCAATATACTTCACTTAATAATTTTAACAAGTCGACTTATATTCTTAAATTCTTTTAATGATTTCATTATTTTCTATTTCACCCGTTAATTTTTGTTATAGACAGCAGTCTCATGATTACTGTCTGTATGAAATTACAGAGTACTTTATTTTGAAGTCATTATAATAATATTATTATACATGTATACAAATTCACTTAATTCCATAATTTTTTTATGTAAGAATTACTATTCGAGAAATCGAACAGATTTTCTTTTCAATTAAATCATGTTTTTGCTCAATAATTTCTCGAATAGCGTATAATGGATGAAGTGTTTAGTTAGTAGAATTCGTTCATGAGAAACTCTTACTGTAAATCACGCGTAAGTAATTATTTTTCATTAGAATGCTATGGAGAATCAATAAAACTAAACTGAATACAGTATTTCTCTGCTTATGAACAGTTTTGTAAACCATAGTGTGTCGTCCCTATAAAGTTCAAAGTACAAAAATTGATTAATCTACAGCTGCATGACAAACATACTTTAAACTATCTATAACCCCATACTTCACCATATAAAGTATCTAAATCCCCATGTTTAAAATTTGACTAACGAAAGGAGAAATTTCATAGGTAAAATGGAAGATAAAGGAATCTCTGTTTTATGAAAAATGATATGCTGCGCGAATCGTACAATAATTTAAATCATATTGAAAATGATTGTATAAAAATTACACTGTATCATTCTGAAACATAGGCGAGCATGAATAGAACATTTTCAAACACTTGATCTATAATAACCAAATCGTGTTTTATCTTATAAATTGTCTAAAATTGACGTCACCGAATAAAAGTACTTCTTACCCCTCGGACAGTGGACCGTTCTTACAACTATATAATTGATGATGTCCCTGACTATTCACTACTTTATTTATGCATTTTTGTAAACATATTTATCGATAATACTTCTTGTAGACACGTTAATCTTCTTTTGGTGATTATTTACAAGTTGGTCCTTCTCACCGATTTTGATGACCTTGAAATATACTGTCAAAGTCATCATTCTGAACAACTTTTCCCTATACGTGTTACCCCTTCTCGGTTTTAGTTTTCGAGATATTCGCAAAAAACTATTGCTAATACTGGATTGAATTTTCTGTCTTGGATTTTCGTAAATCAGCATAGGCGATCGCTTAACGGCGTTCGTAACATATTCTGCTTCTTACAAATGTTATGTTGACGGCCGGCCCTCTCCGCCCCCTCCACGACCTAACCACAACTAATTCTATTCACATGATTTTTCCATTACTAGATCAAATTCTGGATGACAGCTACAATGCAAAGATTATGTGAATATAATGAGTTGTAGTTGGGCCGTGGAGGGGGAAGAGCACGCATACGACAATCGAAGAGTAATCTTTCAAAATTGAAAGCTCACCTTATATACAGTGGCGTGCAAAAGTATTCGGTCACTCTTTAAAAACGAATAACTTTTTCAAAATTAGTTCAAAAGGCTTGAGTTTTTTTTTGAGATGTTAGACGCATTAGTTTACTAGGTAACGTGTAAATAATTTTTTCTAAAAATTGCTATTGGTCGGAATTGCGACGAAAATAGTAAAGGTCACGATTTTTAACTTTTTAATCTGTTCCTGTAACAAAAATTTAAAAGGCGCGTTTTATAGGTCTAAGTAAGTTATGTGCATGTACAAAGTTTCATCGAAATCGGTTAACGTCGTTATGAGTTACAAACATTTAAAGGTGATTACATAAGGACAAAATTCCCTGGAAAGACCGAAAATCTGCGACTTTCACCCTTAAGCTCCCATCTTGCAATGTTCGTAGCTTATAACACCATTAACCGACTTCGATGACACCTTGCGCATGTATATAACCTATGGAGATCTACAAAAGGTATATTTTAAATTTTCATTACAGGCACTGACAAAAAAGTTAAAAATCATGACTTACTTTTTTCTTCACAATTTCGACCATTAGCAATTGGTATAAATAATTATTTACACGCTACCGAGTAAACTAATCCTTCTAACATCTGAAAAAAACTCAAGGCGTTTGGACTAATTTTGAAAAAGTTATTCGTTTTTGAAGGGTGTCCGGATACTTTTGCACGCCACTGCATGTATGACCAGAGTGAGACCCTGTTTTCTCTTTCATCTCCACAACGTGTTTACAAAGAAAAAGTAAACAGACGCCGCGCCGGAACAGGTTACGTTGCCACGGAGCGTACAAGAATACGGAAAATTCAATACAATATTAGCAATAGATTTTGCGAATATCTCGGAAACTAAAACCGTGTGGCGGTAACATGTATAGGGAAAAGTTGTTCAGAATAATAACCTTGACAACTTATTTCAAGGTCATCAAAATCGGTGAGGAGGACCAACTTGTAAATAATTACCCTGCTTTTTTCTAATGTAACAGCTGTCCATTTAAGTTACTCGCCAGAAAATGTGTAATTAAATGTTCGTTTCAATATTTCGGGACAAATAGTCCCAGGATCCGCTGTCAGAGGGTTAAGTAACTATCGGTAGATGAAATAATAATACAGCCTGCCGAAAAATACTCGACAACTAGCCATTTTAGAGAATAGCAGGCAGTTTTATTACACCGGTTACCCGGCAAACCGTAGCAACAATGTAAACGGTAAAAATTGCCTCGGAGCGTCTGTCCGAAGCAACAGCATCAGGAGCCAGAACAGCATCTCGCCGCTCGTAAACAACGAATCCTTTTGTGTAGGATGAACGGAGTCCGCGAAGTGGCGCATCTGCCGGCTCGTTATCTAATGGCGGCTCATGCCGGTCCGATAATTGAGCTCGCTGCCACCTGAGGCGAGGCTCGAATAGACGCGGCCTTATTAGGCTGGATGCAGGCAGCGTTGTCCGCGGTAGCTGGGCCACGAATCGGCGTTATGTATCGATTCTTGATTAAAACCCACCCTCGGGCTGCCACCTCATTACGCTTCTCGAAGGGTTCCGTGGGCTCCAGGAACCACCGAGACGGTTAATTTGACAACCCAGCCTGAGAAGAGTCCTGCGCGCGGCGCACCCCCTTCTCAGGAAGAACTTTTGCTCGAAATTATAGAGGGCCAACAGCGAGGGAATATCGTTACGCCGAGATACACATGTGTCGAAAACGTTCTCGCAGGTGCAACGCGATATGGTGTTGTATATTCGATCCTTTTCGGGGGCTATCTCGTTCTACACTCGATTTTTTCAGCTCCCTCCCCCCCCATCTACCCTTTTCATCTTCACCTTTGTGCACGTATATTTCGTGGACACCCTCCTCTCGGACCGTGAACAACGCTCGGCTTTTGTGCTCATTCAAATGCGCGAGAGCTGGCAAAACTGGAATCGGTGGACCCTGCGGCGGTGCCTGCGCGTGTTTATGACAGTTTGCGGCATGATTGTAAGGAAGTGAAACTCAGTGGGATTCTCCTTTTTGCAGTACTTTTGATGGTGTTGTATGTGAAATTTTGTACTCTCCTGTTTTAGGAACCTTTTGTTGCATGTTGCATTCAAGGATTCTGGATATCTTCAATTTTTTACAATTTTCTTAACTTCTTCGGTCTTTCTTTATTCAAGTTTTTATTGGAACAATTTTTTTTCTGAAATTAATGGGAGGCTTCAAGTTTCGTAGAAACTTTATTGTTCATTTTCGGAGTATGGAAGCTAGTAGCACGTCCAAGCTAATGAATCGACTTCAGATTTTTATGTAAAATAGAAATTGTCGACGTTAATAGTGAGCTAGATAGTTCAGAACATATTAAAACCATTGGAGAAAGAAAGAATATTTTATTTGGTTCCTGTTTCTTACAGTTGACGCAGACAATTTTTATTTTTCATCAAGATTAATACAATAATATTTTTAAATCCATTAAATAGTTTTACTCTTTTGCATTTAAACTACTGATTTTTATCATAAATGCATAAAATCCCCAGTCTAATATTAAACTAATATTATGTTGTGCCAAAATTAACTAGGCTGAGTTGCCCAAACGTGGATTATTACACAATATTAACGTTATTATATTTTGCAGACACTGTTGTAGCGCTTTTAACAAAATTCAACTAGTAAATCTGTAAATGATTAATTTCCATGTCTATCAAAATAGCCAGCTCTCATAAGTGCAGGGGATTGCACGCTTGCATACAAATTTTGCATCGACGAGCTACAAACATAAATTACTTCATGATCAATAGAATTTCATGTAATGTACTTTGTTAACATATTTACATCTTGCAGGCACTTTTAAATCTGTTTGAAGAAATTCAACCCCTAAATGCTTTATTTTCATTCGCATTAAAGAGTGTACATTTAAATAGTCATCTCTCCTAATAATAAGTGCAGGGGATTGTACACGCGCATACAAATTTTGTATCGACGAGCTACAAGCATAAATTACTTCATGATCAATAGAATTTCATGTAATGTACTTTGTTAACATATTTACATCTTGCAGGCACTTTTAAATCTGTTTGAAGAAATTCAACCCCTAAATGCTTTATTTTCATTCGCATTAAAGAGTGTACATTTAAATAGTCATCTCTCCTAATAATAAGTGCAGGGGATTGTACACGCGCATAAAAATTTTGTATCGACAAACTACAAACATAAATGACGTCAATTTTCAACAAATCTTTATGCAATATACTTTCTTAACGTATTTGTAACTTCCAGACACAATTTAGAAACTATCTTTAAAAGGTTCAAGTCCTAAATGCTTTACTCCCATTCGCATTAAAGAATATATATTTAAATATCCAGCTCTCCTAAGTGCAGGGGATTGTACAGGGTGTATAAAAATGATGTCACGACTACCATAGCGGGATTCTATGTCTCTCGATCGGTGGAGATCTATTACAAAAATGGGCCGCAAAATTGTCCTTGACCCCTTTTTCAAGGTCAATATTTTTTTATTTCATTGTTTTGTACTCGTCGCGAGGAACAAAAGTCTCAAAGAAACCATGGGTCTCAGTCTACAATTCTCATAAAAAACGACTCTAAAGTTTCGTAAACTATTTTATTTCACATGTCTACTGGGTGTCCTAAGATGGTATAAACGTGGAGGGGATGATATGAGAAAACAAGTCTAAAATATAGAATAATCTTTTTTCATTTGACGCCTCGTTTACGAGATATTAGAGTTCGAAAATTCAGCCAATACGCTTGATATAGAATATGAATCGTCTGACGCGTTTGTTCATGATCTACCTGATCTACTTCTTACAAACGCTAGGAACGCGAACTTGATGGATTTTCACACTCTAATCTCTCGCAAACGAGGAGTCAAATGAAAAAAAATTATTCTATATTCTAGACTACTTTTCTCATGTAGAATCACCCCCCTCCACGTTTATACTATCTTGGGACACCCAGTAGAAATGTGGAATAAAATAGTTTACGAAACTTTAAAGTCGTTCTTTATGAGAATGGCTGACTTGAGACCCATGGTTTCTTTGAGATTTTTGTTCCTCGCGACGAGTACTATACGATGAAATAAAAAAAATGTTGACCTTGAAAAAGGGGTCAGACAATTTTGCGGACAATTTTTTTAATAGATCTCCACCGATCGAGACATAGAATCCCGTCATAGTAGTCGTGACAAATAATTTTTATACACCCTATACACGTGCATACAAATTTTGTATCGGCGAGTTACAAGCATAGAAACTAGAATTTCAATAAACCCAGTCACGAATGTTTAGGATCGTCGAAGAATTTATTGGGTAGGCAAATAGTCACATTAGACCGTAGGTCGCGGCTAACAATCACGATTTATCGAACCTCGGATTTTGTCGATGAATGGTTCTTAACAAGGTTCTCGCATGACTCGTACCATCGGATAAGCAAATTGTTCTCGGGCCATCAGGTAACCTTATCTACGATACAATTACGATATCAGCAGGCTGCGCGCGGTTCGCTGCCAGCCGAAGCGAAGCTCAGCGCAGACTGATAGAAACTACCCGGACCTCAGTGTGAGTTACAGGGTTGTAATTCTCCTACGGAGGAGTCCAAGCGTATAGAAAGCGACGGCTGCAATAAATATACACTGTTGCATCGAATTGCAACGCGAAGGAAGCGCCTCGGCTCACACCTCCGCCGCATTCTCGTATGATTTTACCTTTATGTGTGCCATAATGTATACTTCGGTTAGAAATTATGGGCTCCTTTGAAAAGAGTCGCACACCAAAGTGAAAGTCATACTTTACTATATTTTGTCGGAAATATTAGTGTCTCTGACAGAGTGCTTTGGTTCCTTCGGGAATGTTCAGGATACATTTAGAGTGAAGCTCGAAAACTTATGTCTTCACTGGTGATTTTTACTGGAGTAAATACGTTATAGGTTGGAATTTGAACATTTATGTATTTGCTAGAGGTTTTTAGCGTGGAAAGTTTGTATTAAGAATTTGTAATCAATCAATAGTGTAGTCATTTCTTCCATATTTGACTATATTGTATATCTATCAATATAGATTTTTTAATATTTCTTCGTTGCTTTCTTTGTGATGTGAATGTTCACTTTCGGGTTCATAGTGCATTATATGTATCATTGTTTAATATTGAATATTAAATATTATGTAGTAGATCTAATTGGATTTGATTGTTAAATATTTTATAAAACTGTTAGGTCGTGTCTTAAATATTTGTGTTTTTGGAAACAAATTTTAATTATGCATTTGTCATTTTAGTAAATGGCAACAGGTCACTGCAAATAATGGCAAATGTATAATTATTAAAACATGTCGAGTCATAAATAATTTCCTTTTTAGTATAACAATTTTATTTTCCTATGAAATAAATAACAATTATAACTCGAGACAATAGTACATCATCGAATACAGGAATTGCAGAAATAAAATTACGATATTTACATAACATAAAATAATATTATTTTTCAAAAAGAGTCCCCGGAATAAGTAACCTATCGTAAATATCGAGGCATACTCTACCTATTGCCAAGATCAAACATTTCACAAAGAAAATATCAAAACATGGGATTAACAAATACCAAAATTTAACGACAAATTCAAAATGGAAGTAATCTCAGTGGAAGCAAGCCGCGCACCAGCGGTAAACCTCAGCCAATTTGCGGAACAAGGGTTGTAAGTAGAAACAGTGCGCAGTAGACAGACAAAGCTCCGCGTCGCCTGTATAAAATTATGTTTTCTTCTATTTGGGGGTCCATAATTCTTTTAATTCGCCTAGTAGACTTCGCATGCATGTAATGTATGGGTTGGGGTTATGTACAACGCATGCGAATTTACTACCTGCCGAAAAAGAGTTATATGTAGAAAATAGAAATTTGCTACATGACGAATTTAAACGCAGAAAAATTGTATCGCGTCGAATTTAAGACGCAAAAACTTGATTAAACGTCCAATATAAAAATGATCAGTTGAAACAACCCACATCAACGATAGCTTATGCCCAATTTTCGATACAAGGGTCGTAAGTATTAAGTAGGAATTTGCTACCTGCCGAATTTGAACGCAGAGATTTTAACACGCGAATTTGGGATGTGAAAACTTAATAAAATATTCAAAATAAGAATGAACTCCTTTGAATCAAACCACCGCCAATTTATGGAACAAGCATTGCAAGCAGAAACTGTGAATTCGGAAAAATCGAAATTTGCTACCTGCCGAATTCGAACGCAGAGAAATTTTAACACGTCGAATTTGAGATGCGAAAACTTAATAAAACACTCAAAATAAGAATGAACTCCTTTGGATCAAACCACCATCAATTTGTGGAACAAGCGTTGTAAGTAGAAACTGTGAATTCGGAAAAATCGAAATTTGCTACCTGCCGAATTCGAACGCAGAGAAATTTTAACACGTCGAATTTGAGATGCGAAATCTTAATAAAACACTCAAAATAAGAATGAACTCCTTTGGATCAAACCACCATCAATTTGTGGAACAAGCGTTGTAAGTAGAAACTGTGAATTCGGAAAAATCGAAATTTGCTACCTGCCGAATTTGAACGCAGCGAAATTGTAACGCGCGGAATTTGAGACGCGAAAACGTGATAAACTATGCGAGCGCGAGCGATAAACCACGGTCAATTTGCGAACCAACGGTTATAAGTAGAAACAACGCACAGTGGACAGACGTAGCAGCTTCCCATACCTCGTAGCACAACGAACGCATCCATCCAAAAATCGTTCCATTAGAACGAACCGAAACGAACTCGGTTTCGCAATGCCGTTGCAACGAGACTGGCTGCACGAGCACAGTGATGTGTTCATCAAGCTTATGGAGGCGACAGGACTCGCAGGTTACGACATAATAAGCCCGCAGCCGCCGTGCAGTCACCGAAAGGATTCACGATGGTCATGTATCCTCGTAAATACGCGTGTGTACCAGGGGCGGTTGCAAGAAGGAGGGAAGAGAAGAGAAGAGCGTCTCTCGTGCGTACTTTCACGATATAACGATGTCAATGTAGCCTTTTTTTGCCAGGCTCCGTCTGTACGCGCACAAGGAGTCATTAGAATGGCTGATCGGGGGGAGAGGGTGCGGCTATAAGGGAATTTCGGCCACCGGTAATAATCTAATAAATCGGCGGGAAAGACGTATGCACGAGTCCGCACAGCCGGATCGAATGCCGGACTGCATTCCTCGATCCGATGTTTACGAGGCCGGACGCACGAAATTTATGAAAATTATTCGCGGCTACCCCGATTTCGCGTATTCATGCGCCGGCGACTACTCCGTGAGTCCGCCCCGGCATCCGGCCGGACCGCTGTTCCCATTGTTCTGCTCGCGACATGTCGAAATTTCCATACGCGACGAGCTTATCCAATAAACTCGGACTCAATGGCATCCCAGTTGACTTCCACCGACTTACTACCCGGAAGTCTCTCCCGCGGCGATGCTGCTTTTGTTGTCGACTGGACGGATATTTTACAAGCTCGGACCACGGGACTATTTTTCGGGAAAATAGCGGGCGGCGGGTGGGACAAATGCCCAGTGGTGGAGGTAATTAAGGTCTGGAAAAGCAGATATATTTTTCATTAATTGTTCTTTAGGAATGTTGAATTGGACTAGTCATAAACGTAGTAATTAATTTATTAAGCATATAAGCATAGAAATCGATACATGGAAACTGTGAAACGTAACGTGATGTATACTTATAGTATAAGTGTAATGTAAGTGTAATGTACTGTACTTGTAGTATAAGTGTAAATATATATAAAAAGTAATACCATTTTTTGCAAGCAACGTAATGGCGTATGCAATTTTTTTGTATTTGCACTATTTTCATGAAAATGTCGATAACCTCTAATTTTTGTAAATGGAACGCTATATATTTTTGCATTTCATATGAAAGCGTACCATATCAAGTCAAATTCATTCGTATACGACACAATGACCTTCGAGATCGTACAAGGTCAGCAATGGAAGAAACATTTTGAACATTTCGTACTAATGCGTTTACAAGTATACTTTATTGACGAGACTGTAGTAAATGTTCAATATAACTTCCTTGTGTATGACTACATATTTCGGCTCTATTAATTACATTCTTGTTACCTTCTTCTAACATTGTCCGAAATATTAATGCACATGATTGCGTTAGTTTCCTTTGCAGGTCGTTTACATCTCTTGGCGTTGTGTATCGTGAATAATATCTTTACGAAATATTACGTACGAAATATTGAAAATTTTGCTGCAATTTCTGACCTTGTATGACCTTGGAGGTCATTGTCTTGTATACGAATAAATTTTTCTTGACACACGATTTCATATGATATAAAAAAATATATGGCATTTCATTTAAAAAATTGAAGGTCACCTTTATTTCTAAGAAAATAGTGTAATCACAAGAAAATTACTTACCAAAAACAGTATTACTGTTTCCTCTATCATTTTTTCTATTATTTATTATTTGCAAGAAAAACGCTGGCTAGTGATAGCGTGAACACCCTGTAGTGTAAGAAGACTGCGGAATGTATGCAATTTATAGAAAAAATGAATAGATGACTTTTGAAACAGTAAAGAGATTAAAATGATTTAAGAACATCAATGTATTATTTTCAACTTGTTAAAACTATTAACAAAGGAATCAAATATTGATCTGTCTCCTGTAACTTGCAATAGAAGCAGACATCTTTTTATTTAATTTTCTCTACTTTTAATCGTTTATAACTCATAAACCAATTTCGATGAAATATTCAGAATGTATATAATTTATTTGAGTCTATAAAATACATTTTTAAAATTGTTAATACAGGCTCAGATAAAAATGTTGTAAAAATCAAGTCTTTCTATTTTCTCGCGATTCCGACCACATGCAGTTTGTTATAATTTTTATTAAACAGCTACTACGAAACTAATCCTATAATTCTCATAGTAATCGTTGTTTTAGAGAAAACTAGTTTGGATGTTTCACATTATTATGATTTTCTATTAAATTCAAAAATTGGTATGACTTTTAACTAAAAACCTGCATTATGTAATTGTTGCAGCAAACGAACCATAAGTGTTATCAACTTGAATATGTTTTATTCTTCGAGAAACAAGTGCATTTAACTTTTCGTTTAAAAATATTTGGGTGTGTGTCATAAAATCAAAGAATTATTTCATTATACGCTTACATAGAGACTTCAAGCTTTTAGGCGTCTACAATAATTACAATTTGGTACTGTTTTACATTAGTCAATTACAATAGCATGTTCAAACTTTAACAAATGTGCTTTCATCATTTGAACGATCACTTTATTTAAAATTATCTTAACTTCGATTGTTTGTAAACTATCTGCAATTTCGAATGTTTGAAAATCGTCGTTGCTTGCCGTGTGCAATTATATAAAATATTGCAAACTTGACCGACACCGAGATTTGAAGCAAGGCCTAGAGCGACCGTCGATCCCCGTCCCGGCTTTCATAACCAGATTAGGGTAGGTGCAAATCGCTTCCTGAAAGCCCGAGGAAAATATTCGAAATGCGTGACTGGCTGCTCTCGATTCTGCACAATCGTGCCTCCCAGTCACTGTGCATTGCCGATCTTTCGCGATGGAGTTTTGTTAGTTGGTTTCTCCTTCGCGTCGTTTCTTTCGCTGACTCCTTTCGCGCACGCTATCCGATTTATTGACACGATCTCCCTCGAATCCCCGAGGCTGGAGAAACCATACGTTCCGATATCATCTTGTATGCAGATGAGGTCACGTCACTCCTTGAAAAATGGGATATCGCGTGAAAAATCAGCACCTCCGATAATAATTTTCTGTCTTAATTATTCGCTCGGCTGGCCCCGACGGAACTTTCGCCGCTGATGGCGCAAACTTGATATTTAAAGTCCAATAATGTTTTTATTAAGTTAACCGATCCATTCGATATTACTCATAAATTGCACAATTTTCACGGCACCTTATGAACAGCGATAATTAAAATTTCTCGCGGTTAACGACAGCCATTATCCACAATAATAAACGATATTTCATAAATCAGAAATTCTCAATCAACCAGGGTATTAATATTTAATTGTTCTGCAGTTTTACTTTCTGATATTTCCTGGTTTATATTCTTCCGAGAACAGTGTTGGAATTAAAAGTTATTTACGAGAGGATGAAGCAATTTTTACTATGTTTACCAGGAAACTAATGGCGAAAGTTTTCATCTGTTCTTCGGGGGAACAGCTCTTATCCACAATAATAAACGATATTTCATAAATCAGAAATTCTCAATCAACCAGGGTCTTAATATGCAATTTCTCTGCAGTTTTGCTTCCTTATATTTCCTGGTTTATATTCTTCAGGGAACAGTGTTGGAATTAAAAGTTGTTTACAAGAGGATGAAGCATTTTTTACTAAGCTTGCCAGAAAAGTAATGGCAAAAGTTTTCATATATTCTTCAGGAAAATGATTCCTGTATAGCCATTCGAGAGCAACCAATAAGAAGTTATTACACGTTGGATATTATCTGCCTGGTGTTTACTTTACGCGTGTAAACATTAACTTTTCTCACCGGAGATGAGCATAAGGAAGAGTCAAGCGGAACGAGTGTGTTTCCATCGAGATAAACACGAGCATTGCGGTGACTATCGTTTCCCTTCGCTGAGCATGTTCTTCATATCCCACGGGTCTCGGTGCTATCGGCGTTTCTTCATCCGTGACCGGAAATATACTTCTCCAAACAGAGAAGAAAGACAGCAGGTGATGTTCTACGGGTGTGTTGACCACAAGCTCATCAAGCTTATTGTAGTCGACGCTCGTATAATCTCAGACTGCTTTAACATCTCTAACCGTCATCGATCTATGCCCGTAAAAAAATCTTAGTATCGACGAAACGTGTAGCTAAACCGTCGCCACTAAATGCATACAAATCTCCCACGGTTAAAATTCTACGGAATTCTATACTAGTTCTTATCTTTTACTCCATTTTAAGCCTTTCAGAATTACATAAAAATAGTACTTAAGTAATAGTACTTTTAGTACTTAAAATAATAAATTTCAGTTGACTGGTACAAGATTTTAGTTTCTTTACTGTTCTTTTACGAAAGTTGACTACTATTAACCCCTTGGTCTACAATAACGAGTGCGACTCGTGGTAAGAAATTTATAGAGATGATGTAGATTTTAAACAAAGTCTAACAAATATGAAGTGTGCACCTTCCTATATAGACGAAATAAAATTTTATTCTTTTGTCATCAATATTTAAACATTAAAGGAAATGTAGCCATACAAAAAATATAAATTTTCTTATCTCTTTTGCGACATTTTTGGGGATAAAGACGTTCTAATCACTCTAACCGCAAGGAAAATAGTACGGCAAGGGGTTAATGATTCTTGTCAGGGCGCAACGATCAATTGATGCCCTTAGCTGCACACGCTACAGTAACATGACAAAACCTGATGTTTGTTTTCGTTCATCGACTATTTACACGATACCATAGCTCAGTGAAGTTTTAAATGTTAAAGATATAGTCCGGCATTAAGTGCTGTCCAGTATTAGGGGAACTCCCCATAGTGATTGACGTATACAAATCTTTCTTGAAAAAATTGCAATTGGTTAGAATTGTGGATGTTATCGAAACCCTGGGTCACTAGAAGCTTTCCAATAGCACATTCATTAACTGTCATTAATCAATTAAAATAAAATCTGCATTCTTCTTCTTGAAACTCCAAGATCTCCGGCCACATATGCAAAATCCAGGATTCAATTCACACTCTTACCATCACCATCATCGAAACTCTGTGTCACTAGAAGTTTTACACTGTAACTTTCATTTATCCACCCCAATCCTAAGCCAGACCTAACCCCAATCAATTAACCGCTTGGCGTACAACAACGAGCGAGATTCGTGGTAAGAAATTTGTGCCAAAAACAATAAGGACGAGCCTGACTCGTGGTACTTCATTCGTGACGAACGTAAACAACACTAACACGAAGATTACTAATTTTCTACAAGTTTTCTCAAAACATTATTAATTTAAATTAAGTATTAATTTACAAATTGTTACTGATACATTATCCACTTTCAAATTATAAATCATTTTTGTTCACCGATGAATTGATCATAATTACATCCCAGACATCTTAAAAGCATTAGTTGTGCCCAAACGTGTTTATTATTTCACAATTCACATTTGGAGCAAGTTCGAGCACACGGCTAAACAGCTAAATGGCTCGACGCGTGACCGACCTTCTTGTTTATTATGTTAGAGAAGATGCTATCGGCGCAAAGGTTCGATCTTTTTGAAATTCAACAGCAAATTTGCAATTTAATTAATCACCCAACGTTTCGATCCAAGTGTGGATCATTATCAAGGGATAATGCGTCTGAAAAATTATATTATTATAATGCAAATACATCGGGATGTTAATATTCAATCACCATCTTGAAGAAAACCAATAATGGAAAAAATTTTTTGAAAGGTAGACTTACTTGCTGTGTTTTAATAAAACCGGAAAAAAGAATTTTTTTTAAAATATAACTAAGTATGAGTTGCGATGGCAACGTGATAATGCCATCGTGGCCAAAACGTAACTGAGCCATGTGCCAGTGCAAACCTGTGAGTTAACTGGTTATATAGGACGACAACGTTAACTGCTTCATTGGTCGATATCGATCGTTGGAAGTTTGAAATCGAGTTGGGCGATAAATTTGAATGGCGTAGCTGAACATTTTCAATTGACATGTCCTACATGAAACAACACTGTAGAAGGATTGTGAAAAGAGGGGTGTGGCCATATAGGCAGTCCACATTTAAAGTATCTGTATGAATTTTTTTTTCCCACTTTATTGTTCTACTGACAGGAACTGCAGATACGCGAGCAACATATTGTGTATATATTTATTATATTATTCTCAATAATACAATTAGCAAAGTTTAATCATCGTTTTATTCCATTTGATGTTTTACCATTTTGCCAATTTGACACACGAGGGACACATCAACGCCTCACAAACCGGAGTTCAATTAATAGGATTTTCAATAATTGTGTTGTACCAAAAATGCTTAGAAATCTACTTTTACATTATAATCCCAAGCAAAATTATTAAATGACGTTACTGGTGGTCATTTGTTGATTTATAATTGAAATTGCTGTTGAAGGATCCATTAAAAAGTCTTCAGCTATGGATCATAGAGTTTTAAAAATTATGAAATAAGCGTCGGTAAGTAACATATGTCGAGTTGCGAAAATGAGGAAACGAAAAGGATTGACAAGTTAAACGCTGCGTCAGACCGTGGAGACTGACGGCATCGAATTTACAAAACAATAGAGTAGAACCTCGATTATCCGAACTATACAGGGGAACATGACTGTTTGAATATTAGAACATTTACTCAGTTATTAATTTTTATTAATTCATACAATATATGTGTGGTGTTACACACGGATCGCTTTAGATTGTGCTAATTAAATCTGGAGCATGTTGGGATACTGAAGTGTTTAGATATCATAATTCATATGATATTAAACAATGTTCACACCGTATTAATAGATTCGATAGAAACAGATTAAACAGAAATGGATCAAGCAAGTCTTTAGCCTACGCACGTTCGTATTTTTGTGTTCCATCTTGAAAAATCGCTCTGCGTATAACGTGTTAAGGATCTTTGAAAATCGCCAGGAAGACACAAAATTTGTGTTGATGAACAGTACTGTAAATGTTATGGCAAGCCTAAATGGATTAAGAATAAGAGTGTCTCGAGTACAAGCGTGCGTTTGCAAGGCTCGAAAGGAAGTTAACAAACGATATTACCGGGAGAACGGCCAGATATTTCTTTCTGGCGAGAGCACTCGCAGAAACTTGATACAATCATTGTCCGGGAGGATTCCAGCATCCAATAACTTCTGACCACTTCGGCTTGCTATAGAGATGCGCTCTTATCCGGAGCCTCCCACCGTCTGAAGCGTGCTCGAACAGCTCGAGAACTTTCATGGCTCATCGAGACCGCAGGAACTCGAACAGACAGCGACTTAAGTTCGAAGATAATGCGGTGCCAAAGAGGCACTTCCACGGCCTGGCTGTCAACTGTTCTTGGAAACGACTGGACGAGGATGCGCTCGAAGAAGGTATCCCTCGGAATCAACGCTCGACCCGGCTTCCTCGCGTGTTTTTCGGACACGTTGCAGCGCGTGATTCACACGCTTACATCGTACGGCACTTTTATTCGCCGAGGAGATAGCGCTAATGGTGCCCGCTGAGTTACGCGTATCCACGGCCGCCGGTTAGCAGGCTGCACAACCGTCAACCTGCCAGGGGAACCACCTGCTGCGAGTAACCTGCGGCGGACGCGCACCTAAATCCCAAAAATGGCAGACACGGAATCGTATCCTTCGTGTTCCTCACCCTTGCTACCTCGCATCCTCCACGAGTACTATAGAGAATACTAGAGGAGATTGGGTGACTAATGGGGTTAGTTGACTACTGCTTTGAACTTTTGTATTATTTGGCATATTTATTCAAGATTTTGAAACATATTATTTAGCCCATGATATAATTAGTTAACGTGATAGAAAGTGTTTAACCAGTGAGAACAAAAAATTTACAAACGTCAACTTGTTTGGCTTTATAATAATAATATCATTTATTAAATCTGAGTATATGTTGCTTGGCTTATAGTCTGTGAGATATTGCCCACATTTTATTTGTTCTCACATGCCTTGGTTGCCTCTGGCAACCACCATAAAACATAAACTATTACAAACTGTAAGTAAATACTTTTCTTTTGACTACTTATGAATTTTTATCTATTAAGTAGTGCTTGATATATTTTTTTATAAATATTTCCGAGAAGGATGATACATTGACTATAATTTGTGGTATTCACAATACTAGAAAAATTATATCATAAAAACCTGAGAAGGGCAAAACATCAGATGATATTATTTTATGGGCAGATCGAATTTTTATAGTTAATGCATCGACAAACCATGCATAGGAACTTAATTCAATCGTTATTCTCGGAATTATTTTCTAGAAAAATATTTTTAAACTCTTTTGTGGTGTAGCGCAATTATTGAAAATCCTATTATTATTCTTCCGGCAAGTAACGTGTTAAGAATATATTATTTAGAATTTATATTTGAGTTTAGTTTCGTGATGAGATTATTCTTTAGATCTACTGACAAATTCAATCGTTCGTTCATGTTTCATGTAAGAGAGACAGTGGCGCGTTATGACTACTTGGGGCCCCTGGGGAAAGTAGAATTTCGGGGTCCCTAACTCCAACTAAATAACTTTCACTTTGGAAAAAATAAAACAATTTTAAAAACATCTACATATTTATTATTGAATAAAAAGTGAAATAAATTCTCCTTCATCCATGAAAACCTTTTACATAAAAATACAAAATATTTGGTTTGTGTTTGAGGCCCCCTTTTGCTTGGGGCCCCGGACATTTGCCCAAGTTGCCCATAGGGTAATACGCCACTGAAGATAGAGTATATATTAGAGCAAATCACGTCGTATTTATCAATTGTTTATCATACCTGAGACCATAAAGATAAAAAATTCCGCGTTCCAGAGGACAAACATAAAAAATATTGAAAATCAGATCGGACATTTCGCGGAGTCACAAATTAGCCACGATTTCTCGATTCAGCGAGCGTCGTCCATTAAACAACGACAAGACAGTTCCTGAACAGAGGATTGCCGCTGATTGATTCCCGCGGGAAAATCGCTGCACCGTCCACGATCGATCGTTGCATTATTCTGTTCCGTTTAATTAGCATCAACGGAGAAGCTTGCGCGTTACCCCGTTCTAGAATAAGTCATGACGGCAAATAAAATTTTAACCGCTCTGCGGGCATTTTGCGAAAGACCGTTATTAGCGAGGATCCTAAAAAAAGAAAGATTGAAGCAAATTTATTGCTTCCATCGCGAACACTGCGAGGAATGAAAATGGAGGCTCGTGGATTCTTTAAGTCGAACCTAATTGGCAATCGTTAGGAAATCGTCTATAATTCCAAACTACATCTCTGCATTTTGTAATTCTTGGAGAGGTGGCATGAAAAACGAACGCAATGCAAATATTTTGAATTCTGTTAGAACGCGAACCTTCTGGAGTATACTAATCGCGTTATCTCTATAGATTTACTTATATGTTATTTGTACCGTGTCATAACACGGTGGCGCTCATTATAATATGTGTGCGTGCCTCGATGAGTTTTGCGTGTCGCCGCTGTACGCGACTCCTTCTTCTCCAAGTGAACTTCACAGTGTAAACACGTATATTTCTGTATGTATATACAGGGTGTCCCACATAAATGGGAACACCTAAATATCTGCCGTATTTACAGTCCTATCAGAAAACTTCAGAGCACAAAGTGACACTATTACAGGGGGCAAATATAATGGTAAAGAAAAACATTTTTTATGTCATGTTTTTTAATGAAATTTCAAGGTCACCGATGTTTTTTTTAAATGGAATAGTATATTTTTTTGTGCATTTCTATATTTTTACTTGAACAATAGACATCAAATGAGCATCCAGAAACAATGGCCAAAAATAGTATATTTGAAAATCTCCATTTCGTAGTTTTTTTTACCACCAATGAATAGTACGTTGATTAATTACCACATCCTGACTAAAAATCGTATAATGCTATCAACAATATGTCGTTTTCCCACGTATATAAAAAAGAGTGTACAAGAATCGCATTGATTAACGTTGAAATGAAATTTATTTGAAAGTAAAATAGGACACCTATATTAAAATTAAAGATAGGACCTTGACAATCAGCTTTGTACCACAAAGTGATCTATATCTGTAGATATAGTAACAATTTGTATGTCTCATGTTTCTCACACATGTTTCTCCACGAAAATTCTAATGAGACTGTATCTACAAGCATTGTTTGACAATAGTTTATGTTTTGTCTTCGTCGAAAATAAAGTCAAATGTTACATGCCCTCACGAGATACTCGTGTCGTGTAGAGCAACTTTAAGAAACTATTTTTGCGAATATCTCGTAAACTAATACCGACCGCCACATATGTACTTTCAAAGGAAAAGATTGTTCATTGAAATCGGCGAGGAAGTAACACTTCGACAAGTTTACCCCATAACTTTGGATAAACTTCCGAAAAGACCATACCTCCAATGCTTTTTACCATACCTCCCTGATTACGAATATGATAGTGAAAATTGGCGCAAATGTTATTTTCATAGCGGAAATCACGAAAAAACCATAAAAATCATAGTTTTTTCAATTTATTTCCGTAAATAATGTTAATTTTGAAGAATACTTCAAATAAAAGTAGTAGGTCTCATCGAAATACACATTTTATATCGTATTGATTTTCGTCATAAAGACAATAGTTTTTGAGAAAAACGATATTAAATTTTCAAAACTCCATAGAACTCATCCAACACAAATCAAGTTTTATTGTTAATTTCATTAGTTAATACTAGAAAGGGATACAGAAAAGCTCCTCCCTCGCCCACGTGTTTTCTGTATCATTGGATTTTGAACTTTCCACGCATAACGAGATTCACCCTCTGCAGGAAGCTTCATCCCCAAATGGAATAACCTAACCTTACCTAATCTAAACCTAAACCTAAACCTAAACCTAAACCTAAACCTAAACCTAAACCTAAACCTAAATCTAAACTTAAACATTAAGTTAAACGACTGTTCGTTATAGAAGAAATGAAACAACCTCATGTAAACTAAAAAATAAACCTGTTCGTTCTAAAAATACCTAACCTAAACCTAAACCTAAACTTAACCTTCTAAACTAAACTTCGGCCCTCCACTTGCACCCCACCTCCCGTGTGTGTGTTCTATTGTGCATGAATATTTTTCGTACTTCGATAACATATGTAAAGGACATTGAAATCAAGAGTGGCTCCGTATAAGTCAATAATATTACCTATCATTTTTGTCAGAAAGTATTATCTTTATGACAAAAATCAATATTGCATAAAATATGTATTTTGATGAGGTCCACAACTTTTATCTGAAGTATTTTTCAAAATTCCCATTATTTACGGAAATGAATGGAAAAAACTATGACATTTATGGTTTTTTCATGGTTTCTACTATGAAAATAGCATTTGCGCCAATTCTCACTATCATATTGGTAATCAGGACGTCAAAATACGTAAGAATCCAGAGTATAAAAAAATCGGAGGTATGGTCTTTTCGGAAGTACACGCTTAACTTTTATAAGAAACAAACACCCTATTTAGTCATTTTCACTTGTTTTTCTCCACGACTCATTTAAATATAAAAGCACACTAATTAGGACAGGCTTCCAGTAGGGACACTTATCCTACGTATTGTACCTTTAAAACGAGTAATAATTTTTAATAAAAGTATTCTTAATCCAGAGTTCAAACAAGAAATCGGATTCTTCGGACTTAGCACGGGAGGGTTAGAAGCGAACCCGTTTCAGCGACCGTTGCGCTGGCCGCGCTAAAAGATTTCGTCGGTCCAGTGGCGTCGTTTTCCGATCTCCGTCGATAAATTCGATCTAAAGTGACCGTCCGAATTAAAAGCCCGATTCCTCAAATGGCGGCGGGCCTTGAGGAATCGTTAATTTCCGGGAGATTTACAGGCGGGCAAAAGGGGGCGCCGTTTCGTACGCGCGCGCCATCAGATCGGGAGACAATCGGGGCCCTGTGGCCGTGCGCGCATCAATTAAATCTCTCTCCCCCTTTGATCGCGTGGTTGCTCGCTTTGTAATCGAAACGACGAGGACGCACGCCGGCCAGAAATTAAGCCCCGTATTTTCGATAAGCCTTGGACATAATTCAGTCGGGGAAGCAGGTTTATGGGTGACGTTGCCGCCGAGACGGACCCGGAGCGGGAAAAAGAGTATCGAAGAGCCGAAGCGTTACACGCCGACGACGGTCCCCCGGATCGATCGGACGTCGTTTCCAGGAGTATGTAAGGGGGTCCCCACGATAGCCGGCTAAAAGCATATTAAATAACCTTAAATTCAATTAAGGAACACACTTAGCACGCCGGCAAAAAATCGTCCTCGGTGCAGCCGCGAAGTAATTACTGGTGGCGCGCCGCGCTCGAGAAACACGAGACCTTTCTCTCTTTCGTTTAGTCGTTCCTTTATTTTTCCCCATCATTGTTCCCTCGCCTTGTTCCTGCCTTTCTCGACTCTTTTATCTATCCACCTCTCTTTGCCCGTTCTCTCGGGTCTCTCGGTTTCCTCAGGTCCCTCGCCTGCCGGCCATAAATCCCTGTTTTTGCGGTGACTGCCTCTGATTGGCTCCTGCGGGATACTACTCGGCCACGGTATGAAGATCCACCGAGCATTATCTTTGTACGTTCAATTAACGTCGAAGCGTCGAAGGAGAAGTTTTCGGGCCTCGGTCGGGTCATATTATATTCTGTTTCACCGAGAATCTTCGCTGCTTGCCGAGGGTTCGGTGCTTTGGGGTACTTTGCAGCGAGAGTTAATGTTTGACAGAATTACTGGTCGATGGTGGAGGATGTTTTCAGATGTTCAACAATTTTCTGATATTTTTAACACGTTGCCTGCTGCATGTACCATTTTCGATACACGTCGGGACTCGTTCCGGCGCCGATTGTCATAAAATTATTGGCACTGAATATCAATTTATTCGTTACCATATGAACTAGTTTACAGTGTAAAGTGCAAAATTCATTAACAAGTAACTAATAATAATTTTTAACAACACTGGTCGTTTGTACGAATCAAGTGGACAAAAATTGTGTGAAACACACGGAAGTCATCACGCAGCAAGGACATGTCAAATTACACTGGAGTGCGGGATCGTAGGTAGCAAGAGCTGGAAAATATCTATTTTTCATTGTGTGAATTAAAATATCATTCATATTAAAGAATTACCTGTGAATACAGTATATGTTATTTTTTAACAAAACAATTTTTATGATGTTCTTTAAAATAATTAACAACTCGTTTCTATTAGCTAATCAATTTATCAATTCACTTATAATATAGCACTATACTATTATGAAATATAAAATTTGATTTGATATCCAAATAAAAGTGATATCACGCAAGGATAAAATTTATTCAACTTAATTTTATTAACACCAATATAATCAATAACTTCTGATACTATAATATCGAGTCAGACTTGTGAAGAAGATTTCGAACTAAATACGTGTTATTAATTTTCTTTAAACCGAAACAAAATTCCGTTTTGTTGTTGTTGATAAACAGCCATTGAAGAATAAGTAGACATACAATAAATATAAACTTCCTTTTTCTTTTAACAAATTATGATCGAAAAAGAAATTCTAATCAATGGAATCATAAAGTATATCGAAATGCCAGTTGTTAATAATGGTTGATGCTATCTTTATAAACAGACAATATTTAAAAAAAAGGGAATAGTTCTTTTCCATAAGAACTGTCAGAAGACCATTTACCCTTTCTTCTTTAAATTAATTATATAGCCTCACATCTACTACTTGTATGAATTGTTACTAAACAGCGAATTTTATGAATTTATGACAAAAATGGGTAGGTGCAATTTAAAACAGTAAAAACATTAGAAGAATTTAAAATTACTGTTATATTATCCTCAACCTGTTAAACATATTAATAAAGAAAATCTATTTCACTTCAGTTTGTTGAAATTCATGTAGAAAATTTTTATTGTCCATAAAGATCCGCTGTCTAATTATTACCATTGATCCTTTTCGTTTCTAATACCTAGACTGCGGATCTTTATGAATTTATAGCATATACACATTTTTAAAATACAAGAAAACGTATAGCCGGGATAAACCGCGCATAAACCGTCCCCACCATAGCGCCCACTGTACCCCACCAACATCCGCCGTTACCATAGAGAAAAGAAGTGCTTTGCCCATCGCGAACATTGCGCAGGCCTCGCGTATGAAAGAAAGGTTGGTGGGAGAAGCAGGCGTTTGAGGCTCTCCACCCGTACCCATGCCCTTGTACTCTATGCTTGTCGTAAGGAATTTTTTTTAGTTGACAAATTGAACTTGTTCCTCATCCTGGTTCTTAATACGTTACAAAAATAATATTTTTACATCTTCAGCTTAAAAAGAAGTACACTTTGGAATTTCATTATGAACGATGAATCCTGGAGAGGAGTATTGCCGGGTGTTCGATCGATTTTACGAGGGGCACATATTTTTCGGTGGGGCCGGTCACGAAATTAATCGGCTGCTGAAAAACTAATTTGAATATCAAATGACCAGAGCTACCGGGAGTAAATTACGAAACGGCTCGCGTACACCGTGACAGAGAGGGTTCAAACGACACACGCCGAAGTATTTCGCGTATACGCTCCTTAAATCAGGCTAAAGATACCGGACCCGTGTACACAAGGGGACGACCAACGCCAGTCTCTCGCGATCCCCGTATCGATTTACGGGGTGGTGGTAAATAGCCGGTGTAATTTAACCGGACTGCAAGAGTTAGTAAATAACATTCGGGCTAGCCACTAATTACTAGCGGTCACCAACCAAATATCAACCGGAATCGGCCCTGTCTCTGTGGACTTGATGCGTTGCAATGCACTGTCTCGTTCTGGCCCGCCATTATTGATTTAGCACTGCCATTGCTAATAAATCACGTTACATTAAATTGTAAGCACACTTTCCGAGACAGCAGATTTCAGATTGTCGTGCAAATGAAATCCTTTATTAAAGTAATTAAAAAGAATCAATATCTTAATGATAGAGATTTAGTGAAATTAAAAGGAGAACGATGATTACACAAATTCTAATTCAAGAATGTAAGTATAGGGACATGATTATACAGACTTGATTAAAAATGCAAGAATAAAAGTAAACAAATTTTTATTGTAGACAGTATATACAAGAAGATGACTGAAAACTCTTAATCCAAAGAATGCAAGAATATAGAGGAACTAAAAAATCTTACTTCAAAGAATATAACAATAAAACAAATACTAAACATATTTTAATCCAAAGAATGCAAGAATATAGAGGAACTACAAAATCTTACTTCAAAGAATATAACAATAAAACAAATACTAAACATATTTTAATTCAAAGAACGCAGGAATATAGAGGAACTAAAAAAATCTTACTTCAAAGAATATAACAATAAAACAAATACTAAACATATTTTAATTCAAAGAACGCAGGAATAAAGAGCAACTAACAAATCTTAATTCAGTGAATGTAGCGTACAAAAATATATAAGAATTTTAATTCAAAGAGTGCATGAATAAGAAGACAATTAAAAGATTCTATTTTAAAGAATGCAAACTGTTATATTTATAAAAAATATAGATATTCATGGACCATTTTCCATCCATTAGAATTAAAGAGAAAATTTTAATGAGGGAAGCTATTGCGCATTAAGCCCTTGTCGCATTTTAATGAGTCAGACTCGAGATGCAGATTTTAAACGAAGTCTAACAAATATGAATGTTATGCATTTCTTTTTGGACGAAATAAAATTTTATTATTTTGAAATTAATATTTAAACATTGAAGTAAATTTAGCCATACAAAAAATATAAATTTTCTTTTCTCTTTTGTGATATTTTTTGGGATGACGACGTTCTAATCACTGTAGCAGCAAAGATAATGGTACGACAAGGGGTTAAATAAGGTCCAATAACACACGTGGAACATTTCAAATATTGTATATAAAAATCATAGATAATTCTATACATATACATATTGCAAGTTTTTATGATAAGGTAACATTTTTTTACGCCAATTGCAAGAAGTAGGAGTTAAATAAAAGGTATTTCTCTTCTTAGTAACATTAATAAGTCGACAATGTGTGAGCATACTAATTATTTTTTTCATGAATGCTTAAATTGCGTAGTTTCATTAATCTTTTCGTTTCATTAAGGACGTTTAAAGCCTCCGATCTAATTATACCAAGTAACGAAACAAAGCACATGACACACCCTGCATGCTGAACTGAGGCGTTTTAAATTCTCCTTTCGGTGTCCGGTGCGTTCCAACCGAGCCAGCCATCTGCGTGGACTTCTTATGCGGTCTCTGTACATGTTGCCGAAGAGTGATTGTAACAATTAACGCGCGAAGGTTGCTTTTCATCCTGGCAGAGCCGTGCGTTCTCCGAGTTAACGATGGCGGCTGCCCCGCGTCAGATTGATTGACACCATGTGGGCTTACGTAAAAGTCCGCGCCGAGATCGCGCCGAAATAATAAGCATGACCGATTTGAAATCGGGATCATGATGTGTGTTGCTTTTTCACGGCGTGACTCACTCCTTTGTCCACTTAAGTAAACCCATAAATTCGCAAAAAAATTATATTTGCAATTTTTGAACTTCATTAAATCCATACATTCATAAAGAAATGATAAAAGTAGGAAAATGAAAAGAAATTTATTTTCATGATCAAGTATACTGTATTGATAATATAACAAATTTATCAGATTTTAATAAAAGGACAAAAGATTGTAAAATTATAGAATCTTGTGTATTACTATTACCTTTGACACCTCAGGTAATAAAATTAGTTTGAATTACCAAGCTGCAGGATTTCATAAAAATAGTTTCACTGTTTCTAGAAAATATACCTAGATAAGTTCTTCTAAATTCTTAAAAATTCTTAAAAATTCTACGTTCTTAAAAATAGAAATTAAAAAGGAATTTATTTGTTGTATTAAATAGTATACCTTATTTAGCATGCTACAATAAATTTTGCAGACTTCAACGAATGTTCCAAAGATAGTGAAAGTATACAAAATTGTGCAATAACATTACCTTTGACACTTCCAGTGATAAAATTCGTTTTAACTTGTAAGCAAAACTGCAAGGTTTTATAACAATAGTTCCAGTGTTTTTGAAAAGAATAGGAGAATGATTTCTTTCATCAAGTATTTACAACGTACAAATTCCTAAATTGTAAACTCAAATATCCTTTATAATATTAGCAATGAAATAATTAATTTAATAAAAAAATATAATCCATTATTTAGTTTCTATATCATACCTTCATATTTAACATATTGTCGTAAATGCCGTCTATAGACATTCAGTGCTTGGGATTGTAGATGCAAATGACGACCATAGACGTCCGTCAATTTTTAAGAAAATAATGATTTTATTCTGTAAGTTCATCGAACTTCTCAAAAATCAAATAATTAACAACAACAAAAAATAGTTGCTTTTGTCGTCTCTCACCGATTTCAGGGTGAGCGTCAACTTGTTAATCGCGTTTTAAATTTGTTCTATTTTATATTTTTCAAAGGTTGGCAAAAATGAATAGTTTCTGTGTGGACAATGGGTTCTGAAAACCAGGAAAAATGATCGAACGTGATAAATAAAATTATAACAAAAGCGGTCAGGAAATCCTCCTGTAATTTATGCTTCACATTCGACAATGAATTGCACGCCACTAAACGTCCACGTGAAACCGCGGCGACTGAAAAATGCACGCGCCCCGCGTGGAGGAAAGGTAAAGGAAAGGAAGGAAGTACGACTGTAAAACTATTTACAATGTTAAATATCACGTTTCACACTCGCCTCCCATTCATTCCCAATAATTTACTGCGTTGCCCTCGAGACACCGGGGACGAGATATTCCTACGAGCGTTTAGTATGCCAGGACAAACACCGGGACGCCATTTCCCTCTCTCCGTGTTACGTACAACTGTGTACAGTGTCCGACAGTGATCTGATAATGGTTGACACTCTTGTTCCTTCTATTTGTTCGAAATATTAATTTTTAACTGTCAATATCGTTCATACTATCAAATCATGTCGACCAATCCTGGAAAATTGAAAGAAATGTTTGTAATACCAATTCTTAATGAATATTTACATTTCTTTATAGTCTTCAATCTGAAAGGATTAGGGATCTAACAGACATTTTTTTATGATATGGTTCAGTGTTGTAAACCTTAATTATAGACATTAAAGCAGTTGCTAATTTTACTTGTACAGAAGCTATCTGCCTTAGTAGATAACAAAGAATCGGTAAAAACCATGCACCTTTTCGTAAGAAGAAATACCTAAACAGTGAAAAATGCAAAATTCACAGCCTAACACTTTTATGTTTATATATATTTGTTCATTTTTTGTGTTCTTTTTCTTGTAAACTTGAAATAAAAGTGCAAACAGTGTGTTACAGCAGCATTATAATTACGCACAATGCCACATGCGCAACAAATATATTTTTCATATTGCAACTTTAATACATAATGTGATCACCCCTGCAAAAATAAATAGATTGTGGATAATTATGCAAAATAAAAATGGTTTGCATTAAGCGCAGGTCACAGAAACTATATAGGAGTATATTTCTCTCTTTTGCAGTTTCATTACAATGTAAAAAATTATTAAGTTCTTTCAGGTCTTTTTTAATCTTTTTAAATTACTTTCTCGAAATAACATCAGCCCATTATTCTTCCCGTGTGCTTCCGTCGTTGAATTTATTATGTACCATTATGTGTAGTGCAATTTTAATTTTCCACAAGAAATGGGAGGATATACCGTGGATCTTAATGCAAAATAAAAATAATTTGCATTAATTTCTGGTTACAGGAATCATATAGGAGTATATTACTCTCTTTTTCAATTTTATTACAATGTAAAAAATAATTAAGTTCTTTCAGGTCTTTTTTAATCTTTTTAAATTACTTTCTCGAAATAACATCAGCCCATTATTCTTCCCGTGTGCTTCAGTCATTGAACTTATTATGTACCATTATTTGTAGTGCAATTTTAATTTTCCACAAGAAATGGGAGGATATTCCGTGGATCTTAATGCAAAATAAAAATAATTTGCATTAATTTCTGGTTACAGGAATCATATAGGAGTATATTACTCTCTTTTTCAATTTTATTACGATGTAAAAAATTATTAAGCTATTTCAGATTTAAAAAATTTTTTTAAATTACTTTCTCGAAATAACACCAGCCCATTATTCTTCCCGTGTGCTTCAGTTGAATTTATTATGTACCATTATTTGTAGTGCGATTTAGATATTTTTCAGAAAACGTGGGAAGTCAGTTAGATTCTGTAGCGTAGTAATTAAGTGGAGAATCATTGCCGGATACTGTACAGAGACGCGGTTTCTCTTACGAGCGAGTCAGAAGCGGGAGGTCCGCACGCGTCCGAACGAGAGGCAGTAAAACAAAACCCACGGCTTCGAAAACCGGACGATTTCTCATCGGCCACAATGAGAGGGTTGAGTGCTCGTACAATAGAGGTACAAGGCGAGCGGCTAGTTTACACGTAGATAATTCAGCCGCGATAGTCATCTTCCATCTTTGATTAATTGCCGAAAGTTGACGCCACACGGCCATCAGAGGACCACGACGAGGCTACCACCTGTGTCCGCGTCCGCCATTTGTTAGAACACACTCGCTGTGCGTGTCACTGACTGTTTTTCGACACCCTCTATTTATATATAATGTGCAAAATCGGATACCCTCTCCGTTCCCTCAAGACTTTATTTTAAGATCCACGTTTTATTCACCCTTCGTTGAAACACGATGTCATTCCATAAATAATTTCGTTTTCTAAATCTAATTTTCAATGAGAATGTCAATGTATTTGTCGGGAATGGCATAAAAAAGTTAGTTGAAAGATGGAAAACGGCTATGATGGTCAATAATTTGACGATTATTCGGTAAAACGGAAGTTCATCAACTTTCTCGTTGAAAAATAGATACAAATCTCTTAGCTCAATTAGGAAATCAACCTGCCTCTTAAATGAAAAAATTAATTATTATTGGATAGGCAGATTAATCTCGTGAGTGAGAAGATTCGATGATGTATGGATAATTAACATAAATATTGTTGTAATAAACTCTTTATAAGAACAGATCCGATTGATCGTTTCAAGAAAATTTAACACAACACGAAAGAACAATTAAAAAAGCTTCATAAACTATTAAAAGCATGTTAGACATAAATTTCAAACGAGAAAGCGTACTTGTATAGTTCCTTAATAAAAATGATTCTGACCACAGTAGTACGAGAGGAAAATAAATTTAATTAATTCCCTAAAGAAGCAAAAGCTAAATGAATAATTAAATCTTTATTAGATGTAAATGTCCAAGAAACAAAACACATTTCTATAGCATCTTAACAAAAAGATGTCTGATCAAAGTACTACATGATGAAAGATTAATGATGAATTTTCTAGAGAAACAGGAACTTCGTGAACTACTAAAAACATATTAGACATAAATCTTAAAAGAGAAAGCATATTTCTCTAGTTTCTTAATGAATGGGTCTGATCAAAGTAGTAGAAGACGAAAATAGATTCAATTAATTTCCTAGAGAAACAGAAGCTCGATGAAAATTAAAACCTCATTAGATATAAATCTCAAAAAGGAAGCGCATTTCTGTAGCATCTTAACAAAAAAAAGTCGGATCAAAGTAGTACAAGACGAAAATAAATTTAATTAATATCCTAGAGAAGCGGAAACTCGATAAATAATTAAAACCTCATTAGGTATAAATCTCAAAAAGGAAGCACATTTCTGTAGCATCTTAACAAAAAAAAGTCGGATCAAAGTAGTACAAGACGAAAATAAATTTAATTAATATCCTACAGAAGCGGAAGCTGGATAAACAATTAAAGCCACATTAGTCATAAATCCTCAAAAAGAAAGCATCTAGTATACCAATGGAGGAAGCAAAATTTACAACTAATCAAGCGCCGTTCCCAAGAAACAGAAGTTACCTCGCCTATAAAAACTAATTACATCTATAAATTATATTTATATCTGTTTACGGGGCGCGAGAGAGAAATGAAAACACAATTTACGACTAATCCCTTGGAGCGTCCCGAATCAGTATTCAGGAAGAGATGCTGGAAAACTCGGTTCGTTTATGATTTCCCTTGATCCTTATCTCGGTTGGTTGACGGGTGTTCGTGATGATTGGTCGTCGGACGTCTCGGAGTGGACGTCCGAGCTCCTACGGATCGAAAATGATTAGTGTTACAGCCGTTCGTTTCACCCCCAACCAAAACTACCCCCTGGATCCGACGATAACGATCAACGGCTCGAAATTATTCCAGAAGCGGACCGTAATTTTCGAATTAAAGATGGTGCTTGCGCGATTTCACGCCGGGCCGCTCTCAAGAATAATAAAGAAAAAATGGAAAGCTTAATTGGTCGACTTGGCTTTGCATAATTGGCGTAGGACACTCGACTCAGGCTCCCAGCAATCCAAGACGCGTCAAGTTAATTGCGCCGAGTGGTGGACATTTTCATAAAGGTCACAAAATGTTGCTCGCCTTCGCGAAAATTGGCACACGATCTTCACGCACGCTGGAACACCTGCGGACACTCTATACTGTCTCCCCGGTTAATTACAGATTCATATATTCCCGGGAGAACGACGTTATCGCCGCTCATTATAGTAAACGTTTTATTCATTGAAACGGTTCCTTTAATGGTTACTGTAGATTCGCCGCGAGTAACCGACGTTTATGCGACGATTACGCTCGTATTCGGCCGAGATTTATCATGATATCATTCGTTTTCGTCGATCGCCATAAGCTAGAATTTATTTCGGTCGGTATGTACGAGAGATTATTAGAGCATATGAGATTTTATGAGGGTAATCGACGGTTAATGTGGCGATTCTTGCTTGCAACAAGGGCCGTTTTCATCTGATTCAATCCAAAAACAAATTGATTCTGTAGGTTGGAGATTAAAATTATTCTGGCCGATTGCTGTTAATTTAAATTTATAAAGACTCTTATAGAAGTTATGGGACTCGCTTTTGTGTCAAGATAAAATCAGAGTTGTCCGAAGTGGTAATTCGTTTTACAATAAGGTAGGTGCACCTGAGATCGAAGCAATTATGGCACTTTTT
Source organism: Sphecodes monilicornis (assembly GCA_913789915.3). Taxonomy (NCBI): domain Eukaryota; kingdom Metazoa; phylum Arthropoda; class Insecta; order Hymenoptera; family Halictidae; genus Sphecodes; species Sphecodes monilicornis. Next base: position 12,735,415 of record OU565297.1, on the reverse strand, counting down.
AATAACTTCTTTGTTTACGACACAGATTATGAAACATTTTAAGATTTTATGCATTCATGATCAAATGAGTCGATGTAATATTTTGTTGAAATTATTAAAGAAAGAAAGAGAATGTTGTTTGACTTCTGTTTCTTTGAGTAGAGTCTTGACTACGACTAGTAATTAATGTAATTATTAGATTTTGTACATTTATGACAAAAATGAGTAGATATAATTTAAATTAAGAAAAACGCTACGAGAATTTAGGATTGTTGTCACATACATATTTAATGTATTGCTGTCAACTTATTGAAACGATCTAAGAAAACTGCAGCAATTTGTTATTTTGCATAAAGATCTTCAGTCTAGTAATTGGAAACGTACTGCATTTTATATCCATCTGATTGACATAAGAAGGAGATAATTTAAAGAAATGGCTTCCGAAGGCTACAGCAAAGAATCCGGTATTGTGTCTGCAAATGGATGTTTGCAGTGACAATAATTGACAAAAGTGAACGAAGCAAGATTTGCCAAAAAGGGAAAAAGGATTTTTTATAGACCTAAGCTGCAAGACCAATCGTAAATAATTTATTGACAGGATTAATTATGATCGTACCGTTTTTTATACGTAGCTGGCTGGTATGAAGAAGCTGGTATGCTAAGATGGCGTCCAAGGGATACACCGAAGAGTCCAGGTACCTGTGACGATGTTCCAGAAAAGAGAAAAGTCGAAAATTTCGACACGGTCCTGGGGAAGAGTGTTCGGGGTATCATATTTCTCGTTGAATCTAATTTATTCCGACAGTGAACAGTTGAAGATCTCTAGATTCTGTTCTACCTGCGGGATTCTTAAATCGCCAAGCCGGAAGATTTCTGGGTGGAGAAGTTATTACGGCCCAGCAGGGTGTCTCCGCTATTTCGTGTTGCTACTCCGGCCAACAATTACACACCGAGCAATTATATTCTTCCCGGCGATGTTCAGGCTCCTACGGGAGACTGGCAGGTATCATTTTTCTGTCAAAACTGACACCGGCAATTATCGTACCGTGCGTCAAAGAATAATTGCACAACGAATCAGAAATTCAAGATTATATTACAATGTTGCGAGACAAATTGTTTTTAAATGAATCCTGTACCTTCATATTCGACAATATTGTGTAGAAGCGAAATTTTACACTTAAAAATTCGTCTGTGTAACATAGTTAAGGGATATTAATAATAATGTAATTACGTCGAAGTTGATCCAAAATGATTTAACAAAATCATTAGAAATACACATATTATCGTCAAGCATTTCTTGACCCATGGACAAGTTTACTACAGTTTGTTTTTTTCAAGCTGAACTTAAAAATAAAAACTGAAATCTAAAATCTGAAGAAACTCTTTCACTGTAAAAGATTGACAGTCAGTGTTAGTTTTAATTTTATTATGCCAATTGTGTTGATTGGGTATCGAAGAGCTGAAGGCAAGTTAGCATAATTTAACCCGGAAAACATTACTTATCCTCCTGTTTAATGAAAATTTTGGAAGTCATTCCATTCATTTTTGTCATAATTGCATAAAATCCAATCATAAAATGTCTTAGCTGGATAAAAACTTGGATGCAACTATATTCCAAAATAGAAACTGAAGTCTAACATGATCTATTGAGTCTAGAATATCCTTTGAGATCTAAAATTATCCATTGAATCTAGAATGTCCACTGAGACCTAAAGCATCTTTTCCCTTTGTGAAAAATTGAAAATGAAGATTGGTTCTGATTTTATTATACCCATGGGGTTGAAAGCGTTACGAAAAGCTGGAGGCCAGTTAGCAGTATTCACTCCATTCATTTTTATCACAGTCCCATGAAATCTATAGTCTGATCAGAAGACTCTCGACTGGATAAAAACTGGAATGCCGCTAAATTTCAAAATAGAAACTGATATCTAAAATTATCTGTCGAGTCTAAAATGTCTACCGAGATCTAAAATTATCTATTGAATCTAAAATGTCTACTAAGACGAAGAGCATCTAATCCCTTCGTGAGAAATTGAGAAAGAACGGTGCTTTTATTTCATTAATGAAGTAGAGTGCGAAAGGGATTGCTGGAGGCCAGTTAGCATCATTTATCTCGGAACTTATTGCTCGTCGTTTTCGCGGGATACATTTAGTTATTTGTACCGCGTAACAATTTCCACACTCCGAGCTGGGCGAGCGATTAATTAAAGAACGTGGACGGAAGAACACGCCGCATCGGCGCGGCGCGGCGCGGCGGTGCAACTGACGCCGTAATGGATAATGGGACACTGAAAACGCCGTAGCCATTAGATAGATGGACGTCCAAGGGTCCAGCCGCGAGACGGATGGCCAGGAATGATGATACAGACGAGGAGCGGTTATGATGAAAAATTGTTTGTACAAGACAGGTGTTTCCACATGAAGAGTCTTTAAGCGCGCCGCTGTCCTACGACATTCCTTGTCTCCCTGCATCAGTCATCTTGGACACCTTAGGACTAGTTAGTTAATTTCACCCGGCTAACAGATAAAAATATATTGTAACACCTTCCAGTAGAAGATTTATGATACTGCTTCGCTTATACCACACGTTAGATCAAGACGATAGAACGCTTTAAAGGTTTTAACACCTATATACGATTGAATTTATTTTCTTTATGGGTCTGTGATATTCTATCTTTCTTTATAATGTACAGCGAATGGTCCAAGAACGATGAAATTAATCTTAAAAGTATGTTAACCCTCTGACAGCGGACCATTCTTAGTATTATCTAATTGATGATGTTTATGATTAAACTGTGAACCTTTATTCAAACTATAAATCTTGTGCGTCGCTTGTAAGAGACAAGAACAAAGTAAAACGTTCTTTCTTTCTTTAACACGTTAAACGCTATTTCAGATCATGAGGACCGGTGGTAACGAATTTACAAAATAATATGTATAATATACAGGGTGGAAATTATAAAGCGTTACAGACGAGTATCTCCAAAAATATTGATTATACACAAAAATATTTCAAATGAAAGTTGTTCAGTACCGAGGGGGACATCATGTGGGGGAACTTTTATTTTTCACGGTGGACACTCCAAGATGAGGTGAAGGTGAACTTTCTTTTTGTAAATGGAATGATATGTTTTTTTACCCACCATCACAGTCATGTGCATGTTGCTAGTAATCTCGCGTGGGATTTTATAGCTTAATAAAAAAAAAAATAGTGCGTTTTAAGATGAGTTCAATTACCTATGACTCAAGGTCGCTATTTCCACTGCCGCGGTCCGACTTGCACGAGCGCGAGAGAGAAATACGGGGAAATACATTTACCCTCTCTTTGTCATTACCGGGTTAGTTCACGTAAGATTGTGATACATGCACGACCTTAGACCATATGCAGGGTGTTTCGTTTATCTGAAAACGCAAATATCTCCTGACGCGCTAAAGTTACGAAATAATTTGTTTACAAAAATTCTTCAGTATGAAGGAAACACTCTTATGGTGTATTTTTTTAGAACTCGAATGATGGAGGGGAAAATTTGAAAGTCAAATTAATTTTTTTAAATAGAACTATACAGGGTGGAAATTATAAAGCGTTACAGACTATCTCCAAAAATATTGATTATACCCAAAAATGTTTCAGATGAAAGTTGTTCAGTACCGAGAGGAACATCATGTGGTGGAACTTTTATTTTTCCCGGTGGACACTTCAAGGTGAGGTGAAAGTCAACTTTCTTTTTTTAAATGGAATGATATATTTTTTATCCACCATCAAATAGTGCGTTTTAAGATGAGTTCAATTATCTATGACTCAAGGTCATTCAAGATCAAAGTTGCAGGGAAATGTAGAAAAGTTCTGATCGTTTTATTTGTACTTTAGTTCATTCTTTCGAACTTTCACACCAAAACAATAACATGTGTTCAATATCAGAATTACTCAGAGCAACATCAAAGTCATTATCAATGAAATGAAAACAAACGTATTTACGTATTACTGTGCTCTTCTGCAAGATAGTCAGTTTACATTCATTACTATTCGTGCTAAGGTGTCCTTCGCTGAACGATGGTACTTAAATAAGCGGTGACAATGGAAATGTATCAAAATTGTTTTTATATGTTTATGGTACTAGGAGAATGCAGGAAAAATTACAGAATGGTTGCTAATTTGTATGCACAACGCTGCTCAGATCGACCATCGTAATCGCATATGGCATTTAAAAAACTAGAATAGCGTTTTCTCCGTTCAGGTTCTGTGCTTAACCCCTTGCCGTACTTTAACGAGTCAGACTCGTGACGTAGATTTTAAACAAAGTCTAGCAAATATGAAGTGTGCACCTTCCTATTTAGACGAAATAAAATTTTATTCTTTTGTCATCAATATTTAAACATTAAAGGAAATGTAGCTATACAAAAGATATAAATTTTCTTATCTCTTTTGTGACATTTTTGGGGATAAAGACGTTCTAATCTCTCTAACCGCAAGGAAAATAGCACGGCAAGGGGTTAAAAACTGCGTAATGTCCAGTAGGCCTACGACGTGAGAAAACAAGAAAGTCAGAATATGCGAAGCTTGTGCTAAGATAAATGTTGAAATGTTGAGCAAAGTTAGAGGATCATTTAATCAAAGAATTGTTAAGTGCTTTGAAGTGAGAGGTAATAATTTTGAACACATATTAAACTGAAGTACAAATAAAACGATCACCTTTTCTGCATTTCCTTGCAAGTTTGACCTTGAATGACCTTGAGTCATAGGTAATTGAACTCATCTTGAAATGCACTATTTGATGGTGGGTAAAAAAACATATCATTACATTTATAAAAAGAAAGTTCACCTTCACCTCACCTTGGAGTGTCCACCGGGAAAAATAAAAGTACCACCACACGATGTCCCTTTCGCTACTTAACAACTTTCATCTGAAACATTTTTGCGTATAATCAATATTTTTGGAGATATTCGTCTGTAACGCTTTATAATTTCCACCCTGTATGTATAATTCATACAACATATAAAAAAATTTCTCCACTTCCTTGATAGATTCGATTGGAACAGATTAAACGGAAATGAGGTCAACAAGACTTTCTCTTATGCACAGGTGTATTTTTGCATTTTAAATAAAAAGTGAAATGGAAAGCAAAACAAAATTAATAATCCATCGGTGTTTCTGTTTTCTCTTAACCTTTTCACTATTTTGAATCGACCCTACCTATTTGTGCCATATGCACTGCATTATTTACAAATGTTTGGAAACACATTTTTTATGGTACTTCTTGTAGAATCGTTGGTTTTCCTTTTGTTTCTAATGTAACAGCTGTCCATTTAATTTAATCGCCAGAGATCGAGTAACTGAATGTCGATTTTGATAGACTGAATCAAATAGAGCCATGTTTTGCTGTCGGAGGGTAAATAGAATTTTATTTTGAAAAATCATTCTTAAAGTTTTGCTTCTCACGATCGACTGATAACATTTTTATCTCGCACAAAGACCCACAGTCCACGACGTACAAAATCAAAGAAAAATTGTATTCATCGAACAGAGTGTCTGTAGTATTAAAAATTAAATTGGAGTATCTCCGATCTTCATCAGAGGGTTGGCAAATTCCATCGATTGTTCGCCGAATCTTCATTTTCGCGAAGCATTTCGCAATTCCTGACTAGATTTAGAAACAGGAAGGAAAAAAGTACGCGTGGCAGCACGGTTAAAGTGTTAAATTACAATAAATTTACATTTTAATGCGTCGTATGAATTTTAAAAGCGCCGTAGACCCGGCCGCGGGCCCGCCAATATTTTTCCTATTACCATAATAATTTTCCATCTACGGATCTCACTATTCGACGGATCGCGGTATCAACTTGCATCGAAGGCTCGCATAATCCTCATAGTGTATTCGCACTCATGCTCGCCTCTTGCGCAGGAGTAACATGTTTTCGCTTCTCTTTTCTTGGCTGCCATCGGAGGGTGCCATTGTCGGGTGACGTTTGTGTACAAAATACAGTATTGACACGTACCGAGATGGTCATTAGAGCTCATTGTTGACGATCATGCGCCGAATCGGCTCTAACGCTTCATCCGGATGTCCTAGCACGTTCGAAGGAGATCGGTTTCGATGGATTTCGAGAAACCGGCATGCCGTGTTTCGTGCCCCGTTATCGTCTACTCGAGAATCGAATCGTGGAACGGTTCAGTCACGTTTTGTACATAAAGTCAACCTTTTCTTACCTTTCCTCATCGACTTAAGGGGATGAGACCTTCCGGGAGGCGGACCTGGGAGATTGTAAACCAGCGGGACTAAATTCAGACATCAAAGATCACGGAAGAAAGTTTTCAATCTTTCCGATTGCTCGACGATTCCATGGGTTGAATGCGGCTTCATGGGGGTTTTAATCGCAGTACTTTTTCTGTTAACACGTGGGTTGCCATATCGGTCATTCGTGGACGACACAATTTTTCGTCTATTTTAACAAATTAATTTTGTTCGTAATGCAGTTGCTTGGAGTGTTGTCTACCAGGATTTGTATGATCTAGAAAAGTTCCACACAATTTTCCGTCTATTTTTAAAAATTCATTTTTTTTGTAATGTAGTTGCTTGGAGTGTTTTCTACCAGGATTTGTATGATCTAGAATCTAGGAGAATTCTTCACAATTTTTCGTCTATTTTAAAAAATTAATTTTGTTCGTAATGTAGTTGCTTGGAGTGTTGTCTACCAGGATTTGTATGATTTAGAAAAGTTCTTCAAAATTTTTCATCTATTTTAAAAAATTAATTTTGTTCGTAATGCAGGTGCTTGGAGTGCTGTCTACCAGGATTTGTACGTTTTTGAAGAGTTCTACACAATTTTTTGTCTATTTTTTAATTTGCAAGAATTGCTTATCACTAGCTCGTACCCATGCTATCGCCCAAATGTTAAATTAAAAACTTAACGAATCGTTGAATTATGATCGATATTATTTTATATGATCTTTATATTATCCAACACATTGCCTACATATATTTCATTACATGGCTTAAATCTGCAATTATAGCCTTTGCATTAATACCTTCTTTTCGCCTTCACTAGCAAGAAAGTCGTTGTTTTTCCAATCAACTGAAAATTTTCGATAGTCTCTTATTCAATGAAAGAAAGAAATGAAGTGCAGCTTTTTCTATCGTATGTATTACAGTTCTAATTGTTATTTGAAGTAAAACAGTTCAGGATGACAGTAATGAGATAGCAAACGGGTCTTTGCCCTATTAAATTCAACGAAATTATTTTTCTGTTACTTCCTGCCTTTCAATACATGTAACCTTATTAATTTGCCTACATTTTAAGCAAAAATTCTAATGAATTAAATTATAACTCAGGTTTTGAGAAGAGATATAAAACTGGGGGGTCACGTTGCCACCACTTCCGCTATTGTCGCGGAGTGTAGTTGCTGAAAGTGTGAAACGGATCGCGTTAATAATTCAACGAAATTATTTTTCTGTTACTTCCTGCCTTTCAATACATGTAACCTTATTAATTTGCCTACATTTTAAGCAAAAATTCTAATGAATTAAATTATAATTCAGATTTTACGAAGAGACATAAAACTGGGGGATCGCGTTGTCTCCACTTCCGCTATTGTCGCGGAGTGTAGTTGTTGGAAGTGTGAAACGGATCGCGTTAATAATTCAACGAAATTATTTTTCTGTTACTTCCTGCCTTTCAATACATGTAACCTTATATTATATAAAAATTCAAATGAATTAAATTATAACTCAGATTTTCAGAAGAGACATGAAACTGGGGGGTCACGTTGCCACCACTTCCGCTATTGTCGCGGAGCGTAGTCACTAGTAGTGTGAAGCAGATCGCGACGTTAAGGACGTTAATACATCTGCTCCGCCAGTGGCTGGTCGATTTAGCTGGCTAACTTGATTCAGCGTTCCCAATTAGTCTCGAGGCATCCTCCACGGTCGAGAAACATTCGGATCCTCCGTGGAGTTTTAATAATCGAAGCCGGTGGAACGCGGGGGTACGGTCGCGGGTAGGGAACTGGTACGTGAGCGTGGCCATGCGACATGCCGTTGAAGTACTTAAATCCGAAGAAGCCCGGCGGGAAGACGAACGGGAAAGGCAAAGGCATCGGGGCCCCTGGTAGGCGCTGCAATTACAAGCAGCGGCTTTTAATGGACCTGCCGGGAAATATTCCGGCCGTTTTCGCCATGCCACGCGTACCTACGCTCTGTCCGGACAAGACAATTAAAATTAATTGTCCTTCTTGTTACCGTCCACCGACCGATCACCTGAATATACTCCCTCTCCGCTTGTTCTCCAGCTGTTTCACTTCGAGGACTTTTTACTTGCTCGACTGACGCACTGCTATGGCGTCCGTCAACGTCGCTTACTTGTCTTATCATCGTCCTCGGCTCCCTTGTTTCTTTCGTGATCAACTGTATCTCCTTTACAGTTACAATGGTGAGCATTTTCTTTTGGTCTTACTACGAGTTGCTTCATTTGTCACTTTAATGGTTAATGTTATATGATAGACCGTGTATAACGTGATCAAAAAATTGTTTAGAGAAACTGTATACCTACAGTGGATCCAAAAAGTATTTGAACACTAAATTTCCCCATCTGCGAGAAAAGGTGGTACAATAATAAACTTGGACTCAGTTTAAAGCCTGAATCCTCTATTTTCTGAATACATCATTCATTTTTTCCTAGAAAAATGTTGCACGATATACGGTGTGAAACATTGAAGACACGTTTGTTATTGGAAGTGCTACAAGTTCAGACGTCTGTAAAAATATTAAAAAATTTTGTTTCGTGAGTGAATCTACCATAAATTTGAAAATTGAAGCTCTGCCTTTACAACCAGACCTCGAAATAATGATGTACCATTCTTTTTGGTCGATCTATTCAGATTTGAATGAAAGGTGTACTGCCAAAATTACAATAACATAAAGTACACCCCGGCTTTGTCCCATAAAACAGTAAAACAAAATCGTACATCAAGTTTTAAAATCTCGTTGTAAAGGCGAAGCTTCAATTTTCAAATCTTTAAAAGACTTATCGAGGAAAACATTTTTTAATGCTTTTTAGCATTTTTTAGAAAAATGGGTCTTCCGTTTTCAACCTGTTGTATCACGCAAAATTTTTCTAGGAAAAAGTGAACGATGAATTGAAAAAATAGAAGCTTCATCCCCGCTTTTTGTAGAACGGGAAAGTGTTCGAATATTTTTTGGATCCGCTGTACATGTATTTTATTTGGCACAAAAAGTAAATTGTAAAAAAAATTATGTAAAAAGACTATGAAAATATTACTCCTTAAAAAGACACTGAAAATAAATAAATAGTATGATTTTATCTGGTATCGATGTTTGAATATTTTCAATAAATAATCGAAGTAATAAAATAATCCAAGTGTTGTAAATATTTTATGAACATATTAATGTCAGGTGCAGAAGCTTGTTCGACAGGTAAAAACAATGGTCAGATTGTAAATTAAATCACGATTTTCACCAGGGAAGAGATTATTATTAATAAATCGAAACCATATGATCCATTTAAACGCATAAAACTGCTTCCTGCCTGCAAGTGTCATCAATTTACTTCCCTCTCCAGTATAATTGCACTGCACTTAATTAAAAGTGAAACTTTCTGGTCACCTGTTGATCATCGGATCCGTTTCGTTAAAACTGCTGGAAAACAGGGCGCGATACGATTAAGCAAGATTTATGAAATCCCGTCCATTTGTCATGGTTGTCGTTTTAGAGCGAATACATAATTACGACATCATTTTGTGAATGCAAAATATCACACTTTCGTGGAAAGAAGATAATAAGAATCAAATGATGTGGATAAAATTGAGAAACGAGTTTGCACACAGAAATAACGCATTACCGTGAAAAGAAATTGACAAGTAATACTGCAGGCTTTTAGGCAATTATGAAGAAATTAGGTGAAATATAAAGCAGTTAAAGATTAGACAAATCTAAGGATATAGAAATGTTGTTTCCAATGTATCAAACTTATGAGACAAAATGAATTTCTGTTTAACTCCTGCTTCTAACAATCGATGGAGAGCATATTTAGTTTGCACGAAGATCCCCAGTTTGTTCATAAGAATTTAATTATGAGGATATATTACTTAGGTGTAATATAAAATAGTAAAACATTAAACAAATCTAACAATATTGTAAAGTTGTTTTCAATGTATAGAGATTATTACGAGATGAAATGACTTATTATTTAACTCCTGCTTCCCACGATCTATCAAAAACAGTTTCATTTTGCCTGAAGTTCCGCAGTTTGTTAATAAAAATTTAATTATGAAGATATACGTGGAATATAAAACAGTAAAAGATTAGACAAGTCTAAATATATTGTAATGTTGATTTAAATGTATCGAGATTATTACTAGATGAAATAAATTCTTATTTAACTGCTGTTTCCCACGATCTATGAAAAACAGTTTTATATTGCATGAAGTTCCGCATTGTGTTGATAAAAATTTAATTATGAGGATATAGGTGAAATATAAAAAAAATAAAAGATTAGACAAATCTAAATATATTGTAATGCTGACTTAAATGTATCGAGATTATTACTAGATGAAATAAATTCTTATTTAACTGCTGTTTCCCACGATCGATGAAATACAGTTTTATACTGCATGAAGATCCGCAGACTGTAAATAAGAATTTAATGATGAAGATATGTGAAGAGTTCCAGGATCAACGACAGAAAACCCTGCTTTAGAAGAAAGTAAACACGTATAATTGCGTCAGCGACTGGTCGAATGCTGCAAGTCGTGGTTCATAAATAGCCGGCATCTCATTACTGGTTTTCCCTGTAGCATCGTCGAGAAAATTTACGAGCTAGAACGCCTCGATGTAGATCCATTTGACGCCTGTAGCCCGGCCAGTGTTCCGATTCCCATGATCTCCCTCGATCGGCGATCTCCGATCGTTAATCGTTTAATTACGTAACCAGGTTGCAACGATCTTCTATCTGCAGATCGTGTCCTGGGAGCTTGCGCGATACTTTCCGACGAATTTCTCGTATTTATGGAGATTGAGACGATAAAGAACAGAAGTCAACTTTCTAGACAGAGCTCCGGCTCTGTCTTCTGTAGCGACCTTGTATTTCTTTAGGAAGTAATGCATCGCCGGCAGACAGTAATTTTTAATTATATTTTTTGTATAAAATTCGTATGTATCAAGTGGATTGATTTACATCGTTGATCATTGATTTGCAATAGTCTGCTTATGCATATACAGTGGCGTGCAAAAGTATCCGGACACTCTTTAAAAACGAATAATTTTTTCAAAATTAGTTCAAACGGCTTGAGTTTTTTTTGAGATGTTAGACGCATTAGTTTACTAGGTAGCGTGTAAATAATTTTTTCTAAAAATTGCTATTGGTAGGAATTGCGACGAAAATAGTAAATGTTACGATTTTTAACTTTTTAATCTGTGCCTGTAACAAAAATTTAAAAGACTCATTTTATAGGTCTAAGTAAGTTATGTACATGTACAAAGTTTCATCGAAATCGGTTAACGTCGTTATGAGTTACAAACATTTAAAGGTGATTACATAAGAACAAAATTCCCTGGAAAGACCGAAAATCTGCGACTTTCACCCTTAAGCTCCCGTCTTGCAATGTTCGTAGCTTATAACAACATTAACCGACTTCGATGAAACTTTGCGCATGTATATAACCTATGGAGATCTAAAAAACGTATATTTTAAATTTTCATTACTGGCACTGATTAAAAAGTTAAAAATCATGACTTACTTTTTTCTTCACAATTTCGACCATAAGCAATTGGTATAAATAATTATTTACTACGCTGCCGAGTAAACTAATCCTTCTAACATCTCAAAAAAACTCAAGCCGTTTGAACTAATTTTGAAAAAGTTATTCGTTTTCAAAGGGTGTCCGGATACTTTTGCACGTCACTGTACAATATACGGGGTATCTGTTTTAACTCAAAACGGTGAAATTATCTTTCAGGGAAATGATCGTTACGAAAGTAATGTGCGGATAAAATTGATTTGATATAGAGGTGGACATTATGTAGCATAAATATTTTTCTGTAAGTGCAATAATGAAGGAGATCTGAACGTCAAGTTCATTTTTTTTCAATGGAATGTTTTTTATTCGTATTATATTAGTGTTCGTTTATAACAAATCTAACGATATCCAACACTAAGTCATTTTATTTCTGGGAAGGTTATATTATATATACATATATTCAGATCAGAATTAAATGGTGCTGAGTGGGGCATAATTTGGTGTTATTAGTTTACTCGTGGGTGAATGCGTTAAGGTCATGTGAAGGTCAACTTCGTTTTTTTAAATGGAATTGTATAATTGTTAATACATCAGTCGATGCAGTAAGGACATTCTTTATCAAAAAAGTATTAACCTATTTATGCTGAAAAATGAGTCGTTTAGGAGATATTTCGACTTCAAAAATGCCGTGATACAGATGGTCGTTATATTGAACCTATTCTGTAACTGTAAGGTATAAAGGCGAATGTCTTGGTGCAACAGTAATGATGTCTTGAAATTATTTAAATGGAAACATTTGCTAAACGAATAATTTTTCAACATAAATATGTTAACCTTTTTTTATAAAGAATGTCAAACTGCGTCGATTGACGTATTAAGAAGTATATAATTCCATCTAAAAAAACGAAGTTGACCTTTATATCACCTTAACGTGTTCACTCACGAATAAACTAATAATACCAAATTATGCCGTACTCAGCACCGTTTAATTCTTATTTGAAACATTTTTCGGTAGACTAACAATAGCGAAGAAATCAGAATGTCAAAATCGGATGAGACACCCTGTATATGTATATATTATCAACTATACTTTGTAAATTAGGTTCAACTTAGGCGCTGGACTAAATTCAGGTCCTCTTTCCGACGTTTACAAATGTTTTTAAAATTATAGGTTGAAAACTATTTTATTAATGATTCTTGGTAATCTAAACGTTTTCATACGTAATTCATAGGGCATTAAACAATAAATTACTTTTTTGAAGTATAAAATACAATCAAATTGCTAATAATCTGAAAAAATCTGAAGAAGAATATAAAATGGTCACTTTTTAAGATACGTACATCAAGTGATACTGGCTTCGTGACTTTTTTGAGGCGATAATAATGAAGAAGTACATACAAAAATACAATAATATTGTTCTCAAATTCGTCTAAAGCTATTCCAAAATTAGAGCACCCATTTTAATTATAAATGCATAAAATTCATGGTCTAATGCGTGACTTTATGCAGAATACAAAATTTAGCTACATCAATTGCAAGATGCAGGACTTCCATAAAAATATATTTCCTTCTGTAAGAACTTGAATAAATTGAAAATATTACAAAAATATTCTTAAATTACTCTTCAGATAAAATCTAAAATCGAATGACTGATGCCAATCGAAAGTACATACACTTCAGTGACTAATCACGAGAATCAACGGATGTTAAAGACATTGGATACGTCCACCGAGTCAGATTGGCCCGCGGAAAATTTTCGGCGGATTTCGCGAATCGAAGAAAGCAATCTCGTCAGTGTTTCGCGTCGCTATAAATCACTGTCAGCGTAAGTAGAGGGCGGTAATGGGCATACGGTCGAAACGCCGTGGCGCGTTCTATCCGCCAATAAAACGCGCAGTAATTGGCCCTTAATAATCTCGTCATGACTTGGGATTGCAGCCTGATGGAGATGCACGCCGCAGCGCTCTGTTATTATCCGCGACGATTTAATTACAAAATTAATGCGCCCTATTAACCGAGTAAGCACGAGCAGATGGCTTCGTGCTTGTACGGAGAGGGGCAAGACGGAGGGACAGAGTAATTTCAGAGTAAGTGTCCGTTCCTTGAAAATGATACCGGAACAACTCTTCCCCCGACTGATGACCATCGGAACGATGTGATTCTGAAATTGTTGCGGTAACAAGTAGAAAAACCACCGAGGAGACGCTCGCCTTCTATGGGAGAGCCATTTGTGGGAGAACCGAGGCTTCCTTGTTTGGGATTATGGCTGCGCCGCGCCGCTGCGCTGCCATGGCATCCGGAAGTAATTCCGCTGCACTGATAATCCGGACCTGTCATATATTCACCGAGAATCCGCGTGATAATTGGTGGGTTGTTACCGAGCGTAATATTATTTTTTACCGTTTAAAATTTATGATGATATAATGTGAGATAAGCGACACATAATGCTCGCGGAGTCTGTATTTTACTGAACTGAAGGAAATCATTTGCGACAGCTATGCTGCAGAGTAAATGAACAGCGAATTAATTTATATTGTGTGCGTATTTATGCACAGTTTACTAGGTTTTTTTGTCGCTTAACGATATATGTTATATTCTAACGACTTTCTATCGGGGATTGAACACAGTTATGATATCAATTCCGGTTCTTGCAACAGTTACGAGAACCGAAAAAATGTTATAACTATTATGAGAATATCTATTCTCGCTTATATCGGTTACGGTTACGGTTCTTGAGAACCGATATTAGAACGGTTCTATAAATGTTATCTTTAGGTTCTGGATTTCGGTTTCGGTTTCGGTTTCGGTTCTTCAGACTTCAGAACCTATAATATGTCCCGTATCGGTTTCATATCGATTTTGCAGTTCTACAACTGATATTTTTTGGTTCTGTATCGGCTACACAGGGTGTCTCAAAATTCCTTCAACATCGGAAATGGGAGGTTCCTGAGATCATTTGAAGCGACATTTTCCTTTGCAAAAATGGCGTCCGCTGCTTTGTTTAAGAGTTATTAACGAAAAACACGGACCTATCAGAGCGCAGCTACAGCGGATTGATTCTGACTCGGCCGACGGCGACACCACGCTAAGCGGGACCTATCGCCGAGTCGGGCTCCGTTCGTTATAGCCGCGCTCTGATTGGTCCGTGTTTTTCGTTAATAACTCCTTAACAAAGCCGCGGACGCCATTTTTGCAGAGGAAAATGTCGCATCAAATGATCTCAGGAACCTATTATTTTCGGATGTTGAAGAAATTTTTAGACACCCTGTATAGCCGATACAGAACCAAAAAATATCATTTGCAGAACTGCAAAACTGATATGAAACCGATACGGGACATATTATAGGTCTGAAGTCTGAAGAACCGAAACCGAAACCGAAATCCAGAACCTAAAAATAACAGTTATAGAACCGTTATAATATCGGTTCTCAAGAACCGTAACCGTAACTGATATAAGCGAGAACCGATATTCTCATAACAGTTACAACAACATTTCGGTTCTTCATAACTGTTTCAGTCAGAACCGACATATAATTGTTTCAAACAGTTATTTTCAGAACCGTTTCAACCCCTGCTTTCTTTCTGTTAACTGAATCGATTTACAGTTTATGATATCACTGGACTGAGGATTTTTTGGAGAATTAAAAATATAACCATTAATTGCACGAAACAAAGACCAAGTAGGAACTTCTTCTTTTCTTAAATTGCACTTACTCATTTTTGTCATTAATGCATAAAACCAGCAGTTTCGATGGTTGAAAATGCCCACAGACTAATAAATAGATTACAACTTCATCCTCTTACGGCGGAGGCTGGTTCTATTTTGATCCAAGATACAAAACTCGTCATTCAATTTCTCAGTTGCGGGCGATTGGATTAAATCGTCAACTGCTACATTAGGAACAGTAAAAAGACTGATGCGTCTACAGGAGGTAGACTTTAAAAGTGAGCTCCAAAAAATTGATAAATAACACAGTAGATGGTCTCGAACATCATCAATTATATAGTTGCTGGAAAGTGTTCATAACGTAGATCAGTGATGGGCAATTTTACCTCAATTGAGGCAAAACCGTCCACACCGTAGCGCCCTCTGCCCCCTTCCATCAAGCGCGATACAATAGGGCAACGAACACACGAGACATCAGCGTACGCAACGAATTTGCGCGCTGCACGAAAGAGAGGTTGGTGGGAGAAGCAGGCGTTTGAGGGGCTCCACCCGTACCCACCATTAACGTAGATTAACACTTTGATCGCCATGTCGCCCGTATCCGGGTGACGCAATTATTTATACAGAATTGAAAATTAATTTTTTCGGTGGTAGATCGCATGTAGTAAACTTGCTTATGATCCGCGGAATGGAAGTAACTTGAAACAGTAATCAAAATCAGCTAAACTCCTCTGTTTTTGTCTCGTGAAATAAATCGCATCGATTTTGTGTAAGTTTTGGTAATTGTTGAGTGGGCGATCAACGTGTTAAACAAACTGAATCATTTCTTGATCAAATCTACCGGCGCCGCTTGAATCCGTCAAGGATCGTCCGAGGGCCAAGGAGGTAGGAACTATCAAGCTCGATGTAATTAATTTCATTAGCAACATATTAACGAATGGTGGCCTGATTTACGTGCGCGGAACACGGAGCTTCCGTACGCCGACGACTCCGTATTGCGAAGGCAGCGCACGCGATATCAAATCGAGGCTCGATAACGACGACAGTGCTCGCATTGAGCAGCTGTTAGCGTCCCTGCTGTGCCATCGGTATTAATTAAACGATCGATTTGTCTTGCCGCGGATTACAGCATGTCGACTGGTTCTCGAAAAGATGGGGGCGGGAGGGAGAAAGGAAGAAGATGCAGCATGCGTGGAAAGGATATAGTAATTGATACGTATAATTCAATTCGACTACCGTTGATGAAGGGGCCTTGGGAGGATGGGTGGGGGGCAGAAATATCGAATATTACGAATGGGAAAAAACGTGCCGGGGTAGCCCCGAATAATATCTTCGTGAAATGATTCGGCGAAGTGAAGGAAAGTATAAAAGCCTTTTATTGATGGATCAAACACGATCTTCCCGGAACGATCGAGAGCCGGGTCCGACGGAATCACGGATGTTAAGCCGTTCCACACGTTTTCGACATCAAGGAAGATAGGGCCGATCGACAGTGTTCCTGATTGCAATTGGTCGGAAGAAACACGGCAAAACCTACCGACTGGTAATAACCGTTGCTATCCAGTCATTATAAGCAAGATTTTGCGTGCTATATTAACCTAATACGATTTTCAGGGTGGTCCCCGCCACTGTGATTTCCGACCACCAACACCGGTGGCTTTCGAAACACGCGGCCCCGTGGTCCTGCCCCCTAAATAATTCGCCATTTTGCTCCTTTTCGAGAACTATCGTTTGCTAATGAATACACCTTTGCGTCTGAATTTTTTGCCGATCATTATAGCGATCTGGATTATACAAATATGTAGGATTTCGGACGAAGAGAGCAGAATTTTAGACGAACTTTTGCTGTATGAATGCTAGATCTATGCAAAATGTAAATTGTTTAGTGTAATATTATTTACACGTTTCAAGAAGGGATTGAAATCGACATTTAAGTGGAATCAAAATTGACATTCAGTTAAAAGGATATTTTCTATTATTTTCTATTAACACAAGGATTAATGTGTCGCATGATTGACACTCGCTTGTCCCTTATGTTTTCAATTTAGTTTCTCATTTTTAAGATTAACCGTACCGAGTACCAAATGTGTCTGGTATACATTGTTTTTTAAAAAGTACATGACTGCACTTATTCAGATTTCTCACAATTTTTATAACAATGTGTGCTTGAATAAAGAAATTTATTGAATAATTTCTAATGGAAGCATCTTGATAATTTCAATAATTAAAAAATAAAAAGTGTGAAATCGGTCATTTGACCGGTCTTGGCACGGTTAGTGTTCACAGCAGAACTACCGGATTTGTCAAAATGGTGGATTTCAGATTTCTTTTACAATTGCTGACATTGTATAAATGTTTTTATGAATACTGACTAGAGGCCTATTAATAGGATTTTTAATAGTTATGCTGTACCTAAAGGAAACTTAGAAATCTTCGTTTACATAGTAATACCAAACGAAAATATTACATTCTCTTACTGAGGGTGGCTTGTTGATTTACGGTCGAAGTTATTACATTAAGCTATTATTACAATGCTTTTGGAGGATCTAGTAAATAATCCTTAGCCATGGACCACAAACTTTAGAAATTCATGAAATAATCACTGGTCGAAAAGGAAGCAACATACATCGCGTCAATAATGCCACGGACGTCACCAGTAGACTGCGGATTTTATGAATTTGTAATAAAAATATGTAGGCACAATTCGAGACAGTTAAAATATTACAAGAATGTCAATATATTACCAAGTATATAATGCTATTAAAAATAGACAGAAATTTTTATATGATTCTTTTTTCTTGTAATTGATGCAGACAATTTTTATTTTACATAAAATCCGCAGTCTAGTTATCAGTTACTATGGAGTTACTTAAAAATGGTAATCATAAAATTAATGACACTGAATATCAATCTACTAATGCTAAAGTTAAACAAATTATAGCGCAAGGTGAGAACTTAATTATCAAGTAACTAACAATTGTTATTAGTAGACTGCGGATTTCATACATTCATGGTAATAATGATGAAACACATAATAGAAAAAACATTAGCTGAATTTAATATTGCTGGTGCATTATTTAAAACTTATTGAAATTATTAAGAGAAGAAATCAATTTTTAAAGTTAAATAAATTATAACGCAAGGTGAGAACTTAATTATCAAGTAACTAACAATTGTTATTAGACTGCGGATTTCACACATTCATGGCAAAAATGATAAAACACAAAATAGAAAAAACATTAGCTGAATTTAATATTGCTGGTGCATCATTTAAAACTTATTGAAATTATTAAAAGAAGAAATCAATTTTTATGTAACTTCACTTTCTTGCAATCGATGCACACAATTTTTATATGAACATACTACAGTATTTCACCGGTAATTGTCCCAAATGTCTCCGACAGAATTGTCCCTGAGATATCCCCACTAGTGCGGGGTGTACCCCCTTGAGGGGCCGTGAAGCTCGAGAGGCCTCGGTCTCCGAGAAATATGACACCATGCGGCTCAGGTATATCGGTGAGACCACACTAATCCGAATTTTCAACTTCTTTATTATTCATTATTTTTTTATGGGACTTCGATGACCATATTTGTGGCATTTTTCTAATAAAAATGATACCAAATATGATATAATTCCGATGATATCCTTCCTCGCTCCCGGAACTTTAATCGTCGATTACACAAGTAAATATCATCGGAATTATATCATATTTGGTATCATTTTTATTAGAAAAATACCACAAATATGGACATCGAAGTCCCATAAAAAAATAATGATTAATAAAGAAGTTGGAAATTCGGATTAGGTATGTTTACATTTCTCGGTGACCGAGGCCTCTCGAGTTTAGCTGTCCTTCTCCACGTTCGGCAAACCTCAAATAATGATATCCCTCCGGTATAATTGTCTCTCCGCAGACCCGTGTTGTTTACAATTATCGATGAAATACTATAAATGAAACTTGTGTGAAATGCATAAAATCCACGTGACAATCAACGCTTTAACGAATCAATAAACGTATGAAGAGACAGCACTGCAATCGAACAATGAATCCACGAAGATGATACCTACAACAGTCCCGTGTCTTTCTGCCATTAATTTCCCAACGACATTCCCCGAAGAAATTCGGAGTTTAAGCAGCCGTCGAGCAAAGTACCGGACAAAGTGTTAATTTCCGCACGGCGGTCAGTACGTTTGTACTAATTGAAGCGATTAAGATTTGCTCGGGGAACCTGTTTTGCATTACCGCGCACATTGTTTCCGCGGTGCCAGGATAGCTTCAGAAAATTTTCCTTGCATGTCAACGAAGCAGGCAGGTGTTTCTGCTCGGCTGCTTCACGGTCGTCGCGTGGCAGAAGCGGGGTCGAGGCGAGACCAAAGCGAAGTCGAAGCATGACCAGCTCCGATCCTCCCTTTTCCCCCGTTTTTCGTCTTTGTCTATCTCAGGGATCGAATGGAAACGCTCCTTTATCGTTTCCTCTTCGTCCGGCGTTTCGCGAGACCGATTTCGTCTCCTTGCTCCGCAGGTGGGACGGCCCCCGTTGTCTTTATCTCTGTCGTCGGCTCGCTTTTACCTCCAACCTGTCCTCGGTCTCTCTCGCAGCAAGTGAACCGCCTCCCCTCTGGTACCCTGAAGAACGAGAACTGCCATTAGAAGCACCCCGTTCCATGTAATTTGACCACGGACAATGTGGACCACACGAAGCGCGAGCCTCGCGTACGTGGCACAGAGGTTCTCACAATTGAGCCCTTCAGACGTTCACCCTTGCCCTTAATCCAATAATAACAATTTTCCAATAATGACACACTTGTTTTTAATAAATTTGCTGTAGTGATAGGTGCAGCCACGTAGAATTACATTTAAAAATAGTAATTAATACATTATTTACCGGCGATTATTTCACTATTGTTAAAAATTAAGGATTTTCTTATGTAGATTTTTCAACAGCACGGGCAATTTTAATCGTGGTACAAGTTGTCCTCAGTAACGCAATATAATTATTTTGTTTGGGATTGTTATGTAAAAGAATAAGATTTCTATGCTTTCTTTTAGTACAGCACAATTATTGCAAAGCATATTAATAGGCTTTCAGTAGATAATGTATTAACACTAAACCGACCGTGGCTTAAACGTCACTGCATTTATGTTGCATTATAAAATGGACGAGATTAAATTTATCTAGACTTTGTGCTCTGCTAAAGATATTTATTTAATCATTTCCTATGAAGACATCTTTATAACTTCAATAATTGTAAAATAAACGATCTGGAATGATATTTAATGATAGAACTAAATATTGTCTGCATCTAGAGATTAAGAATTTTTGCTACTGTTGACATTCAAGACCTACAATATGTATGCGGCTTATTTTTAAAATACAGATTTAAAATATATTCGGTTGTTGGATGTGAAATGTTCGATTTTTAAGAGTAAGGTTAACACATCTTTTTCTAAATAAAGTTTATTCACGGAAGTAAGTACCATTATGGTTAAACTGCAGATCTGTGTGCTAAATAAAAATTGTCCAAGTCAATTGTATGAAACGCAAGCCAAATGAAAAATCATTTCCTTATTTAATACTTTTATTTGGTCGATAATAATGTAACAGCATCATTCAATTTTTCGAATGTCTACTGTTTTATATTTAACCTATCTATTTTTGACATAAACGTATAAAATCCACAGTCTAATTATAATTAAGAGACTTTGTCAATGGATTACATGCTTTTCGAGTACAGCACGGTTGAGATTGAATATTTTTTATTTTTTTTTTATTTATGCAATTTGAATCTCAAGGAAGAGATTATTTTGCATGAATTTTTTGATCATTGATGTTCTTTATTTCTGAGATTGGCATCTCTATAATAATTATAGTATGTATTATAATTTTTGTTTTGTAGAATACATTTTTTTAAATTTAAGTTTATTCACTGAGAAATTATAAAATTACGAGTATATAGAGTATCCAAGAATAGAAATATTTCGAACGTTTTGTGGAAATCAATTTTCATCTCAATTTTATTGCAATTATTAGATTAGACCGTTTTTATCTGAATCAAACAAGAAAATTCCTGGTCAGCAATCACGTAAACACACTTTTTGTAGAATTTCCTTTCAGCGTGTTACTTATCTTCTTATTTGGTACCGCATTCCTCTTTTTCTTGGCATCGGTATTTATGTTGCTCGACTAATGGTTTTCCTAAAATGGAAAAGAATCGTATTCAACTTAGAATAGTATTCACTTGTTAGAGTCAAGTGGTATGTAAAGAAATAATTGTGGATAACAGGATTGTTGTAAGTAAAAGAAATGTAAGAAACTCAATTTATGAAGTCTTACGATGTCAGGGACTAAAAACGAATTTCAAAATTAGTATTAATCTCTATAAAGCTGATAGATTCATAGTCTAAAGATAGAGATCATCACCGATCATTTTCTCATTTAAAGAAATAAATTGAAAATCAGTTCGGGTACCAGAATGCAATACAATGACATAAATTATAATATCATAATATCATTCATATTAAATTCCATTGAATTATTATTTAAAAATGACTCAGCAATGTCTTCTACCTGACGATCTGCCACCCATATTAGTATTAAAACACCTGAATCACTATTCCAACTCTATTCACCACTAAGAAGAAGCATTATTTAAAAATTAATTGGAAGATAAACTCACATTTTAAAAATCGTGTTTCGGAGTTATAAATAACCACTACAAATACTACAATTATAACTTATAAATAATTTCATGTTTCATAAACTTTTGTATAATTTTTCTTGGGTAGCTTGCAACTATATAATTTACAACTTAGAACTATCATTTCAAAATTACATTAAGAACATTTTGTTCAATACGTATTGTTTGAAAATCGTTCATGGATCTCGAGTCTTCAAAGCAGAAACTTTATTTAAAAATTAATTGGAAGGTAAACTCACATTTTAAAAATCGTGTTTCAGAGTTATAAATAACCACTACAAATACTACAATTATAACTTATAAATAATTTCATGTTTCGTAAAATTTGTATAATTTTTCTTGGGTAGCTTGCAACTATATAATTTTCAACTTAGAACTATCATTTTGAAATAACATTAAGAACATTTTGTTGCGTGCGTATTGTTTGAAAATCGTTCATGGATCTCGAGTCTCCAATGATGATTATCGTCAGGTGTAGCAGATTTCCGCAAGTAGGTCACCCAACCGCATTGAAGGAAATCAATTATTGCGGGGTTCGGGATTATCGGTGTTCCTCGTACTGGGGTCCAGTAAATCGCAGAAATTGCGTCACGTTATTTGCACAGGATGGACAGGTTGAATGCTTTCCACGTCCCGTTGCGAAGCAGGTGCGCACTCATAAAACGTGTTCCAATGAAACGTTTCGCGAGTGCTTCATGACTTACATTATTTGTGCGTTACGTATGACGCATTGCTTATTTCATGGCCCTCGTTATCTTGGTACTGCACCGCGGTTCAACATCCGAAAATCGACATTCCGCAACACCAATTACTATACCCGACCCTCCACTTCCTTTTCAGATCCCTGATTTCAAATCAGATTCACAGCACATTCACAAACTCAAAAACTTGTGAAGGTTCACAATTAAACCACACGTTTCAAGCATTCCTAAAATATTAACAAATATCTCGGGCTGTTATAGAAGCTAATTATTAAACTGCAAATTTTATACATTAGTAAAATATTAACAAACTTCGTGGACACTTGCAGAAATTAATATTTTCGGGATGCAAACTTTATGCATTTATAAAATATTAATAAATACCATGGACACTTGTAGAACCTAATAACTGAACTGCAAATGCTATACTTTCCTAAAATACTAATGTTTTTAATAAATGAACTCTAAACGTTTTGCAATCCTTAAATATTGACAAACTTCTTGGACACTTGCAGAATCTAATAATTAAACAGCAAATTTTATGCAATATTGAAATATTAACAAATTGTTTGAACACTTTAGAAGCTCGATAATTAAACTACAAATTTTATGCATTCCTAAAGAATTGAAAAATTTCTTGGACACTTGCAAAAGTTAATATTTTAGGAATGCAAATCTTATGCATTTAATACGCAAATGTTATTCTTTCCTAAAATACTGATGTTTTTAATAAATAGACTCCAAACGTTTTGCAATCCTTAAGTATTGACAAACTTCTTAGACACTTGCAGAGCCTAATTATTAAACTGCAAATTTCATGCAATCTTGAACACTTTCGAAGCTCAATAATTAAACTACAAATTTTATGCATTCCGAAAGTATTGACTTTCTTGGACGCTTGCAGAGTCTATTAATTAACCTGCAAATTCTATGCATTTATAATTAAAGAGAATATGAAGTATAAGATTGTGAAAATTTTAGAATTTAAAATACTGTCATGTTCTTCTCATCATATTAAAATTAATGGAAGAAATAAATTTTAGTCTGTCCCTACATGTTGCAAGAACTTCTGAAAAGTTATAGTGAAATAACACAATAATCGTAGAGTATATTGTTTTACTACAATAATACTATAACTAATTCAACATTTTCACCTTTTTAAATTTCAATGTTTCATTAACAAACTAATGATCTTAATACAATAGATAAAAGTGTTTTACCTCAATTGCAACAAACTGGAATAAAATAAAAATTCATTATCTTTTTGAATAATTTTAGCAAGTTCAAAGTAATATAATATTATTTCTAAATTCTTCTAATATGTTTCTCCTACTCGTCTTCGTCATAAATACATTAAATTCGCAGTCTATTAATTAATAATTCTCACATGATCGAAATTCTAAAATGATTTTAAAGAGTTCACTATATTATAATTTAAAATTAAATTACCCTGTGTCAAGCATTGTAAAATGTTGGCTAGTTTACAACAGTTAATGGTATAAATAATCAACCGAATAATTTCAAGTAATTGAAAGTATTTCAGTGAATGTCCCCGTTAAATAAATGCTTGCTTCGATTAATTATGTAAGAATGTCGGATGCTGCGTGCAGTTTCCTAAATCACGCTCGCTGTCTTCGTTTGAGGATCACTGAGGACAGATGCTACTTCTCTATGCAGAGCAAAATCGCCGCTCTTTGCTGTTCTCGAGCGCTTCGTCTCTGAAACGGAGGTCCCCGCGCGCGCATATAATTATAAGACGATCATCATCGTTCTCCGGGCCGTCATCGTAAGAACTTCAGAATTTCCTCATTCGCATTCTCTCGGGACCTAGCGGAGTTGTCTACTCATTAGCATGATACTGGGCACTGTAGGTATTTAAATTAGCTAAACTCCAAACCACACAGAATCTATCAATGATTAAACGTGCACAGTTTCAATCCAACATTCTTCATGAATAAACTATAACGATCCCTACATCGATAAGAATCCCCAACGATACAAATAAAACCAGAAGTATACTCGGGCATCATTAATCACTTTCTGAAAAATTTTCAGAATAACACTGACCCGTATTTTATTTAATTCGCCGATATTCAACGTGCAGATTGTATCTCTGAATATGGTATGATGATGAAAATCATCTGATGCGACCAATCGGTTGCTGAATCACTATCGTTCCCATTGTAACGTGCTGTTCTGTAACAGGTGTATGGTGTACAGTCTCCGTAAGAGTGCAGAATTTTGTTCTCTGTAATCGAAGTATGAAATTGCTTTTGAAAAACAATCCGGCGAGCTTCGTTAAATAAAGAGTCTTCTTTTGCGTTCCGAGACGGGATCGGTTTAAAAGAAAAAAGTATTAATCGCAATTAATCGGACATTAAACGCATCAAATTGTATAAAGCAACAGAACGATTTTACGCGGGTCTCTTAATTCGTGACTAGCCCATAAAACCAGTTACTAATTTCACGGGGAACAGACGTAACAGCATAACCAGCGCCAGCAATCAAGCTCTACCATCTGCTATCGCGTTTAATCGTGTTTTCATTAAAGAAATCATTTTGTACAGGGTGATCAGAATATTCTCAAATGCACCGCTCGCCGATGGAGGTCCCTTGCTGCGATTAATGAAGGTACTGCCGAATCACTGGTCGAAGATAGAAGCTGTTGCACATGCGAACGGACATGGTAGGCACTTTTGACTGACTTACAATTAGGCTCTTTTGACTGCGATAGCGGTTCTCAATTCATCGCAGAAGACACGTTTAGTCCCATCATTCTGAATAATCATGTGCACGCGACTATAATTACAGAACTATAGAGGCTTATTCCATACTGTTGAAAATGTTATGATTGAAACGAGCACCGTAAAACCTTCGTTGAAATTCCCATCTGTGGCTGTTAGGGTATATGGTTTCGTGCTGAGGTATCATTAATATTTTATATTCACTTTGAACGCGGTAACAATGTAATGTTGATCTTTTACGAAATGTGTTCCAGGCACAAACTTCCATTACATGGGAATCAGTATTTTATGTACGTTTACTACAAAATAAAACGTGAACATTGACGATAGTTGAAGGAGACAGTTAGAAGGTATTAACACTAAACCTACTGACCATTTAAAATGACGAGTACGTGCTGCCTTATAAAAATGGCATGATTGAATTTATTTAGATTTTGTGCGATTTTTTATATAATTTATACTGGAATACAAAAGTGTGTATAATCATTTCCAGCGAAAGCATCTTTATAACTTCAACAATTGCAAAAAAATTGCTGTGTGCTTAGACCACATGGCTGAAGTGAAACTTCTTTCTTTAATTTTTTTTCGAATTTTTATTAACACTTTATGAAATTTAATTTTCAATGATACTAGTATTGCAACAATTGGCTTGTGATAGCTAAAATATAAATATCTTTTTTTTTTAATTTAAATTATTAAATTTATTCAAAATTTCTTTCTTGTAAATTTCGGAGAAGATTGTGAGAAACAGAAAACACTGGCAAAGGTATTTCGTCACTTAATAATTAATTCAATTGGATTTTTGTGCAGCATGAAAGTTGTCTCAGTCAATTGTGAGACACAAAAGGCACATGAAAATGTATTTCTTCATTTAATAATTACTTGAATAGTATTTTTGAGCAACCTAAAAATCATCTGAGCCGATGAGTTAAACTACTCATTCTCCTGTAAACATTTTATTAATGAAGACAGGTATTGCGTTTTACTTAAAACATCGTTCCTGTCGATGTATGAATAACTTTTTTAACAAAAGATTGACGTGTGCAATCAGATACTTATTTGCCAGAGGTGTATTTTATACAACGAAGGTACAGTGATGTTTACAAAAAAAAATTATGCTGTTGCATTTTTGGTGACAATTTAATTTCGATATCAGGTTTGTTAGTAACATAATATATGTTCTCTTAAATTTTGATTGATTTACCGTTCTGATTGATTTACAGTATTTCGTCATTTAATAATTAATTCAGTTGGATTTTTGTGCAACATGAAAGTTGTCTCAGTCAATTGTGAGACACAAAAGACGCATGAAAGTGTATTTCTTCATTTAATAATTGCTTGAATAGTATTTTTGAGCATCCTACAAATCATCTGAGCTGATGAGTTAAGCTACTCATTCTCCTGTAAACATTTTATTAATTAAGACAGGTATTGCGTTTTACTTAAGACATCTTTCCTTTCAATGTATGAATAACTTTTTTAACAAAAGATTGACGTGTGCAATCACGTACTTATTTGCCAGAGGTGTATTTTATACAACGAAGGTACAGTGATGTTTACAAAAAAAATTATGCTGTTGCATTTTTGGTGACAATTTAATTTCGATATCAGGTTTGTTAGTAACATAATATATGCTCTCTTAACTTTCGATTGATTTATCGTTCCGCAATGTTTTTTTTTGCGAACTGCAAGGAATCACCAGAGGACAAAATGAAGAGCGTTGATTACAAGATCTTCGCAGGACAATTTTCAAAAATGCAATTTTCGTAGGAGCATAAATCATATCGGCTGCAATTCCACTCGGTGTTCGAGAGGATCCGAGACTTGGCTGGCGATGATCGCGAGCGTAAACGGCTAACGAAAATAACTTATTTGCATACCTTTGACTGCCCGGCGTAATAAAACATTCGCAAAAGACAGCCCCACCACGTGACTGGGCGACGCGCATCCTCATAGGTCCGCCTTAATTGGCACAACGCGGGTTTACGTAATCAATTCAGTCACTAATTGGAATTATAAGGATATCAGATTTGGGTAATTAAGAAAGGACACTCGATAATATTACACGCCGTTCTTGGTTAAGCAATTAAGGCGCGCACTGGCCGTCCAGGCGATCGCGAACACAAGTTCCGGCGAAGTCAGTGGAAAATTTAAAGCCGCCCACATTATTGCTCGATTATTATACGAAACCACTAAACACAGTCCGCGGCTCTGTGCGCGTTGCGACCGAGTAATTACTGCAATTAAAAAAGATTGCTTCTTGCCTCGCCCTTTCTGCGATCTCTCACCTCGCGGCCATCGGACGAGTTAAATAAAGATCGCTGGGAAATTATTTCATCTCATCTCCCGTGGTTTCTGTTTCCTGCAAATAAACTCACTCCTGTCCGAGGTCAATAGTAATAATTCGTGTTGGCAAATGCCATGACCACACGAAAGCTACATTACGTTCTCAACAAAAATCGTTGTATCAAGCTTTTATGCATTTGTGACAAAAATGAGTCGTTGTGATATGAAACAGTAGAAAGATTACAAGAATTGAACAGTATTGATACATTATTTTCGATTTACGAAAATTATTCTTATAGGAAATAATTCCTTAACTCTTTGGGGCACGCTGGGATTAAAAGTGTCCTACCTTTTTGATGCACCGTAATGCATGGTGGGACATTTTTAGTCCCACTTCGAAATATTGCAATAGCTGCATTCGCATAGGTTTATATTTCGTCTTATTTACGTAATGCAGATGGTAATATCTTCAACAAATGTTACAAATGTATTCACATGTGTTGGCTACATTCAACATGCCAATCAATTGTTCATCAATTGTTGCAAGCGGGAGGTTTATTGCGACAATCTTTTTTTCCTGGTTTTATGTGAAAAATCGTAGAAGTAAGTTAATTTTTATAAAAATTAGTTCTATATAAGCAAGTGAAGAGTTTTATAATAAAAACTAAAGCTTAAATTTGTTTGTATATGACGAAAGTATGGTGGGATTTTATTTGTCCCACCATGCAACTTGGGGAGTAATACAAAAAAACATATTTTTATTTATTGCTTATGTTTTAATATTCTTATAGGTCAATGTGTCGAAGGATTTATTAGTCAAATATTAATAGACAATAACGTACCAACTGAATCTAACAATAAGTCATTATCAATCTAAATAAGCAAACACAAACGTAACGTTTCATTAGAAATAAGAAGACAAGATTCAAAACATCTACCAGAACGTGCGTCTCGTAAACGATGTGCGCTTTGTAGTACAAAAAAAAAGGAAGTTCGAATACTACAACAAATTTTACTACTTCTTTATGTTTTTACATTATGTCATACCTTTATTAATAAAAATATACCAATTTTGTTTCATTTAAAACGCAATAAAATTTCTATGCAACATGGGTCTATTTTATTATCTGAAATCCTGTGCCACAAAGAGTTAAGTGGCTCTTGTTTCTTGTGACAGATGCCGCTTTGTAGTACAAAAGAAAGGAAGTTCGAATACTATGGTCTTGTGCTGTATGCAAAGTGCCTCTGTGCTTAGGGAAAAGGATACCATTCATGAACCTATGTGGCACGGTGGGACTATTTGAGTCTCACGCTATAACAACAAATTTAATTAAACTATTACTACCTTTTTATGTTTTTACATTATGTCCTACCTTTATTAATAAAAATATACCAAATTTGTTTCATTTAAAACGCAATAAAATTTCTATGCAACATGGATCTATTTTATTATCTGAAATCCTGTGCCGCAAAGAGTTAAGTGGCTCTTGTTTCTTGTGACAGATGCCGCTTTGTAGTACAAAAGAAAGGAAGTTCGAATACTATGGTCTTGTGCTGTATGCAAAGTGCCTCTGTGCTTAGGGAAAAGGATACCATTCATGAACCTATGTGGCACGGTGGGACTATTTGAGTCTCACGCTATAACAACAAATTTAATTAAACTATTACTACATTTTATGTTTTTACATTATGTCATACCTTTATTAATAAAAATATACCAAATTTGTTTCATTTAAAACGCAATAAAATTTCTATGCAACATGGATCTATTTTATTATCTGAAATCCTGTGCCTCAAAGAGTTAAGTGGCTCTTGTTTTTTGTGACAGATGCCGTATATTTTCATATTGCATAGAAATCCGCAGTCTTACGATAAATAATATCTGTGTTGGTAAGAAAAAAATGGAGAGTTGTTGTCTTCAGCTGTTATGTTTCTCAGGAATCTGTAAAATTGCATTCATAATTTAGAAACGCGGTTCCAACAGCCGAGAGGCGCATTACCTTGCATTTATTATTGGTCGATCTCAGTATCTTATCTCGCAATTAGCATCATTCAATTAAAGAGCAATTGCGGTTATTCAAGTATGAAATTGTTATTAGGTTCATTCATTGCTACGAGCATCATTCATTTTACGGCGCCGTGATTAAATGTAACTTCTCCATGTTGCTTCCACCACTTTCCCGGTCTAAAGAGTTTGCCGTCTCGTTTGGAATGCTCGTTGTTTAATCAGTCCGCATACTTCCCCTGCTACGAATCACTTTTGCCTGAGATAAAAAACAACCGGTATTCACCCGAGCAATTTTTTTATTGGCTGTAAAGATTCTGCGAAACAGTTCTCGTGAAAAGGAACCGTGAATCGCGAGAACCTTGCACTCGCAGAATCACGTTCGGCCGTGGTGGGGTCAGGACCCCGGTTTCCCACAGATTACGACGAGGCATGCTCAGCAGGGAATGCCATTACATTCGCGATCGACGATCTTTATGATTCCATCCAGCCAAAATGGTCGGGCCAATTTTAAAACCACCCCGTCTGCGATCCTCACTGACGGCTACGAGCCGCGTCACGATCCTCGAACAAGCACAACGAAATTCCTTTCCCGAAAACCGCATCACGCTTTAACCCTTTGCAGTCGGTTGGCGCCGCTGCACAGTGATACTGAAATTGTACTTTACGTTTTTCGACTCTAAAACATTCAAAGGAATTTATGCGCATCTTTTTAACCCATTAAGTCCCAAGCAATGAAATAAGATGATTTTTACATTAACCATTATTTATTACTAGACTGCCGATTTTATGCATTTGTGATAAAAATGATTAGATGTAATTTGAAAGAACAGAAAGATTAAAAGAATTTAAAAATGTGGGTTTATTATTTCTAAATCGTTAAAATTCTAGAGAATTGTATACAAACAATTCTTCTTGAAAACAGTTATTTCTGATCGATTACGAGGAAATATCATTAGTACTTTCTTTTTGTAGTTGAAATTTTATTTAATACTTTCAAATCTCCTAGTTAGAATTTTTTATTAAATAAATAACATCAACGGAAAAGTGTAACCGAAATTCGTGATTACGTGTATTTGAATAAATATGCTTATTTAAAGACTGTTACTGTTTGTAGAACGCTAGTATACAGTCCTAGAAGATAGAAAAATAAAAATATTGATTACAGAATTGGAAGAAATTAGATTTGTTTCTTATACACTGTTTGGCAGCTTGTGATACAGTATTGTACCAGCCAAAACCTGAAAGATCATTCGCATATAACGTGATCGTCTTGCGCACTTACGTAGGTATTCAAGTCTCTACAAATGATTCTTGCCGCTTTTAGAACGGCAGTATACTAGAAAAACGGCAAGAAATTATTTAAGCACCTTCTTATGCGTGCATTGAAATCTCCCAATATATTCTTGCCTCTCGTAGCACGGTAATGTACGGCCCGAGTGGCAAGAATCATCTGCACCACCTGTGCGTTTCAGAAACGAGCTCGCTTGTCCGAGCATTGGAGTCTCCAGCTATACTCTTAGCTTTCGGAGAATATAGCGCTCTTTTCAAAGAAACAATAATTTTGAATGTTTATACATTAATCTACACCCCTTGAACTATAAATTAGTAACTATGTATGTTTAAAAAATTCATTTCTTGCGTTGTTGTTAATTGAAATATGAATTATTCCACATCAACTGATTACACTTTGGACATTCAAAGTAATGGATTTTTATGAAATTGCACAGATTTGTGGAACCTGATGCTGTGATTGAAAAGCGATATTTAATTTTTTGATATTGTTTAAACTTTTTGAGTTACAAGTATCGAAAGCTCAAAACCAACCTTTCCTTTAAAAAAATTGTAACTTGGTTAATATTGTAGTTACCCAGATGGACGAACGGTATTTTATACGTGAAGCTTTGAGGTTCAATTTAAAAAAATATGACTTATTATAGTGTTGCTTCTAAATTGTTATAAATAATCTTTTAATTATCAAACTTGAAATGTAGTCCTCCAATCAAAATGGATCGACTGGCAATTTATTTCAGCTGTTTCTCCGCAATTTCTTCTTCCCCATCTCATAAATTTCATAATGAAACATTTGTAATTGCTAAAGTTATAAGCTTTTGTTGCTTTAAATGACTATATCGGTGTATTCTCGAAATATATGCTAATATTATGATGAAAATCGTGCATATTACGTAGATATGACAGAAATGTAATTAATATTTTCTCTTCTGTGATGTCATTCGATAGAATGAATATTGATTGTATCCAATTTTATATTTCCATTTCATTATATGTCTCTTAATAAGCTGAATAAACCTCTTTTGCTACTGAATGAATGAATGAACAGAAATGCCAAGCAAGTTTGACAAAAATTAAAACAATACAAATTTTCTTCGCGGATTCGACAATCACAGCTAAAGCTCTACAGAGTTAAATAAGTTTGTTTTCACTGTAACACATTCTAAATTATGATATTATCCTGAAGTATATTATTGAAAATAACTTAAACAGTCTATGGTAATTTTATCGAGTAAATAAAACTCCAACATTTGGAATAGCATTTAATAATTCAGCAACGAAAATGCTGCCACGAAAAAGTAATTGTAAATACTGAATGTGAACTCGTTGATCAGTCATCGTCTCAAAGAGCAGTTCACAGCGTTCCCTAGCTAGACCCAGCTAAGGTCACAGGGCACGCGTTATACGACTGACTCTTAATTGGGTTTGCGCTACGTGACGGAGCAAAAGCTAATCTGGGTCGCGTTTACGATCGCAAAAAACTATCGACTGAAATTGGAGACGCGCTTATTAGTCGACTGCTGGTGCCTAGTGGCGATAGTCGATAGTATATTGGCGGTCTCCGATCAAAAGCCAACGAACACTAGAGTGAAAGGAATTTTTGACCACGTGTGCCACCCTGGTCGAAGAAGTTTTTAGTATAGGATTCGTCTCGGTGATAATCTCCTGACGGCTACTGGTTATTGCTCAGCATATAGAAGCCTGAACGGTAGGTCAAGGTAATTCTACACCTTCGAAGCCATCTTCTATCGTAGATTATGCCATTACCCTACCTTCCAAGTATTCCCGATCATGTTCCTTCTTGTTGAGATTCACTGAACGCAATGGTTTCCATTCTTAAAAACACATGCGCCTCTCTCGGAGCAATGTACTGGAAATTCTATCTCCAATTATTTTCTTTCTTTAAGTAGTATGGAGTCAGCTATGAAAATATACATTTAACTATCTGGCTACACGTGTTCGGATTGTTTCATCGGTGATTACATTGCTTCGTAAATGGATTGTTTCATTCATTCTGAACTAAAATTTTCTTGTTGAAATTTATGAAATATTGGGTTGAAGAGAAGCTTGTTTCCTTTGTCGACGACACATTATTTTAACATTGTACTTTATTTTAACTCTTACAGTTATATTCAGCATAAATATATAAAAATTTGTAATCTATAAGTTCTACAAATCTGTGAAGTTCGTCTTCAACTGCTGACTTATTATTGTAGGATACCACAGTTCAATTAATTTAAGGTTTCATGCATTTACTTATAAGATTTTAAATTTTTAAAATCATTTTTTGTTGGTTCATTTACTCTTATGGGCTTTGTTAATATTGGGTTACAAGTTACGAAAAATTAGCAGACTGTGGAGTTCAATACATTTTGTGTACATTAACCAAAATAATAGCAGCACTGTCATTTTATTCATTCTTGAGAGAAACTTTCAGTAGATGAATGAATGTTTTACTTCTCTTAGAAGATAAGCTGTTGCATAAAAACCACGATCTACTAACAAGACTTATAGAAAATATGAAGTTATAACTTGTACAGGGTGTAAAGAAATGTTTGGTCCTGGCTGCCATAGGCGTATTCTACATCTTCGGATCGATGAAGTCCTGTAAAAGAAAGTTGCCGCAAAATTGACCTGGACCTTCAATTTCAAGTTCAAATTTTTTTATTCCATTATGTTCTACGCGTCATGGGAATAAAAAGTGTGAAAGGAACCACGTGTCAAAACTCAATAGTTCTCATAAAAAATAATAGCAAAGTCTCATTATTAGTAATACTTATTTTCTTAAAAATTTACATTTCTAATAAAGCAAGTAGGTAGTGTTGTTGTTTATGTGCTGTTTATCAGAAATCTTACATAATCAATATTATCTTTTCAATCTTGGAAAATGTTCATCTTCAATTTCTTCTTCTATGCCAAGGAACCGATCCATTTCTTCCTAATATTTCTTAATAGAAGATGATCATCTTTCAAGACTTAGAAGATAATATTGATTATGATTGATTATGTTAGACTTCTGAAAAACAGCACATAAATAACAGCTTTATTAGACATGTAAACAATTATCAAGGAAATAAATAGTACTAATAATGAGATTTTTCTATTATTTTTTATGAGAACTACTGAGTTTTGACATATGGTTTCTTAAAATTTTTTATTCCCATGACGCGTAGAATACAATGCAATAAAAAAAGTTGACCTTGAAAATTAAGGTCAAGGACAATTTTGCGGCAATTTTCTTTTACAGCTTTTCATCGATCCGAACATGTAGAATACGCCTATGGCAGCCAAGACCAAACATTTCTTTACACCCTGTACAAGAGAATATTCAATGTTCCTTCTAATAGCAAGCCTTATCCAGATTTTACAACTTAAATCATTTCCAATAAATGTTTGACTTGTTCGTTAATTAATGTAGGAAACGAAATGGGCCCTTGCATGAAGACCACTAGTAAGACAATTTTTATAGAAAAAATGAAGTAATAACTTGTACGAAAGAACATATTCTACGTTTCTTCTACTAGCAAACGTTATCTGGAATTAATATATTTAATAATTCGTAACAAAATTTCGACTAATTCATTAATCAATGCAGGAAAACGCTTCATATTTCAGCCAGTGCAACAGCAGTGCAGTTACCAGTAAACCATTTGAATTAGACGTCTTTACAGACCAATGCTCTCCAGAAAAAACCACTTGTGCAATAAAAATGAATACCTCAGATCAATTTTAGGTTAGTGGAAGCCCTCAAATATCGCCCACCTCGATCCCGGCGCGTCCAATCGCCGAAGCACGAGATTCTTCATGGATGAAGTGCTGCAGCACAGATGTTGCCGGCGCGAACGCCGAAAAGGAAGGATTGTCTATCTCCGTAACTCGTTTCCGATCCACGGTGTTTGAGTTACGAGGAGGTTTCGTTGAGCAACGTCCATTGTGCGGCTCGGAAACGCCTCGCCACGCTTTAACGCGCATCGTCGATGCTACTTTCGGGTGCTGGTCGGTTTCCCTACAGCACATAACTTCTCCTTTCCACCGGTAACGCCTATGCCAACTGACTTACGCCGAAAAGTTACGATTTCGAAGCAGGTATGCGATTTTCTTCTACCCCGAGAACCACGGCGATTAGTTGTCACATAAACCACGGGAACGCTTTGTTTGGGGCAGGTTCCAATTTTCCGAGCCGGCCATGAAAACATATCGTTTGCGTCACATAACTCAGACCCCGGGGCCCCGAAACGCGAGAATTTCTTCGCCTAACAATAGTTAGATTATTGGAAAATAATCTGCGGCAGATGGACAAGCAGAGAAAGTGAGGAAAGTGACTTTCCCCAATTTTCATCGATCTATTTCACCAAACAACACGTGGCCCTTGAACGTTACACTTCGTTCCACAGATAAATCCTTTGAATTTTCATTCTTGGAGCCCCAAGACCGTAAAAATCGAACTTATTTCTCGAGATTTCTATAGACTCTTCTGTGATCTAGATCGCTAGATCGTTTCGAGAACGTACCGCTGAGAACGTCTTAATTCTCGCCGCTATCTTTGTCAGCGTGAAAGGCAATTCCCTGGCGCAAACAGTGACACTTTAATCAAGGATCTGTTGCGTCGGAGACTCGTGTCTAGAACCGGCGATTTTATCACGAATCTTTAATTTAAAACGATCGATCTTCGCCTCGTTTCTCGGAGATCGATCTCCGTTGTTTCGCCGTGCTCGTTTTACGCAACTTCTGCGCGAACGAGTACAGCTGCGATCATCCTCTTACCGTCGGACTCTGTCCGGCGAAGAATTTTTAATTTCAGAAATTGGTGGACCAACTGTATCGAGTTAGACACGCTTCAATCGGCGACGTTATCGCGGATTTTTAATCGCCGATCGATTTTTCATCGGTCTCTTTCATCTGTAGCACGACGGCGCCAAGTTCTGCAATTATCGACTCCCGGCATAAAAGTGCTTCGCGTCTGATGAGGATTTCGGGAGTTGCTTTTTTTGTACGAATAATTTGCTTTACAACTTCCTCGTGGCTTCAGAAATGTTCTTTTGATATGTACGTGTATGGATAATTATGCGCAAATAAAACCTGTTATGCATATGAGTATCTTTTATATGAAATGATCTTCTGTTTAATGCAATTATGTTTCAAGGTTTCTCGTTACCTCAAGAAATTTCTTCTCGTATGCATATCTAAGCGACTTCGAATTATTTTATCGAGTATTACAATTAACATTTTCAAGGCATTTGAGCATAAATCCATGTAATAAGTAATAACACTTTAAATCAAATTAATATTGGACACTTAAAAGATTTAAATAAGGTAACTCACAAAAATATTTTGACAACTTTAAGAAGATAACTTTTTTATGATTGGACTAAACGACTTTTTTTTAAGAAGTTAGAAGGATTAGTTTAATGATTGACAATTGTAAAGCAACTTTCAGTATTTTCTCCACAATTTCGACCAATTGTAT
This sequence comes from Sphecodes monilicornis, assembly GCA_913789915.3. Taxonomy (NCBI): domain Eukaryota; kingdom Metazoa; phylum Arthropoda; class Insecta; order Hymenoptera; family Halictidae; genus Sphecodes; species Sphecodes monilicornis. The sequence goes on along the minus strand of OU565297.1, from coordinate 12,698,822 downwards.
TTTTTTTCGAAGTTCCTTTTTCGCCACACGTAGTAAACTAATTATTCTAATTTCACAAAAAAAATCAAATAGTTTGATGCACTTTTAAATGAGTCATTATATTTTTTTGACTGCGAGTCACTGTAAAATTATTTTTCTTAATGTGTCACTTCCAATTACTTTCAGGGAACAGCTTTTTCCATACATTTGAGAATGGTAAAGACACTCGAACCTCCAATCCTCTGTTAAACTATTTACACCGTGGAAGATTATTCTCTTTTAAATATTTTTTTCCACTGCTCACAAAGGAACAGAGTCAGACAGTTTCGAAGGTAAACTACAGGTCCTCCAGAGACAAGAATATTGAAGGATGAACTTCCCGGCAAAATGAATTATTTAAGTACTTGAAAATAAGGTGGTCCTTCGTACTTATCTACCAAGCTTCTGTGTCGGGCTTGCTTCTCGAAAAGCTTCTTACTGCAAAGATTTCGTAAACAAGGGGCGTCGTTACCTTAAATAAAAGTTCCTACAAAAAAAGGAGAATGTTAAAACCTAGCCAAAAGTTGCTTAGGCTTTTAAAATATTGACAAGATGTTATTCTTTAGGCTCTAAGAATGTGTAAACCCACCATCTCACCAGTACACCGTATTAACTGTAAAAGATATTTCAAAATTGATTATATGTTGCCTGATTATTAGAGACAATGCACTTTCATCCATCAATGCTGATGCTTTCGAATTCTGAGACAGCTATGGAAAATATCAAAAAGTCTAAATGACTTACAGATTATGATTAATATAGACTGCGAATCATTTTATGCATTTATGACACAATTGTGTAACTTCAAACAATATCAAGATCATAGGAATTTCAGAATGCCAATATATAATTTTCCACTAATTATGATCATTAAAGAAAGAAAGAATCGTCTGTGTAGCTCTTTGCATTTCAAGTTGCAAACATTGCAATTGTGACTCCAAATGCCTGCCATTTATAAAAAAAGACTATATTTTCAGAAACCCGGAAATAATTCTCCAAGCATTTTAATGTAGATTCGGAAGCAATTCTTTTCAATTCTGATTTGTTCCTGTGATTGATATTGACAAAAACAATTTCTATTTTGCCCAAAGATCCACAGTACAATGATTAACATCCGTAGCATCATACAACGTCGATCGTACAGAAAGAAACTAATAATCGATCCTAAATGTTCAATTGTCTGAGCTATCCAAAATTTGGCCACATTTTAACATCCTCCTTCGTAGAGAGTTCCCGCGAGGCATTCTAGGATCGATCAAAAGGGAATTAGATAGTGGTACTTATATATTTAGCGAGATTAGTGAATAGATCCTAGATACTGGCGTCCGCGTTTGGATCCAGGTGGCGAGATGCTAGGCCGGTACGACTTTATCGCGGATCCTTAATTTCCGATCGATTGATCGTCCCTTTCGCCTAGGATCGATCGCGGACGAGATCGTACGGGGCCCCCTTTATGCGAAGGGCGCGCGCATTCGGGCGCGGACATCAAAGGGCTCCCTCGGAGCGACCTGTCTGTAATTACAGACACGAGGCGTGGCCCTGTGGAAGAACAATAGGGCCGCTCTTTATCTCCAACCACCACCACCACCCCTCTCCCCTCTCCTCTTTGCCAGACGCGATGGGATCTCTTCGATCGCTGCGCTTTCGGGCCCTCTGCGATCCCATCTACTCCGCCGCGGAATATCGATCGGCTATCGATCGCCGATAAGACGATTTTAGGCGCTAAGGAGTTTCCATTCGAACGGCATACATTAAGCCGGATGGCTCTACAGAGGCACCACCCAGTTCGTTCAGAAAGGATTTGTCGGGACCGAGGGGACCATCGAACACCCACAGGAACCGCTAATGGAATTGATTGACCATTCTGGGTGCCGATGGTTCGTCTGAACTTTTTGGTAACGTGTACAGAAAATTTGCGTAATATGGGAATATTTTTTTTAAATTGATCATAGATTCTATTTGGATAGAAAAGAATGTTGAAATTTTGAATTTATTCTTTCTAAATGATGTTTTAGATGGTACTGTAATGTATTTCCATGAATCTTTACAATAGCTTCTCATGCATTGTTAAATAACCGAAATCCTGCGATCTCCCCATATTGGATACAGTGAGTCCCCAGAGGGATCTCTGTACCCAATATGGGGAGATTGCAGAATTTCGGTTATTTAACAATGCATGAGAAACTATTGTAAAGATTCATGGAAATACATCACAATACCAGCTGATAGCGGCTATAAATACTGTAAAAATAAATTTTAAATACGAATTTTTATACAAAGAAGAATAAGAAGAAATCATATTCGAGACTTTATCATTATAAAACATTATCCCAATTTGAGAGTACTTCTCTCCCCATATCGGGTACAGTGAGTCCCCAGAGGGATCTCTGTTCCCAATATGCGGAGATCGCAGGATTTCGGTTATTTAACAATGCATGAGAAACTATTGTAAAGGTTCATGGAAATACATCACAATATCAGCTGATGGCGGCTATAAATACTGTAAAAATAAATTTAAAATACAAATTTTTATACAAAGAAGAATAAGAAGAAATCATATTCGAGACTTTATCATTATAAAACATTATCCCAAGTTGAGAGTACTTCTCTCCCCATATTGGGTACAGTGAGTCCCCAAAGGGATCTCTGTTCCCAATATGCGGAGATCGCAGGATTTCGGTTATTTAACAGTGCATGAGAAACTATTGTAAAGATTCATGGAAATACATCACAATACCAGCTGATGGCGGCTATAAATACTGTAAAAATACATTTAAAATACAAATTTTTATACAAAGAAGAATAAGAAGAAATCATATTCGAGACTTTATCATTATAAAACATTATCCCAAGTTGAGAGTACTTCTCTCCCCATATTGGGTACAGTGAGTCCCCAGAGTGATCTCTGTACCCATTATGGGGAGATTGCAGAATTTCGGTTATTTAACAATGCATGAGAAACTATTGTAAAGATTTGGAGTAATTGAAAGCATTGATTTACTATATGGCTTGCAAAAAATATTTTGAAAAAATTGTAATTGGTACGAATTACATGAAAAAATAGTAAAGGCACTTTTTAAAACTTTTTTATTTCAGTCCGTGGTGATAATTTAAAATATGGATATTGTAGAACTATATTAGTTACACACATGCTGAAAATTTCCTCGAAATCGATTAACGTACACAGGACTACAAGCCGTTGAATGTGGTAAAAATCGCAGTTATCACAACTTTTGGTCGGGTTTTACTTAAAGTCCGCGGATTTTTGCATCTTTCGATGCGTGATATTTATTTCTCTGTCAACCTATTTTGATAAAATTTTCACCATGTGTATAACAAACATTAATCTACAAGTCGCATATTTTATATTTTCATTACGAGCTCAAATAAAAAAGTTTTAAAAAGTGCCATTTCTATTTTTACATGTAATTCTTATTAATTGCAATTTTTTCAAAATCTTTTTGGCACGTCATTTAGTAAATTAATGCTTTTAATTACTCAAAAAAAAGTCAAGTAATCTGGTGCAATTTTAAACAAATTATTTTAATTTAAAGGGCGTCCAAATACATCAATGAGCCACTGTAATTGTAAATCTGTTATGTTTAGAATACCATGAAATCAACACCGGTAGCCACTGTTAATAACACATTGGTAAACCATTTATCCATCATAGTTCTACCGTGATTAAACCGTTAAAAATGTAGTTTCCAGCTGCAGAAGCCGCTCATTATATCTAAAACGAATACAGTGCCTCTAGAACAGACGTGAAATTATAACAGAAGAGTAGAAATCTGTTTAAGCCTCGTTAAGGCGGACGATCGCGTGCGCAGATCGTATCAAAGATACTGATAATGGGGATAACGCAAAGCTCGCAAGTACCCACACTCCTAACACAGGCCGTGTAGCCCCTAAATATATACCGCCTGACTAATTAATGATCTCCTGAAAAAGGACGAGGCGGCGTGAAATCCGCCGGGATCGGCGATGCATCGCGTTCGGTATCGCGGTCAATTTAGATAGTTATCGAATGGATCAAAATTTCGAACGAGAGTGGGGGCGTGTGTAATAGACCCCGTCAGCGGGGTAATTAATGAACACTCGGCCCCACCATATACTCATTCCCGTTCCCTTTTCTCGCCACTTTAGCCGGCTTTATATTGTCTAGCTCGATTCCGATAACCCGCGCAAAAAAATTCCATTTAGACCAAGGTCACGTGATGACGCGCCATGTTTCTGATCGATCAGCCAACCGAACCGTATTCAAATGAGAAAAGAGGCGAAACCAGCAGCGAAACAGTTTCGTGATTAAATCTGCATCGTAATAAAGCGAGCCTTTATTAACTTTGCAACGCGACAGTTTCATTCGGAGATGAAAACTCCGCTATCGCTGTGTGTTGCTGAAAAACATCTGCGAAACTCATTCGAGCTATTCGGGAGTGGAGGAACGCCTGGACGCTGCCCATCGTAAATTACAATCAGAGTTCGAAACAATTATTAACATGATATCTTTGGAAATATTATGCCTGGCTATAAGATAGTTTACTAATAGACAGATGATCGGAGAGATATTGATGACAATTTCCGTGATTGAGACGGCTGACGTAACATTGCTTGGTCTACTATGTTTATCTTTTATCTATTTCGTATGTTCTTGCTTAGTAGACTTTCAACCAATTATGCACGTATGCAAAATTATGTATTTTATGCAATAAATACGCACTTATGCCAAACATATGCAAAATATGCAAAACATGCAAAATAGAAACTATATTTTTAGATTCCCCTAATGACGAAACAAATTTCTGTCCAGGTCTCAAAATTTTACCTACTTCTTATAGAAATATGCATTTGCATAAACATCCGCTATCTAATTATTAGATACCGGAAAAAGATCGTATGATTTTCTTCCTGGAAATGAATTGAAGTTGAATTGAAATCGATAATTCGCACGTGTGATGCAGAAGCTAGCAAATTACAATTGTGTCGGTGATCTACGGGATGTGCAACTTTCAATTGTTTCAACATTATATGATTTATACGAGGTTAAAAATGGGGGATAGACACATTATACAGTATACATTGTAGTCTTGAAATCATTGGAACCTCATTACTAGACTGCGGAAGAATTGTTTGCATCAATTGCATCGAGCAGAAGACAACCATAAGTTTCATGCTTAATTTTACAATTTTAATATGCTGAACCTAATACGTCGATATTCTTGAACTCTTTTAATCAGGTTATTATATTTTATATTATACAGGGTGTCTCAGCTAAAGGAGGCCATCTAAATATCTCCTTTATTTTTAACGGCAAAAAAATATTTATGGCATAATTTAAACGGTATCGAAGGAGGAATATCATGGAAGAACCATTTTCTTGTCTGGTCATTTTTTCATAGTTTTTTCAAGATCATCGTTATCTTTTATCGGGAAAATTTATTTTTTCTTCATTCCAGCTTGTAGAGGCTGAAAAAATACATTTGAATATGTTTAAGTCAGGTCACCCTTCAGGTGACCTTGAGTACCAAAAAATGTGATAAAATTGTAGGATAATATTAGGATTACATTTGAACTTACTGTTTATGTTATAAGTGTTCAAAGTGATGACTGTCTGCAGCGATACAGGCGACAGCAGTCTTCGCACTCAACTAAGAAACAGACATAGGTCATAACAGTTGATAAACGTTGTATTATTCCTTGCTGTCATCTGTATCGCTGCAGACGGACATCACTTTGAGCACTTATAACATAAACAGTAAATTCAAATATAATCCTAATATTATCCTAGAATTTTATCACAATTTTTGGTACTCAAGGTCACCTGAAAGTAATGACTTAACCATATTCAAGTGTATTTTTTCAGCTTCTACAAGATGGAACAAAGAAGAAATAAGTTTTCTTGATAAAAAATAACGATGACTTTGAAAAAACTATTAGAGACACCCTGTGTATTATATTATATTTTATAAATGCATACAATACACGGAGTCAGCTCATTATTTTTCCAGATCAGATTGCAAAAGTTTGAGTACATATTCTCTAACTGTTATATTTAGCGGTTTCTTATTCATTTTGATAAAAGTCGAAAGCTCCAATACAACCTTTTCTTTAAAAAATTGTAATTGGTTAATATTGTAGATACCTAGAAGGGACAAACCGCACTTTACACGCGAAAGTTTGGAGTTTCATTTAAAAAGTATGACTTATTATAGTGTTGCTTCTAAATTGTAATCGTTTTCATCATGGACACATAAAATCCGCAGTCTACCCATTACTTTTCCAGATCATAAAATCCGATTGGAAGAATTTTATTTTTTACCCCTTAGAATGAGAATGTTCCCTAACGAACCCCATTCCCCAACAAATAAACCAAAAAACCCACAAAGCAGTTCCGTTCCACTTTCTACTTCCCTTGTCGCATAAAGTAGAATTACATCGGACGTTCATGCGGGTCGTGGCGAGTGCGCTAATTAAAATTAGCAGAACAATGCTATCAAAATAAGAGGACAGTGCTTTCATTTCAGGATCTGAACTCGTCCGCGTGTCTGAGTGCGAAATCGCGAGTCACGGTTAGAAATTGGCGAGTAGTTGTGACGTTAAAGAAACCAGAAAAAAAGAAGAAAAAGAAATGTCGGTGACCAAACGGAGAAAACCGTTATCCGGATGTATGAAGACGTCCTGCGGCAGGATCACGCGCGAAAAATATTAATCCAGGGTGACGTGGACGTTCGCTAACGGGCGTCGTGTCTGTCAGTCAAGCTGGCTGCCGAGGAAAGACGTATTGCCGTTCCTCCCTTCGCTAATAAGCGGTTATGTCAACCAGGGTGGGAGGGGGAAGACCGGCAGATCGGTGAATGATAGTATTTTCGGCGATCCACCGTCAATTATGCTAAACTAAACGCAAGGACATATAGGGACGTCAGTTGCGGCGCTACCGATGCCGCGCGCCGACTCGGGAACCCGAGAACCGCTCTCGATCTCGATCGTTGATCGGAGAACAGCCGCGTTCTGATCGATTATCAACGGAGAAATGATAAATGAAAGCGGGATCGTTTCGCCAGATCGTTTTCTTCGTTTGATCGATGTCGATTGCTCGGGATTAGCGGCCGGACGAGATCGGGGTCGCCGCGGCCTCTCTTCGAGCCGAAACTTTTTTGATCGCGACTCGCGAATGCGATTCATCCTCTCCGGGACGGGTTCGTGATCGTTTTTTGAGGAAGTGCGAGGAGAGATCGATGATCGACGGTGATACCATCGAGATATCGACGGAGGATACTCGCTTTAAACCGTTCGGAGCTTCTTCTGATGCAAATGCGGAACACAATGCTTGAATTGAAATAATCACTGACAAGTTATTAGCTGTTGGTTGTTGGGGAGGATTTACATTGTTGCTGTTGGAGTATGGTTAAACTTTAAGTAGACTATTGTTTGCACAACTTTATTATTTATAACTAGACTGCAGATTTTTATGCAGAATAATAATTGTCTGCATTTATTGCAAGATATAGATGCTACATAAACATTATCTTCTTTTTTAAAGAAGTGTAGCGAGTTGAAAACAATTGAAAAGAGTTGACTTGTTGCATTTTCGAATTATTCCCATGAGGGGAACTACCAAACAGCTCACAATTTATTACAAGATACAGATGCTACATAAACATTTGCTTATTTTTTAACACTATGTTTACGGAGCACTAAAATTGATTATTTTACATTGCTTTATAAAAATAATAAAATTGTATTTATTTAGATCTTCAGCGATTTTTATTGGAATATGTACACAAAAAAATGAATTTATTTGATAATTCCTCACGAATGCCACCTTACACTCTTAATAATCGTAAATTAAAAATTTTTGAATCCGTCATTTTGACGGGTCCCGTAAATCTAGTGTTAAAGAAGTGTAGTGAGTTCAAAACAGTTTAAAAGAGTTGACTTGTTTCATGTTCGAATGATTCCCATGAGGGAACTACCAAACAGCTCACACATCACCAACAAGCACCATCCTCCTCCCATCGGCGCGTCCCACGAAGTTGTCAGAGCCTTTTCCCATCATTACCCAACAAGCCCATGTCATCAATATCTAACACCAGACTAGCTAATAGCCAGAAACCGAAGCCGTTAGGCCGGACTACCGTTTGTTGGTGGCGCGTGAGCCCACGCCACGCCGCGCGACGCGCGAACCAGGCGAAAAAGTAGCAGTGGCACGAAACGATCTGCCCACGTAGGTAGTTTCGTAATAACGGCTAAGTAGGATCTTTATATTCCTAGCCGTGAGGCAGGGACGGTGCTACAAGAGAAAGCAGAGCAGCAACTCGGCAACAACGGTTGCTAGCCGCGCGTTGCCAGAAAAAGATCGAACAAACGAGGGAAGAAAGAAGGACGGAGATAGAAGGGACGAAAAAGAAGGAACAAAGAGGAGGAAGAAGCGAGCGCGAAAAGAAACGGAGAGAGAGCCGGGCCAAAGTGAGTCCCATTTTAATTAGCATCAGCTGGTGCGACGTGTACTTAACAACTCCGGTGGAAGCCGCTAGCTTCGCCGTCTTTCTTTCTCCTCAGGATAGGCCGGGGCTCTGGAATTCCTCTCGCGAGATGTTTTATTCAGGGACACCGCGGGCCTCTGCCAGGGCAGAAACGAGCTGCTGCCCTTCCGAGAGCCGTTTAAATTCGCCGGCTCAAGTAGCCGCTACCGCAATTTGCATACAATCCACGCTGATTCGGTGTTCGGGCGGAAGAAGTGGAAAGGCAAAAGGCACCCACCTTTCGCTCTTCTTCTTCTTCTGCCCTCCTGCCTACTGCCTTCTTTCCTCCCACCTTTGCTTCAGCTCTCTGGATCGGTGGCACGGGTGCAGAGAAGCAGGGCACCTTCACGTACACAAATCCGCGCTGTTCCGCTCGAGAACTCGAGACGGACACGTGCTGCGTCAATTACCCGCAGAAATGACGGTGTCCCGGATTAGCATCGCGCGTCTCCATGAGCTACCAGCCTTCGACGGTTTGATGCCTCCACTCGCGGAGGGTACTTGTTTGGTCAACGCGAGGCATTCGACGGTTCTCTGCGGTTTGCCTTTATTGGAATTGCTAGATTTACTACTGTGTTTCTCAAATGTACAATGCTAGAAAAACAATATACTCTTTAGTTTATAACATGTTTAGCCTGTTGCATCATAATATCGACCCTGACTGGTGATGAAGATTTCGAACAGAATCTATTAACATTAGATTTACGGGGCCCGTCAAAATGGCGGATTCAAAAATTTTTAATTTACGATTATTAAAAGTGTAAGGAGGCATTCGTGAAGAATTATTAAATAGATTTATTTTTTTATGTACATATTACAATAAAAATCGCTGAAGATCTAAGTAAATACAATTTTATTATTTTTATAAAGCAATGTAAAATAATCAATTTTAGTGCTCCGTAAACCTAGTGTTAAATATGTTTTGTGGTAATTATTTACATTAGGGGCTTCCTCACCGATTTTGATGACGTTGAAATATGTTGTCAAGGTCATCATTCTGAACAACTTTTTCCTATACATGTTACCGCCGCTCAGCTTTAGTTTCCGATATATTCTCAAAAAAGTTTCAACATCTCGAAAAGTGATCGGAGTAGGGCTAGGTTAGGTCTGAGTTATTTATATATTATTTATATATTTATATGCTGGGTTATTATATATTTTCTTGATTGTTGCAGATATCCAAGAATTCGTATAGTTTCATGTTTAACCTCTTAGGCACGACGCGCCACTATAGTGGTTTTCACAGATGTCATCTTTCTGAACGACGCGCCACTATAGTGGCTTTTGCGGATGTCATCTGTTTGAACGACGCGTCACTATAGTGGCTCACTCTAGTAGCTCACTCGCTCACCGTTTGAACTAAATGATCATCTTCTGTTTTGTTTCACACTTTTTTTGTCTTCGCATCGATTTATAACGGTGTTAACAATATACAGACAGAATACACAGTCTTTGTTTTTGATACGCCTGTGAAATATTTCATACCCAATTGTACTATTAATTATTACAGTAAATTCTTAAAGTTAAAGTGTGTGTATCATATCTTTAAGAAAAATTATAATTTAACTCTTTGCACTCGGTGCTATTTTTGCTCCAAAACCAAACATTTCTTCCGACCAAGAATATTTTCATTTTATATGATTTTTTCACTTTATGGATATGAAAATAATATAATACCTCTTACAACACTTAAATGTTTAGTAATGTGTTAAATACAAACAAATTTCACAGTGTAAACAATAATTTGGATTATGGTACAGCAATTTTTAGTGGCACCTCAGAGTCGCCACTCGAGTGCTAAGGGTTAATCATCAAAAACATCATTCCAATGTACTCGTGTAGAGAAAGCATTGTCCGTCGCACATTGTAGGTTGTATCGTTTACACGTAATTCTCGTTGAACTACGCCGTACAGAGAAACAGCCCCGCGCAAAATTCAGCCGTGCCTAAGAGATTAATACTCTGTATGGTAACACAGCTGACAATGAAATGAGTTCGCGTGATTCGACACGATTCATTTCACGTTTCAGTTCGTAAACATAAACAGACAAGACAGTAGGTCTCAACTAATTGAAGTCGTTTTAAATTGTGACCGCGTTATCGGCGGCCACAATTTTAAATCTAACGCAGACCTACTCCGAACACTTTTCGACATGTTGAAACTTTTTTGCGAATATCTCGGAAACTAAAGTTGAGCGGCGGTAACATGCATAAGAAAAAGTTGTTCAGAATGATGACCTTGACAACATATTTCAACGTCATCAAAATCGGTGAGGAAGCCCCTAATGTAAATATGTTGTGTATTTGTTTTCTTTGAACCAAAATAAAATTCTATTTTGTTGTTGTCGATATACAATCGTGGACAAACTTTTTAATTGGCGTGCAAGGGTTACATAAGTGGTTGATACTACTCTTCGATCAGATTTAGAAATGAGACTGCGTGACATTAAAAGAAAATGGTTGAAGTAATGGTGTAACATTCAGAGAAAATTATTACGAAATAATTCTCGAACGATATAGCAATCGTAAAACACTTTCCCACATCGAATAGCAATTGACAGAAAACAATAAGCCACGGACACGGTTGAATTAATTGCTCAACGTTCACGTCTGTCAAAGAAAACATTGCTTAACGCTTCCGCAAGCAGAAGGACCATATAAAGAATAAACCAAACGTGAGAAAATCCATTCACTTTCGAATACTATTTTATCCTTCCCATTAGTCTTTCTTAAAAGAAACACATGTGTCCCATAATCATGAAACGTTTAACAGAGAAGTCATTAATCAGAGAACAAACAGTTAACATTACCGCTGAACATTCATAGCTAAAAGTTGAGTGTTATAAAATCACAAAAGAGCACAACATCACTGGAGGGTAAACGCGTTCAAAAAGTCTTTACCAGTGACTCGAACGGTATTGAATACTTGCAAGCAAGGAGTTGCAACATTCATCAAACACATTCTGCGACCCGAGGGTAGAAAACCGTCGACGTTAAAAAGAGTTGAGTAAAATATGAGAGGCGAGGGCCGCTTAATTTCTTTTTAATATTCCAAAAAGGCCACAGCGGTGGCCACGTGCAAGCTGCAGTCAGGGTGCTTAACTTCCGAATCGCAGGTACACTCGCCTAAGGACAAATTGAGTCTCTTGTAGAGAAAACTATCCTACTTTCCTTCTCGAAACCCCATGGGCGATCGAACTCCGCGCGGTTCGCTACCGTTTCGTAATTACAGTCACTCACATCGCATCCACTCCGGTATCGTTAATTCGATTCCTCGTTCAATTCCTTCGCGTGTTGCTCCCTTGTTGCGAAAACACCCTCGCATAAACACTGACGCGAACACGGTCCTAAATGCATCCCGCTAAGTCTAATCAGTCGCCGTCAGGGTGACCCGGTGAATGATGAGTCCGGGAGCAGGACAAGACGTTCCACACCACTTATGCATTATTCATCCGAGTATGCAGCCCGGGGGAAGCTCAGAATTGGATTTTGATGAATTTAATCTCGAATTTGCTGTGGGCTCTGCTCGCGCTCTCTACGGGATTAACAGGTTCTTTCGGGCAGCTAAGGGTTGCTAGGGACTATGTCCACTGTTTCTCGACACTCGACCTGCGGCATACTTTGGTTTTCTAGAAATATTGCTCCTTTAACACAAAGATTTACCAGACCAGTAAAAATGACTGGTTTTGCAATTTCAATTCAAAATTCCTACAGCATGTAACATTTTCTTTCCGAAATGATATCATGACTTTTGTAGCCATAACTAAAGAATCAGTTTTATGAACTTTATATTATATTATATGTATTCGTAACAAATATATTTTTTGTTACTGACACTTATACTAGTACCAGTCAAAATTACTGGTGCATGTTTCTATGTGATGAAATGACATTGGGACAGCTACAACAATTGATAAGTACTGCAACGTTTTTTCGGGACAGAATATATGATTCCGGGAAAATGATGATTCTGATGCAGTACGCTAGCAGCCCTTGGAATTGTATATTTACTTAGGGTTTTGGGCCGTACATAAGGTTATCCTTGGGTCCCGGACACTTAGCTATCTGTAAGTGCGAACTCGATACTCGGGGTTTCTGAGTGTCTTCGCCGTGCGCGGTCGACTCGCTTTTGGGCGAGTTGATTGAGTTGTGGCCCGAAAATTTCTAGCACTGGCCCTATCAAGCTTTTGATTAATTGATAATGTCTATAAATCTATTTTTGTATTACAATTAATATTATTCAACTTTTTTTGTCATTTTTTAAGAGTAAATAAAGACTGGAAACACCACTAAACACTTTTTCTAAAGACCAGTCATTCTGACTGGTCTTGGTAGAAATAGATATACTTAAATAGCCAGTAAATCTAGTGTTAAATTCTGCTTTGTTCTAAGGATTTCCTTAAATTTTCCTCTCTTTTGCTTTCATATCATTTTAACACTTTATTTACTGACGGTCTATTAACACTTTATCTGCCGGAAATTATTCCATAATTTTTGGAAGACCATGGCTGGGGAGTTTTTAATAGATTTTTCAACAGAAACTTCAATTATGAACCAACAGTTCACACTCAATAACGTAATCTAATAATTTCGTTTGAGATTATTGTGTAGAAGAAGATTTTTAGGTGTTCCATTTGGTACAGCACAATTATTGAATAGCCTGTTAATAGTCTTACGGTAGATAAAGTGTTAATGTTATAATAAGTTGCCCCAAAAGTTTCTATCGCAATGTGTATGTTTTGAAATATTTTTTAATATTAATAGTTTATAATCGCATCAAGATCATAGGTTATTAGCGACTAATTTACCAATAGGTTATACACACATATATTCACACAATTTATATATAATTTGTGAGATGTATATTATTTATAAATGAAATAATTGCTACTTGATATTTTCCATCGTTGAGCGAGTCTTTTAATTCTTTTTAACATTATTAGATTTTTAACACGTTCAGCGCCCACTCCACAATCATAAAAATTACACAAAATCAAAGCAATATATTTAATAAAACAAAAACTAAGAAGTTTAGTTTTGTGATATTAATTACTGTTTCAAACCTCTTCTATTCCTCAGATCGTAAGGAAATTTTGTGCACCCATTCTACCAACGTAAAAATTAATTTTCAATTCTGTATAAATAATTCCGTCACCCAGATATGGGTGACATGGCGCTGAACGTGTTAAATAAGTCTCGCGATGAAGATTTCAAACATAATCCACTAAATATGGATAGGTACTGATATTTGGTCCCCTCAGGGTTTTAAATCCATTTTACCATTCTCCCCCTTTCTTCCACTCTACCCCTTCTCCACTTTGTCCGCTCTCGCCTACTTTTGCATCCTATTTCAGCCTAACTTTTCAGCGGGACCTACTGTTTCTTACGGTGGGTTCCGAACCACCATGGTCAACGACGCAGTATAATATCACATAGAAGAATATTTCCAGATGTGACGGCAGTGGGATTTTAACTTACGAACCACAGTGTTTGTAGTCGCGCGCTCTATGCACTGAGCCACTGCTGATCCACTAAATATGTATATTATTAATTTCCTTTAACCCGGCGTTGGTAAGGTGGGAAAATGTATCGAAAGGGGTAAGGTGGGGTTTCATAGACCCACCGAAATAATATATTTTATTATAGAAATAAATACCTTTTTCATGAATATAAGATTAGGAATTTCTTAAGAGGTTTGTAATTTTTCAAATTAAAAACGCAGATCCACGAAATTAAATTTTTATTATTCAAAAATACTTAACTAATGAAACATCATTATCTTTCAACGAAAATGGACTTCTTCTAACTTTACCAACGAACGGACTATATAAATCAGTATTTGTTAGGCACTTTGGTATTGGTTTACAGAAGGGACATATACATTATAAGTCTCTAATGCGATAATAAATATTTAGTCTTCAGATTCCGAGTTTTCATTTTCTGTAATTTCACAGTCGGGACCCCAACACACTTTACACGTATGCACAGTAAATGTGCTTGCGCGAAACAACCTGTCGTCAATGACGTTGAGTAGTAGTTTACGGAAGAGGAAGGTACACTCAATCCCGACTCGCTGTCACGCGTTATTACAATGTTACAATAAATCCAAAATCTCTGGGGTCTGCGACACCCCACCTAACTAACGCCGGGTTAACACTTTGATCGCCATGTTGCCCATATCTGGGTGAAAGAATTATTTATACAGAATTGAAAGTTAATTTTTACGTTGGTAAATCGTGCGTGCCAAAATTGCTTACGACCTGTGTAATGGCAGAGGTTTAAATCAATAATTTAATATCAGAAAACTAAACTTCTCAGTTTTGTTTTGATAAATTAAATGCTCTGATTCTGTGTAATTTTTCTCGATTGTTGAGTGGGCTTTGTCGATCCTAGAGCCATTGGATCCTAGAGCCATAGGCGTAGAAATTAAATATAAGCTTCCTTGTTCTTCTAAGAAATTATAAACGACAGAGAAGTTGTGGGCACTGTAAGCATGAAATATATTTTAGCAGAAGAAGTTAAATAAAAAGTGAAATCGAAGGCGAGGCTAAAATTTTTGCACGAGTCCGAGTCGATGTTCCAAGGTAAAGGGTTAAGTTTCAACAT
The DNA here is from genome assembly GCA_913789915.3 of Sphecodes monilicornis. NCBI lineage: Eukaryota > Metazoa > Arthropoda > Insecta > Hymenoptera > Halictidae > Sphecodes > Sphecodes monilicornis. The sequence goes on along the minus strand of OU565297.1, from coordinate 12,683,677 downwards.
GTACGACCCACAGGCACGCCAAGCTGGCAATGTTCGTGGATCCCGGAAGAAAGTAAAAGGGGTTCGAAAGTACGAAAGCGTGCCAGGCGCAGAGCGAAACAGCTTCGTGGAAGAACGTTCCGAGGATAATTGTCTTCCACGTGTATTGTAAGTTTAAGGAATCTTTTAATTAATCCTGAGACTGGTTGAGCGCGTGGTAGCGTTCGAAGGGCCGTCTTGCAGCATCATGGACCGATCGGGAGCAGCCTGCGAGAATGTGTTGGTGAACAGTGAGTGTAGGCGGCGAGTGGCTCCGGTTTCGATGTTCAAGAGAGAGAGAGAGAGAAACAGGTTCACCAGAAAGGAAAAAAAGAGAGAGAGATGGCAGAAGAAACAGGTAGAAGGGGTGGGATGCTGGAGCGGAGAGGCTTAATTAATGAGACGTACGCGGCAGCTGCAGATACCAAGATGCATTGTAAATACACCACCCCAGAAAAACTATTGTCCCCGAACGAGATTTATGCCTGTCCCAATTACACTCGCGTCGGACCGTCCAATTTTTTTCGGTCGTAGGACAATTCGTTGACCGGCCCTTTTTTGCATGGGCCCGGGCTGGATAACGTTTGCCGAGTTGTCTGGGCCCGATCGTTATAGGCGAGCACACGCGAGACAACAAATGTCCGGCCCCTGCACTGGGACGATCCGGGGGACTCGTAAAGCTCACCCACGCAACAATCCACGCCGCTAGTCGGCCTCTTCCACCCCCGCCGCTCTGTTGCTTTATCAATCGAACCGAGGAAGCGCCTGTGTTTGCTCGCAATTTGTTTCTGGGATATTGGATAATGACGGCGCCCGACGTTTCAACAGGTGTCGGCCAACCATCCCTGCCCCCGCGATTTCGAGCCTGCGAAATTTAATGGGCTACCCGTGCACTCTGTCAAACTCATACAGTCTGTTCCACAAGAACGTATATTGGCGATTTCCCTACGAAAATTAATTTGGGAATAATGTAATACAATTCGTAAGCTTGTTTGAACTGCTCCAGAATCGAAAATATTATTCTCCGTACAGACTTAATTTCTTTCTAAGCGTGCGAGATATTACAGCATTAATATTTATCTTTAATTTCCTCAAGAAATGTAAGATCAGCATTTAATGTCTACCATTCACTTTAATTTAACTTAATATAACGATATATACTCCATTATGTATTGTAAAGTGTTATATTAATGTATGCTATATAAACCAAATATGGTTTGCGGCATCAATAAATAAATAAATGGCTGAACTGTACTTTAGAGGACGAAAAAGTTTCAAGTTTTCTGTATGTGATGCTACACATTTTAACGAGAAAATGATAGACGTGCAAGTTTTAGTACACGAAATTCAAGTTTTGGTTACCGGAGTTCACTGGTTGAAAAGTTATACACGTGTAAACATGAGCAATTTTAAGCGTTTTTGACAGGTTAGAGCGTCGCCATATTGGATGTTCGTTGGGTGGTAGAGGTAGGACTGTTGAGCGCATGCGCTAAGCAGTACTGAGCGGTATAGTCCATGTTGGTTTAGCGTTAGTTAAAAGTGCTCAACTTTACACGCGTATAACTTCTGAACCAGTGAACTCCTGACAATAAGACTTTCACTTTCGGTGTTTTCTCGCCGAAATCTATAGGACTGTATAAAGAAAAGTTAAAAAAATTGGTCCTCCAAAGTACAGTTTAACCTAAATAAATAATAAAATACAATTTGTAAGTACATTTCATATACCAATTCATCCTGACACTGGATTAATAAGGCTGGAAGCAAATCGATTTTGTGAAAGAACTATGACTTGAATCATCGAAGCCGCGTGTGCCCAAACTGCACGACAGAGGATGTTGGTTTTATATATTCAAATGAAGGGCTTTGTCCATGTACAAAAATTATCTTTTTTGCTATTTCTTTCTCTCACGCATAAGACTCGAGACGGGAAGGGGTACGGCTGCGTAGTTCCGTTAAATTGTTTACGTTATGAGAAGGACCGATTGGGTCTGTATATGCGCGACGAATTCTACGTCTTTGGCATTCATTCTGGAAGTGATATGTGAATAGAAATGACGTGCCTTCGTTGTGTGATGGAAAATAAATATTCATTACAATTGACCGAATAATTTGTATCGTTACTCATAGATAGACTGTTACTCTCTCTGTAAAGCAAAAGTTGTCCAAGTCAATTGTAAGAAACGAATGTTAAATTAAAATGTGTTTTCCCTTCCAGTCATCTTAAGACGTCAAACATAATAGAACAGTGTTCTTAAATTCTTCTAATATCTTTTCAGTTCTGTATTTGACATCTTCATTTTTGCCATAAATGCATAAAATCCCTGTATGAAAGAAACTGATTTCGGTTGCTCAAAACTAGACTGCGAATCTTTATGCAAATTCCACCATTCATGGCTTATTTCATAAAAATGAGGATGAAGAACCGGTTCAATATATCAACTGGAAAACACCTTATGTTAAGCATACACGTTATTAATGTTTGTTACAACACATGTTTTCTTGTACTTCAAAAATGTGCACATACTATGAACGCATAAAGATCTGTAGTCTACTTATAACAAAATAGACATTTATTTCAATTAAGCAGTGAAATAATTTAAAAAACCGTGTTCAGATTCCTAAACATTGTTCTCAGAATTGTTTGGCAAAAACAGACCCAACAAATGTCCTTAAATTTCAAACTTAAGTCTAGCAGTCTACTCATAACAAAATTGAAATTGATTTCAACTAAGCAGTGAAATAATTTAAAAAACCGTGTTTAAACTCCTAAACATTGTTCTCAGAATTGTTTGGCAAAAACAGACCCAACAAATGTCCTTAAATTTCAAACTTAAGTCTAGCAGTCTACTCATAACAAAATTGAAATTGATTTCAACTAAGCAGTGAAATAATTTAAAAAACCGTGTTTAAACTCCTAAACATTGTTCTCAGAATTGTTTGGCAAAAACAGTCTCAACAAATGTCCTTAAATTTCAAACTTAAGTCTAGCAGTCTACTCATAACAAAATTGAAATTTATTTCAATTAAGCAGTAAAATAATTTAAAAAAACCGTGTTCAAACTCCTAAACATTGTTCTCAGAATTGTTTGGCAAACACAGTCTCAACAAATGTCCTTAAGTTTCAAACATAACCAAACCCATTTTATTTTAAAAAGTATCGACACTTTTACGAGGAAAAATTCTACATTCTACCCAAATGTAGATAAATATAATTTCTCGCATGCATTTCAGCGTTCCTATAATTGATTGCCAATTCGCAAAGTACAGTATTTTCCACTTCGCAAGGAAGCATTAGCAGAAATACCTGCAAAATCGTAAATAAGACCACGATAAACGCTCGGCGCGTTTACTGCGCGTATTCGTCCAAGTCTATAGTCATTTCTATAATTCTTCAACAATCCGATACCATGTCACTGTCTCCAGGTTCCCTCATTCGCCACCCGTCACGTCGCGAACGTTTCGCAACAACGATTCCGCGTCTGGCTCGCGAGTCTCGTGCAAATTGCACGCGACAGCTGTGGTTACGCGTGGACAGAGATTTTGCGAAAACGACGATAATCTTTCCGCGTTACCGTCACCTCGGTGGCTCCTGTCATGGAGTAATGATGGCGTTTAAAACTCGGCGACTATCGGTCGCTGTACACGATAATACCATAGTATTAGCATCTTTATGTGACACACGCCCTGGACAAGCAGTGCCAGCTGATTTTATCGGAGCAGCCGCCGCCGTGGTCGCTAGAGATGGGCTCAAGTAATTCGCAAGTGAATCGAACATTGACTGATTAACACGTTGACGTAAATGTCCGCCAACAATTAGGAAAATTTGTTAAAAATAATAATAATTTTATGTTTAAGTTCATCGAACCCCACAAGAATCAAATAATTAAAAATGAAGAAAGTTACTTCTATCGTCCATCATCGATTTCAAAGTGAGCACCAACGTGTTAAATTTCAACGTGTAAGTGGGCTGTGGATGTTTATGCAAAAGACAAATTTTATAGCTCAATGGTTACAACCTGGAGAAAAATAGAAATTGACTGATTACTAGACTGAGGATCTTTAGGCAAAATAAAAATTTTCTAACCGAGTTGCACCAAACTGACACGTGAAGTAGAAAATGATTTTCCTTTTTAATGTGTTTAATAAGCTACAAATAATACAATAGCATTTTAATATTATTCTAATGTCTTCACTAGTCTGTGGATTTGAATGCAGAATAAAAATTCTGCGTATCGAATGCAGGAAACGGGAACTTCATAGACATTTATTTCTTCTCTCAAGAATCTTAATAAATCACGATCAAATTATTTAAATTTTCCAATATTACCATCATTTTGTGTCTCACCTACTCATTTCCATCATAAATGCATAAAATCCACAGTCTAGTCTGTACTGTTTTCTACTCATTATTGTGATATGCGCATAAAATCATCTGTCTACTGATTACATTTCAATATGTAGTTAGTAGATTGCAGATCTATACATACATGAAAAAAAATTATCTGCACGAATTAGGAGCCACCAGGGGCCAAATACAATTTGTTTTCTGTCTTTAACAATTGCAATACGTCCTAAAAGAAATATTGATGACATCGACACTTCGACTGTCAATCCAGCAACCTCAAAAATTCCATAAAATCGAAGCGATTTCTTTAATGAAATAAAAATTGAAAAAGTTAAATGTTTGATACTGAGTAGTCCTCCAACCTACTTGTGTTTTCTAGATAGTAATCAAATTTTGGTAAAATAAATATATTAACGCAAAAATTTATTTTAAAATCTGGATAAATTCTTTTATTTTGTCCTCTACTGTAAGTGTCATCTATTAATATTCTATTCATAAGAATTACACAAAACAAAACATCTTTACGACTGTTCCGGTAAAATCCTCTATACATATAACTAGACTGCGGATTTATTTGCAAAATAAAAATTGACTATATCAACTCCAAGGTAAATTTGACAGGGTTGAACACAGTGCGACTGTATTCTGAAATTCTTTAAATGTTTTTACTGTTTTGGATCCAATCTATTCATTTTAGTAAATGCATAAAATCCACAGTTTACGTATAAACAGTTCGAACCAGCATTTCTGAACTCCTTCAAGGCACCCTAAAAATTATGCGAAACAATCATCGGTATGCACTCGCACCTGTGCATCCCAGTATATTCATTAAACACATTATTGCTTCGCAGGGACATTCCAGTTCCGTGAAACGAAGCTCGGATATCGAAATTGACTTTGGTTCGTGACTGCATATTAAGCTTGCTCCCATCCGTAGTGTGCAGCATAACCGTGGGACACGTTGTAACATCACACCACCCGTTCGCTTGGATAACAGCCTGGAAGAGGAGGGGTTCTGTGGCCATCTTCCAATCGACAATTCGAATTTCTAAGTTTTCGCGCCTCGAGGGTCGTCGTCACGAGCGATTCTCGTGGGTTTACTGCCACCGGTTCGGACGTAACACGCGATTTCTTGATATTTACAAGCGATGATCGTAAACTTTGTGTCAGTGGGAGCTGGACGCGCGTGTAGGCAGTGCCAATTACACTGTCGCCTCGAAGGTGTACAATTCCGACACGATACGGAGGATAATTTCCTCTGGAAAAATACGAGATAGGGGTGGGAGGCTGTAAAGGGGATATTCCGGTTCTTAATGCCATTTTCTACCAGCTTTTAGGAATTTTTTTCGGAAGAACTATTCAACTTTTCGCTTTAGGATTTTACACACAAATACACACATGTTTGAAGTACGTAACTTGTATTTTTTTAAAGTAAAAGTGATCATAATTATTCGAATTATATATCTTTTACAATGATGCCAGTCACATATACATTGTATTCTATATTAGAGAATAAGTCTTAGTGCCCATTAATTTGACAATATTTATTTAAGTTAATTATTATATGTATGCATTATATTGTACGGAGTGTAAAGAAATGTTTGGTCTTGGCTGCCATAGGCGTATTCTACATCTTCGGATCGATGAAGATCTGTAAAAGAAAGCTGCCGCAAAATTCTCCTTGACCTTGAATTTCAAGGTCAACTTTTTTTATTGCATTGTATTCTACGCGTCATGGGACTAAAAAATTTTAAGAAACCATATGTCAAAACTCAATAGTTCCCATAAAAAATAATAGAAAAATCTCGTTATTAGTACTATTTATTTTCTTAAAAATTGTTTACATGTCTAATAAAGCAAGTATTTAGTGTTGTTATTTATATGCTGTTTACCAGAAGTTTAACATAATCAATCATAATCAATATTACCTTCTACGTCTTGAAAGGCGATAATCTTCTATTAAGAAATATTAAGAAAAATGAATCGGTTCTTTGGTATAGAAGAAGAAATTGAAAATGAACATTTTTCAAGACTGAGACGGTAATATTGGTTATGTAAGACTTCTGATAAGCAGCACATAAACAACAGCACTAACTACTTGCTGTATTAGAAATGTAAACAATTTTTATGATAATAAGTATAGTTTTAATAATATAACGAGACTTTGCTATTATTTTTTATGAGAACTATTGAGTTTTGACACACGGTTCCATTGACACTTTTTATTCCCATGACGCATAGAATACAATGCAATAAAAGAAAATTCGACCTTGAAATTCAAGGTCAAGGAGAATTTTGCGGCAACTTTCTTTTTGCAGATCTTCATTGATCCGAAGATGTAGAATACGCGTATGGTAGCCAAGACCAAACATTTCTTTACACCCTATACATTAAATGCAGTATAAAGTGTAGTCTTCATTAATACGTCCATAAAATAAAATTTTAATAAAACTGGCAATACATTGTACGTAACTTTTAACGTACAATGCTTTTATTTTATTATATTTATAATTATTCTAACTACAACTAGAAAGTTTCTTATACATTTGTTCGAACTTCAAATAGCGTAACAGTATTACTCTGAAGCCTGTACTATACATATGTTCAAGAACATTTGAGCTGTGCAACCCTCGGACAGCAGGCCTTCTTCACAACTATAAAATTGATGTTGCTCAAGACTTATCATATCTTCATCAATTTTTTGAAAAATATTTTTGAAGATATTTCTTGTTAAGTCTTTCTGATATTCCTAATGTAAAATTTGATTCATTCACATCAATCGGTAGAAATTGTGTGATTGAATATCGATTTTAATACTTCGCGTTAAAAAATATACTCAAGTTTCCACCGTCGAAAAGTTAATGCAAACATGATGCAAGTTAAAACAGTTGATCACTAGATAATGAAGAATTAAAAAGTTATACAAAACACAGTAATATCGAAAAATGTTGCATTTGTCGAATGCAAGCCACGCTGAAATTATATTACAATTAATATTTCATGCAATGATGATTCAACCCTTGAGACCTATAGTATTAAACAGATAAATATTGACTTATACCACTTTTGCATTAACACTGATTGCCAGAGCATCAATCTCAGAAGTTCTATAAAATCAAAGTAATGCATTTAACAAAATAAAAATTTAAAAGATGAAATGTATGGTACTGAGTAGTCCTACCATCTTCTTGCATTTTCTAAATCTTAACCAAATTTGGTATACTCAATCAATTTTAGTGTAAAAATTCACTTTTCAATCTGGACAATTGATTCCGTCACCAAAATTTGAGTGGTATGGCAGTGAACGTGTTTATACTTCAAGAAAATTGCAAAAATTGATTTTTCGAAAGTTCAAAGCCAAAATACGCCCTTAAGAATGAGAAAAAAGTAAAGGGTGCAAAGGATTTACAAAAGATTCGCGAGGGGCCCGGCGGTGGCTCGCCGACGTCAAGCCGGACGATAAAAAAGTCTCGTATTTTATCGCGAGTTATGATTGCTGTTACAAGAAAATCGAGCCACAATTTATCGGGCCGGCCGCGACTGTCGAAGCTAAATCATTTTTGCCCGATCCCGTACGCTGCCGTTCTTTGCACAGCTGGACGTGAGAACCAGCATGCGAAATCACTGAATATATTCTCGCGGATGCAAAAGATAAATTATGCCCGGCGTCACACTTGTATGTCCGAGTTATAGTTTATGGTTATCGATTAACGTAATTTCAATATCAGCTTTTCAATGCTGCCCCACTACCCCTCTCCTCTCTCCCGAACTTCACCGAATATTTCTTTCACCCTCCCCCCTCTTTTCTCCTGATCGTCTCTTTTTCGGTGAATGAAAGAGAGGAAGACAGAATTCCCGTGCTCTTATTGCCCTACCATTCTCGATACTTCGGACAAAATGGATGCGATCCTGTTCTCGGGACGCTTGAATTCAATCGTAAACGGTTTTGCTCGATGGTTCTGGTACAATGGTACGACAAGTGGCAGCTTTGTCGTGGAAGTTTGCGTTTCGTTTGCGAAATGATAAATTCTGCCCGAAGATATTTTCTACGGAAATGTTGTTATAGAATGAGAAGAACGTTTACGCTGTGAGATTGGTTGTTATATTTTGTCAGAGAATGTGCTTGGGATTTATCTAGATTGTTCTGAGAAAATGTTTCGTTCCCTTGTATCACCCTAGTAAAATACAGATAACTATATTATTTTAATTATATATATTCATTATCATGAATGTACTATATTATTTCAGCCACGACTAGATTTGTCGAAATTTTTATACATTAATTTCGATTTGCATATTTTATATTTCTTTGAGACCTATATTGATCTTTTTCTTGGACATAGACAGCTAATGATGTCAGTTGATTGGTGGAAAATTAGAATTTAAATGGAACGTATTTAACTCTGGGTCAAAGTAGACCCAAGCCCCACCACTCGGGTGTTAATAAAACATCGTAGATGTCAAATGTATTCATTAGAACTAGACTGCGGATTGTATGTATTTATAATAAAAATAGTTAACTGCAGTTTGCAACAGTAGAATTGAAGGGCATCAGTATATTATGACTAGACTGAGGCACTTTATGCAAAATAAAAATTGTCTGTATCAACCGCAAGAGACGGTAGCCATATAAAAGATTCCGTCTTGCTTTAATAATCTTACTAAGTTGAAAATAATACATTGGTATTCTTAAATTATTTTAAGCTTTCCACTGCTTCAACTTGCACCATTTTCGTCATAAATGCATAAAATCTGCAGTCTGATTATGACTAACCGAAGAAAAAAAAAATTTGATTTCAGTACCTTGCAATTGATGCAAAACATTTTTCTTTTGTACAAAGAACCGCAGTCTAATTATAACTGAGTTAAGAAAAAAATTTTCTATTTACAATTAACTTAGAAAATTTTGCATAAAAATCCACAATCTATAGTCACAATTTTGAAGGCTATTACGAAATGCTGGTATTGCCCGCGCAACCAGTGATGGCATATGGTCTTGGTTTTTTCGCGCATGCGCGACTACATGCAGGAACGTGCCGTACGTCTTATGTTTGTGGGGAAAGTAGGGGAGAACTTTCATTGGCGGGAAACCGGACAGAAGAGTGCAAGACGACATGACGAGACGACGGTACTTCGAAATTTTGGTAAGTTAATGTTAATATATTCGATTTCATAATGGCAACTAGTATTGGAGAAGGAGCTACTTGTCAATTCATATTTGAAAATCGAAAAAAAATTTGCGAAACTATGCGGGGTGACCAAGGTACCCCATTTTAGCCCAACTTTGTACTTTACTGACGCTAAAATCGTCGCGCATGCACGAGAAAACCGAGACCATATACCATCACTGCCCGCAACGAGAGTTGGCACAGAGAAACTTGTGGGTACCACGTGATGCTCCCACTACGCGCTACACGTCTTCCGCGATTGGCCGAATCGCTTGACGAAGACAGCAAACGAGCGTATTGAGTGTGACTGTAACAGAGAGATGTGGTGACCATGACGTAAGATGATGGTGACGCTGAGCGCCTATGTCGACCGTTCCCGCCAAAACGTAAGCGTAAGAGTGGGATCCACTGATCAGCGGTGGGATCCGCAGCCTTGCGTCAAGAGTGGGGACTTGCCGTTCCCCCTGCACCCCACTGACGAGATTTTGTGCCAAGTCTCGTTGCGCGGACAATAACAAACGCGTTAAAATTACCAATGTGCAAAATAACAATTTTTGGAGTTAATTGTACGTAGAGAAATTCCTTGCCAACTGAGTTATAATACTGTGAATCTTTATGCAAAATAAAATTGTTTCGCATCAATTATATGGTACTGGAATCAAAATAAAATTTGTTTACTGATACTCTTCAATTTTTTTATTTTTCTACTGTTGCAAATTACAGCTAATCACTTTTATTATAAATGCAGAAAATCCGCAGTCTATTTACAACTATGAAGGCTATTACCAAATGTTGTTAACGAACATGTTAAAATTACGAATGGAAATGAATGCAAAGAAACGAATCTAAATTATAAATGACCACCTAATTGTAAGCTTGTAGTTACTAATAACGCTTGTGAAGTCGATGCAACTTAAAAAAGAAAAAAAAGAAACCAATTTTATACAATTTATGGAAAGAATTTTACGTGCTCAGTACTAGAATAGTTGGCCCAACATTAAAAACGATACATCCATAAATTGGTCTTCAGCATATACTCGAGTCCCGCAGAGCCTGCATGTCGAACTCCACGGAAAGGAGCCATGGTCAACGGAACGCTGACAATGACTGAGGGAGCCCGGGTTGCTCAATGGCGCTGGTCCATTGTCAGCGTGCTGGATGCTCACCGAACAAGGGGTTACCATGTCCCGGAGACTGTCAGTTAATTGGTGAAAGTATAAGGCCGCAAGTCGAACCCTGTAGTTACACGAGATTATTATTTACAGCGTCGTCGATACGATTCCTTGTAAAGTAGAAGCCCTCGAAAAAGCAATAGCCAATGGAATGCCAGGCCAGTGCTCGGCGGCAGCAGCTGGCCGATGCGCCGCCAAAGTGCTCCCGTTATTGATTTACGTTGATAGCTTCTTGGATCTTTGGTACGCAACTCCTGGTGCTTCGTTGCGTACCGAGGCCAGTGTAAACAGTGCGTAAAATTACTTTTTCAGACCGTTCCATCCACGGGGCTTCGGGTACCGGCAGAGCCATTCTGAAGCAAATTAACCTGACCAGCCGTGTGACTAGAGAGCTTTATGCCCGCCGATCTTCGTGATATTTTTATCGAAATTTAATGGTCCGCGGACTGGCTCCTACGGCAGGAACGAAGATTACTTGCCACGGGTTTAAAATCAACGCTGACGACGTTTTAATTATCTGGCTTGCACGGTGTCCACACCTTCTTGTCCGCTTCGTACTGCTATCGGGATGACTAAACTGCAGATTTTATGCACTTATAGTACAAATGTGTAGGTGTAATCTGACACTCGGAGAGCGAATTGTTTTGATGATAGTACAGATGGCAATTTTTTATTTCATTTAGACAGTAATTATTTTAATTATATTTATAATGGAATTTTATCTCGATCCATTAGTCTTCTTATTGCACCCAATTGCATAGTTTTCAATTGACATTCATCACCAGGAGCTGAACAGCTAGGCGATACCTTGAAAATACTGGGTCAGAATGGACCCGATACCCGCCACTCAAGTATCAACATTAAACCTACCAACGCTGGTCGAATTGACCGGTCCCATATTATTTGTTTCGGAATTATTGAAATTGCAAAGACTCATATCATAAGAAACAATTGAATCAATTTCTAAAATCAAACGTATACTATTATAAAAATAGCAAATAATCTATGTAAATTTAATCTTTGCATTTTTATAAAGCAGTACGTGCCAGTCACTTTTAAAGCTCGGTAGGTTTAGTGTTAAAGCGAAAGATAGACTGAAAGAATTTAAGAGCTGTAATGTATTAATCGCAGCTTATTCAAATTATTAACACAAACCGTACCGAGCACAAAATGTGACTGGTAGGTATATGTTGTTTTATAAAAATTATAAAACTGAGGATATTTAGATTCTCTAAATTTTTATAACATGCTGTACTATTGAATGAAGAAATTTATTTAGTAACTTCTATTGGAAGCATCTTTCTAATTTCAATAATTAGAAAATCAAAAATGTGAAACTGGTCATTTCACCGATCGTGGTACGATTAAAATAAAATCAACTCCGTAAAATCGTTTACTCTATAAAAATTCAAACTCGCCAAAAGATCTTTCCTACGTAACTGAAAATTACTCCAGAAGACTATCAGACATCACATGTTCATCTAAATTAATTTTCCTTTCTGTTAGACAAATTTCAAGTTTAATTAGAATTTTATTGATAAGTTTTTAACTTTTAGAGAGATTTTAGAAGTTATTACATCACAAAATCTTGCAACAAAATAATTAGTAAACCACCTTTTAACAGCTTCGAGAACTACATTCCTCCACAAGCTGTTCAGTCGCATCTTCCACAGGAATTTGGGATTGCCGAAAGCCTCTTCCGAAAGGATCGATATCAATTTGTACGGTATAGCGTGCAATTATGCAGGTAGGAATGAAAAGACGCAGCAAATCGGAATGCACCCTGTGTGTCCGCCGGCATTATTCTCCCCTGATCCACATTTCGCAACGCGGCTCGAATCGATATACTCTTTCTCTTCACTCGGCATGGTCGGACGGACGCTCCAGTTGCCGGATTTTTCGAGTTCCGACTAATTACGCGTTGTAAACGCGGCCCTTGGACAATTTATGTAGCTGGTCCGGTCGAATGGGGCAGCCGGATCGGGTCCGTTCAGGTGCGCGCGGCAATTATGCAACGTTTCCGGCCGCGTCGCCCGCGGAATGCACCGACACACGGTGCAGCGATGCACCGGATCAACCCCGTCCACCCGGCGGCCATAGTTACGTCTTCATGTACAAATTTCGCGGCGCGGCCTGCAAATTTTCTGGATCGACCAATTTTGCATCGCAGTGGTGCCTTTGTTAAAAACATGGCCGAAATTCACAATCTTATATGATTTGCATACAACTTGCTATTCTTCCGTTTTTGAGATGCTGAATTCAAATGTCTCGTGAAAAATGTAAAATTCAGAATGATGCAAATTTTCCTAATCGACTAATTTTGCCTTGCAATCGTGCCATTGTTAAAAACCTGACCAAAATTTATAATTTTGTATGATTTGTATAAAGATTGCTAATCCTCCGTTTTTGGAGTAGCTGAACTCAAATGTCTCGACAAAGATGTATAATTCAGAATAGAGGCTGCAATATCATTGAAAAGAACGTTAGCTTGGCCAAAATTTATAATTTTATATGATTTGCATAAAGATTGTTAATCTTCCGTTTCTGGAGTCGCTGAATTGGAATGTCTCGACAAAAATGTATAATTCAGAATAAAGGTTGCAATATCATTGAAATAAACGTTAGGTTTAAGCTGGCTAAAATTTATAATTTTATATGATTTGCATAGAATTTGGTATTCCTCAATTTTTGGAGTTACGGAATTCAAATGTTTTATGAAACATATCGAATTCAGAATGAATGATTTAATATCATTGAAATAAACGTACGATTTTCATAAGAACTGGTATTCCTACGTCTTTTGCGTTGCTTAATGTGATTGTCTTGATAAATTGCCAAATTCAAAGTGAAGGATCTCATATAATTGCTATAAACGTTATTTGTAACTTGGTCAAAATTCATGAATTTAGAAAACTTTAATATATCCTATTATTCTCGTGTTTTTTAAATTGCTGAATTTGAACATCTTCTAAAAATTGCGAAATGGATGCTCTAGTATCATTAGAGTAAACGTTGCTTTTAATCTGGCCAATACTCACAATGTCATATAATCTTCATGAAACCTAAATAATATTGTATTTGCTAAATAAATCATCTGGTTCAAAGCATTAATAAATAAAGTACATATTTTTACGTTTGCTGCTGAATTTTAAAATTACCTCTTACTTGAGCCCATCTTACAGTAACCAATCAATGTATTTATAAAATTCAAGCTGCATTTGTTGCACTGATGCCCACATCAGGTGTACAAATTAATTCTTAGCATTTTTCTATTTCTTAAATAAGTAAAACGTTATCGAATAATGTAACATTAACAAAAATATGAGGCTGTGTATGTATGCATTAGTTGCCTAACAAAATTAAATGCTCACATTACGAGAAGAACTTTTTGAAAGAATACATCCTACTGTCGAAAATAATCTCCATCGCTTTCTATGCACTTGCTCCGCCTTATACATAATTAATGAATCTATTAGCAGATAAAAACTATGGATTTATAATAAAGTTACTACCGGTTGATTATGGTAGCGAGGAATTAATTCTACACATATATTTGCTACAGTAGCAAAAAGCTGCTATATGCTTCGAAAATTGTATTTCGACCATCCCTTCGAGAAAACACGCCACTGCGGAACTGTGCACCATGGTATTCATGAATTTACGGACGAAATTAAGTCCGAATGTCCTGTGTACCCCATGTTTACGTTTCCACGAGGAAGATGGAAGGGTGGCCACGAATAAAACGACAAGCATGGACACCACCGGATCCCATGGAAAATTATACGTTCCGAAGGGTCGCTCAAGATCTGCACCGGTTTTGTCCGCCTCCTGCTGAATTTCACCTCGAAATCCTCTCAATTAATTCAAGTTTGTCGCGTAAATATTATGATTGGAGACCTTGCAGGAAACGGTTAACTCTGATATATAGCGATCGCACGGAGTAGTGGCGCGATTATATATTATTTCGTGAAGCATTTACCGATTCTGTTAAATTTATTATTAGGTTGTACGAACATGTGTCTTCCGACTTTTTCTTAGTTTGCTTGTAGAACCGAGGCGCATATGTGCTTGAAGAAGGATGTCCAGTGATTATGAATTATGGTGGAATATATTTGGACGATTATAGTTTTTGGAAGAATCGATTTTGCCTCCCGGGAATATCGGGACACCTGTACAGTATAATGTTTCGCGAAAGTTGTGTTTATTCAGTTTTGATAGCCAGTAGACAATATTTTATTCAAATCTCCCAGTAAATCAAACATTCATTTTTAAGTTGGGAAGAAATGGTTTTTAAAATGAGGAATTAAGATTTGAGATTTAGTTTGCTCGAATATTTTTGCTAGATATTGAAACAGAGTTTAATAATTCTTTATGTCTACTGTATAATTTTTAAAGTAATTCATTTTTTTAAAACTGTGACAATGTGCAACTCATGTTCCTCATTCTTTCAAATTCAAATATGTACATACAGGGTGTACACGTTAAGTTACGTCACCATTTTTTAGGCATTTCCGGTAGTGCAATTAAAAAATGTTTTAAACAAAAGTTCATCAGTACTTGGTGAGCTACATGTTCGCATATTCTTAAATCTGGAAAAATACTTCTTACATAGAAAAGTAAAGGTCACCTTGACTTTTTTAAATGGTACCACATGTTTTGGACGTCATTGGATTGTTGCTGGCGTCGAGACGAATTCTATTATACTATCACCTTGAAATGACCTCAAACTCGAAAATTTTGTGCAAACGTAATTTTAATGAAAAATTATTACTTACAAAATAAATCAGGTTACATCAGATGTTCGAACTGCGATCCATCTTCTATGATACAGAACTCCGCTCCACACATGGCGACATCGAGAAATCTAATACAAAGATCGGAGTTCTGTATCATAGAAGATGGTTCGCAGTTCGAACATCTGATGTAACCTGATTTATTTTATAAGAAATAATTTTTCATTAAAATTATGTTTGCACAAAATTTTCGAGTTGAAGGTCATTTCAAAGTCATATTATAATACACTGTTGAATTCGTCTCGACGTCAGCAACAATCCTATGACATCCAAAACATGTGGTGCCATTTAAAAAAGTCAAGGTGATCTTTACTGTTCTACGTAAAAAGTATTTTTCCAGATTTAAGAGTATGCGAACATGTAGCTCACCAAGTACTGATGAACTTTTGTTTAAAACATTTTTTAATTGCACTACCGGAAATGCCTAAAAAATGGTGACATAACTTAACGCGTACACCCTGTATACATATACATATGTATATGAAGAAGTAATATAATTCTCTTTTCTAAAAAATAAGCTTCGGTAGCTTAAAGAAAGCATTTATATCTATGTATATATTTAGCATTTATATCTATGGATTTCTTTTTATGGGGAACTGTTACGGACAATAGTTACTCTAATAGTCCACAAACAATACAAGCTCTGAAGGAAAATACCCATCCAGCTATTCTCGAAATAGAACCACCAATCATCGAAAATGTACTGAAAAATTGGGTTGACAGGATGGGCTACTGCAAAGCCAGTCATGGCAGCCATTTGAATGAACTTATTTTTCATAATTAATCGAAAGATATACTCTATAAAATAAAGCAGAAAATTATTTTTATAATAATTTCAAAAGGAAACTAACAGATGACCCACCCTTTATTTTAAAACATTAAATGCAGTCAAATGATTTGAATATTTTCTACTTTACATAATGAATTGATCAACACTAAAATTTAGAGGTGCGAGTACCCGTAATTTACGAGCTGAGCTGAACTCGATTCGATTACTCGAGCCGAGTCGAGCGTTTGAATTTTCCGAGCTGCTTGAAATCGACGAACTGCTTGAAAAGAATGCGAGCTACTTGAAAAAATCAACCGGCTCGAATATTCGAGCCCTCGCAAAACTTCGATGTACTCGAAAATGAATTTTCAGCACGAAATTTTTCGAATTACTCGAATATATTCGAACAGATCTTTAACTTTCGAGTTACTCGTAAAAATTCGAATATGTTTTCTTCATAAAAACATGAAAATAAAACAGAAGCATTAAATTAGCGTTATAGTTTTCTTTCTTATAGTTAGAATACTATTTGATAGTAAATAAATGAATGTTCGAGTAACTCGAGCTATTCGAATTTTTACGAGTAACTCGAAAGTTAAAGATCTGTTCGAATATATTCGAGTAATTCGAAAAATTTCGAGCTGAAAATTCATTTTCGAGTAAATCGAAGTTTCACGAGGGCTCGAATATTCGAGCTGGTTGATTTTTTCAAATAGCTCGCATTCTTTTCAAACAGTACGTCGATTTCGAGTAGTTCGGAAAATTCAAACGCTTGACTCGGTTCGACAGACCGATCATTACTCGACTCGAAATTAGAATACTCGAATAAATCGAGTAAAATTCCCGTGATTTTAACGGAATTTTCCTTATTTGCGTACTATTTGCAGTGAAACGTTTTCGAGCACAGTGATCGAAGAAATATTTCCCGGCGGAGCCTTTACCGAGAGTGAGATCGCGGATAGAATGCAGAAACGCTGACCCATCGAAATTCTGAAAGCCCCGCGGGTAACTCGGCGAATCATAAAGTTTCCAGGCTGCCGAAGTTATGTGAAAAGGCGAGCACCTCCATATATCACACGGCTTTAAATTAGATCACATAATAAATTCTTCCCTCCCGGCAGGTTGGTAGCAGCATTCTGTATGCATAGGGTAGCCAACATCTTGCCAGGTTACTTGTTGCTGCTGCAGGTTCTTGCTCCGGGCACCGACATACCACCTTTGATTCTATGAAGGCCTGCCTATTTCCGATATCGGAAACCTTCTCGTGGCAGCGCCACTCCCGAGTGATGATTATAGGCCTCGTCCTGTATTAGAAATGATTAGAAATTAGGATACTCGAATTATCGGAGCTATCGTTCCCGTTATTTATTACGGTGCGCCGAATATTATTGAACCGGTGCACGGGAACACCAAATTATTCGGATACTGATCGTGCATTTTTTGATTATGCGATGAGTGCTTAGGCTAATCTCACAACAAACATGGCTTTCATGATTATTTAACTGTCCACTGCCGTACTAAATATTCATGATTGCTCTTCAGACGGTGTGGATAAAAATTTTAATAAAAATGCAGGATTTCAAGTACCAAATTGGCTAATTTATACTAAATCTGCTGCGAATTTTTATTTAAAGAAAAATTGTCTGAATACATTAAAGCTTACAGGTACTACATAGACACTTAATTTTTTCTTAAACGTTTTGATGGGTTGGGAATTGTACAACTGTTTTTAAATAGCTTAAATATGCTTCAATATGTTTTAATGTTTCATTTCTCTTTTTTATCATAAATGGTAAAGAAAGAAGTAAAGAAAATCGTAAAGAATAATGAGTAGCGTACGGATCTACATTCGAAATGAAAATTTTCCTCCTCAATTGCAACCAACTAGAGCAAAATAGAATTTGCTTTCCTTTCTTGACACAATGATTGCCAACCTAATAACCCGAAACATTCTATAAAATCATAGTGATTTATTTAATGAAATACATATTGTAAAGTTTCATGTATAATACTGAATGCTCTTCCAATCCCCTTACAGTTTGCACACGCCAACCAAAGGTACAGTTCTAATTAATTTTTAAATTTGTACAAATAATTCAGTCCACGTGTTAGTAGCCTTAATACACCCGCGTCGGTATTTGTGTGGACGCGATACTATTATAGGTAAGTGCAACATTTTGTCCTTGTAGTGTAATTTCAGTTTACCCCCAAGTGGTGAAGTGTAAACGCGGTGTCAATTTGTTAGAGCAATAAGTTTGTGATAGTTGTCAGTTTAACCGGCCGGAAAGTAAGTTGACATATAGAAATTTTCATTTTAAGAATTGAATTTTGTAATTAAACTAGTATTTATATAACTCTAATATATTTAACAGTTTGTGAAACAATTTCCTGAGAAAGTGAATTGAAATAAAACAAGGGAAAATCAATAATCCCGAAAACAAGGGAATTGGAGGCTTCAGAGCGAATAAAAATGTATAAACGAAGAATGGATGGAAAATCCTTACAAACGATTGCAATTGATATAAATTTGATGTGTTTTTCGGTCGAAATTTTAGACTAAACGTGTGATGGTTTCGGCGCACAGGTTCGATCAGTGATACAAAAATAGCAGTTTTGCAAATTAGAAACCTCTTAGGAAACTCGACGTTTCGTCCCAGATGTGGATTCAATGTAACATATGATGTGGTAATTCTAAATGATGAGGTTTCTAATTTGCAAAACTGCTGTTTTTGTTAATTTATTTAATTTGATTGCTATTGAGTTTGGAATTTCGAAAGAAGACGTTCAAAAAATTTGTAAAACAATACAAATGACAGGGAAACCCGAAAATTGTGTTAGATCAGGAAGGAAAAGAAAAACATCAATTCTTCAAGATCGAGAGATTGTGAAGCAAGCCAAAAAAATCCATCCATCACAGCTAAAGAAATAAAATAAAATTTGTAATTACCAATCGGGACCACACAAACTAAATGTCGTTTGTCTGAGGCTGATTTACACGGCAGAATATCTAGGAAAAGACCACAGATTCCTCAAGTAAATGCTGGCAAACGTTTACTGTTCGCCAAAGAATATTATAAGAAACTTCTATCGTTTTGGAAAAGCATCGTCTGGAGTGATGAATCGAAATTCGAGTTAAAGTCAAATAAAAGAAGAAAATATGTACGTTTTTCCAAAACGGTAGCGATTTCTTATAATGTTCTTCGGCGTGTGATTGTAGGTTGAAATTAACGTAACAATAATTTTAAATGGTTCTAATGTTTTTACTGTTCTCTGTTTCTTTTACTCATTTTTGTCATATAATCAAATTCGTGGTCTAATAATGGGACACAGCAACGGCAAAAATTCGATGGCACATTTCCTTCTTCGAGGTATCAATTTAAAAAATGCTTTGGATTCAGATGGAGCAAAGTCTCATTTTTCTGGGAACAGTCTGCAGCATTCACGCATTCCTTTGTTCGTGAAGGATGTTCGTGAGCTGAACCGGAATAAGGACCTGGAGCGATAGTTTCCGTGCGAGAAGCACAGCCTGCGACCGTCGAGAAACGAGGGAACACGGTGTGCGAATTAAGCCCATTGTCCGACCAGATATTCACCGGCTAAAGTGATAATTTGCGGGTCACGATTAAGACGTGGGATTATAAATCGTGTGTCGTGGCACGTCCGCGGTGCGTGACCAATCGCCCATTAAGCTAACGTCCGAATCACGCGAAAGGTGCCGGGTTAATTTGTGACTTGTGTTGCCCACGAGAGCTTCTCTAAAATTATTTCCGAACGGCCCCAGATTCGCACACATGTCCCGGGACGAGCCCAATTTCTCCCTTCCAGCGAAAACAATCCCGAACGATTTCCGGAACCGACGTCTCGCCATTTATTTCACCCACAAATCAAAAGACTGTCCTACAAAAAATATTTCTTCATGTATCGTGAGTTTTGAGTCCTTTTTTAATAATTTATACTAAGAGTTATTGTGTAAATACATTTATAAAATATTTATACGTATCTTATAGACGAAAAGGATTTTTAACAGCCTTTCAGTATTATTAGGGAATAACAGAAATTATAGAAACTTAACCCAGAAAAATGATTTTTTTGTACATTATGAGTAGACTCCCGATTTTATCCATGTATGAAAAAAATGGGTACGTACAATTTAAAACAGTTGGACATATTAGACAAATTCAAGGACACCAATGAATTCATTTCAGCTTAATATGATAATTACAACACGAAAGAAATTTTGATTTGCCTGTTGTGCAGTGATGCCAGAAACAACCAGAACTGGTTGTTTTTTCCTCTCCTACTTTTCCCCTTCCACTATCCCATTCCACTACCTGAGCACACTCCAACGTCTCCCACTAACACCGTCGACTGATCACGTGACGTGCCGCGCAACGTATCACATCTATCTGGTCATCAGAGAGGTGGTAAACTGTATTCCCCTCGATTTAACCGATCTGGCGACACTACTGCCGTGTCTTGCAATCAATGGAAACATTTCTTATTTTGCATAAAGATCCGCAGTCTAATTATGAGCTTTGAGACAATGTTTAACGAGCTTTAATGTGAATTATTGTATAAAGATATTAATGAAATTCTTATTTTGTTTTATAGAGGAAATAAATATCTGAAAAACTTACATAACTTTGAATATGCTCATGGTAATTGTTTATTTCAGTAAGTTGAAGTACAAACCTAATGTGCAATTCATTTTTTACATTTAAACATGTGTTACGTTAAAATTTTAGAAAAGTGAACTTGAGAGAGTTAAAAGTAGTTGTAGACACTCTTTATAGGACGGTAAAATATTTAAATATGCTCGATGCAATAATTTATTTCATTTAATTGAAGTACAATCTTGAAGTCCATTAATTTGTTACACTTGCAAATGTACTATATCAATATATTAGAGAAATGAATGTGAAATAAATTAAAACAATGATAGACTACTATGGTCGTTCATTGTAAAATTATAAAACTTAAAATTATATTTGTAATTATATATAATAGTACTTCTCCTCCAACACTTAATTCTACACAAAATAACTATATCAGAAAAATTTATTTATTGTATGAGACAAACATAAATACAACCACTATATTAGTTAATGTCAATCAATATTTAACTACGATCAATAAATATTGTAACATCAAATTAAAATGATACCGGAGAATGGTTTGAAATTAAATGAAAGGTTATAATTATTGCGAGTATAAATAATGAATATTCGTTTGGATTGGCATGGACCGTTTCATTTGATTTTAATTCTTCTCGAAACGGACTTTCTCGTGTGACATATTACCCGTTCAAGGATACAAAAATGAACGTGAATGTATGCGAGTAAAAAAAAGGATCGCGCGAGCACGTGCGTGACACGAGAAACACTCGAGGCCAGTATGCATCAAAGTTTCGCCGCCTCTTTCGCCCGATCGCCACGTTGTCCCGTGACATCTGGCACACGGCAACCTCGTTTGTCTCGTTATAAATCGGCTAAATTGGATAATCTGCGCAACTTTCGCGCCGCGCCTTGATCTTCCGCGCTAAAACTTTACATTCCACCGTTTACTTTGTTTCCCGCACTCTCCCACGGCCACGGTAACCGACCAAACAACACACGCCGGCTAATAATTTGCAAATCCTCGCAGACGAATATTGACGATCTGTGATTTTTTAATGAGGCTGTTCAGCTTCAACAGTTGCGGCTGTTCTTTTCAGCAATTTCTGATCACAGGCTTGACTATCACGTCATCATTCATAAACAATACAGCTTTTTTGTAGTGATTTATAATTACTAGATTGCGGATATTTATGCAAAATAGAAATGGTCTGCATCAACTGCAAGATACAGTAATCATTTAGAAGATTCTTCCCTTCTCTAATAATCTTAGAAAATTGGAAATGGTAAATTTATTATGATGTTCTTAAATGAAATAAAAAACCTTCCAGACGAAAATAACGTTGTCATTTTAATAGAAAAACAAAATTATCCATGACATAAAAATGAAAAATCAGCTAAATATCTTAAGAAATATTGAACTTACAAAAAAATGTTTGAAACAAAAGTTGTATATCTTTTAACGTAGAATGTGATTCCGAAATAAAAAATATGGGTTTATGATAAAAAAAGACAAAATGACCTTGAAATAACCTTGAAAACGTCCACACATTAAAAAACTAGTAGTGCCATCTGACTCCCCACTTGAAACACTAAAGGACATGTGTCAGTTTGTTTTTTTTAAATCACGTGTCTTCGAGATTTTTTACGATCTCAACTTAAATGGGACACCCTGTATATATACATTCTTAAATACTTTTACATATCAATCTTTCTAAATAATCAAATAAAATTTACATACAATTTACGACCTGTTGATTATTCATCTGAATCAATGCGTGTTTAGATAATATATGAACTCAGTTTTATGTCTTATGTTTCGTTTTTGTAATTCTGTCGTGATCGTGTTGTGTGCTGATCGCTTTGATACGTGATTCGATTATGTTTTATATTTAATATAATTACGTTTAGTTAATACATTGTGTATTCTCCATTTTATATAATTAAACCTGACACCCGCATTCTACAATAGACATTTCTAAGTATACTGTCAAACAATGTCTACACTAAGGCAATACCACACTGGAAATCATTCTTCCCACAACATCATACTATAAAACTACACAAAGTCATCTTGTGTTGTAATTAACATTTCTAAAGCAGTGAATGTTGCAAAATAATTTCTGTACTCGTTTAACCCTCATACGTTCCTCAGAAATAGTCGCATAAAAGATCCTAGTATAGCAATTCATCCATTTCTGGTCTGAAATTTGAACCAACAAATTCTGTTGCATATATAACGACAGATTTTAAAGAAATACATCTCACGATACAGACAAATAGACATCAATGATTACAGTATGTAAAAATAGTAAATGGGTGAATTTTCACCCTCAGGAAGTATGAGATTTAACACAATTGAAATCAGCCTTATTAGATAATAAAATAAAATCACACAAATCCGATAAATTTTACAATGGACATTTTTAACATGTTAAACACGAAGCAATTTCGTATCGCTTTCCATTCCAATTTTTATTTAAGTTTAAATACAAAAATGCGACTGTGCATAAGCAAAAGACTTGCTACCCCATTTCTGTTTAATCTGTTCGAATTAAATCTATTAAGACAATGTGAATATTTTTTACCATTATATTAATTATATATTGTTTTGTAAATTCGATGCCGTTAGTCCTCGGGGATTGTCATAGCGTTTAACGTGTTACAGAAATGCAAGTTGTCAAACAATGTACTAATCAGGGGTTGAAACGGTTCTGAAAATAACTGTTTGAAACAGTTATATATCGGTTCTTACTGAAACAGTTATGAAGAACCGAAGTGACGTTATAACTGTTATGAGAATATCGGTTCTCGCTTATATCGGTTACGGTTACGGTTCTTGAGAACTGATATTATAATGGTTCTATAACTGTTATTTTTAGGTTCTGCATTTCGGTTTCGGTTCTTCAGACTTCAGAACCTATAATATGTCCCGTATCGGTCTCATAGCGGTTTTGCAGTTCTGCAACTGATATTTTTTGGCTCTGTATCGGCTATACAGGGTGTCTCAAAATTCCTTCAACATCCGGAAATACGAGGTTCCTGAGATCATTTGATGGGACATTTTCCTTTGCAAAAATGACGTCCGCGGCTTTGTTAAGGAGTTATTCACGAAAAACACGGACCAATCAGAGCGCGGCTACAGCAAACGGAGCCCGAATCGGCGACAGTTCCCGCTTAGCGTGGCGTAGCCGTTGGCCGAGCCAGAGTCAATCCGCTGTAGCTGCGCTCTGATTGGTCCGCGTTTTTCGTTAATAACTCTTAAACAAAGCAGCGGACGCCATTTTTGCAAAGGAAAATGTCGCTTCAAATGTTCTCAAGAACCTCCCATTTCCGGATGTTGAAGGAATTTTGAGACACCCTGTATAGCCGATACAGAGCCAAAAAATATCAGTTGCAGAACTGCAAAACCGATATGAGACCGATACGGGACATACTATAGGTTCTGAAGTCTGAAGAACCGAAACCGAAACCGAAATGCAGAACCTAAAAATAACAGTTATAGAACCATTATAATATCAGTTCTCAAGAACCGTAACCGTAACCGATATAAGTAAGCGAGAACTGATATTCTCGTAACATTTATAACATTTTTTCGGTTCTCGTAGCTGTTTCAGGAATCGGAATCGATATCATAACTGTTTTCAACCCCTGGTACTAATGCAGCACGACAAATTCCGTTTAACGACAGACATTTTCTAAGCAGGCGATAGTTGCTAAACAATTTCTGCACGCGATATCGATAAACCCAAGGGCGTACAAGGGCGCAAACAAATTCCACGTGGTACGATATGATCGCGGGCCATTAACATTAACAGGATCGCCTAAGCCCACCTCGATTTACGGTCGTGTTGGGCATTCTCGGAAGTCAGGTCAGCGTTTAAGCGTCCCAATTAAGGAAGCCACAAACAGAATCGAACAGGAATCTCGACGGGCGCGGTTTGACGGTTCGAGAATCGCGATTGTCACGGCACAAGCGCGCCCCGTGACGTTTGACTCGGTTTACCGATTCCGAGGAACGGAATCACGGCCGAAGGCAACAGATCCGAGACAATACCTAACTGATTTCTCCCACGGTGTCAGCACGAGGTCCGTGAAAATCGCTCGGGGATGCCTCGAATCGATTGTCATCGAGAAAACGAACGTAATCTCGGTGGTCCTTCTATAGTCATGCTCCAGAGACCGCGAACAAGGCTAATCGGACCGTTGACAGTTTTTACTGGAAAATCTTATAATCGGTTTTACACTCTTTACGTTTTTATTTTTACTTTTTTATTCGAATTTGTACGCTGCTAAGTGATAGCGACCTAGGATGCGTTCAGTTTCGTCGAGAAATCGTTTTATATTTCCTGTGTCAATTTAATCCATTCAATATGAGAAATTTGTTCCCTATGTCGATTTTGATCCCATGAAAATTTTGTGTACTGTACTTTTTAATGGGTCGAATGTATTAGGTTGTTCCAAAAGTTTCTATTGTATTGGGTGCTATTGATATTGTTAACTCGTTCCTGATCGGAATTTATTTCAGCTATGGCCTTCAAAGTAGAGTTAGGCAACATTTTATTCGGATGACGGATAAAGACTAACGAATAAAACTTTATTCGACAACTGTTCAACGAATTTATTTCTTTGGGTATATTGTACTTAAAAAATAGCTAAAAATTTGGATAGTCGCATTCTTTTTATATCTTCATGAAGTAATGTAAAATTACTTTTCGCGATCCGTGAACCTTGTGTTAAAATTGCGGAAAGATTAAAAGTGATATGATTAAATTGACAAATTATTGGACGATGTGTATAGGTCATAGAGGACACTTTCGACATATTCTTTAAATAAAAACTGTAGATCACATTGTCATTTGATCGGTTCATTTTGGAAGCAGACGTCGGTAACAGTCTCTCGCGAGAACTGCAGCGGAAGGAACACGGCAACATTCTAAGAATCAGATCACGATCATCAATTGCGAGCAGCAGGCCGGAGAAACGTTCGTTCCTTCTTGTGCCCCGGAGGATGGTACTCTATTGTATCCGGTCTCTTCCACGTTATATCATCGGTACCGAGCGAACAAGTCCTACGTCGCATAAAGTCACGTCCACAGGCCACCCGCCTGCAACTGCTGCCCACTCGTGCTCGCCGGACCGAGTCGTGACTTCCAGCTCGCGAAAAGTTCAAATCGCTCGACGGAATCGACCCCATTCTTCAACAAAACGCGCGATTTCCCTATGAAATGCTACTCCTTGCAACCGACCGCTCGAACTCTGACAAAACCGCTAAATCTCTCAGAAACGACGAACTTGCTCAGACTTCCTCACGTAAATGATTCTTAACCAGAGCTGGAAGTAAAATACTACTTCAAAAAGTAAAAATTCTATTAATAGTAAAGTCTATTTTATTTGAAATCATACGTTCACTTTTAAAAGTAAAATATTTTATTTGTTAGAAAAAATTTTTAAAATAGTATTTCATTTGAAGGATTCTCAAAATAGTGTGAATTTTATTTGAGGGGTCATTCTACATGAAAAAATAAATAGAAAATATGGAATATATTTTGTTTATGTGGCACTTCGTTTTCCAGAAGATTGAGTTCGGTAATATTATGGTTTCTTATTATATTCAATATTTATGTTATAGATCATCTTATAATATTTCATGGAATATTATAAATATATGAATTGATTCGCTCCATTTGGATTTAAACACCCAATGTAGAAACAGAGGCTGAAAATTCAAGTTGTTCATAAAATAATAGCGAATCGTTTCTTCAGGACATGCAATATTGATTTATTAGGATGGCCAGTGTCGCCAGATCGATTAAATCGAGGGGAAGACAGTTTGCCACCTCTCTGATGATCAGAGTAATATGTGATACGTTACGCAGCACGTCACATGAAATGTCTACAGTCTTAGTGGGGGACGTTGGAGTGTCCTCATGGTAGTGGAATGGGAAAGTGGAAGGGGAAAAGGAGGAGAGGAAAAAACAACCAGTTTTGGTTGTTTCTGGCGACACTGAGGATAGCGTATTCTTCACTCTTCCGATAAACACCGTTCTGTTAAGATGTACATTATATTTTCCTTACAATTGTGTTTTAA
This sequence comes from Sphecodes monilicornis, assembly GCA_913789915.3. Taxonomy (NCBI): domain Eukaryota; kingdom Metazoa; phylum Arthropoda; class Insecta; order Hymenoptera; family Halictidae; genus Sphecodes; species Sphecodes monilicornis. The sequence continues at coordinate 12,656,708 of OU565297.1, read as the reverse complement.
ATAAATAGTTTTTTGTTCAATGATCTTTGGGTTGCTTGATCTTCTACCGCAATAGTGTATTTAAAACCGCCCACAAAATACTACTTAACGAAAAATTAAGATTTCATTTTACGTGGTAGATTATCAAAATAAAAATATTTAATTTGCGGAAATTGTACTGTTTATTTGAAACAATATTTTATTTGAAATGTATGCTATAATTTGAATTGTATACTATAATATAAAATATTTAAACCTTGCGTTAAATGGTATTTCAAATATTTCTTGACGGTGAAAATGGATTCTAGAAATAGGTAAAAGGAATAGCAAAAATTTAATAAACATGCAAGAAACCATAATATTTTCTCGAAAACGTGGTGTCAAATGAAAAAAAAATTATTACATACATATGATTTATTTTCTTATGTAGAATCGCTTTCCCAAAATTCTCACTATTTTGAGAATCCTTCAAATGAAATATTATTTTAAAAACGTTTTCTAATAACTAAAGTATCTTATTTTTAAAAGTGAACGTACGATTTGCCCTTGTCAGCGGTAACGCGCCATTGCAACGAGGACCGCCCCAAAGAGACGAGTAAGAAGCTCAGAAAATATGTTCACCCCTAAAATTTCAATATACCAATGGGTCGCGTTATGAGGCGCACGACCACAAGGTGGACGTCGGACGAAAATAAAGGAACGGTCCCGCAAACGAGAGTCCCAAAAAGCATCCTCGGGACCGGAACGATCGAACCCTGAGACTTTTCGTTTTTGCAGATTCCGCGTTACGTGCCCATAATGTCTTACAGGCGGCGGCTGCGCGATTTCGGCGTCGTCGGTCTCGCAGGTCGCAGCGTGAACTCCTTTTCACCGGATATTACGCTCGCTGCCTCGAGAACCTGGGAGCCCATAACCTGACGAATTAATCGCGGACGTACGCGACCGTATCTTACCGCGGACCCGGCCAAAACCTTTTTTCGCCGAGAGTTTACGTTGTCATCGTGCCGCTGCAATTTCAGAGTTGAACAGCGTAGCGGCTGCAGCTCCTGCTCTCTGCCACGAGACACCGTGTCTTGTTAGTGTAACCCAGCATAATGAAGCGTAAATTGCCGCGGCGGGTCCCACCGACGACCACTGCAATGCTACCGCCTGCTAGAACCGCCGCCATTAGAGGATGCTTTATAATTGGTGTCGGTACCCAATCCTCAGGGAAATCTGATTTTTGTCTTCTTTCTTTGGAACCTGATTTGTCCTGGCTATATGGTGGGCAGCTGAGAATCATAGTAGTGTAAGTCCAAATTCTGAAGATTTAAATTAACCCCTTGCGCTACGATTTATTTTACGGTTTCCGTTATTGGAATTTCTTTGTATTTCATAATTTCCTAGAAGAAGGGAAAAATTTATATCTATTGTATTCCTATATGTTCTTCAATGGCTGTACATTAACAACAACAAAATAGAATTTTATTTAGACTTTTAGAATTTTAGTAGACTTTGTTCAGAATCTTCATCACGAGTCTCACACGATACTGTAGGGCAAGGACTTAGTACTGTTTTTTCAAATTTTATTTACCGGCGGCGTTAACGCTAATCCTATCAGCACCGATCACATTACCGGTCCAAGATTATTTCTTAAACAATTTTTCGGTCCCATTATACAGGAGTCTAGTGTATGCAGAGATGTAAATAGTAACTAATCTATTGTTGTATACACTATAACCCATGCAAACGCCAACACATCACAATGACCAAGTCGCAGACACGACAGCCTAAACAATTGAGTCACCAGAACTACATAGGACCAAACAACCCTTGGACTTTTCCTCTTCCACGTCATTCTTTTCACAACGTATCTTTCCCACTCCCTTCCACATTCTCTTCTCCAAAATAGTTTGTATATAGCAGCCCGCCGAAACATCATCAGTCAATTTCTCTTGCAAATTCGAACTAGAAAGTCACTTTGTTGTACCTTATTTCGCCACCGTACACAATTCTGTAATAAAACCTCTTTACGATTTATATAAAATGTTGCACACGATTTCTAAACCCGGAATCAAACACTACTTCATTTGAAATGATACGTGCACTTTTGAAAATAAAATATTTTATCTGCGGAAATTTTACTGTTTATTTAACCCCTTGTCCTACAATTTAGCTGTTTAGCCGTGTGCTCGAACTTGCGCAAAATGTATTCGTCTTATGACATGTATATTTCGGCGTAACGAAAGGAATTGTGAAATAATAAACACGTTTGGGCACAAATAATACTTTTAAGATGTGTGGGAAGTAATTATGATCAATTTATCGGTGATCAATAATTATTTATAATTTGAAAGTGGATAATGTATCAGTAACAATTTGTAAATTAATACTTCCTTTAAATTAATAATGTTTTGAGAAAACTCGTAGAAAATTAGTAATCTTCGTGTTAGTGTTGTTTACGTTTGGTCCGAACGAAGTACCACGAGACAGGTTCGTCTTTATTGTTTTTGGTCCAAATTTCTTACCACGAGTCTCACTCGTTGTTGTAGGACAAGGGGTTAAAATAGTATTTTATTAGAATTGTAGAACAACGATTACTTAAAATAGTATTCGAAATATCTTTTATCTAAAATTTTACCCAGGTCTTACTGTATGACTATTCCCAGAGCTTCCACCTAAGAGGATAGAACGGCTACTGCATATTTGTTCCTTCTACATTTCCTGCGTCAGATGCTGTGCTATATTTTCCATCGAACATGGAGCATGAAAATTGATTCACCCGATCCGGGCCGGATAAAGACACAGGAATAAAATTACAATTTCTCCGTCGGTGGAGCCGAACGAGTTAATTACCGGCGCTAGCTTTGCTCATAAATCGAACATCGGAATCAGCGTGTAGCCGGTCCGCGGGATCATGTTCCCCTCTGTGTCAACCACTCCCGCGTCTTGTCCACGTCGGGAATTATAATTGCAGATCTATATGGCGTGCTCGTAATCCGTCGGATGGAAGCCCCGCGGCGGCGGCGGCGCGCGGCGGCCTCCGAGATTTACAGACGGATCCCGGTGTTCTCCAGTTTCCTACGCCTATTGGCATTTACACCTGCGCCCCATCCTTCTTCGTTTTCCGCGAGGAACACGCGCCCGCAATTCATTCTCGCGCGGCGATCGAGTTCTCGCTTTATCGCCGGCTGTATCGCCGTTAATTTATCGTCTGGTTCCCGGCCGCGGCATTAGAAAACGAGGAACCGTGCACCGACGCAGCCACAAATCATCCCGCGGGGACATAGCGTTGTCGTCGTACTCGTCGCCGGTGTTAAATGGATCAAATACGTGCCCGGCACCCTAATCTTCCAATAGGGGATACGCTACGATCGGTATTTTCTGCGGGTACGATCGCGAGCTGACGGAAAAACGGACGCGCTATCTCTACTAATAACACTGTCCAACACCAAATTTTTTTCCTAACAACTGTTGGGTGGTTCTTATAGAGTTTTTTGCGCTGATTCCGAATCTGCCCTTACTTTTTCACCTACACGTACAATTTTTGAGAAATTTGAGTTTGAAAAAAGACCTATTTTTCAACTTTAAACAAATATTGTGATGTTATTATAAAAGATATTGATTTGTTCTTTGCCAGCAAAAGATTCTGTAGACTTTCCTGAATACAGTGATATCCAATATTAATACATTATGAATGTTTAAACATGTTTAAATTATGTCAGCTATAATGAAATATATATAATATATATAGAAAATATATATATAATATAAATAATGAAATATACATAATATATATAAAATATATATATATATAATGTAAATAATGAAATATACATAATATATGTAAAATATATATATATAATGTAAATAATGAAATATACATAATATATATAAAAAATATATATATATATAATGTAAATAATGAAATATACATAATATATATAAAATATATATATATATAATGTATAATAATGTATATTATAATTATATTTCACATTAGCGATATTATATAGATTTCTGTATTAAACTATTCTTTTGTTACGAAAGATCTTTTTAGTATGAAATATACTATGAACAAGAGACTAACATTAAAAAGATACATAAAATAATTTATACAGAATAAATGTACTAATAAATAATAAACAACAATAGTATAACATTTAATAAAATTTAACATTTAAATAAGCTGACATAATTGTGCGATTATAACCACCGCATCGCCGTTACGTCGCGCCGCGTCGTATCCCGACGAACGACCGCGCTAGTGGAAGAGCACCACTGGCGGCAACTCATGTCGGGCGAAGATATTTTGCTTTCTGGTTCGGTTAAAATGTCGATGTTGCAAACTTCAAAGGGAGGTTTCTTAAGATAAAAGTCTGCTCTATTACGTGATATAGCACGATTTTACGCTGGACCCTTATTTTTTGAGATAAATTCAAAAATATCCTCAAAAATTGGTGCAAAAGTGGTGTCTCTCCGTCTTTAATGATTGTTTAAACATGTTTAAACATTCATAATGTATTAATATTGGATATCACTGTATTCGGGAAAGTCTACAGAATCTTTTGCTGCAAAGAACAACTCATTATCTTCTATAATAACATCACAATATTTGTTTAAAGTTGAAAAATAGGTCCTTTTTTCAAACTCAAATTTCTCAAAAACTGTAAGTGTAGGCGAAAAAGTAAGGACAGATTCGGAATCAGCGCAAAAAACTAGAATCACCCAACAGTTATTAGGAAACATAAAAAAAGTTGAAATTTGTTGGACAGTGTAATCTAGCGGGAAAAACGCAGAACTGCGTTGCGATGAAGTTATCAATTTCATCAAGGGAATAATTTTCTGGGTGAAAACTGGTATACAGGGTGAGGACTGTAACATAACTCGTAAGTTATTTGTTGTACGAAAAAAGTATTCAAACAAATGTTGCATGGTTTCCACCGAGACATACAGTCAGTGATGCCAGATCGGTTAAATCGAGGGGAATACAGTTTACCACCTCTTTGATGACCAGAGTAATATGTGATACGTTACGCAGCACGTCACGTGACCAGTCTACGGTGTTAGTGGGTGACGTTGGAGTGTGCTCAGGTAGTGGAATGGGATAGTAGAAGAGGAAAAATAGAAGAGGAAAAAACAACCAGTTCTGGTTGTTTCTGGCATCAGTGCATACAGTGCTGTAATCTGTTTTTTTTTTGTTGTTTTGCTTTTTTATCGTGATGCGAGGATCACCTTCAACTTTGTGAACTGAATGCCCAATATTTGTTCTGGAATTCGAATAAAGAACCAAATTCTGCGTAAAAAAGTATTATACCAAATAAGACTCGGGAGCAAAAAGAATAGAGATTTATTTCGATTTAAAGGATATCAATGACTACGGATTTTATACATTAATGAGAAAAATCAGGAGATGAAATACAGAAGAATAAAAATATCACAAGAATCTGAGATTATCGTTACGTTATTTTGGGGCATATTATAATTAATGAGAGCAGAAATACATTTTTATATGTATATGTATCTCATATTGCTTGTAATTGACACAGGCAATTTTTATTTTCGTCAGTCTATTAATAATATACACATTTAGCGGGTTTTGTATGAAATCTTTATCACGAGCGTTCTACTATTATAATGATATAAGCTCATTAAATGGCATCGTGATATAATCGTAATAATACGAGAAACCGTATTAAATCAAGACAATAGACGTTTAACTGCATTTCTCTCTCGTACAAGCGCACCATTATGTTTCCGCAGCGGAGACTGCAACGGCAATCTTTTGTTCATAAAACGCACGAGGCAAAGGCAGAATTGGCCGAAATAAAAAGGGGGAGCCTCTGTGAAATCTGAAATTATGCAGATCGCGGGGCCCATACGCCGGAATTTTGATGGCTGTGTGTGCTCCAGATTAATATTAATTTAATTCGTCACTCGCGGCTATGAAGGCAGCCGGTACGTTTGCTGTACGTTCTTCCTCTTCTTCCCGAACGATTCCCTTCTTTTTGCAAGGAGACTAATGATTAAGAAAGAACATAATCCCCGCGGAACTTGAGCTAGTCTACGCTGTCAAGTTATTAAAGTTTGCTCCTTCGCGCGACTGTCTTCTCCTTTGAAAATGCTCTTTCGCGTTGGCGAATATCATGCCTACCTCCTTATTAAAATTTACCGTCATTGCATTTGATGTTCTGTTTGTAATTTAAACGTTCCTCGAAATTCGTGGATTTTCATATTAAGATCAGCCACCTGGAATAATTCTGCATTCATTTTTTATTTTATAGTATCCTGGATCTTGAATTAATAAGCTGCATAGATTCATACAAAATCAAGATAAAAATTTTTATAAAATTTTGTTTCCCTTTGTTAGTACCTTATATTTTATTTCTTTTATTATATTTCCTTTGGTATTGCTCTTACAAATCGATTTTTGAAACTGTTGATGTGGGCAAGAGAATTCTATAGTAGCTAGGCTTTGTTAAATAAATTTATGTTTACATAAAAATTGTACTGCAGGTTATATGCATTTATGACTCAAATATGTACATGTTAATACAGTTTTGTAGTGTTTATAGATACACTATTAGTAGAATTAATTGAAATTTGAAAATATGAAAATATGAACAAAAGTCGTATTCTATTCGATTGAATTATTGTATTTTTAGTATTTCTGAAAATTTCTATAGTCAATGAATGTATTAACACCCACAGTCTACTTATGATATGCTAAAATATGTATGATGCAAACAAACAAATAAATGTTTCAATAGATGCAAACACTCTAAATCAGAGATGGGCATTTTTGTATCAATTGAGACAAAACCGTCTCCAGCATAGCAGCCACCATTCCCCACCAAGGACGTGCTTTGCTCGTCGCGAACAGTGCGCAGGCTTAGCGCATGAAAGAGAAGTTGGTGGGAGAAGCAGAAGTTTCAGGGGCCCCTACCGTGCCCATCACGGCACTAAATCAATCATAAGAAACAGAAGTTAAATGAAAGCGTAAGTATTTCTCCTTTTAATAATTTCAATAAATTAAACGGAATGTAACAACATACTTCTACTCTAGTATCTCTACAATTTGGTATTTGGTATTTTATTATGCAAAATATTGCATAACATATTACGAACAGAAATATTCCTAGCTAATAAAATATTTTAACGTAGGAAATAATTTTATTTGTATTTGTGTAGTTTATGAAAATAATTTTTAGAAGTATGAATAAACATGAATATCCTTAAATTGTAGATAAGAAGTTACAAATTCTTTCAATTTCAAGTTTGAAGGACATTATCAAGAATCTTGCTTTACTAAAATATTCAAACGAACTCATTACATTGAATTATTCCGCATTTCAATGGCAGGGTTGAAAAGTGGGAATGACCAAATCTTCTGAAGAGAAGCTAATTTCAATAATGTATTATCAGTGAATGTGAACGTTGCAATGGGAATTGGTTTGATCGTACAGAAGTGCATTCGGCATCCAATTTGATAAATCCTCGCGATCAATTAACACGTCGCGCGGTGGTAAGTGCAGCGCAGGAATCCGCGATAAAATTGCAGAACCTTACACTTGGACAGAATCGGAAGAGAGGAACGAGTCCGATAGCCATGTTCGGCACGCGAGCGAATCGATTGCAGCGGTGTGTTGTACGGTCGATTGATTAATCGAATCGTTCGCCGTTAAGTTGAACAGTGTGGGAACCAGGAAGTGAAACTTATAGATCACAGAGCCATGACTAGACGTCCGGTATTAAACTTCGAGGGGTACTGTTGACTGTAAACTGTAAGTGAGCTGTCGACTCGGGTCAACTGTTCCTCTCGAGCTTCCTAGTGGCGGTTAACAGACGATTAATTAATCATCAGTCAATTGAATCGGCCGTTTTGCTCGGTCGAAAGAAGCTTCGGCTCGTAAAACGAAGTGTTATTAGCTGGGCACCGCTTCGTTGCATTTATATCATGTCATAATTGTCTACAGTCGCAAAAACGGTAGAATAGAAACTCCAACGAAGATTAACTGCAGCTTCCTTTTAACCGTTTCATTCAATGAAAAATCTACGAGCACTGGTGTCCGTTACAATCATTGTACGAAATTAAAATTTTCTACCTGAATTGCAACAAGCTGGAGTGAAATAGCAATTATTTTCTACTTTAATGTGTTTCATAGGTTGAAAATAATATAACAGTATTTTTAAGATCTTCTAATGTTTTCCTTGTTTTAAATTACACCTACTTGTTTCTATTTTATTTATATTTTAATGTGTTTCATAGGTTGAAAATAATATAACAGTATTTTTAAGATCTTCTAATGTTTTCCTTGTTTTAAATTACACCTACTTGTTTCAGTCAAGTAGGATCAAATAGCAATTATTTTATATTTTAATGTGTTTCATAGGTTGAAAATAAGATAACAATATTTTTAAAATCTTCTAATGTATTCCTTGTTTTAAATTACACCTACTTGTTTCTGTCAAGTAGGTTCAAATAGCAATTATTTTATATCTTAATGTATTGCATAGGTTGAAAATAACATAACAGTATTTTTCAGATCTTCTAATGTTCTCCTTGTTTTAAATTACACTTGTTTCTGTCGGAAATGCATGAAATCCGCTGTCTGGAAATGAATGAACATCGTGAAACAAAATATTCTTTGTTATAATTAGACTGCGGATCTTTATGCGAAATAAACATTGTCCGAGTCAGTTGTTCGGAACAGAAGTTAAATCAAAGTGCATTTCTTCTTTGAATTATTTTAATAACCCGAGAATAACGTAACAACAGTATTCAATTCTTTTAATGCTCTCACAGTTTTGTGTTTGATCAGTTTTGTCATAAATGCATAAAATCCACAAATTAATTATAATGTTCTCTAATGGATCAATTGTAAAAAACAGAGGTTAAATAAAAATGTATTTCTTCTTTTAATAATTTTAATAAATTGAAGAAAGTGTGATATTACTTTTGATTTTTTCTAATGTATTTTTACAGTTTGGTATTTCACCTAGTCATTACTATCACAGATGCACAATATCCACAATTTATTGATCTTTATTCACCGTTAATGCAGCAGGCAGATCAGCATATCACTTAAAGGTTTAGAAAAAGTGCTGCTATTAATGTAAGTTTGAAATTAATGCAGTTCAAGCATTTTTTGATGAATGTAAATTATGAGTTAAAATAATGTCTAGAAAAAAGGTTGCTACTAATGCAATGTTGCAAAAAATTACTATCGAGTAGAAAGTCTTAAAGTTAATGCATTTCAAGCACTATTGATGCATATTTTTTGGAGAATGTAAGTTGCGAGTTAAAACAAAGTCTAGATAAAATGTTGTAATTATTGAAATTTTGAAAAGAGTTGATGAGTAATAGAAAATGTTTAAATTAAGGTAGTTCAAGCATTTTTAATCCTTTTCAGAGAATTTAAATTTTCGAAGTGGTATATAAATAGGATTTACAATATTTATGTAGTTATTTTTTATTATTATTTGAACTGTTTGTGTTAATTGCTGCGCTTGTAGCGATTTAATAAAGTACGGCTCCCTTCTGTGCAGAGGAAGCACCTTAATGCAGTTCGCCCGTCCATCACGCTTGCAATTTCGGGAGTCTTGGTCCCCTTTCCTCGTACATCAAAGTACCACACGTCTCAAATCTTGAATATCATTTTAATTATCGTACACCATAACTTTCTTCTCTCAAATTTTAAGAACAAAAATTCAGTTTCAGTTTCTTTTAATCCACCTCTGTAAAAATGCAAATTTCCATGAATTTCTTTACGTCAACACCATTTTTTTATTCACATTCTACTACAATATATGCAACTACTTCAGTATTTATCACAGATATTTGTTAACCGAGACAGCGATGCTCTTTCCTCGCGAAAATAACAAAAAGTCTATTTAATTCACGATTTTAGTAAAGCATGACTATTTATATATCTTACTTATTTCAATATTTTAAATAATCTGTCAATTGCTTCTTGTTATTCAGAAGATCAAATTTTCTTAAAATAAATGATAAAATTTATGCTCAAACTGTTATTAATCATTCTAACGTTTTGAAAAATTCAGAATCTATCATAAAAAGCTATTAGTACAAGCTAACATTGTTAATTATACCCATATTAGAATATATGATGGAACTCTTTTATTTTATAAATATTTATCAAATGTATAGTTTAGTTACATCTGTTTTACCCTTTAATATTAGTATAATTAACAACGTGCAAAAACTAAAGAAAACGTTTGGAAAACTTTATTGATACTTTGTGATAACAATTCTATTCCAATTCTATTCCATAAACAATAAACAGAAAACATTTAAGTTATTAAATTTCATTTTCGAAAATTAAAAACTATAAGATGGGAAAGGAATGAAATGAGATTCTTTTCATCGAGTCCACATGATAAAATTTCCATTAATACAAGTTAAATGTTACAAACAAATCACGCATTCAGAATGTAGATTTAATATGTGTTACAATGATTGTTGACTGTTTCAATATCGACGATCAACTTATCTATACATGACTGTGCTACATTTTAAATACCTTCTAGTTTGAGAGTAAAAAAACTGTTAATTTCAGATGTTGCAATGTTTGTCACCAATGGCGGCCATACATTATTGATGTACCAATAAACGGCCCTCTCGAAAACAGCGAATAACTTTTTGAAATATTTCGCTCGGAAAAAAATTGAGAATAAAGTTAAAAGTTATGTTAATATTACTGTGAAAACCCAGAATTTTTCAGTTATTGTTTATTCTAAAAAAAATTCCCAAAAACATAGTGAAGGTGGTCTACCCCATCAAACAGAACCTGTCAGAGAGTTCCATAACATTTTCGATCCTCGCTTTCTCGGCACCGCAGAGTATTTCAACACTGATCGTATGCACATCGAAGCGAGTTGTGTACGCGTTCCGCGTGAAAGTGCGTACGCGTCGACACGCGGCATGATATCCGCAACGTGACAGTGAATGTTCGCTGCATGACCCTACGGCACGCACCTGCCTGACCTCCGCCCGAACGGGCCACGTGCATTCGAGCCTCGGTTCAACAGGATGCATCGCGCTGCCCACGCGCCTCGACGCAACGCTTATGCAATTCCTGGAATCCTACGGGAGGGCATGGAAAGGGCGTTGCATCGGCGATGCAGTCAAATCATCGTAAACCTTTCGCGCACTTGCCGATGCTCGGCAAAACTACCAGGGAGTTACGCTATGAATGCGCATTTTATGATTGCGATCGACGAGATAAACCGTTTCATGAAACGTTTACACGGTTATTGCGAATTTGTATAAATTGAATGCACCAGGGAGAGAATTTTACAGCGCCTCCCCCCTCCCACCTCGTTCGCGCACGTTTTTATACTAATCCCTATTTTCTTTTTAATTTCAAGCAGTTATATGTTCAAGGAAAATTCGTGCTTCGTCGTGGACCGAGAGTTTAACTATGGGATGGCGTGTTATTCGAGGTTATGGGAGCCTTCTTGCAATATTCTAGTTTGATTTAATCTGTGATGAATCCTTTGATTGCTGGAAATAACGCAGTGTTATCGTAGTATGGACTTAAAATGGCTATGTCTATAAGATACGTGTTATTATATGAAGATTATAGAGTGTATGCAATTAATATTTTCTACATTGACTGTAAAGAAAAGAATGTAGTTCCTTCCATTGATTTTCAACTATTTATTGGAAGTGCTAATAATATTATTTTTAAAGGCAATCTAATCGATACATTCTCTAAAATAATATTATTATAAGACGCATTCTTTAAAATAATGTTCTTTTCATTAAATACATAGCAACAATATTATTTTTAAGAAAAAATATTGAAAATTGATAATACATTCAGCGTTGAATTCTTAATAACATATGGTGTGATTTAATTATTGATTTACAGATACTATACTGAATCATTGAATTATTCGTAATACATTTATTAGGCATTGAATTATTGATGACAATTGTACATTAAATTATAAATTAATGAATTATTGAATTATCGATAATATATTGAATCATAGAATCATTGAATTATTGAATTATTGTATTATTGGTAATACATTGAATCACAGAATTGATGATAATATTCAAGTCATTGAATTATTGTTAATACATCGAGTCATCGAATTATTGATAGTATACTGAATCATGTGTATTAAATCATTGAATTATTGATAAATATATACCTATATCAAATCATTGAATTATTAAATTATGGATAATATTGTATATTAAATCATTGAATTATTGAATTGTCGATAATATCTTGAATCATGGAATTATTGAATTATTGCTAATACATTGAATCACAGAATTGATGATAATATTCGACTCATTGAATTATTGTTAATATATCGAGCCATCGTATTATTGATATTATACAGAATCATTGAATTCTTGAATTATTGAGTTATTGTTAATATATCGAGACATCGAATTATTGATAGTATACTGAATCATTGAATTCTCGAATTCTTGAATTATTGAATCATTGGTAATACATTGAATCACGGAATTACTGATAATATACGGAGTCTTTGAATCATTCAAATTACAAGTGAATGAAAATATTAAATTAAATGGTTGCTGAATGAAAAATTGAGTGAACGAAAGAAGGTGATTATAAATGCGTAACGTGTAATTTCATTGACATTCGAATTCGAACAGCGACGATAGGGTCCGTCGATAAGGGAATTACAATTTATCGTGGGCGTAGTGGTATTTGTGGGAAATAAATTAGCTTGCACGCCACAGCTTGTACCCATACGAAACACGGAATGCATCGTTGTTCATTCATCAAGCTGGTGGTTACGCTACTCGAGTTACACCACCGCCTCGTCGTTTCCGCATTTTTCATGAAACGAAGTTCCGAAGGACGAGTTTCTCTCCTTATACAGTAACAACTGAATCGAATCCAATCACGGAAGTCGATTCAGGAAAAATGATGTTCATTAACACGTACCTTGCCACGAAAATCATTAAATCTTCATTCCCGTAATCGGATTCCGCTTTATATTGTAAGTTCAATTTTCTCAAGCTGTACAACTCCATTTTTAATGGCGGACTGTTTGCGATGCAACTTAAATTAATGAGTGTTATCTGCAATGTTGTAACAGTTTATTACAATTTAGTAGCTTCACACAGCTTACTATAATGACAAGTTTATTTTATCGTATCCTTAAGAGAAATAAAAGTTTCAGTATATCGATGTTTCGCTATTGTTCAGGCTATACAATTAATATAATAAACGTTTTATTTTATTACAAAATATAACATCAATGTAATAAACTCTCAGTGATAATGTATAATTATTAGACTGCGGATCTTCATATACAATAAAAACAGCCTACATAAATTGTATGAAACAGGAGCCGAATAAAAATGTCATTCTTTCATAATCAACTGAAACTAACATATTGCTATTTTCAAATTTGTTTAAATTGTTTTAAATTGCACTTACTCATTTTTGTCATGAATCTATGAAATCCGCAATTTAATTATTATAATAAATATAAACGTATAAAATTTGCAATCTCGTAATACCAGATAAATATGTTTTCTGTGAGTTACAAATCTTTGAATCTTTTTATTAAACATTCCTCTCCAGCATTATAATTTTGAATAATCATTATACCGATTGAATTGTATGAATGGACGCATTTTATATAATACATTTATGATAAAAATACAATATTCAAGGAACTTAAGAAACTGTTGTATTATATCCAAACTTGTTTAAATTATTAAGATTAAAACTAAATATCTATGTAGCTCCTGTACCCTGCAGTTAATATACATAATTCTTATTTTGCATAAAAGTCCGCAGTCTAATACTCACAGTCTCGATTTGAGAACATGTTAAAGTTTATTATCACAATAAAAAATGAATCAACGCAAAGAGTCTCGGATTAATTAGAAAGCGTCATGATCAAATCGTGTTGTGTGTCTCATACTAATTTGCTCAATAATTGAAAACAGGGAATATGAAAGTAATATGAGTGAAAAATGGTCGCGGAACTGCCTCGATCATTGCCAATAAAGATCGCGATCGGAATACTTGTTCCCTCTCGGTTTATCTGATACGTTTCTTGATCGGAGATCGGACGAAAATTAGGGGTGGCCGGGTTCAGGTCGGTCAGGATTCCGAAATAGTCGATTTCGAGAGATTACAGGGTCGATTAATCGCCGGTAGATTGCACGAACATTATCGGGGGGTCGTAAAAATCATGGAAAGCGACGATAATCCACGGCGAGGGCAAACACCAGAGTTTATGGTGATTGAAATTTTACGGAACGGGGCCTGGCTTGAAGTGTAAATCTTGGCGCGAAGCGATTATTAAACGTTTCATTGTAATTAACGGGTGGGGCAACGGCGTGGTATTAGGAAATCTTAATTAAAATTTTATGCTGGTTAATTTTTAGTTGAACCGTGCGCGTGTGACGGGATGCGAGAGAGGAGACGTCGACGAACACCTTTTTCTCTCCGGTATGTGAAACTCCCTTCAGCAGCAGGAGGCAAAAAGTCTAGTAGCTGTATCGAGTTTTAGACCGTGATAGCATCGATGAAACGCTTCTTGCGCTTCCGGTGCCTGTAACACGAGCTTCTCTGCCAATATAAACATGACATATTTTTCAGAAAATGTTTCGGAGTCAAATGGAAATACAGGAATTTGTTTTCTAATATCTCAATTTCTCAGACATTCTGTCGTTGAATTATAGATGATTAAAATTCTTACTGTTACATAGTCTTTCTCCAATCAGATGGATATACAAGAATTTCTTTTTTGATATTTCTATTTATTTGACAATCTGTCGTTGAATAATAGGCGAATACAATTTTTACTGTCACATAGTATTTCTTTAATGTGTTCATGAGATGATTCCTGTCGCCATATTCCGTTCATTTTAATTTTCAGAAAAGATTCATTGCTTATATACTGGTACAGGGGATTAATGTATTTACTTTTGATATTTAATTGGTTTTAAGATATCAATAAAAGTCGGTTTACCTTTTTAACATTTAGCAATGGTTGGATTTACGGGCTTCTTTGAAAATGTGTTTGGCAGCAAACATTCATTTGTTGTGGTGGAATGTAATTTTATATTGTTACATAGTTTTTCTTCATAAATGGTAACATATTTTTATCGATATCAGAAAAGAACTTGTACATTAATATATAGTTAATATAATTGTTATTTAATTTCAATCAAGAGGACTGGGTGGAAAATATAAATTCCTGGTTACTATTTATATTAGATATTTTAAATTCTATCAATCTAATATTTATAAATCTTGTACTTTGAGTAAAAATATCTATATTTCTACAAGTTTTAATTTTATGGACTACTACTTTGAAGAACAGTCACAATGTATGTAATAGTTTTATGAAAATCTTGTTTTAATTTGTATAATTTTAAAGATGATGAAAATTTATGAATTATTTTGTATAAAAATACTGTTTTTCTATGAATGTCATGGTGTGAATACTCAAACAAAAATGATCACTACATTTTATAAGTACTTATAACAATTTTATGGATGGAGGGACAATGAAGGGAAATGGTTGTAAATATTTTTTGTACATCGATCAAAATGGTTGTAAATATTTTTTGCCTTCCTAAAACATGAAAAAAGAAAACATTTTATAAGTACTTATAAAATGTTTTATAAGTACTTATAAAAATGGTTGTAAATATTTTGATCGATGTACAACAAATATTTACAACCATTTCCCTTCATTGTCCCTTCATCCATAAAATTGTTCAGAAAAGATTAATAATTGTGGTTATTTTGTGTGTTTCTTCTAATACAGTAAGCTTGATCGATATGTTTATTGTTGTATATTTTATTCAGTACCATTCGCAACAATCATGCATGCCTCTCACTCTAATAAAAAAACATTTTTACAAGGCTGTATCTTGAAAAAACATAATACTTTAAGATTGATTTGGTCCTTCAACTAGCAGCCATTGAAAAATGGTTTTCTCCATTTGACACGTTGCCCAACTATAATGCGTACGACATTCTTGTAAAAGCCGAACGTAACTCCACCGAATCGTGGCCTAACGCCTGCAACTATGTGTGTAAATGTACACTTATCGAAAACACGTCCCGTAAATTCAGTTTTAAGTGGATAGCATCGATTAAAAGCTAACAAACGCGCGCCGGATCTTATCTCTCAACGTGGACACACATCGGTTTACGGGAAGCCACGGTTGCAGGCGTCGTTCAATCAGGAATTTCTGGCATTCGAATTTCTATTAAATCTCTTGTAGCCTACAGTATACTTTCCTCTCGGCTTTTTTCTCGGTTGAGAGAAACTCCCTTTGAACCAGGCAACCGGCTGAACGCGGGAGTACTCGCGCATCGTCGAGTTCCTGCAACAGCTTTCTGCCTCCACAAAGTGAATCCTTGGAAGTTGCTTGGTTTTTCTTGGCAGAGACAAACTTTCTTAATTTCTGGTTACACGTACTGGAAGATATTAATTTTTATGTTGCTCGTGATTGCATAGCATTAATAATGTAACTCCTCTAATATGAACTTTGCTTTTATAGAACTTTGAAAATAGAATTTAATACATGCATAATGAATTCGTTGCTCTCGTAATGAATTACAGAAATTAATTTCTGAAGCCACGTTTAAATTAGCCAGCACATAAACTATTAAAAGACGGAACATAGCTGTAATTTCTCATTTTTGAACTTTACTTATACAGAAGCTACAAAATAGAATTTAATCCACTAACTAATAATATATTCTTTGCTTTCATAGTGACTTATAAAAATTAATTCCCAAAGCTATACTTAAATTTGTCAGAAAATACATTATTCAATAAATGGAATATAACCATATCTACTTAAATCTTAACTTTAATGATACAGAAGCTTGAAAATAGAATTTAATCCACTAATAATATTACATTCGTTACTTTCATAGTGACTTATAAAAATTATACTTAAATTGGTCAGAAAATACATTATTCAATAAATGGGATAAAACCATAACTATTTAAGTCTGAACTTTAATGATACGGAAGCTACAAAATAGAATTTAATCCACTAATCCACTAACATTCGTTACTTTCATAGTGACTTATAAAAATTAATTCCCGAAGCTATAATTGAATTGGTCAGAAAATACATTATTCAATAAATGGAATATAATCATATCTACTTAAATCTAAACATTAATGATATAGAAGCTTAAGAATAAAATTTAATTCACTAATAATACAATATTCACTTTTTTAAGGAATTACAAAAATAAATTGTTATGCTAGATATAAATTAGCCAGAGAAAAAGTTGTTGAACAAATGAAATGATAAGTCACTGACTGTTGACGAATTGCAAATCATTCACTCAAACATACTCATTGGTATTTGAAAAATTTATTTACTAGGTTCAAAATGTTTTATGGAATTGAAAGTGTAGAATTGAAACGATTATAATTATCCAAACACTAGTTTGTATTTATTATTGAATTGAAGAGTAAAATAAATTACACAAAATTAAACAAAATAACAATAGCTTCTTGATGTTTAAATAATCTGTTACCAATTTTAGAGGATACATGATTCTGAAGTCTCCAATATTAAATTAAATCTTTACAATTCAAATTATCATCTAATAATGCTTAGAGTAAAAAATAGAAAGGGACTGGTTAAAAAATGCAATTGCATTCGAACGAATATGTGAAAAACGACCCACAATCGAGGATTAAACACTCTTATTACTCAACATCGATTTTTCCCATTCATAATTTGCATCACGAAACGAATAATACGTAGTTCCAGTAAACATTCGCACGAATTAACTTCCGACGCGTTAAATGTTTATGGCGACGCATCTCGCTGGCGTAAAATTCGACGATAAATCGGCCCGAGCCATTTCATCGGCATTTCACGTAGCCCGTTTTCGTTATTACCGCATTCCGGACCATGCTCGATGCGATTTACAATACGCGCGGTCGCGTCCCGTTGATATCTCGTAATTCCGCGCGCGTGATCGTTCGCGATACCGAATCGCGCGGAACGAATCGACTCCGTACTTTGTATTTCCGAGTATTTCACCTGGCCCACGACCCCGCGACCCTACACGTCAAGTACGCCGAGCCCTGGCCCAGCCTCGAATCACGAAAATTAGCGGAGGCATGATTTATAATGGTGTAATGGGAGCGCGAGATGAACCGGCCGCCATTGTTGCGCCACGAGGCGTTATTACCGGCTGACCCCGATCCCCACCCCTGGGGCAAATATAGGATGATTGCGAAAAATTCGTGTCCATGGTAACTTTATGGGGATACTGTGTCACTAGCATTTTTGGAAAAAATCACATTCTTTTGTTTAGGCAATTTGACAAAATACGAACGAATTAAACCTGTGTGCACCTGAATAGTGTAACATACTTTATTTCCGTTCGCTTGTGTTTGTTGCAATTTGTTGTATACATTTAATCATATCTAATCATTTTTGAATCATATGAATATTTCAAATAAATGAGCTTGCAGAAATTCATTTCTTTACGAATTTGATTTTCTTTTTTTAATCTTGATGTTTTGTATCTTATGATTAGACTGCGGATTTTATGTAAGAATTTATGGCAAACATTATGCCGAATAAATTTATATTTGATTTCAATCACTTGCAATTGGCAGAGAAAATTTTTATTTTACAAAGAGATCCTCAGTCGACTTATAATAGTTATAAACGTGAAGATAAAATATACAAATTTTTACATTGAGTTTTGATTTGTAAATTGCGTAATCAAATGTAAGAGTCCCTCTAAAATTCTAAATAATTTGAATTCCCTTGCAACATAGTTATCCACAAAATTGAATAAACCATCTAAAGCTTCTCCTGAAAGACACATGACCACCTTTCGCTCGGAAATCCTTATACCGACATGAACCGCAATAATTAATGTAACAACTGTCCTTTCGCAGATGTGCCGAAGAAAAATTGATGATTGATACAGCCAGTGCCCTTTTATCACAACGAAATCTATCTTCTGCCCTCACCAAATCCACGCATGAAACGCAACATCAATTTATAGTTATGGTGGCGCGCCGAGTGAAAAGGCTGCGCGATTTTTCCCGTTTGAAATTGAAATTGGTCTCGTCGCGCGCTTTCCAGAGTTTTACTGTCGTCTCGGAACCAATGGCAGAGCGAGTAACTGCGAGCAACAAATTGGCAAACTATAGGGGAGCCACGGGATTGACCATCGACATTTATGACAGTCGCCGGACATGGGGGGGCCGAAGAAAAAGTAGCAGTGTGCGGTTTAGCGCCTCCGTCATCCGCGATTCTCGCCTTTCCCATTGGGGTCGCGCGTAAATTTATGTCCGTGTGAACTCGTACCGGCGTTTCTTCCAGGTTAGGCGACTTCCTCATTGCCATTTCGCGGTGTCGCGCCACGGAAATTCGTTATCGACCACAGTCCGCAAAACCACGGCGAATTTATCGGCCGTTCCCATGCTGCGGGGCCCCCTTCGCGATTTGCGTCAAATAAATCCGGGACACCGAGCTGACTGAACAACATAACTGTTGCATCCAATATGGAAAAAGTCGTGAAAGATTTTCATGCAGAAGAGAAATGGCCTATCACGATTGTTACAAAGTGGAGTGAAATACGAAATTATTTGCTTCTGTCAGGAGATTTGGGGTAATAAAAACAATGCTTTATTATCACACTTTAATTCTAAGGTTAATTGAGCATAAAAGGTCCCACCTCACCGATTTTGATAAAATTTAAATACGTTGTAAAACTCAACATTCTGAACAACTTTTTCCTATACATGTAACCGTCGCTCAGCCTTAGTTTTTGAGATATTTGCGAAAAACTACAGCTACTACTACATTGAATTTTGCTTATGCGTGCACGTCCGCGCCGTGCGTATGCGTCAGCATGATGCGACCGCTCGTCAACTTTTTCTATAAATGTATCACGCGATTGTCGAACGATCTATATACCGCGTAAACTTTTCAAAACATATAATAATGAAGAATGAGTATGTTACGGTAAATGTGATTAATCCGATGATTATGTATAATTGGTTATTATATACATGTATAATCACCATTAAGTTTGGTCTGGGTTAAGTCCTAAATATTCAAGAATTGGTAAATGTGATGAATTATTGAATATTTAGGACCTAACCCAGACCAAACTTAGTGGTGATTGTATATAATAACCGGCAATTATACATAATCACCGGATTACTCACATTTACCGTAACATGCTCATTCTTCATCATTATATGTTTTGAAAAGTTCACGCGGTATATAGATCGTTCGACGATCGCGTGCTATATTCGTAGAAAAAGTTGACGAGCGGTCGTATAAGCAAAATTCAATGTAGTAGTAGCTGCAGTTTTTCGCAAATATCTCAAAAACTAAGGCTGAGCGATGGTTATATGTATAGGAAAAAGTTGTTCAGAATCTTCACTCTGACAACATATTAAAAAATCATCGAAATCGGTGATGTGGGACCTTTTATGCACAATTACCAATGCGTGTGTTTCACATGACTGCGTGGAAAAGACTGCAACTTCTCGATGCAAAGAAACAAAAGATGTTACTGTCGCACGACACGCCACCAACAATTAACTGAATATCTATACATGCCGATAATCTAGAGCCCGTGTATAGTACTTATCGATTTACACTTTCTTACAGCTTCCTTCATCCGTTGCAGTCTGAAGGGTTCTATTTTATTTCAGAATTTGCTGCAACATTATGTTCCTAATTACCAGACTACGGATTTTATGCATTTATAACAAAAATGAGTATGTGAATTGCAAAAGAGTGGAAATATTAGATGATTTAAAAAACACAATTATATTCCCAGTAAATTAATTATTAAGAGAAGAAGTCAATGTTTATGCAGCTCCTATTTCTTGCAATTGTCCATACAAATCTGCTGTCTACTAATTACAGTGGTTGATCAAATTATTATGAATATTTCGAAACCACTACTTATTTGAAGTTTTGTAACAAGTGGAATTAAAATTGTACTTATCATAATACCTCTTTTATTACAGGATATATTTTTATTTGTTTTCCATAACATATGACGACGATTTTATATATTTTGCAAATGAATGAACTGCTGCAATTAAGAGGCAGCTCAATTCTCGAATAATTCGAGTAAATCAATAAAAGGCAATTAAAAATAGAGTGCTGTGTTAAACGTTCTACGAATTTATGGTCTATTAATATTCGTGTTGATAAATTTTTACATTGTATATATAATGTATACCTTTTTAACTTCTCCAATTAATGCAATTTAAATATTGAAGCTGCTTGTAGCTACTTTTGCAGCCAAGTAAAAAAAAAATACAATAGTAATTATCAATTAAAAAGATTCAAAAGAGAGTATACTTTATTTTAATCATTACGATAGAGAGTTATCTATTTAGAAATAGACTATAATATTTTACACTATTATAGCAGATTAATATTTATGATTATGAGGATCTATCTTTGTGCAATTTCTTCATCTGTTATTATTAATTTGATCACCAACTATATATTCTTATGTGTAACTCTATTAACTTTTCTAGAACAGTTAATAAATACTACAATTGTTCTTAGAAATCATGTAATTTTTGCATATCATTGAGGAATGTGTAAATCAGTAAAATATGCAACGATTGTTGGAATAGTCAATGTCGAGTAGGACTGATAGGTGTTAATAGATCCAAGTTAAAAGTTGTATAACAACAATTTTAACTCTTTCAACATTTTTCCGACAAGAATATTTAAGGATTGACAATTGTCAAGCCCATACATGGTAAAAATTCACCCATTTTGCTTCTGTTAGATACTGTAAACTATTTGATTTCTATCTGCTTGTATTACAAGATGGATTTCCTTAAAACGTGATTTTAGAGCTATAAATAATATTTCATTTATAATATCACATTTTGAAATTACATTATATGTACAAGTAATAAATGTGACATTATAATTCCAGTTTATAATTTGCATTTATAATTTATAATTTGCAGTTTTAAAGTGACATTATTATAATTTGTGAACTGGAAATTATGTTGGATCTATAAAATGTAAAGCAAAAGTGGATGACGTATTATCCTAGAATCATTAAATGATTATTTTCGAGGACCGAATATGTGTGCCTAAAATGTTTTTATCAAAAAGTACGCGAACTAATTTGTTCACACTATATACAGTTCTTCCATAATCGTTATTTATATTGTTTCATTTTTTCATTTTATCTCGTCTTGGCTTCCAAATATTCAAAACATCTTAATACAAATATATTTTAGTTTTCAATAATATTGCAATTTAAACAGCAAATTTTATTTTGCTCTACTTTTTACGCATCACGAGTATACTCGTCATAACACAAAAGCTTGTCATTTCTCCATGACGAGTATACTCGTCGCTAACTGGATAAGGGTAATCAAGTGGACATTTCATACAATTTTCTTCACATCATGATGCACTATTCGAACAAATATTTGAGGGCAACTGTCATGTTTTGTTGACAGTTAATTTGATTTGACCAGCAGCCGTGCTCCGGAAACCGAAAAATCCGAGGCATATTACATCACGAAAGTTGAAGAGATTCCATTCTTCACGTTCGTCTCAAGATCTAACTGGCTTATTTATTTCGGACATTTTTACAGAATATTTCTGTCCGTTGTCGTACAAAGAGCCTGTGACATGTGACAAGAGGCTGCCATACTTTCCCGGAGGGCGCACGACCTCGCCGAGCCCCGAAATTATGATCCTCTCTGTCCCCGTTTACGGTAAAGGGAATTTAAACGGGACAATAATGGTTATTTATGAAATCGTTGAATGCCGATTGGGAGACCCGGTGTCTTCGGCGCGGAACATTGCTCAATATAGCGGAAAGGGAATAGAAACCATCACGAGGCACTGATCCCGAAAGAAAACTCGGGATCGTCGGCCTCGATCGACGCCGGGAATGAAAATTGCAAACTTATGGCCGTCGCGAGCCTATACATGTCGTTACCTGCGTGTCCCGGAACTCGAAACGCAGCTGGTTTATTGAAAACTCTATGAATTTGACAGAACGACCTCCCTCAGCTAAATTATTACGCATTGTGATCGAAGAAGCGATTTTATTTTATTTTATTTAACTCTGGTAAATTATTGATTTTATACGAGCCTATAGGAAATGTATTTTATTAATAGATGGCGGACATTTGGACGTTTATGGCGTGTGCAAATTTGTAAAATATTATCGAACATCCCTGTATTCAATAAAATTAATAATCTTCTTATTTTATTTCGGTTCGAAGAGGTTATGTTCTAGTTTTTGTAAAATAAGATATACAAAATTGGAATTTAAAGAATCACAGTTTATTTATATATGTCAATGGATAATGGATTAAATTATTATATTAGATGGATATTATGTTAGAATTTTTGTCAGAAGTCATCGATTTAACATTAACCGTACCGAGCACAAAATGTAACTGGTTGTTTCATAAAAATTACAAGACTGAAATTTGCTTAGATTTCTAGTAATATTTTTAATCATATGCTTGAACGAAGAAATTTATTTAATAATTTCCAGTGGAAGCATCTTTCTAATTTTAATAATTATGAGATAAAAAATTCTGAAACCAGTCACTTGACTAATCGTGTGTTATTATTAAACTGGGGATCATTATACATTTATGAGTTTTGAAAATTTTCAAAAAATGCTAGAATATAAAATTCGACAGAATTTCGTACGATTTTTATTCATTTCAGATCTGCAAAGACTACTTCCGGTGAAAATAATATCTTATTTGATTTCATGTTCTTAAGATTCGTCTACAAAAGTTGAACATTGCATAAACTTCCGCAGTCTAGTTATTATTAAATGTTTCTTCTATTTTGCATTTCATCTACTCATATTAACGTATTATAAAAACTATCATAAATCTATTTAACATTACAATTATATTTAATCTTCGTCTGTATCGAAATGGTAAATAGAAACGTAGTGAGATAGCATAATTTTATCTAAATCCACAAATTGTTATATTATTAATAGTTACATATTAAATAACTATTGGCATAAATTTGTGTGGAGCCGCATAGTTCATTCAAGGGTTAAATGCGCGTTTTAAACGAAAGTAGGAAACGCCGTACGTTCGAAGAATTTCACTGACAACGATGCGCCACTTTGTAAACGTGTTTCGATCGGAATCGAGCTGGGAAAAAAACAGTTATCAGGCTGGGAAGATTATTCACCGGTGGCAGACAACGCAGACTCAAGATCACCACAGACATTACACCTTATGGACAGATCTGTCTAGGCCTCGGGGGACCACAGTGGCCCCCGTACCATTTCGGTGTCACGCTAAATATTACCCCGATAGTTCACGAATTTATGTATATTAGCAAGAACTGAATATACTGTATACTTTATTTTTTGGTGGCTAGAAATGCATATGGCGCCTGTATTTGAACAGTGAAAATAGTATTTATAAAGAATATATTACAAAAATACGAATTATATAAAAATTAATTTGGTTTCCGTACGTAATATTATTTTTATGACTCGATTCATTAATGAAAGTATATTGCAATAGTTTTACACACTTTAAACGAATAAACTTTCATTCGCATAAATCGCATGAACTAGGGCTGTTACTTTTCTTCGGAGGTCAAAGATTTCGAATCTTCGATTTCAGAAACTTCGAAGGTGGTGAGAATCGAAGTTTCGAAGCTTCGAAGCTTCGATTCGTTGACAGTTAACGTTTAAGAGGCGAAAAAAGTTGAATCTGCGCGAATGAAGACGCTCATTTTCTAAAATCCGTTACAACGCAAGACCGCCACCGGAAGCCTTCACAGAATTTAATAAAACTCATTGAAATTTGGCTTCCAAAGTATTATTTTTCAAGTACATTCGTGATATGATCCCGAAATTTATTAATAGAATGCGGTTTTTTAAATTTAATTTAATTACGAACAGTCCAAGCGGAAAGATCAGTCTCAGTCACCGGTGAGTGACATGGCGCTTAACGTGTTAATATTTTTATTTATCAAAAATCGTGACATGCTATGAAACTCATAAGTTACAACTTCATACGTTTCGAAGATTTTGAAATTTCGTGCACTTCCAAGACTTCGAAATTTCGAAACTTCGATACTTCCAATACTTCGGAGTTCCCTACGTGCCTTCGAATCCTTCGAAGCTTCGGAAAAGTAACAGCCCTAGTATGAACGTGTTACAAAGAATTCGAAATTTGAAACACTTTTGGTTCCACAGATGTGGAAAATAAAGTGTCAACCTATTTTTCTTAAATTATAATGGTTGAACTAACAAAGTACAAGAGCATCTAATAAAAATGTTTTCACAGCAGCGGAAAATTGAAATATTTAAAAAGAAAAAGTTAGAGCATGGCAGCAAGTGTCCCCTCTCCGGACACGTTTTATCTCTAAACGCGCGTATTTTAAAATTGGCGACATGAAAATTATTTGAAGTGAACGATGCACCGTTGTTACGCGTAATCGTTTTATTTAACCACAACCTTTACTTTCACAGTTGTTAGCTCGATATGATCATCGATTTTTAATATTTTATAGAGCAATTACTGTATTATATGTTTGATCAACAAAATATTATAAATCAAGAATCAGAACGATTATCCAGGTCTCACCACGTGGAGGTTGTGGACGTTGCTGCGAGGGAGACCCACCCATCCACTTGGAATTTCTTTATCATCCCACCCGATGGAAAATTACAAAATTACAAAATACAAAAAAAACTCTGTATATGTATAAACTCTTCGTGGTACACATTCGACAGTGCTCTATCTTTCCACCACTGTACAAACGAATAGCAACAAGAGCCTGGAAAATTAGCTTCTGTACTAGACAGGTTAAGCAGTCGGATGGGTTGGCTAGCAATTAGGCTCTTGTTGCAATTCGTTTGTACAATGGTAGGGAGATAGAGCACTGTCGCATGTGTACCACGAAGAGTTTATACATATACAGAGTTTTGTTTTGTATTTTGTAATTTTGTAGTTTTCTGTCGGGTGAGACGATAAAGAAATTCCAAACGGGTGGGTGGGTGTTTCTCCCTCGCAGCAATTTCCACGTGGTGAGAACTGAATAATCGGTGTGATTCTCGATTTATAATATTTTGTTGACCAAACATATAAAACCGTAATTGTTCTATAAAATATTAAAAATCGATAATCGTATCGAGCCAATAGCTGTGAAAATAAAATTGTGAAAGAATCCACTCGAACGCTTTCGATGAGAGCATCGATAATTTTTGTAGGAATATAATGCTGCAACATTGCACTTTTAAAGATGACAACGTTGCAAAATCCAGCCTTCTAAATCACACACTTTCATTGTTTAACTTTCATTTAGTTCATTTGGTTCATTTAGTTTATTTAGTTCATTTAGTAGAGTGCGTTATAGTATTTACTAGATCATTTTCTATAGAGGCAGTAATTCAGAACCGTGGGCAGAAAAATGCATTGCATGCAATATCTATAGGTATCTGAAGTCTGTGCAGACAATGAATTACAAGGTGCGTTAATACCGTAAGATCGATCTGGCGCCCTTTTGCACCAAGACCGATCGTTACCGATCGAAATGGAGCACGTTCTCGGCCTTCGTTGCATCTGCTCGTCCCGCGCGGCAACGTAATTAAATCATGCTTCACGCCGGCGTAGGGGCCCACGAAAAATTACACAATGACCGTGCCTGTCTGCCCGTTGAACTTGTTTGACGATCGTAAATTCACTTTTTAATTGTCGTGTCAAGGATAACGCGATTTATCGGACAACACTGACGGAAGCGTGTTGTTTCACTCCTCGATAGGGGATTGATCGATTCCCCTTAATGGCCATGGTCCATCGGTATCCCGGCGATTTCTTATCACTAACGGATCGCGTATACTGATCCAGCACGAACCGACGTCGGCGAAATTATCCACGAAATTACAGTCAACGGTTAATTTATTAAACGCGCAACAACATCCAGAAGTATTTCAATCGAACCGCGCATTATTTTATGAATTATTCGGGAAATTACAGCCCGAGAGCATCCCATTTAAATGTACCCTGAAAACGGGAACAGCATTCCTGGATAATGGTAATGATGATGACTATCATCGCGATGATCTTGATTACCACGATGAGCGTACTTAATTGTACATTGTACGTAATTATGGTAATAACGGTGGTCGATGTGCGCGCGTCGCAGGCGCCGACCATGCTCCTGATCGGACAATAGGCGGGAATATCGAAAACTGATAAAGAACCTTTTACGATTAGTACAATTAGAATTGTTCTAACGAATCGGGATGTCTAGACAACTTGAGATTGAATAGTGAACTGCGGATTTTATGCACTTATGGCAACAATGAGTTGGTGCGTCACAAAAACGTATAAACATTAAATGAATTTGAGAATATCGATACATTGTCTTCGATATATTAAGATTATTAAAGAAGGAAAGGAAAGTCTATATTGTTACTGCTTCTTGCAATTAATGTCAACAATTTCTATTTTGCATAAAGATCGGTCAATTGATTAGTTAAAGTATGCAAGCAGGAATATATGCGAGTTAATAGTTAAATAAGTTAAATAATCGGGGATTCAGTTCTCCCTTATACCAGCTTTCGTTTATACATACCTAACCTTACTTTTAATGCTTGGAGAGCTGGGACCGGGTCCATTTTGACCGAGCATTTCAATGGCATCTTCATTTTAGCTATCCAACTCCTGGTAATTAATTTATAGACTGTGGATCATTATGCGAAATAAAAATTGTCTACATGTATTGTAACAAACAGCAACCATTTACAATTTGTTTTTCTTTCTTTAATAATTGCAGTGTGTGGAAAGTAAAAAAATGAGGAAGCTAAATTTATGTAAAATTATGAGGAGAAAAGTTTTGATTTAACAATTTTTTATTGATACTCTTCAATTCATTTAATCTTTCTCCTGTTCCACCTTCCAACTACTGATATTTGCCATGAATGCATAAAATCTGCAGTCTATTAAATTAGAATAAAAATTCCAGGTAAAAAGGGTTACAAAATGAAGACCCGGGTGTATAAAAAATGCATGCTTATGATATGGTGCCGCGGTTGTTTTGCAACTGGCTCGATAATATTCGCGATGATCTCGCTAGGAGAAGGTCGAAGGATTCCTCGCCGACTTTCTCGCAACCTCGCGAAAGTCCGGCACGGTAGGTTGCGCCCATTCACGTGGAGCGCGTAATTTTTCGTCGTAGACCGAGGATGCAGGATGCGGTTTCCCGGGATTGCAGTCGGCTGCAATTACTCGCAGCCTGCCCGGTAAGCCGAGGCGGGACGACCCCTAACCCCTGGCCAATGTCTGCTGCCACGGAGGCTGCTGGTAATCACGTATATCCTACGATACCCTTCGCACACGCAGGCCAAAGGGAGAGGAAGACGCAACCGAGTCGAATGAGGATCGAGAGGAATGAGGTCGGAGAACACCGGTGAGATGTCCGAGGAACGCGGAATGAAGGGAGTTACTGCGGAATTGAAAGGAGCAAAACGGAACGAAGGGCGAGAAGATTGAGGGAACTGGGGAAGGTTTCAAGTGGAGCATGTAAATGGATTTTGGGGGATTCACAACGAGATCATTTTGACGTCTTCGTTGAGAGAAGTGTTCCAACGAATGAGGAAGATGGTGGAGAATCCGTCATAATTATATATAATAATTGTCATGTTTATCATTAGTACACTGCAAAAATGAGTATGTGCAATTCAAAACAGTAGAAAGGTTAAAATGATTTGAGAATGCCGATCTATTATTCCCAGCTTGTTAAAATTATTAATATAAGACTGTAATGCTTATCTGACTCCAATCCCCTGCAATTGGCGAAGACAATTATTTATTTTGCATATAGCAGTCTAATCATTACACTATGGATTTTACGTGTTTGTGAGAAAAATGAGTAAGGAGAGGTTTCAAGTGATGTAAACAGATTTTGGGGGATGTCGATCATGAAAAAGGGACGATTTTGACGTCTTTTGGAGAAGAGGGTAGTTACTACTAATTATAGAGGGTTGGATTTTGAGAGAATTGTTCAGACGAATCAGCAAGATGATGGAGAATCAACAAAATTCATGGATCTTGGCGTGATTAGAACAATAGCTACCATTCTCATCACTAGACTGTGGACTGTATGCACTTATGGCAGGAATGAGTAGGTGGAACATAAAACGATAGGAAGATAAAATGAACTTAACCACGTATTATAATTAGTTATCATTGATAACTTGATAACTTATCAAAGAAAGAAAGAAATTTGTATTTGTTTCCAGTGTCCCCTAATCGATGCAGAAATCTTTTATTCTGCATATAGATCAAGAGTTTATTAATCATTAGACTGCTGATCTTTATGTAAAATAAACATTTTCTAGCTGAATTCTAACAAACTGGGATGAAATAAAAATGAAATTTCTTTCGTAATATGTTTAATATATTGAAAATAATATAATATGTTTTATCTACTCATTTTGGTAATCGTGTGGAACAGAAGCCGCATAAAAATGTGGTTCTTCCGTTAACAGTTTTAGTAAATTGAAAAGAATGTAATAATACTCATAAATTCTTGTAACATGTTCACTGTCCGTATATTTCTTTTACACATTTTTTGAATAAATGCATAAAATTAGTAGTCTATTAATCACTCACTGTATGTTCGATCACAATGTTTCATTTCTACTGGCAAGCACATTTCTTCGATTTTGATCACATTCGTCGCAATAGTGAGATATGGTTGAGATGTATCGCGGATAATTCCATGAATTACGTTTCCTTCTGGCACTTCTGACACGCCTGATTGAATCTCGACCCCTTCCGGCAATTCGCCTTTCGACGACTGCGGGTGAAAGTACCTTTATTTTACCATTGATTAATTGAACGTACAGCCAGAAGCCGTTACACACTGCGAATTCTTCGGCGAATTAATTGGTGGCCTGTTACAGCTTTGTTAATTGCGGGACTAGCGTTTCCTGTATTCGAGAAAATTAAATTCTTCCTTTCTACGTACCTACTTGCTTCTCCTTTTTAGCTTGTTTCTGTTATTTGTGGGGAAACGTTTTCAAGGAACGTTTGTTGTGTTAAAGAAGAGAGGCTGTGGTTGCTTCTATTTTTGAACGCCCACCACCTGGAACCGGAAGTGCAACCCTTAACTCCAAGGGTCAACACTCGCTGTTTTCTCGGCGAGTTGTAACCGAATGGTTGTAGGCGTTTCGTGACTAGAATTTACGAAGCTTATCTTCGGTTTGTTTGAATGTTTTATCCAAGGGAAAATTGAATACCTTTGCTGAATTCTGTTGACGTCTTACTCAGGTAAAAACGGACCCCTTATTAAAAAAATATTTATTCTATCAACTTTTAAATCAAAGTGTTTCACTCTTAATAAATCAAACGTATGTATATTCATATGTCTATTTATTATAATATCTCTTGATGTTGATTTATATTATATTGTTGAAATTGTATTACAATATTCATCGTTGTGAACATTATTTTGAGGAGACAAAGCCAAAAGAGAAAAAATAAAATACTTTGGCCAACTAAATATCATTTTAAATACTTACACTAATAATAATCATTACAATATGGTATTGTGAAATATATTTGTGAAAATACTCCTTGTAAACGCATCATGTTTGTCTTATTCTCAATGCAACAGCCGTTTGTTTAATTTAAATCTAAATATTGTGGATCCAAATGGACCCAGGCAATGTCGTTGGAGGATTAAATTATATGCTTGCAACATCAGAGAGTAGATGTATAGTCCTGATGCCGTCGATAATCGACATTAGTCCTCAAGGGGCTAGGTTAAGTATATTCGAGTATATTCGAGTATATTTTAGTATATTCTACTGTATTCCAGTATATTCTAGTATATTCTAGTATATTCTAGTTTAT
This sequence comes from Sphecodes monilicornis, assembly GCA_913789915.3. NCBI lineage: Eukaryota > Metazoa > Arthropoda > Insecta > Hymenoptera > Halictidae > Sphecodes > Sphecodes monilicornis. The sequence continues at coordinate 12,625,829 of OU565297.1, read as the reverse complement.
TCTAGTATATTCTAGTATGTTCTAGTATATTCTAGTATATTCTAGTATATTGTAGTATATTCTAGTATATTGTAGTATATTCCAGTGTATTTTAGTATATTCTAGTATATTCTAGTATATTCCAGTGTATTTTAGTATATTCTAGTATATTCTAGTATATTCTAGTATATTCCAGTGTATTTTAGTATATTCTAGTATATTCTATTGTATTCCAGTATATTTGAGTATATTCCAGTGTATTTCGATATATTCTAGTATATTCTAGTATATTCGAGTATATTCCAGTGTATTTTAGTATATTCGCGTATATTCCAGTGTATTTTGGTATATCCTAGTATATTCTAGTATGTTCTAGTATATTCCAGTCTATTCTAGTACATTCCATAGTAGGGACATTTTTATTCTTCGTGCGACAATGTACACTGGTTCGAAAAAAAATAAATTTTTCTCCGTTCGATTGCAGCACATTAGGGACGCAGAACAAGTATAGTGCATAAGAATGCAGACAAATCGGCTCAACTTCCCTAGCGGTTTCCATCGCGATTTATGCCGTGAGTTCTCACATTTTCTCTGGAGCAACGAGGGACAGCTTTCACAAGCCCGGGGAAAGGTTGCGCATTTCATTCTCAGGAAATTTTAATAGATTTGCATCGTGTTTTAGCCCAAGGGAAAATTACCGGTTTCGGTAAAACGGTCTTGAATTTACCATCACCTGATACGTCGTAAATAGGGGGCACGGTGACGCAGGTGTCTGCTCTCGAAGGGCGAGAATTCTCCACGCGTGATCGTGTGACTTTATTAAACGCTCCTTCATTGGGTAATTGAAAATCGATTGGATTAAATCGTCGGTTACTAACTTTCGTCATAGAGAACGTCTTGTTACGCACGTGCACGATGAGCACTTTGCTCCGTGTCCTGAAATCATGTTCAGCATCTTATAATGTAGGTACAAGATAATCTACAAGCTGTACAGGATAAGGTACTGCTTTAACAATGATTAAAAATCTATTAGTTCATTTTTCCACAATTTATTCATGTTTACTTTAATAGGTCTCTTTAGATGATAGGTTATAATTAATAGACTGCGTATTTTATGCATTTATTACAGAAATGACTGCCTGTAATTTCAGACAGTAGAGAGATTGAAAGAATTTAAGTATATCAACACTGTTGTTACAATTTAATAAAATCACTAAAGGGAGAAACAAATTCCTACATGGTTCTTATGTCTTGTAATTATTGCAAAAAAGTTTTATTTTGCATACAGATCCGCAGTAATTTTCTAAATAAAAATTTCAATTCTAATCATGTTTCCGACGTGGAACGAACGAAAATTTTAACTAGATGTTAGAAGCTGACTCAGAAGACTGATTGAAAAAAATTTAGTACCCCACGATTGACTAGTTTTGAAGTGATTCTTTGATTGTGATAGAAAAAAATTGTGTAGACGCTGCTCGAGTGTAAATTTCTGTTTAAATTGTTACTTGATTTTGGATAAACAGTCATCAATTTTTCTGCGCAAAGTCCATTTGACTGACATTCGTAGCTTGTCTCTGGCAGTCTATCAGTCGAAGAAACAGTAAGTTGGATGGTTATTTGTCGCTCAACGAATAAAAATGTACCTATTAAGGTAGAGCGCACATAGCCGTGGTATATCAAGCCCGTGGAATTCCTTTTCACCCACCCTTCCGTCGCCACTTTCTCACAGAGAGCGGCTCTAATTGGCCGGTGGCCGCAGCTGACCATTCCGCAGATGCGGCCGTTTGAATCTGGATCCGACGCGAGGCAAGGCGAGGCAAGACGAGGCGAGGCGACAACGAGAATCTAAGGAAAGTATAATTTTTCACTTTAACGACCGATGACCATCGGTGTCCTCTCTCCTTCCTTTCGAGTGAATGCGCGACAGCTACCCTTTGAATCCTCCTTTCCTGCAATGGTCACACCTCCTCGGTGTTCCTTCTTTGCTGGCGCACGTACGGGGCCCACTAATGATGCGACCGATTTGCATATCAATCGCGACTTACCATCCTGTTTGCGTTATGGCCCCGTAATGGCTTTTGGTATCGTCTGGTGTTGCGTCGCTTCGCTCTGATCTGGCTTTCACCGTATTTGGCGGGCGCAATATGGACAGGACCTGGTCGCTCTATTTTTGGCCCTAACAGTTCCCCCACACTACCCCATCTCGTGCTGAATAATTATTATTAGAGCGCAGACGGTTATAGGGAACTCCGAAACTTCATTCGAAGGACATTCATGATGGTCCAACCTGTTGAACGGGCCCGTTTTCTGACCGTAGACATGCCGTATATGGATGCAATTAACTGCCGGGCTGCGGACAGTTGGACAGATGGGAAGTGGATCTGGGGTCATATCTGACCCACGTTATAGTTAATTGTACAAACCGCCTTGACAGATTTTCATTTTGACAGGTAAAGAGTGTTGTTTGAAGTCAATTAATTCCAGGATTTAGCTTCTCTAGGAATAACTGCAATTCTTGTACTTCTTTTTGTTATGCGAACTTATTCAAACTTTTTAGTGGAGTTAACACAACTGTACATAGTTTTCTTAAATTGTTAATTTGTTAGTAGAACTCAATCAATTCCAGAATTTAGCTTCTCAAAGAATAAGTGAAATTCTTGTATTTCTTTGTTTGTGTGAATTTATTCAAACCTTTTCGTAGAGTTTACACAACTGTGCACAGTTTGCTCAATTTGTTAATTTGTTAGTAGAAGTCAATTAATTCCAGAATTTAGCTTCTCAAGGAATAACTGCAATTCTTGTACTTTTTTTTTGTTATGCGAACTTATTCAAACTTTTTAGTGGAGTTAACACAACTGTACATAGTTTTCTTAAATTGTTAATTTGTTAGTAGAACTCAATCAATTCCAGAATTTAGCTTCTCAAAAAATGAGTGAAATTCTTGTATTTCTTTGTTTGTGTGAATTTATTCGAACCTTTTCGTAGAGTTTACACAACTGTGCACAGTTTGCTTAATTTGTTAATTTGTTAGTAGAAGTCAATTAATTCCAGAATTTAGCTTCTGAAAGAATAACTGCAATTGTTGTACTTTCTTTTTATGCGAACTTATTCAAACTTTTTAGTGGAGTTTATACAACTGTACTTAATTTATACTTTTTGTAAAATTGTTAGTAGAAGTCAATCAATTCCGGAATTTAGCTCCTCAACGAATGAGTGCAATTCGTGTTTTTCTTTGTTTGTGTTAATTTATTCAAACCTTTTAGTGGAGTTTATACATCTGTACATAGTTCGATCAATTTTTATATAACTAGATTATATATATATGTTCTTTTTTTTAAATGCAGACGTAAGATATAACTAGCCTGCGAATTATATGCATTTATAAGAAAAACGGGTAGGTATATTTTAAAATAGTAAAAAGATGAAAAATGATTTAAGAACACCGATGTATCATTTTCAACGTGTTAACCCTTCCCATCGTACTCACTCTAACGAGTGTCTCTAACGTGGATCTTCATATAAAATGAAAGTTATTTACACTCGCTTCAATGGTTTTGTTAAGCCGTGAGATATGTGTTGAAGTTCTTAAATTCTTTGAATCACCCATTTTTATCAAACATGCATAAAATTCGCAATCTCTGGGCGCTTATATCTCCATAATATTTATATACATAAACAAAAGTATTCTAGTATTTTGAAAACGTCTTGGTGTCACCTTCAAGTATAGCTATTCGAAAATAGTTTCCACTCACAATTGTAATCTCTACAGAGCGTTTCAAGTTAACTGCAATGTCAAACAAATACAATCATACAGGGTGTCCCACATAAATGGGAACACCTAAATATCTGTCGTATTTACAGTCCTATCAGAAAACTTCAGAGGACAAAGTGACACTATTGCAGGGGGCAAATATAATGGTAAAGAAAAAAATTTTTTATGTCGTGTTTTTTTAATGACATTTCAAGGTCATCGATGTTTTTTTAAATGGAATAGTATTTTTTTACGATAGCATGATAGACAATAAAAAACTGAATTTAGTGGATCCCACCTTTTTGACCTTGAAATGACCTTGAGCAAGAATAATCATGTTGGAGCGGATAAAATGTGGAAATTTAAAATTTACGTGTTTCAGCAAAGATTACGCGTTGTTTACGTTGGGTTGACCTTTACATATCATAATAAATGTTCGAAATGTTGACCATCCTCATTTATGCAATATTGCAATCTTGCATTATATGATCTGTAGGCATTGTCGATTTCCTGAGACGTAATTGAAGCACATGCTGCAGTAATCCTTTGCCGCATATCCTCTGGCGTTGTGGGTTTATCTTTGTGCACAATAGATTTTATCTTGCTCCATAGATAAAAGTCCAATGGTGTCAGATCCAAAGGTGTCAGGTTTCAGATACATACTCTAACATAAACATACGCTGTTTACTATGAAAAATATTTCAAACATTTATTGTGGTTTGTAAAGGTCAACCCGCCGTAAAAACCGCGTAATCTTTGCTGAAACACGTAAGTTTTAAACTTCCACATTTTATCCGCTCCAACATGATTATTCTTGCTCAAGGTCATTTCAAGGTCAAAAAGGTGGAATCCACTAAATTCAGTTTTTTATTGTTTATCATGCTATCGTAAAAAAATACTATTCCATTTAAAAAAACATCGGTGACCTTGAAATGTCATTAAAAAAACACGACATAAAATTTTTTTTTCTTTACCATTATATTTGCCCCCTGCAATACTGTCACTTTGTCCTCTGAAATTTTCTGATAGAACTGTAAATACGACAGATATTTAGGTGTTCCCATTTATGTGGGACACCCTGTATACTCTCTTCTGTATCCTACAACTTTCGTCTGAAACATGATGTCGTATCAGCTATGTATAATTTTCGAGTAATGTAATTTTGTCCAACAAAATTATTTAAATTGTTAAGAGTAGTTAAAATGATTAATATAGGAGTGAATTGTCTATCTACGCATTATCAACGGACTGTGCGGCGTCTATGAAGGGTTAAAATTATTAAAGAAGAAATGAAACTTTTATCTGTTTTTCGTCTCTTGCAGTAGTTGCAGACAATTTTTATTTTGCTTATAGTGCTTATAGTAATCTGCTTATGATGCTTTGTACTGAAAGGAAGGATTTTGTTTATTTATTGATTTCTTTCGTTCGGAAATGGCATGGTCTCGAACTGTCAAGAAACGCAGCGTAAAAGCTTAGACGGATCGGTCGTCTCTCCGCAGGGAGGCGTCCGGACGTCATGCGCCTCGAATAACTACGCGACAGATGTTGAGTCGTTAGCAGACCATTATACGAGTGTCGTCACGCGTCTAGAGACTCGGATTTCCATGTATCTTGAAGAATCCACGAGCCGGCCCGCGCCGACAATGGATGACGTCGTTTGCAAATATTCTTGTAAGGCTATTGTGACCGTCGCCGACTCGAATGCGCCGGGGGACAATCGAATCAAAGAGGATCCGCAGCGGAACAATCTACCGTTCAGACCCACACCCGCCCTCGAATTTTAATATTCAAAACGTATTTTGAAAATATTTCCCGTGCTGAGTCATCCGCGTGAATAATGACGGCGAGATCCTTCGAGCACGTCGCGGAACTAATTGCAAACTTGCACCGTGGTGCATTTCAAATTTAGCGAACCGTTCTTAGGTGTCTTGGAACTTTTGGACAAAGTTGGTGTGGAATACCGAGAATTCCGTCTTCTCTAAATAGCTGTAATTTGTTTGTCGAGTGTTGACTAACGTTTAAAATTCCATCTTCTTCATATACATATGTATATATGACATTTAAAATTCTTTCGTCTTATATTGTACATGGTATAAATTATACTCATTCGATTGTTGTAATTAGATTGTGGATTTTATGCATTTATGACAAGAATCAGTAGATGAAATATAAAACGTGAAAACGATTAGAAGGATTTGACAACGTAGGTACATTATTTTCAACTCACTACAATTATTAAAGGAAAGAACAAAATTTCTATCTGACTTCCGTTTGTGACAATTGATAATCAAAATTTTTATTTAACGTAGAGATCCACAGTTTGATGTACATCTGTCTGAAAAAAATAATTTCGAATTGGACGCGTTTAAAACTGAAGATGGTGTTTCCTGCAGGCTCTGACAAAGTTTATGTCTGTAACTTCTGCAATTATGCGAATACCTGCATGAAACTATTTCTGAGATATTCCCCAAGAACGAGACTCTGAATACCAATATCAAGAATTTTAAATTTTCGAAGCCTCAATACCGTTATATCTCTTTAAAAGGTTAACCTTTTCCGGTCCAATGTCGTGCCAGACCCGACATTAACTTGTGCGCCAATAGTTACTTATTTTACTGATTTACATTACATACATGAATAACGCCATAATTTCGTGGAATGTTACAATAATTCTAGTATCTCTCAGTTGTTCAACATAGGCTGGAAAAGCTACATATGGGAACACAATTGAGTTATACAATGATTTATCAAGTTCTGAAAGAAAACAGGGAAAACACATCGAACCGGAAATGGTTAAGAACGACGACGTACATCAAGCATTAATTAAATTTTCTAATGCGAGTTTAGATCGTCCCTGATGCAGACAATGTTTCGTCTGATCTTAATCGACATTATTGATCCTCATCATTGGGTAGAAGCCTGCATCTGACCAGAAATCCCCTAACGTCAGTGGAACCAAAAGGCGACGGTGTTCCGGCGCGAATCACCGTTGATTTTGAATTAACTTCTGACCCCGGCGGAACCGCCGGCGCGGAAATGATCGATAATCATTACAACCATGGCCGGGGTTGTACACGTAGCCGGATATCGGGTCTACGTGGGCAGATACTCATCGAAGATCGATACCGTGTTGCGCGAGGACGAGATATCTTGATATTCTCGGTGAATCTTCGGCAACTTTGCCAGGTAACCGGCTGCGCACGCCCGTGGGCGATCCGCGATCGGCGCGAATCACTTGATTACAACACACACACATATATACTTATCGATTACTCGAACGGTCATTATTTAATGCTCATTATTACCGCTGATTTGCCGCAAACCCCGGCCGCGTAAGTTACGAGAACAGGATCAATTTCCGGGGCCGCACTGCACAGTCGAATCGCTGACAGGTGCGTGTGCTTAGAGGGAAATATTGATGACCGCCACGGCGTAATGCGAGAGTTCATGGGATATTTGTGCCTGGTTGAAGCAGGTGATTCGTTCATCACTGTGATCAGGCCTCATCTCCTTTGCATACCCAGTTCCGCAGGATTTATGGATTTTTTACCGGGCCAGACACGCGAGCCCGGTAATTTAATAAAAACACAATCTTAGCGAGTTTACCGCGGAATTATTCACCCGAGTAATTGGTGTGAAATGTACGGGCTCCACGACATTATTGCATTACCTTGAGTGAGTACTCTAAGTTATGGATCGTAGGCAAAATTTATTACCTCGCTGTGTTCGGAACGGATTTTGCGATTAACCCTTTTGTTCCTCATTTTCCCGTCATGTCCGTTGGCGGTTGACATGGTAGAAAAAATGAATACGATGGGAAGATAAATTATTAATTTTGTAAATCCCCTCTGTCAATATGGGAAAACAAGGTACGGTAAACCTTATTTATGGTACGGTAGTCACCATAAAAGGTACGGTTACAATTATTATAACGATATGCTGGACGCTTATTCAGAATCAATGAAATCGCATTGGCACGAGGGACGATTGCAAACACATCTGCGCAATTTATTCGTCGATATTTATTGTTTTAGACGTTTTCATGATAATTATTCACAATGTTTTTAATTCAAGCTATTGTGTGACCTTTACGGTAACGTTGGTATTCTTTTCGCACAATATTATTTTTTCAAGCCAGAAGCCTTTAAATCACTTTAACCCCTAGCAGTATTTTAACGAGTCAGACTCATGATGAAGATCTTAAACGAAGTCTAACGAATATGAATGTCGAGGCCTTTCTTTTTAGACGAAATAAAAATTGATTCTTTTGTAATCAATATTTAAGAATCGAAGTAAATGTTGCTATGCAATAAATATATATTTTATTTCCTCTTCTTTGACATTTCTTAAGATTTCTAATCATTGTAGTACTGACGCTTTTTCCTGCATCAACCGATTTTGATGAAATTTTCAGAATATGTATAATTGACACAAATCAACAAAACGTACATTTTAAATTTGCAATATAGGCCCACAGTTGGCCAAACACATAGGCCAAAGTTGGAAAATACAGCTTTTAGTATTTCTTCTGCAGTGCCGACTAATAGTAATTTTCTCAAAATCTTTTCCATCTCGTGCAGTAAACCAATTGTTCTAATTTCCAAAAAAAGATCCAAATCGTAGGGTCCAGTATTAATAAAGCTATCGTCTGTTTAAAAATGGCCGAATATTACCGTAAGTCACTATACGTTCGTCAAGTTAAAAATTGACCAATTTACAACATTTATATTTCGTAGAACGATTGAATTCTCTTATTTGTGTTGTGAAATATATTTCACTAAAATGTGATGTTATAAATGAAGCATAATTCGTTGATTTAAAATGAAAAGTAAAGTATTTTCTAAAGTGCGTATGAGAGTTAAAAATCGTGGACAATTTTGAATATTGAAAGAAGGGTTAAACGCGATGCCTGTTGCTTGTATCAATTTTTATAAAACAGAGGAAGGTCTTCTCCGTGAATTCAGCGTTTCATCGAGTCCATATTGTTCCTGAGCTTTTTTGCAGACTTGCACGGAACCCGGGGACGTTGAACTTTGCAAACGATAACCGTGGCTGCCAACGACAGTTCTTGCTCTGTAACAAATGTTCCTAATTATTCCCGCAGGATCTCTTACTTAGGAGTCCGTATTCTTCGCGTAATACACGACCACGGCCACCTGTGTTTTCGCCTCCGCAATACTCCCGCCGCCATGTACGATAAAGTACGGCGGGAAACCGAGTTTATCCATCACGCTGACGTGCGCAATTCCTCACGCTAAATACCAGAAGTGCGTCTGTTCTTTTCTCGGTGATGGCGGTTCACTTCGGATCCGGGATGAAACGGCGGGCAACATTAATCGAGGCTGATCGTAGTGATAATTATTTAACGACTTTGACGTCGGTTAACGGCGACACGACTACCGGTCCTCGCGTTACGCTCCTCCTTTTGTCAATTTCCTGTTAGCCAGCGATGCTTGATGGCCTACCATTCGTAAACGGTGTTGCCTTCCATAAAGTCGACGCGCACTTTCAACGACGCTCCTCGTTTATTACACAACTATGAAGCGTTATGTAAATTCGCGCTTTTGTTGGACAGTTTGTAAAGATATACGTTCAACATCCATTCCAATTCCTTGTTAACCAGTTGTCGTACGATTCTCCGCAGCACAATGATTCCAATTATTTTGTTTTTTAATTAGTCTACAGATAGTAAAAGGAAAATGTTTATTGTATGCCCACGCTTATTTTTATGCTCACATATTAATAACAGAAGAATATAGTTTTATTTTTATTTAAAGGAAAAGAATGACGGTCATATATTTTGTTGATTCTGTTTGAAATGTTCTTTGCAAGATTCATTATTGTATGGCATAGGGTTAAAGATTTTGATATGATATAAAAGAATTTAGAGATTTGATAAACTGCATGAAATTTTAAATCATTTAGTTAATTTCTACGATTTTAAGGATTGTTGTTGTTAGTAATTCAAAGAATTATCGTCCACTGTACAATATTTATTTGCTTTCATTGTATTTGTAGATTGTAAATACTTGGTAAAATATGAACTAAATATTAGACACTTTGTTAAAAATGTATTTTTGGTTTCATTATTTCAAACCTTTGTTACTGTAGTGTATTCAAAAGATTCACACAATTCTCCATTTCCAAATCTTTTAGAATAAAGGACTATATCTTGACCAGCGCTGATTGCATTATTTTATTTTAAAAAGGACTTTATACATCCTTGATAGGAATGAGTAAGTGCTACTTAAAACAGTAGCAAAATGAAAGGAGTTTAAGAATCTTGACGTATTGTTTTCAATGTTTTATCATACTAGAATATACTATAACACACTAGAATGCACTAGAATGTACTAGGATATACTATAATATCCTAGAATACACTATAATATACTAAAATATACTAGAATGTACTAGAATGTACTAGAATATACTGGAATATACTAGAATGTACAAGAATACACTAGAATATACTAGAATACACTATAATACCCTAGAATATTCTATATTACACTATAATATACTAAAATGTAACGGAGAGGTTAAAGGATAGGGATGGCGAAGTACAATGGCAAGAGCAGCATACGAGGATAGAGCAGTCCAAATACAATGAAAGGTACAAATACATAAGAGTAGCAAAATTACCGGAATATTTAAGTAAAGAGGGTAGAGGGGACAGTCAAAAGCTCATAGCACGGGCAAGATGCGGAAATACAGAAAACTGGAACAAATATTAGCTGGGGGACGAGGCAAGAGGATGCGACCTATGTGGGGACAAGTATGGAACCCTAGAACATTTGAAAAGAGAATGCAGGGTAATGGGAGAAATGATCAGGATCGAGGATGTAGTGAGTGGGCGGAAAGATAGAAATGTCGTAGAGTGGTTGGAGAAGGTTGAGGAGAAAAAGAGAAAAGAGAGTATGAATAGACCAAAGAATATACCAAACCGATGAACAAATGTTAGGGAATGGGAAAGGGTGACATGATTGGGTTAGAAGTAATTAGGAGAGTACCAGAGTAGATCAGTGTAGGAAGGAGGAAGACAAAGAAAAAGTGTGAGAGAAGGTATGGACGAACGTGTGAAATAAGATAGATTTGTACAGTAGGTTAATGTAAACCAAGTCACATTTCTTGGCTGTAAGGCTAAAATAAACCAAATACATACATGTACTAAAATGTACTAGAATGTACTAGAATATACTAGAATATACTAGAATATACTAGAATATACTAGAATATACTAGAATATACTAGAATATACTGGAATGTACAAGAATACACTAGAATATACAAGAATACACTAGAATACCCTAGAATATTCTAGAATATACTAGAATATACTAGAATATACTAGAATACACTATAATATCCTAGAAAGATCGACTGGACTTCATTTTTTTTTAATTTTTCCAAACAAATTTTACTTAGCATAAAAATCTACAATCAGCTCATATTTACTCTATAAAGGCGATATACGGTTACATCCATACAATTGTTAATTTACAACAATGTCTATTCATTTTATAAATAGATACATTGATCATGAACGATCAATTTAGATAATTATATCATACACCTTACTTTATCAGACTTTTATACATGTTTTGTCCTAATTTAAAACATAAATCGTTTTCACAGTAGATGATCACGGTATTACAATTATGTTTCTTAGATGAATTTAACGGGTCAAAAGAACGCGAATGCCCTAAATTCCGAGGCCGGCTGTCCTCGCGACAGAAATAGTTAAGCGTTTCATCCGAAACAGCTGGATCCCGTGCGTCAAGCCCCGCAGTAAAATGACAATCGTATCTCTCGTCGAGTCAAAATGTTTCTTCTCTATTCCCGTCATCATTACGATAATACCCCCTCCCTGTATTTTAAATTTCGTGCCAGCTACGCGCGACCTACTTCCAGGGGAACCTGTCATTTTCCCCGCGGGTATCCTGACAGGATAATGAACCATTCCTTGCTGCATCGAATCCCGTTCAGCGAAACGAGGAAAAACGAGTTGTCACGGCAACGTTGTAGATAAGTAGAACCCATCCTCGAATAAATTGAATTCTACCTCGCCTCACGATCCCCTTGATAGTAAGAATTATCATTTTTCACTTCTCTAGATTGAAAAGAATCATTTTACCAGTCGCGAAACCCTCCTCTCATCCTACGCATTATTTTATGATTAATCTCAGACATCCAAAGATTTATGACAACGTGTTCGTTGTTCAAAAGAACACACACCATTTTTTCATATACGGAATCGTCCATAATGATATCAAATCGATAAAAATGTGCAAGATTGGTTTTGTAAGTGATGGATAAATCAAAGAAATGAAAAAGGGAGTTTGTATTATAATTAGACTGCCATTTTATAAATATAATTATAGTATAATTAAATATATAATTAAGTACTCCCATTTTCAGTGGTAGTAGCCTTTGCAGGTCTGAAATAAATAAAAATCGTATTAAATTTTGTCAAATTTTATACCCTGGCACTTGTTGAAAATTTTCGGAAGCCATTAATACATAAATATCCGCTGCCAAATTATAATATTTTATAAGCAATATGATGGTATATGTTGTTTAAAAAGTATTTTTCATTGTTGCAAAATATTCTGGTAATCGATGCTAAGTTTTCATATTTTCAATGAAATTATGTAGGTATACATTACACCAACAAGGCAGTCTTTTACCAACAATAAGATCTTTGTTCTAGAAAAATGTTTAATCTAAAAAAAGCAACGAAACATTTTTTAAAGTATAGTCCACCGCGTCAATTAATGCAGTCTATCAACTTGAATGGTATTTAAGATTTACAATATTTATAGTCACTCAATATTCACAGTCACAATCAACTGGGTTGTATACTGGATTTGTGAATCATAATTTTTCAAAAACGATTATGAGTCAATTATTTTTAATCAATCATACCGAATACATAACTCAATTATAAATTATAAAGCATAATTTCACTATAGTTATATAATGTTACTTAATAAAATCAACCGATCTATTAAATGGAAAAGAATTTACATTGTCCACCATTTATTATATTATTAAGCACACAGAATTAAAATTATATTTGTTTATACGATGCAACAGTACATACAATATCTATCTCTAGATCTCGTCGCACATAATAAATAATAACCAGACTGAGGACCATTAAACGAAATAAAAATGGTTTGCATCAACTGCAACAAACAAGATGCAATCTTCAAGGTGCAAAATTTCTTTGATCCTTTAATAATATTCCCAAGCTACAATCGACGCGATGTTTTTAAATTTTTTCACTCCTTGCACTACGATTTATTTTATGGTTACAGTGATTAGAATTTCTTTGTCGTCTATTATTTCTTAGAAGAAGAAGGAAATTTATGATTATTTTATGCCTACGTATTCTCTAACGAATATACATACAGATATCAGCAAGAACAACATACAATTTTATTTCGGTTTATAAGAAATGAATGACAAACATATTCAGTAAAGGGTGTACGACACCTCCATCACGAATCTGACTCGATGTTGTAGTGCAAGGGGTTAAATCTGTCTACTGCTTTAGATCGCATCTACTCATTTTTGTCATAAATGCAAAAAATTCGATGTTTAATAACAATAACTTAATTCACAATTTAAGTGACCATTTAACAACTGTTAGCCACATTCTCGTATAGAGAGTTCGCGGAAATTTCGTTAAATCGTTTCGCAGAAGTGCGCATCGCCCAGGAAGCAGGAACAAAAAGCATGCTCCTCGAATCAGATCGCAGAAGCGATCTCTCAGTGGAGAAAGAGAGAAAGAGCACTGTGAATAATGCGAAAAGCCATTGAAGGCAGCCGGATCAGTTTGTTGAATGAAAGCAATGGATCAATAAACCACTCGATATCCGTGAATGGGGGGCTACTACTCTTGGACGTTTCTAACGCGTCGCCTTCGGGAAGAAGGTAGAAAAAAAATTAGGCTGAAATGACCGGATGTGGATAATCCCCCCGGTTACCCACGGCTGGGTGCCATAACGGCGCCCGTAGCCGAGAAAAAAGATGCAGGAGAGAAAGGCGGTGGTCGTCGTTGAAAAATGGACGATGCACGTTTCGCAAGAGATACGGCGCTGAGATCCGACGCGAAGCGACGCCTAATCCTGTTTTGAAAACTCGGTCTCGCATGACCGTGACAAACTCGACACCTTGAGATAGTTTATGGCGATGGCCGGGTCCACGGACCGTGCGTCGCCATTATCGCTCTGTCTCCCGGTGTTTTGCGTCCATGGAGCCCCCCCGGTCCTCTATCGGAGATCCTCGAACTCGCCTGCTTTCGTCCATTAATTGGATCCCTATCTGTGGATCGCAATCGGACTTCATGGTCCGCCGTTCAATGGACAGATATCGGTTTCTTATGCCCTTCTGCCCAACGATATTAATCTACCGGGCCCATCAGCAGGATTTGATGAACACTTTGTTGCAAACCCGAATCCGCTGATCGAGACCGACTGACTAGCAGTTCACTTTGTTGCGTTGCATAGGTGAGGATAATTTAGCAGAGAATGAAAAGGTTGCTGGAGAGTCAGAGACGATGATGGTGGGCTTCTGAAAACGTTCGAACCTACATTTGTAGAGTATGGAGTAGATGTGCAAGCAGATTCGGAGCCTTTTTATTCCATCGATTGCAACTTTAGTTTAAATTATACTTTCTTTCCGTTCTTGGTGGCATTTCAAAGTGCCAACTGTAAATAAAATTGCATCTTACATCCTCGTCGTTTCTGACTGCTTATTACGATTCCACGCTCTGCTACGCTTACCTCTGTGCGCTTCACAAGTGTAACGCGATCTTCAGTTATTCACGTGACTAATCTCTTTATACAATTCGTATGCTTCAAGTTTTTTCATTTTAAGTTTTTTCATTCTCATCATTTCATCACGCTGCCGTCGTTTCTGACTGTCTCGATCACGTTTCCACGATATTTACCTTTGTGCGCTTCACATCTCTAAATCGTTCACCGATTTGTTGTATATCAACGTCATTTCATTCTTCATAGATACCCGGTTTCCTGTTTTCCACCCAAAATACTACACAAACTCATGATTTCGCCCTTGACTCATTCTCAAACTCTGCCTCATCCTCGACCTCTGTCCTTGCCGCATCATATTCGAATCTTTGCCTGGCCACGTCGCCTTCAAAACTCTGAACTTATCATTCCAGCCCTTACAATTCCTAAAACCTCCACCATTCAAGTTAGAACTCATATATACCCCGTTTTCCCTCAACAGGGCAGATTCTCAGATTCTCGGTTCTCCAGAGCACAGACTCATTTCGTTCAACTATCGTAGTCTACTGTTATATTCCACAAACTATATTGCCAACGCGTTTCCAATTAAATTCCATCGTATCTTACGAACAAAATACTATTTAACGGAATACAACAGATTATTCACGTGTGCTTCACGTGAATTTATGGTTCAACACAGTTCGTGCGCTTCACCTTTTGTTCACTCACCTCATCTCATCACCCGCATTTCACCTTGTAACATATTTCATCTTTTCTTCTTATTGTATCATACGCATCTCTTCTTTTGTAAATACCATTTTCTGTTTTTCTGAACACAGTGACCCACAAAAGTGTTCGTACGCCCCTTAAATCAGAATAACTTTCTCAAAATTTGACCAAACCACTTGACTTTCTTTGAGCAATTAGAAGCATTGATTTACTTCTAAAATGTGCAAAAAAAAATTGAAGAAATTGCAGTTAGTAGAAATTACATGAAAAAATGAAAATGGCACTTTTTAAAACTTCTTTATTTTAGCCTATAATCAAAATCAAAATATGCGGTTTGTAGATTTATGTTAGTTATACATATGCTGAATATTTCATCGAAATCGGTTGACGCAGAAAAAAACGACGCGCATCGAAAGATGTAAAAAACTATGGATTTGAAGCAGAAACTGACCAAAAGTCGTGAAAAAACTGCGATTGTTTGATGTTAAGATGATATTAACTGATTTCGATGAAATTTTCAGCACATGTGTAACTAACATAGATCTACATACCGCATATTTTAAACTTCCATTACGGGCTGAAATAATAAAGTTTTAAAAAGTGCCATTTTTATTTTTTCATGTAATTCCTACTGATTGCGATTTCTTCAAAATCTTTTTTGCACATTTTAAAAGTAAATCAATGCTCTAATTGCTCAAAAAAGTCAAGTGGATTGGTCAAATTTTAAGAAAGTTATTCTGATTTAAAGGGCGTACGAACACTTTTGTGGGCCACTGTCTATCAGCTTCTATCAGCCATAACTTGTACCGTTCCAATCTTCCACTCTTCGCTTTACCGGTAATTATTTACAAGTTGGTCCTGCTCATCGATTTTGATGACTTTGAAATATGTTGTCAAGGTCATCATTCTGAGCAACATTTCCTTATACATGTTACCGCCGCTCGGTTCTAGTTTTCGAGATATTCGCAAAAAACGCACGTTCCGTGGCAACGTAAGCCTCTTCCGGCGCGGCGTCTATTTACTTTTTTTTGTAAACACGCTGTGGAGATGAAAGAGAAAACAGGGTCTCACTCTAGTCACACATATATGAGGTGAGCTTTCAATTTTGAACGACTACTCTTCGATTGTCGTATGCGTGGTCGGGAAAGCCTAACGGCCGGACCGCTCTGTCCCTTCCACGTCCTAACCAAAACTCATTCTATTCGCATAATCTTTGCATTGTAGCTGTTATCCAGAATTTGATCTAGTAATGGAAAAATCATGCAAATAGAATGAGTTGTGGTTAGGTCGTGGAGGGGGCGGAATTATGAGAACATATTTCAAGGTCATCAAAATCGGTGAAGAGGAGCATCTTGTAAATAAGTACCCATATTTCATCTTTTCTTCTTGTATCGTACGCATCTCCTCTTTTGTAAATACCATTTTCTGTTTTTCTGAATTTATCAGCTTTTATCAGCCATAACTTGTACCGTTCCATCTTCCACTCGTCGCTTTATCTTTACTCTCCTTATCTTCACAAAAAGTGAAGAGTGGAAGATTAGAAATTATACGTAAAATTATTTTTTCAAATATGAAGTGTAAGAGGCAAGAGAATGGAAATTGGATCACTTGAGGCTTCAGGTGTGTTCTCCAAATGAATTAATAATCCCAGTGACAGAGGCATAACTCGTCCCAGCAAAATGGAAAGTCTTTTTATCGATCAGATAAGAAAGTAAATCGCTTTTGCACTAATTTACGAGGCTTTCATCGGCGCTCGAATTGCAGGGTTCACCGATGAAAGCGGACACTTTTCCCGGGCTGCAGTATAGTGTGCCGGCGGTCCCGAAATTCAGTCATTCTGATCGAAATTGTTTTTGCTATATGATTTCCGGCGACTGTTGGCCCACGAGCGTGAAATTACAGCCCGAGACGTGTTTACGGATCGGACGTGTCTTCGCGCGGGGAATTTATTTTTGTCGTCGGCGTCGATGATGCGTTGCTCGTCGATAAATCCCCTGTAATTTGGAACCTTGTGGCCGCTACTGGAACCCGGCGGAATTTCTGCCGTCTCTCTCGATTTGCGAGAAAGGCCTCCGGAGAGAATTGAATTCTGGAGAAACCAACAGCTGGGCCAAGTCGACAGATGATTTAACGGCGCGGCGACCCTGTCTGTCATGAAGCGAGCGAAACCGGGACACAATTCTTCCTCTTGGAAATCTGTCTAGTCGCGTGGCACGTCGCGGGCGTTGCCCAACGTGTCTTTCAGAGATCCTATCGTCTCTGAACGACGTCCCCTAGCTTCGTTCGTCGGGCTAATTAACTCCCCGAACGAAATGAGAAACATCCTCCGCTCGACTGACACGAAACTTTTCGAGCTTATACGCCCGAAGTTTCTTGTGCCTTGCTCTACAGTGTCGTATGAATGTGGTAGCTCTTCTAAGTAGTTTAACATCTTCTAAAAGATGCTGTCCATGATGTATTTGTTTTAACACTAAACCTACCACGGTCAAATGACCGGTTTTATATTTTGCAATTATTGAAATTGTAAAAATTCGTTTATAGAAAATAATGGAATAAATTTCCTTGTTCAAGCATCTACCATATTGGAAATTACAGACAATCTGAATAAATCTAGAGTTGCCATTTTTATAAGGCAACAATAGTTTTAATGCTTGGTAGGTTTAGTTTTAAATGTTCTATAACATTTGTTGGAATTCAAGAGAAAACGAACGAAGTAGCAGATAGTTAGACAGAACAGATTAAATTATGATTTAATCCTATGTGGTTGAATTGTTTGAAAACGAACGTCTTCTGGTAATCATAATTACTTTTTTTTTACAACGGGTGATGCTCGTTCAGTCAATTACTACGTAAGATACCAATAAATATTATTTGCAATTAATTAAATGCACAGTTGTATACAGGGTGGATCTAGTTACTGGGACGGACTATAATTTTCTTCCTTTTAGAGATAGACAAAAGCTGTAGAGGAAAATTTTGTATTGTTTAACAAGCTCTATCATCGAGTAGTGAGAGTCAAAACGCCGGTCAACACCGGTCAAAATGGCCGGCGCCTGATATTTTATTCTACAATTATTGAAATTACATAGATGCTGTCATAAGAAATGATTGAATATATTCTACCATTTTGAATATATTTTATACTCTAATAGAATATATATTCTGAATTATTTTTAGTATATCACATATTACAATAAAAACCGCACAAAGTTTAATTAAATTCAATCTTCTCATTTTTATAAGGCAATAGGTACGAGTTACTTTTAAGGCTCCGTAGGTTTAGTGTTATGAAACTACGTAAACGACTATCTAGCTCCTGTATGTCGCAATTACTACAGACAATTTTTATTTTGCATAAAAATCCGCAGATTAGTTATTACTATTGCAAGGAAAGGGTAAAAACTCAAATGATATTAAAGCACGTAGACAGCCACACTTTCACAAGTTTCCCACGTGTATAATTAATCCGTTCCGCGACAGAGATAAATACCATTAACAACAATGATTAATGGTCCCGTAGCGCGCATTCTGCTTTACATTATTATCTAGTTACTCGCCAAACGAAAAACTTGTGAAAGAAAGCAACGCCGTCGGTCCTCGGTGGCTTACAACATTTAACGCGTTAAAGTTGTTCGCCTAGCCGATGCAAATCGGCCGCGTGGGGGTATAAAAGGCGGAAAAGTTAATTTGCAAATTTCTTTAGATCGCAATCGATCTGAAGGGGTTTTCGAACAGGTTCACGCGGCAGCACTTGGCCGCCGACTTCGAAATTCTTTGGAAAGCGGCGATTGTAAAACTCGATCGGGTCCATCGAGCGTTAATCATTCTCCTGGGCGACACCTACGCGGTATCACATACGGTGATCGGGTGACCCGATAAATCAAGCATCCAGAAATTTATTATTGCGCGAATTCCAGGCGGCGGGAACCGAACCGGTGCGCTGTTGGTGTAGAGTACTGTAGAGTGTAGGGGAACGGGCGAAAGGTCGTTCCTCGCTCGGCCAATAAATTTAATTAACGGATAGGCGAAAGCGTCAGAAACGCGGCGGCCAGATCGCTTTTCCACTGCGGAAAAATCGCCGGCCGCTTTCGGTCCCAGTGCCCCATAAATATCGATGCTGCCGTTCTGGTCCAGCTGAGACAGTTGCGCAACGTTTCGCGCGCTGGCGGAATGTTCAATGAACCGTGCTGATGCACGGCTCCCGAGGGAGTAGGCACAGGGTAGTTAACACCAAACCTACCACCGCCGCACAGTCTGACGAAACGACTTGACGCCGTCAAAAATCTGTAACGTTCCTCTTGCCACTTTATTGGGATCTGACATTTTGACTGGCGCCATCTGCTGCCGAAAAGTAGAAATACTCTAAGCTTGGCTTGGCCTTTAGCAGCTTACAGTGTTAACAGGTGTTGATTACAGTATAAACTTACTGCGTTAAAACAGGTGTTAATTAAAAATAACGTTATGGAAACACCAATTGTGCCACCGCATAGCAAACAAATTTTGATTACTATGCAGTGAAAGATTGTGATAGTAGAGCGAGCAAAAATCTGTTGCTCCGTTTCCACACTTTGAAATGAAGTATGTGAAGTGAACTGCTTGAAGTTTATAAGACCTCCATTTCTAAAATATAAGAAACAATTTAGTAAAGAACAGTCTATTTTAACAGCTAAAATAGCTAAAAGTAGAGTGCATATTGAAAGATCTAACCAGCGTATAATGACTTTCAACATTCGTAACATGAGTAATTAATATGTATGTCCGCACCAATTCTAAGCGATTAGAAATTTATGAAATTATAATTGTAAATTTAGAAGGTATATTAAAGAACACATTTTTTTTGTAAAATAAATGATTTGATAAATCATACTTTAAAAATCCACTCTCCTTCAAAAAACTTTCTGCAGAATTTGTACCTGCCCACTTACAAGCTTCACCCATACTTACAAACATTTCAAGTAAAAACAAAAAAGAAGATATCGGTGCAGTGTTAAGACCAAGCACTTCGTGGCCATATTGGATAGCTATATATATTGTCCACGCCCCCATGTCAAATCCCAATACAGGGTGGACCACGGAGAGTGATCAGTAGACTGCGGATCTTTATCCATTTATAGCATGAAAACATATATAGTAACAAACGTCAATGACATATATACTCTATGGTAACCGTAAAGAATTTTTTAGTTGGCAAATTAAACTTGTTCCTTAACCTGTTTTTTTATTAAATAAGCTATGAAAATTAAAATTTGCATAAGGATCCGCAATCTAGGGATCAGGTTAGATTATTCTGCTGTTAGCAGTTCGATCGGATGTTCTTTTTTTAGCTAAAACATGACTCAATGAGAGCTTTAAGACTTAGAGCTTAAGACTTTTCTCCAGAGTTATTTAGGTTACCTTCAATTTTTTATATGTCAATCTACAACATTTCTACACCCATCTTTTAGGGGATACTGAGACATAAATGATGACACTTTATTTACCTTTCAATAATTGTGCTATACCAAATGGAAGCTTGAAAATCTTCTTTTACGCAATGATTCCAAACGAAATTATTAGATTTCGTTATTGAACGCGAGTTGTTTGTTTAGGATTAAAAAGTTTCTGTTACTCCAGAAGGATATATTTAAAAAATGCTCAGCCGTGTTCCATAGACTTTCAAAAATTATGAAACAATGGCCGGAAGATAATGTGTTAAAATAGGGACTTGAATACGTATTACAGAATTTTTGTAGATTTTTTTTAAAACCTAGATATCGCACATTTCATACGCGACAACCTAATAGCGTAAAAATTACCGATCCAATAAACATATTTATGGAACAGATCCAGAAACCACCCCCACGCATCAACCCCGCAATCCAACAGGTCGTTTCTCTAACTGCGAGCATATAGCCCATTATTTTCACACCGACCCCCGGTGCTGCTGCTTTGCCAGCTGCCACCGGTAATTATTTACCATATACTGATTCTTGTTACAGAACAAACCGCGCTCGTATTTCCGTCCGTTTCAAGTGAAACGCAATAATTCTTCACCGGTTGCCCATAGCCAGTGGAAACTGAAGCGATACCGAGAAAACCAGGGGACATAGCCTCAGCCACGATAAATCAGCGGATTCGTTAGCGGAATCTTCCTAAATCCATTTGTCCGGGAGGCCCTGGCTTCAGGGTAGATCCCGCTGTTTCGACAAGCCGGTGTCGTGTTCGAACGGGTGACCACGTGCTGCCGTTCGTCCCTTTCCTGCCAGGCCATTTCTCTTTCTTCTACAGGGTGTCTAAAAAATGTTGTAATCCCTTGAAATGGGCGGTTACTGAGGTAATTAAAAGTAACTTTTTCCTTAGCGAAAATTTCCACCTCGGCTTTCTTAAAGAGTTCTTATCGAAAAACCACGGACCAATCAAAGCGCGGCTATAGCGAACGGATTCCAGGTCGGCGACAGGTTCCGCTGCTCATGGCGTTGCCGTTGGCCGAGCCAGAATCCCTCTGCTGTAGCCGCGCTCTGATTGGTCCGTGTTTTTCGTTGATAACTCGTTAACAAAGCAGAGGCGGCCACTTTTGCAGAGGAAAAAGTTACTTTAAATAATCTCAGGAGCCGTCCATTTCAAAGGTTTACAACATTTTCGAGACTCCCTGTATATCTTCTATAAATATGTGGAATCTTCGAGTTTTCAGCATACTTTATATGGAGAAGAATGAAATTATTGAACACGTTAAGCGCGAAGCGATGCTGTCGCACTTCCTATTTCATTTTTTATGTAAGTTCAAATACAAAAATACGGTCGTGCACAAGCGAAATACTTGCTTAACCCCGCTATGTTTAATCCATTTCAATCAAATCTGTTAATACGGTGTTGAACATTTTTTAATACTCTATTTTGATTTGTAAATTTGATAACGTCAGTCTCCAGGGACTGACATAGAGTTTAACGTGTCAACACGAAGCGGTGTTTTTATTATATTGTTATCTGGTTACACTTTTATCAGTTACCGTGGGTGAACATTCTACTGAAGATTTTATGTATTTATATTGAAAATGAACAGATGAAACACGAAACAGTAAAAGTATTAGTAAGAATTTCCTTACATCAACAGCTCTTTAATGATTTTCATTATTGTTTGATTATCCTTTACTGTAAATACCGCATAAAATTTGATACGGCACACATGGGATGTAGCACACCCTAATAACTTCAAACCGTTATCGCGTTTAAACTATTTTTTATTTTGGGTCTCAAAAATTACAGAAAATTCTACAGACATTCAGAAATAAGGATCCGTAGTATGTTACTACTACTAGCAGTAACGAAAAAGAACACAGGAGGGGGACGTGAGATGCAATTTATTTTAACTAAACTCCCGTTGGGGTGTCGTACACCCCGAGTGTACAATATAAATTATTCCAGAGTTTTCATTATTGTATCGTTATTATTTGCATATTTTTTTACTGTTTTCCACTGACCTGCTATGATAGAATAAAACAGCTGAAACGCAAAAGCAAAATAATTAAGAAGTCTTATTCAATTTCTTGAATTTAATGTAACAGTTCTCTTCGTAATTTTATTTGCGGCTTTCTTTTAAATGATTATTTTAAATAGTTTTTAGTATTTGCAAAGAACACATCTTTATAATCGTTCAGATTATGCAAACAGGTTTATAAAATCCATGCTTCAGAACAAAATTAAAATTGCAATTTACCATATAACATAAATCAAATTTAAAACGAAAATATACAGATTATGAACCATGTGAAATTATAATACTGAGCTCGCGCAGGCCGAGCGATAATTAAAAGCGCTAAGCAGCCCACGCATATGTCTGAATTTGATTTCAATCTCCACAAAATTACACGCTTTGCCTGATTCGCAGCGTTGGTAAGGTCACGGGGTCACGTGTCGCGCAAACCAAGAAGCACGATTTGATTTTTTCTCTCTCGCGCTGGCCTTTCATCTTTTCTATGCTCCCCGCGTGCGTACGCGTGAATACGATCTACGCATTGGATTTCACGTGAATCAAGCCCCCACCACGAAGTACCGGTCGGATTTATCGACCGAGAAAGAGACTTGCCCTGGTATTCTTGTAATCCTTTGCCCGTGGACCACAGTGCCGGCGCTTTTGATGCGTGGGCGTGGGCCACGCAGATCGAATCGCTCGCCGTCTCATCACGTTCCGTCGAAATCACAACCATTCCGAGTAATCGAACCTGATTATTATTTATGCTTTTGTGCCGTGGACACCGTGCTTCCGTCCTGTGACGAATCCTCGCGCGAATCCTTGTGAGATACGATGGCTAGATTGCGATCGGAGGAATCGTTGCCAATATTGTTGTATTTCAGATATTAGGTCGTCCCATAAGTTCGTGCCGTTTACTGTTTTGCTATTTAAATTAATATTTGAAACATAGTTTCAAAGTCAACGAAAAAATATAACCACCTTCTGTACAAAAAATTTCTGTGGTTTTTCATTAAAATACTTTTAATCCGCGGCACGAACTTATGGGACAACCTAATATTTTGGGTCCTTGAAAAATCTAGTCAGTTAACCATGTATCTAATTTTGTGGCTCTTGAGCAACATCAATTTCAGGTCTCATTTTCATTGAGCTTTTTATTAACACTTTTTTCCGATTTTGCGACTCAAGCAGACTCAAGGTCATTTGAAAGACATGCTTCTTTCTGGCTGCACTTTTATAATACAAAAACGAAAATGTAGAATTTTATTTAAACGACACGTGGACGAGTCATATATTTTTTAAAGAAATCTTCCGCTAGATACCAGAGTTAAATGGATTTTGTAAATAAAACTGTTTCTTTTTTCTGAATTGTAAGAAAATTCGGTGGAGCTAGTAAGATCTTGTGATAGTGTTTAACCCTTTAACTGAATGACTCTTCAACCATGAACATTTAGGGAGACGTAACATAGGACGTATAATTATTGATATAAGAAATATTTTGCCACACTCAACTAGAGTACGATATTGTTTATACTATTGTGAAGACTGCGGATTTTATGCATTTATGACAAAAATTAGTAGATGAAATGCAAAACGGTGCAAACATGTAAAGAATTTAAGAATTTAAATATTATTGAATAATTAAGAATAGAAATAAATGTCTACGTAGTTCCTATGACTTGTAATTAATAGAAACAATTTTCATTTTACATAAAAGTCTGCAGTCTACTAATGTCGGTATTATAATACGATAAAATAAACGAATTATTTATTGAATTAAGCCTTGAGTAGTCTCGTGTATAGATTAACTTTTGTTAATTGAAAGATTGAGTTTGTATGAATTGAAAAAATATTATAAATAAAGATCGATATTAAAATCTGTAGTAAAATCCCTAGAGAACTATATAAGGGACAAAATTAGCGTTGATTGCACATAATTATTAGTCAAATAGTCATCAAGTTACCCGGCATACCAATTTGACTCCGAAGTATTGTTCTCTTGCAATCATAATAACTAGACTGCGGATTTGATGCATTTATGACAAAAATGAGTAGGTGTAATTTAAAACAGAAAAATCGTTAGAAGAACATAAAGACAATTTTACATTATTTTCAACCCATTAATCATAATATGAAAGAAATTTAATTTTTATTCTACCCCAGTTTATTGAAATTCAGGTAGTAAGCTTTTATTTTGCATAATGTTCCGCAGTCTGGTCTTAACTTTGTCATTTCAACGAATTGCAGTATAAAATTGTGGGAAAGCATTTCAAAGTTCTACACTTAAAAAAAAGCAATTTATTTTTACGACCAGTTAGACGAGAATTTCCTCTTAAAGGTCCATCTCTCCGATTTACGAAAACTAAAATTTGCATCAATATCCTTAACCTGCAGCACTCCGATCGCAAAATTAATTCCCGTTCAGCAAACGCTGATAGCGCAGTGTCTATTAAACAGGTTCGAGCGGTAGTTGATAATAGACTATTACGAAAAACAATTCGACAATACGGCATTGTCACGTTGTTAATTATCTCGGCCGTTCTGTCGTCGATTGCGTTCTCGGCTCGAGGTCCCGTGCACAAAAGCCCACCCCCTTGTTCCCTCGATTAATAGAGACGGTTAGCTGGATACGGTGGGCAAATATAATACAGATTGTGCGGCGAGTGGCAAGTAAACACCGAGCCGCGGAAAAGCCGCAATCATGCGATGTGCGAACGGTGTGCGTCGGTGGATGTGTTACAAAAAAACATAATGAATGTTTGAGGATCGGTACGGTCGAGCGAATGGCCCGGATCCGCGTCTCAAGCAGCTATAACAACAAATTAAACGAGAAAATCTCGAGGCTTTCGTCGAAACGTCCACCCTGCCCTGGAGGCTCGAGCCTACAATGCGTGGGCGTGCACACGTACAACGCCGTGTAACACCAACACACACGCTCGTTTTCAGTCTGGTCCGAGTCCTCTCCTTCTCTTCTTTTTTTTTTCGTTCCTCCCGCTTCCAAAAGGGAGAAGGTGGAACGATATTCTGTAAAGAGTATAATAACGTGCGTATGAAAGGGCAGATCCTTTGTGGGTAGCCGACCGTGTCTTGAAAGGATCCACCAGGATCTCTGGCGTGTAGCGTGGAACAGGGTGGGGAAACCGAGAGGATCGTCGAGATCGAGAGTTAGGGCACCAGCTGAGAAAACATGCCCGTGGCGTGTCGACAGCGAAATGTTCGTATTTGTGTCTGCGACCGTGGATATAAGGTGTACAAGCTGCGGAAGAAAAGATAGTAGTAGTCCAGGATGTTCGTAAATTCGTTGGTGGCGCGCACCGGTGCGGTATCGCCACGTGCACCACGCGTCGATTGAGACCCTGCTGGAACACCTTGATGCACATGATTTAATCAAATTAACCCTGAAGAGGTATACCGTTTCCCCAGATTAAGAATTACCACACTGGGACCTTACTAGACATTTAGTTAAATTTGATTAAAATACTTTTGAGTATATATTAGGTTGTCCCATAAGTTCGTGCCGCGGATTGAAAAGTATTTTAGTGAAAAACCACAGAAATTTTATAGTGACGGTATAATATATTTACCAAAAAAGTGGGAAGAGGTTATAGAGAAGGTGGTTATATTTTTTCGTTGACTTTGAAATTCGTGCCGCGGATTGAAAAGTATTTAAATGAAAAACCACAGAAATTTTATAGTGACGGTATAATATATTTACCAAAAAAGTGGGAAGAGGTTATAGAGAAGGTGGTTATATTTTTTCGTTGACTTTGAAAGTACGTTTCAAATATTAATTTAGATAGTAAAATAGTAAACGGCACGAACTTATGGGACGACCTAATAATTTATGATTACAAGACTCAATTGTTCGAAGGAAGCGAAAGACATTTCTTATTTTAATTGTATTGCAATGTTGATACGAAACTGAGTGTGCAAGTAAATTTTATTCTGGTCATGAGCAGACTGTGGATCTTTATGCAGAATAAAAAATGTTTGCATTGATTGCAAGACAAGGGAGTCAAATATAAATGTTTCCTTCTTTTAATTATCTTATTAAACTGAAACTGATACATTGATGTCTTGAAATCTTTTTAATATGACCACTGATGTAAATTTGGTGTAACCATTATAATCATAAATGCATAAAATCCGCAGTCCACTCTTCAAAGACGACGTTTATGCACTATACTGACTGTAAAGGTATTTCGAAAATTATTACAGAAGATCAAATTGTCCCGTGCGATACATTTTCAAACGTTACTATTTTCTTTTTAGAATTCGAGATCAGTTATAGAAAATATCAGAAAGTCTAAATCTGTAGAAAATCATGGTAACATCTGTAACGTCATATGTTACATATGTATAAAAATATATGAGGTACTTGTCGAGCTAACATTCAAAAGGTATGACGATCTTCTAAATTTTAAGGATTATAGACTTTTTAATAGACTTAATTGAATTCTGTTTAGACACAAATTAAGTATAGTGTAGTTATTAAAACGAAAATTCCTACTATAGAAAATAGAATAACAATAAGTATAGTAGTTATTTTTTTATTTTGCTATTTTTTTGTAATGTAATTTTTACAATTTTTAATACTTATTGTTGTTATAAATATGTTCCAAGATACAATATTTGGTGACGTTCTTTTTAAATATTACTGATCTATTTTTGATTTGATTTGATAATTATTAGACTACAGATCTTCGTGGATATTTATAACACAACTCATACAGTGAAGCAGATTTGTTAACAGAAAGACCAAATTACATCATAAAAGAGTGTCAAAATAAAAGCCGACAGAAATATAGATGCAGATCTCATATAAAAATTCTAACACTGAATTGTTATTTAGGAAGTGTGTCAACAAATGTATGAGTCACAGTATATTAACAAAAGTTTCCATAAAAGTCCGCAGTTTAATAATTGATACAAGTGTACCACTTCAGTCAAGCGTTCAGGACTCACTGTACTTTTTTCTAGCGAGTATTTCCTTGAGAGCACTCAACAGTGGGGGAGAAAAGGGATGTTCCGGTAAAACGCACTCGTCGAACAGATCATTTGCACTCACGAAAACTCAATTGAGCAGTTGATCGAGTCCTTTTTCAACGATTGCGTCGCGAATTGCGTCCGATGCGATTAGGGGATGGTATTATCGCGGTCCATTAGCGATTGTTTGGAAGACGAAGCGAGTCAGTTCGACGACGTTCGATCGGTCGTAAGGGATGCAGCTCAGGCTCGACATGGAAAAGTTAGTGGAGCGTGGGACAGCGCCTAGTCGGATCTCTTCTGTCTGATTTGGCACATTTTCCTCCCCTGTTGGCGGCGGCGTTCTTGGCTTTCCGATCAGCGTTCCCCTTGAATTATTCTTTAGGAATCGTCGTGGGTACACTTCGGGAAAGTACACATCGAGCAGTTGAAGTCTTTAGGCCAGTTCACACGAAACGTGGGAGTCTCTGGTGGTAATCGATGTTGTATTAGATAGCTGGATCCGTTAGATCAAACATGATTTCTATTCTCTTTTTTCAAGTATACATTCGCAGAAAATATTTATACTTCGTTTTTGCAATGATTGTTAGTGGTCTGGGGATCTTTGTGCAAAGTAGGAACTGTCTGCATTGTGGCGTGCGTGTTAGCAGGGGAAGGATCCGTCTGGGCTACTTTCCCTTTGTCCAGAAAGCGTGCACTGCGTGCGGCCGAACTCAAGTGCGGGCAATAAAACTGACGATTGCCAGAGCTTCGGTCGTCACGGGGACACTTTTTGAATCTACGCGTTTCTCGGAAAGGGTTTTCCCACGATGACCTTGAAACGCGTATTGTTTTTTCTGGACTCGTTGTCATCGGGACGATTTCGGCGCGTCCACGAAAACGGGCAGAACTTTTCCGAATGCCGTACAGTTCGCATCGGTCTTCTAGATATCAACGTTTCGTAAAACTCGTCGGTTTTCTTCACGCGTTTCTACTGCGCCTAATTACGAGTTATTTTCTTTGTTTCTTTTTTTGTTTGTTATTGTTAGTACTTGTTAATGTTATTGTTGTTTCGCGTATTACAGTTTATTATATGTTATACGTGAGTGTCGACTACATTTAACCGGACAATACCTGTCCCAAATGCATCAAGGGTAAGACTGCCGCTGGTTTCTGTTACTATGAACTTCTCAAAATGGTGACGCACAATATTCATACTTAACATTTGTCCAATTTATCTTCCGAGTTGTTCTGGCAACTCATGTTTGTACAAAATGGAAAATTTTCTGCTTCAACTGTAACAACGTGTAGGCAAATAAATATTTCATTGCAGAAATTTTTACTGTTTTAAATTTCCACGATTCGATCTTGTCATAAATGAATAAAAATCTCCGTATAATTATTTGATTTAAGTGGCCATGTCGAGATAACAATCTAAAACGAATGTAATTTTTAGGATTTAGATCTGGGAAAACGAATAAACTCATTTTTTTAACGAGTACCTTGCTTAAAGGTATGTATGTATATTGTACAATTTGTATTTTTTGCAAAATCTTAAAAACTGCCTGCGTAACAGCCAGTCTCTCTCTCTCTCACATTCGCTCCATATCATTATTGTTGTTAAGTTTTGTTTTGTAGTCCTACGAATAAATTATTCATTAGAATGCTTGTCAAATATAAAAGAAGATAGGTAAATTCTTACCAAGTTGATCAAGTTGTTCAAAATGTAAATCATGATGGAGTCAGCGTAGATGTTAATGGTAATTGTTAATAACTTCCAACACGATCGGTAAATGTTCTGAAGAATATATGGCGAGCTTGTCTTGATGGGAAGACTGGACCTATGCACTCTAATAAGAGTGGACTTCTCTCTTTCACGGCTGTTCTGAAGTCCTCTTCTGAGATTGCACCATCACGATCAACGTCGAGCTTCTTGAGCATGAGATCTATAAGATCCTTTAAAAGAAGAAATTCTATTTCTGATATGTCGCAGCATTTCGGTCACAAATTGAAACATCCCATCGAAATACAAGTATGATCAAAAAGTGGAATCGTGTTGTATAAAAAATAAATGATAAATAAGTAAATAAATTATTGTAATATATTAAAACGTTAAAACAATATATTATAATTTGGCTTAAAATTATATTATTCTATTTGGCTACATGTCAATTGAAATAATCAGTTAGTTTATTTGAACAACCAAATAATTTTCTCAAAATTATTTCATTATTTGAATTTCAAATAAAATTCAAATAATTTTTCATCTCATCTTTCATTTGATGTAATAATCTAATTTTAATAATTAATTTAATTACTTCGATAACCTCTTTTTGAGGTGGAATTATTTATTATTTTATTTGAACAATGTAATTGAAATAAAAAATTATTTTAAAATAATTGATTTGATTTAAACGCCAAATGAAAATAAATTTTTTACGTTATTTGTAAAATACAAATAATAAGTGTTTAAAATAATTAATCATTTCAGATGATTATTGGTTATCTTATTTCAAATGTGCCTAACTCTGATATCTACTAGTTATTAGACCAATAATACGAATTATACACTGTTATACGAGTTTAAAAATTATTGTTGATAATGTACATATTTATATTAACTGAGTTGTGATTATCTATTTTACTTTGACAGCTTCATCCGGATTTTCATCATTCTGCAGCTTGATCAAGCACCCACGCATTATGGGAAATATTTGCTCCCTTTTCAGTCTATTTGTTTTCAAAATGTCGTACACCTAGTCATTCGAAATTTGCATTAAATTGATCAAAATATTTCTATCTAATAGATTCAACATGTCAAATTAATATAAAAGAATTATTATTTGATTTTAAAATATTTAAGAATTTCGAAGAACTTGAGAACACTATAACGATGTCAAAATTATTATGGAACATTACTTTATAAGTGAAATGTATAGTTTCCTCCGGACTGCCATGTAATACCACTGAAAGGCTCTCGATCCATGGATCAACGTGTATCTATAATTACAGGTTCCAATATTCGTTTACTAGTTAGAATTTTTTCAGCATTGGACTGCGCATTTTTATGCAAAATAAAAATTGTTTATGTCAATTTCAACAGTCAGGTGCCAAATGAAAAGTTCATGTTTTCTTTAGTAGTTTTAATAGCTTGATAAAAGTGCGTCGATGTTCCTAAATACTCTTAAAATTTTTAATTACTGTTTTAAATTGCACTTATTTTTATAATAAATGCATAAAATCCGCAGTCTAGTCATCACTGCTGTATTACCTGTAACGCATTTTTGGCATCGAATACACCAAACAGCCTATCGATTAACAAATGTCGTATATTTTCAGTAAAATCGAAACCAGACTGGAAAATGTCACGGAAAATTGATCTGGTCATGGGGCCTAACGTCTGCACACATTTTCGATGTATTATTGCCAGAACTACGAAAAAAGTAAGTTAATATAACAAATATTTAGTACACGAAGCGATAATTATTGTTAATAAAAGTATAACCTTCAACTTCTCTGAGATTCCAGTGTGTTTGACGCGACAATCTCTTAAATTTGTCCAAATTCTTTGTTCTATATACGATTTCTTTGAGTGTATCGTTTAGCTGGTCCACTGGCTGTTCTGCAGGCATTTTTTAAAATTATTAGTTACAGTTACCTGAAAATTTTGTGAAATGTTCCTAAATTGTGTCAGAATTTTTTGATTTTTGAAAGGAGTTGTCAATTGTTTATTTTTCAGTTTTAGTGAATTTAGAGGTGTATTGTAAATGTCGAACGTAAAACGAAATTTTAAACATGATTTTCCGAAATATTTGTTTTATAATCCATAGCCAATGCCTAAACTCTTTATTGCGTATCAATTATATTTGCTATTAATGATTCTGCTATCGTGCATATGTATTTCAATTTTATTCAAATGTTCAACTTAATTTTCCACATATTTTCGTTAATTAAAAGTTCATTATAAATTCCGAATGTATAAAAATAAACAATCGTGCCATGATAACCAGACTGTAAATTTGTATGTATTTCTCTCGAGTATGAACGTAACAAATAGAAAGTAAAACAAATTTTAATTCGTCTTTTAGAACCAAATACTAACGTAATACAATTGGTTAAAATACCTCGAAGGCACTAGTGACTTAAATATTATAACTATAAGTGAACGTAATTAAAAAAAACTAAACAAACATTTTCTAGTATTAAATATAAATTGTAGTTGAAATAGCGGAAGATGAAGACGGTCGACATCGGCCCATTAGCTCAGTTGGTTAGAGCGTCGTGCTAATAACGCGAAGGTCGCGGGTTCGATCCCCTCATGGGCCAGAATTATTTTTTTTAAACTGCACATGCATTTTTTAAAGAGAAACGCATATAGATAGCAACGATGAACATCGGTCCATTAACTCAGTTGGTTAGACTCAATATTTTGTAGGAAAAAAGAAAACACTGTACACGAAGCGGAAATTCTCATCTCAAAAAAAATAAACTCAAATGTTAATTATTATATAGGTTATAGAATAAGGACTAGTTAAGACTGATAGTTTAAGTTAATGCAATGATTTGGTTGTGAGCGTCAATACGGGGCCAGGCAATATGTAAGAAGTAGATATTAGAATGTAGTTTATTCTCTACACTATTCAATGTAACTATTTTGTACTCATTGAATTTTTTGAAAAAAAATATAAAAAAAATTAGAGCGTTGAGCTAATAACGAGAAGGTCACGGGTTCGGGTTCAATCCCCTCATGGGTCAGAATTATTATTCTAAATCTTGAGACAGTTATTTTGCAACAAATAAGCAACAACGGCAACTATGAATATCGGCCCATTAGCTCAGTTGGTTAGAGCGTCGTGCTAATAACGCGAAGGTCGCGGGTTCGATCCCCTCATGGGCCAGAATTATTTTTTTAAACTGCACGTGCATTTTTTAAAGAGAAATACATATAGATAGCAACGGTGAACATCGGCCCATTAGCTCAGTTGGTTAGAGCGTCGTGCTAATAACGCGAAGGTCGCGGGTTCGATCCCCTCATGGGCCAGATTTATTTTTCTAATCCTTGAGACAGTTATTTTGCAACAAATATGCAACAACAGTAACTGTGAATGTCGGCCCATTAGCTCAGTTGGTTAGAGCGTCGTGCTAATAACGCGAAGGTCGCGGGTTCGATCCCCCCATGGGCCAACTTCTTTTTTGCAACTCTGACAGTGCTAATTCTACAATAAATAAATAAAAAGAGCATTTGTCGAATAAATTTTGTTATTTCTGAAAGTTTATTTCAATGTCTAGCCATAAACTCTGAAATTTTCTATACTTCTGAAACTTTCTTTTATTTGAAGTTACTGTTATCAATCAGACATTTCATATGCATATTCGGATGAATACAATGGTCAGCCTATTCTTCATTTCCAATGCAAAGCGTCTTCATATAAAAAATTTAGAGAATAGTGTATTGATAATATCAACGATTAAAATGAATAACTGGAACAATTTCCCTACTCTTAACCCCTTGGCCAACAAGAACGAGTGAGACTCGTGGAATGAAATTTGGAACAAAAACAATAAGGACGAGCCTGACTCGTGGTACTTCGTTTGAGCCAAACGTAAACAACACGAGCCTGGCTCGTTGTACTTCATTCGGACCAAACGTAAACAACACGAGCCTGGCTCGTAGTACTTCATTCGTGACAAACGTAAACAACACTAACAAGAAGATTACTAATATTCTACGAGTTTTCTCAAAACATTATTAATTTAAATTAAGTATTAACCCTTTTCACTCGGAACTATTTTAACTCCAAAACTAAATTTTTTTTTCGATCAAGAATGTTTCTATGCTGTATGATTTTTTTCATTTTGAAGAAGTGGAACTGATATAATACCTCATACAATACCTAAATGTTTGGTAACTAAATTAATGAATATAAATTTAATAATGTAAACAATATGTAGAATAATAGTATAGTAATTCTTAATGGTGCCTCAGAGTCACCACTCGAGTGCTAAGGGTTAATGTACAAATCGTTACTGATATATTATCCACTTTCAAATTATAAATCATTTTTGTTCACCGATGAATTGATCATAATTACTTCCCAGACAGCTTAAAAGAATTAGTTGTGCCCAAACGTGTTTATTATTTCACAATTCCTTTCGTTGTGCCGAAATATAAATGTCATAAGACGCATACATTTTGCGCAAGTTCGAGCACACGGCTAAACAGCTAAGTGGCTCGACGCGTGACCGACCTCCTTGTTTATTACGGCCCCAGCAATCGGGAGTTAGCGCGCATGACAAGTGGTTAAAAATGAATTTTTTAAACAAGGGGGAATACAATCGTGTGCTTGTTTTATACATCAAACCAGTGAGACATAATTCGAGTGAAATTCCTCTGGAAACGAATCCCAGAATCAGAGATCTCTAAAGTCGGCCTCTCTCCGGCGTCTTAAGCCGTTCCTACGTTTTTACATTCTCGACGAAATCCCCGAGCTCTCGTGCGCGTTTATTACGCTTGCCTTCCAAATGATGTCATTAGATATACTTAGGCGAGAGTTTATTGTCGTCTTTTACGCCGGTCGAGCGGCTCCCGTGGAACGGATTCACCGTTCACGACTCATCGGTTATTACTCTGAAATTCGTTTTCTTCTCCGTACCGAACGGGATCTCTCGGCCACGTGAGAACCGGCCATCTTCTTATTGGCCTGCGCTCACGAACGAGCCATATCGCGGGAAGTTTTTATCCGTGCGAAACGCGCGTCGTCCCTGCGGGCTTTTGCGCACACGCCTTTACGATAATCTCTCGAACGATGTGAACTCCTCAGAGATGAAAGATCGTATCGAGCCGTTTGCGAAACGTCGGAGATCAAGCTTGTGGGCGCTGTTATCGCGATGCACCGCGCAATCGACTTTTTATCGCTATCAGAGTATCCCCGATACGATGTTATTGCCGAGAGATGCTCGTAAAGTATTGCTCGAATGGTATCAAACTCGCCGGAGGTTTTAAATATTGTATCTTTTAATTAAGCCGCGAAATGCCTACCATTTTGTTCGCGTTGATGTTGCCATGCAATTTGTACGAGAGAATTAAGCTCCGGTTAATATTCTAGTAGAGTATAATATTGTTGCAGATACGTGATCGTACGTGGCGGATTATTATTTATATGCGACACACCTGCGCTATCGAGGATGTCCGAAATTCATGTTTAGCAGAGATAAAATGGTGTAATTAATCGAAAAACGGAATAGTTGTTTGGGTTTGAACTATAGTGCATTTGGATCACTTGTTATAGGATTTAGATTTTCTTTTTCTGTCATGTTTAGCCTTAACGGCTAAATAGGCATTTTTTCCAGAAATACTATAACCTTCTGAATCGATATCTAAATTCGATCTAAATTCGGCAACTCTCCCCTATACAGGGTGTTAATTTTAACTCGAATACCCAAATTATTTTCAAGTGAGGTACATGGTTTTAAGGCGTGCATCATGAAGGTCATTTTAACGGTTTTTTCCAAGGTCACCGTATTCTTTTGCAATGACCTCGAAGTTACCTTGAAGACGAAAGAATCAGTTTCAGTTTGAGGAATAAAAACGTAATAAAACGAAAAGGGTGATATCAACTTATTTTATTAGTTGCTCAAAATGCTGGCCGTCCGCAGCAAGACACGTCTGTACACGAGAAGTGAATGACTGAATGACATTTCTCATGGTATTTCCAGGATTCATGGTGCATTTCTTGTCTTCGCGATTTCACTTTGTTTCTTGAAAACGGCCTGTGCATGATATCAAATAAGAATTTCAAGACCAGCAAAGATTTCCGTAAGACCGCGGAGTTTACGTGACAATGTTTATCAACATCGATTCAAATTACTCGTTAATTAATAGGTCCACAGCTAATAAAGTCCTTTTTTACTCAAAATTTAACGCTCTCCGATATTTTGGCATAAAAAATATAGCATTCCATTTAAAAAAAAACGAAGTTGACATTCAAATCTCCGAAACGCCTCCACTTACAAAAAAAGTAAATGAATTACATAATGTATCCCTTCAAATCATACATTTTTCGAAAAAGTTCTTTCATACAATGCGTAATGCATACTTTGGAAGTTATTGAGGGTGAACAAATTCCGTGGACCACCCTGTATATTCTAAAAATTTCATCTGTAATTTCTCCGTCAATAATCGTCCAAGAACGACGCGTCCAATGAATAATACCCCCTGAACGCGAACGCGTGCATTTATGCGAGCGGCTTTAACAGTTTGATCAGTCCCAGTAATGAGCCGGTGATTATAGGGATCCAGAGATGTTGAGGTACGCGCAAGAAGCCCGCGTGTCTTCGTTCAAGAGAAGATCGCCGGTTCGAATGTGTATTATCTCTGGCGACGCCCACCCACCTGCCTCGCGGTTTCATTTGCGTATTGTTTCGCTCGGACAGTCGGGCTTGATTGAGTGCTTAACGGTGACAGGGGTCGGGCCCGAGCAGAGATCATTGAAATGCTGCACGCGGATTGTCGGTAATGCGATGTGGACGGCCGTGGTATGAGGCACTGTCGACTTCGATGCCAGCGGATTTTCATCTTGTTCCTGCCGTGTAATTGTTTCTGCGAGCGGTGCTCATTTATCCATGGAGCTATACAAAATGTGTGTGGGCTTGTCACAGTCGGTAGATTTGGAACTGCACGGTAACAATCGTCCGGGCTGATTGCTGATTGATTGTAGATAGTGTCTGGGCTAGCTTGTTATAAATTGCAAACTGTATATCGTGACTATTGATGTTGCGGATTTTAGGAATAGAAGGTGTAGAATTTGTGTCATTTGTGTCGTTTGTGTTGCTTGTTTCGAGAGTGAACAAGTGGATTCGTCATAATTGTGGTTGTTAGTTAATGAGTGGATTCAGTAGTGTGTTGAGCTTTCCATAGCACTTTAATACCATATATCATTGCAGTAGTTCAAAATACCTTTTTTATTATTCCGTGCAATTTATTTTGCGATTGTAATGATTAGAGCTTCTTGGTGCTAATTTATTAAGAAAAAGAGAGAATTTATATTTATTGTATACCGGCAACTATTACATAATTTTTTAAATTATATGGCTCACGGCTGAGAATTGTTTAATAGATTCCTCAACAACAATAGCTATTTCAATCGGCAACCAACAACTCATAGTCAATAACATCTAATAATTTTGTTTGGAATTTTTAAGCTTCCCTTTGAAACAGCACAGTTATCGAAAAGCTTAGTAATATGCTCCCAGTTGATAAAGTGTTGATGATACTAAAAGCTACATATACTCAGAGCTTGTTAAATATTTAATTCATTGTAAGAACTTAGCATGTATTTTTGTATCACGACACTTTGGCTATCAGAAACCTAGTACAATAGGTGAACAAATCATTAGAACCATTTTTATAGATTGACGACTTTAAATTAGAGCAATCAGTTTTTATATAGCAGTCTAGCTACACTGAATTCTTGTCATTTTTGCAAACCATTTTGTGAGGTATTAAAACAGTGGTCCGTTTCATCGATTTAGCTGGCCAAAATTATTTATAATATTTAATGGTCCCGGGACGTTTTCAAATCACATATAATATCATTTTTTATTTGTTTAAGTATTGTAAAAACATTTTGAAGTGAAACTTCTTTAGATCCGTTAGGCGCGGTAAGCGTAAAATCTCGACGCGGTAGGAGTGAAACCAATCTGGCGATGAAACCGTGAAACGATGAAACGAAATTCTATTCGATTAGCATATACGTTTGCCGGTTCGGCATTGCTTAGTAGAGATTATGATAAAATTCCGATGATGCTAAGTGGAGATTTCAACGTGAACTTTTCATCGGAACAATCAAAATTATTAATAGAATTTTGTAGAAGTAAATTAAGATTGGAAATGGTAAATAATCCTAATGAAGCGACAACAAGATCAGAAACAACTCTCGATGCAGTATTTACAAGACATTTAGACAAAATTGATTCAAGAATATTTCAGACATAAAGACATATTTAACACATAAAGTGTTAATAAAAATTCGAATAAAAATTAAAGAAAGGAGTTTCACTTCAGCCATGTGGTCTAAGCACACACCATTATTTATTTGTTTAAGTATTGTAAAAACATTCTTTAATGTTTTCAATATTTTTTGGTACGTTTTTAAGTAAAAAACAATATATTGTTGAATTAAACAATAGAAATTAATAATAGGGTACTTACAAGTGTTTGTGAAGCTGTAACTTGGCAGTATCCAATGTATATTTTTCCAATTTACACTACACACTAGATTAAAATAGAATATGTAGTTGTGAACAGCATACAGGAAATACTTATACATAAAATATTGTGGATCAAGGCCGATTTTCAATAGAATTTCACTTTACTATAGCACACACACAACACGTTTCGCTCGAGATCATTCCCTTCGGATGGTTCCTAAGAGACTGATACAATGAGGCAACAGTGCATTCGGCAAGGAACCAAATCTGGCCTAGTGTTTATAAATCTTAAGAAGATCGTAATCGTTTCATCTCAAGTGTTTACGTCCGGAAAGCGTGAGCGCCCGAAATGCAAGGGCCGTTTGGCGCGGTAAAGAAAATGCTGTGAAAAGCAGAGGTTCAAATTCGTGCAGCTAATTTTTGTTTTACTGTAAGCCCAAACCATTGACAATTACAACCGCATTTAAAAAACTGCGGGGACTCACGGGGAAGTACAACATAATTACTCATGAAGTGTTATAATCGTAGCAAATATTATTTACATACTAATCATGTTGAAATGTAAATAATTACCAAAAGATATCCAATAAAAAGATACGAAATTGTTGAAAGGATAGTCCATACATACTTGTAAAACTTTCATACCGGAAAGAAATGTGTACAACTTACTTAAAACATAAAAACTGTCTCATCGAATTTTAGCAGCAAGACACGTACCACGAAAATCTCTAACTTTCGATGAAAAAAAAAATATTAGTACCTTGTCCCCCATATATTAATCTATGGCAAGCAACAAAAATTTCACACTTTAGGTAAAATTTGGAAATCGACTTTTGGCCAAGTAAATCGCTGAAATGGACCACCGTGCGACGTGGCATTCAACGTGATAAGGGAGTATTCTGGGGCTGTAAAAATTAATTTTACGAATTCAAACGAGTTGCACACACTTCTACGAACACCTACACTCGAAGAAACGGCGCAAAAATTGTTTCTTTGAAAGATCAAAACTAAAATACCCCCGTCAAAGGGTTAACGTCACTTTATCGCTGTCTCGCGGAAGCTGAAGAAGCCTGAGTGTTTCGCGAGAAGATCGACGGTGATCCAAAGGATCGTCGGGCATGGATCGTTTTCAAGAAGCACACCAGTATCGCCGTGGAGTGTCCAAGGGAAGGGGATGAGGCCGGATGGGATTCCTCGTCTTCTCTCAGGCTTGAAAACC
This sequence comes from Sphecodes monilicornis, assembly GCA_913789915.3. Taxonomy (NCBI): domain Eukaryota; kingdom Metazoa; phylum Arthropoda; class Insecta; order Hymenoptera; family Halictidae; genus Sphecodes; species Sphecodes monilicornis. The sequence goes on along the minus strand of OU565297.1, from coordinate 12,586,770 downwards.
GAACGACCGTAATCTTGGGCTATCTAACGTTGTAAATGTAGCGAGGTGATGATTTGCGACCTCCCTGCAGCGAGCCTGGCCCGGCTCTAGGGAGAAAAGGAGGCAGCAACAGAGCCCTTGGTCCCTTAGATTCAATTTCGCGGGGCGTCAACGCCTGACGCGATGTCCGCCCACCTTTTGCCGGACGTTGATGTACGACACGGTGCACCGGGCCCGACGGACGCGTGAAACTCGGACGATTTGCGTGTGGATTGTTTTCGACCGGCCAAAACGATGGAAAGTAATATGTTCCTCGTGGTTTATTTGGCCAGCCCCGGCCAGTCTTGTTTGTAGACCTCCACACCGTTCTCGGGGAGAGTGAAGGACGTCCGGTGAATGAGAGCGAGGGATAACTGTTGCGAAGGTGGTGCGCCCGATGTAATTGAATCTGTCGAAATGGAGCTGTGTGTTTTATATACTGTCTGATTAAAAGGAACATCGGACGCCCTGCTCGCAGCCTTTCAATTCGAGTCCCTATTATCTGTTGTTCGACGCTAAAACTATCAAATATGATACACGAGGTGTGATTAAAAAGGAACCTATCAGGATCAAATCGCGGATCTTTGTGCAAAATAAAAATTGTCCAATTGTAAGAAATTGAAATTAAATGAAATCGTATGGTTGATAGAGGTAGTGAGTGGAAAGCAGTACAAAAAGATTATAGCTGGAAAGGCTCCAAAAAAAGAAAAGGAAAGAGAGAAAGAATGAGGGGAAAAAACAAAAAATAGTAAAGTATGCAATAGTAGATAGGGTGGATAGTTTAAATGTTTTGGGGGGAGAGTACGATTTCCGTGGCCCCTCGTTTTGAGGTTATATTTGTGTTCTTGAGGTTATTTCAAGAAAAAATGTATATTATAACATGGTGTCAAATTGGCCTGGTTTAGCCGGTAAAGTAGATTTCCAGTTTTTTATAAATTTGCAAATATCTCGTTAATTATGCGAAATATGGCAAAATATCAAGAGACCTTTTCTGTAAAAAATGAAATTTTATTCGCATAATCATTGCATTGTAGTTGTCATCCAGAATTTGAACTAGTAACGGAAAAATCATGCGAATAGAATGAGTTGTGGTTAGGTCGTGGAGGGGGCGGATCAAAACGAGGAGCCACGGAAATCGTACTCGTGCCTGTTTGGGTATTAGGAATGGAAGAAACGGGGAGAAAGAAAGAGCAAATGGAAATGTGTGAAATTGTAGAATATTTAGTTTACGTTAGATTTATCGTGAAACCAAGTCCGATTACTAGCCGTGTGTCTCAATAAATAAAGATTATAATCATAAAATTGTATTTTCTCTTTTAACCATCTCAAATATTCAAAGTTAATAAATATGCTTCAATTCCTCTAATATATTTTGTATGGTGAGTTAAATTTTATAGAGTCGTTTGAACTTGTCGTGTCAACTATTTTGGTGGCTATTTCGGTTAAAAAATAGTCCACATTATTCCTAATTTATAATACATTGAATTCCTATAATGTGCAGCATTTATTCTATTAAAAAATGGTTGTTTGAAGGTATATGCAGCTTCTTTTTCTGAAAAACTATGGTTATCAAAAATTGTATGTGAAGATTGAATAGAATCGTTGCAAGCAGTTCAGAAGAAATGATTCTAACTCTTTCTGATGATTTTTTTGTGTCCCTTTTATTCTTCTGGAGGGTCCCACGTGTTATGATACTGCATGTTGATTAATTTATTCAGCAATTTATTAATTCCGTATCAGTAGAAGTGATCGAGGACGGATAACGACGCTACACGTTTCATACTTTTGACAGTCTAGCATTAAGTGATTCACTGTAATTACAAAATTGCATTGGTCGCAAAGAGCAGCGAGTATCTTTCCTTAATAAGCACACGAACGGATAATTTTACCATCGCACTCATCATCCATTGGCCGAGAATTCCAGCATACAGGGTGATTCCAGCAACCGAGATCAGCTGTTCAAGTTTGAAGCTGTTCGAAGAAGAGTTTCTAAGAAAATTTTGCATGGTCTAACGAACTCTACTTGAGTAAACTACAAACTTTTATTTTAAAATGATACTATACTAAGTTTTCTACGTAGATCGATTCCTGGAATCATTATCGAGTTTTCAAAGATCTTGTCACACACGAAGTACTCGCTTAATGGTACCAGGAAACCATTTTGAGTGACAAGATGCCCTGTAGTTCATTATAAAAATTGAACAAACTGCAATCTGCGAGTGAGACGATCTTTACGTAAAAAAATAAAATCGTTTCATACGCTCAACTCGACTTCCTCAAGTTACTCAATATATTATCAAACGTTTATTAATGAACTATTCAATATTTTTCTTTGCTTATATTCTTCTTTGACTTACACATGTATGTATATAAATATACTGAACAATAGTTTCAAATTTTGTGAATAGTACTATGTACAACTAACTAATTACATCGTTTCATTAATTGAAACATGTATTCTAGAGCAAAGGCATTTGAATGCTAAATTTTGTGAAAATATTCGAATCACTAACAATTTATGAAGACTGTATCTAAACAAGCTTGTTCAATCATGCGTGTTGTATGTAATCATTTATTATGTTGCATACTGATACAAATAATTTCTACAATCAAATTGGTCCATGTTATAGTTCTTCTACAAATTTCGAACATGCCATACTAGTTTAATTTATGTTTCAAATGATTCATTAGTCATACAAGAGCCCTACTCTGTAACATATACCAATTATACATCAAGGAATATATTCAGTAATAATGTTAAACAACAATTATTATTATTGCATACAACAAGTATCTCTTAGTTCCAGTCACTAATCCTATGACTCACAAATTTCTTCACCTGCATCGCACACAAAAATTGAGCATAAAAATTGTTACATCACTCGAATATATTTATTTCTGCCGTCTTTCGTTTCAACATTGTTTTATGATACATTTATATTTATCTTAGGATCAAATTAGAAAATTTACATACAATTTAAAAAAATTAACGCAATGCCTTTCTGTTAACAAACATGTTAAACACTGTAACACTAAAGCAGCTCCAAACCTCCATAAACCGCACAAAAAAAAAACAAAATCAAAATTTTGTTCTAAGATTTCCATCGACCACATTTGCAACCAAGGTCCACTACAGTTATCAGACTCACCCTATACGCAATTTTCCAGCAACAAACACGTCCAGGAGCCGGAGCAGCACGTAATAGCGGTACAGTTTCACTTTTACCCTGGAACTCGTTCCGAGATCGATCTGAGCCACGTCGTTGCGGAACGACCAATTACGGCGCATCCATAATTACGTTGTTCCCATCAGCGTAACAGCGGCAAGAAGTTCACGCGCACGCTCGCCATAGAACGCTCGTAAATACGCAAAAGCGAGATAGATTCACGCGTGTAGGCGAGTTGCGTGCCGCTGAGCGAAGTTTGCGTAACGGCAGACCTAGAGAGAGATTCTCGATCTGCACCCTCTCGATAATAGCCGGCTCTCCGGAGGATCTCTAGATCTTTCCGACGTGCAATCGTTCGTCCGCGATGCATTGCGTGCATCGTTGCACGATGTTGATGCTGCCGATGTTTCACGCGCGTTTAGGCGCGATCAAGTGCGCACGCCCTTATCAAATATTAGGTTGTTGTACATGGAATGTCCTATATTAGAATGTAATTTTTACGAAGAAATAAATACTATTGTTGCGGAGACTTCCGCTCCGCCTCGTGAGTGAACACATATTAATTAACTAACGTAGATCTCGAAACACAACAGTTTATTTATAAAGGTTGAATATTTATTAGTTTGGTAAAGTATAGGTACTCGCGCGTCCTCTCTCTTTCTCTCAGACGTCTCGGATCGATCTGGCAACCTTCTTCTTATCAACAACCCCCTGTCCAATTTTAACGTTCGAACGACTTCTCTGCGATATGTTCAGCCAGAGTTGTGCTAATTCAGTTACACAATTGATTTACATTGTATTTCAATTACACAGTAATTCAACTACATCGTAACTAAATTACATAATTCAAACCTTTCAATTAATTTAATTACTAATTATTTTAATTAGGTGTGTAATTGAAATACAATATAATTCAATTGTGTAATTTATGTTCGAAATTTAAAAAATGTGTGATGCAGAAGTTATTTCTGTTCAGATATTATAAATTTATAAATAATAAATTCCTTCTGTTCTTATTACCTATTACTTTATTATTCTTTAATTTTTAATTTTAGTTTAATTACATCGTAATTCGTAATTAATGTAATTTAATTACATATTATTTTATAATTGTACTCCAATTGCAATTACGAATTACATTGTAATTTAATTGAATGAAGATCTGAATTACAAATTACATATGGCTGAATTACAATGTAATTAGTTAATTTGTAATTATAATTCTTGGTGTAATTAAATTGTAATTCTGCACAACTGTGTTCAGCACACCGCAGGGGAAGGCAAATCGCGATTCCATATCGTCGTAACATCCACCCACCCCCGTCGTAACACTATTATAAACTGCAAGTGTATTATTAAATTTCGGATTTTATGCATTTATGAGAAACAGTTGCAGATCACCATCATCGCGCCGTTTGTGTTTCGTGGACAGTACTGCTGTAAGCGAAGAACGCTTACGATCGAAAAATTCAATTTCAACCGTAACATAATAAACAAACTTGTAATTCCCTGCTAGAATATATTAATTACAATAATGCTTTGATTATTACATTTCACTTAGAAGAAGTCTGGCTTGTTTAACGTTACAGTTAAAAATCGGATATTTCATATACAACAACCTAATATTATTATACGCTGCATATACAGTGGACGATCAAATGGTTAGAACCATTTACAATAATCTGACAATTTTACATAGAACCAATCAATTTTTTAATGAAAGTTTAGCTACCTAGCTTATACAAAAATATCTCCTACCCCATATTTGAGAACACAATTTGAAATTTGATAGACGATGTTAGGTGCACTAACCCTAAATTGTGAAACGTATTGCGCCAGTGTAGGAAAGGATTTCTCACGGTCAGGTGGCCGAGGAAGATTGACTATGAGTTATTGCACGCTTAAATCAACCGCACGATGTCCGGCGTCTTAATTAACGCGCGCTAGTTTACATCTTGTGCTTGATCAAACATCGAAGAAATTAAGGGACTTTTTCCACCTGAACGACGTCTTGCAGATCCACCTGGCGATTCGCAAACGTGAGAACGGAAGCGAGGGTTCAGGGCGATACCCGCGATCCCTCACGCGTGGCGAGTTCGAGATGAGATTTCGTTCGGACGCGAAACATGCGTGTTTGTTTTGTGGATTTGAGTTTTGTTGTTCGATGGAGTTGAGGTGGATAGATGTACAGTGGTTGGATTTAATTGTGGGATTCTGATTCGGTGATGAATTCTGGGGGACTAGTATGTAGTAATTTGTGTGTATCGTGATGCGATATCGAAATCGTGTGTTGATGGTTTAATAGAGTTTGTTTGATGATGGATGAAGTTGTATCGACATTGTAGAGATGATGTACATACTCGTGATCAGATTAGAGGTCGCTTGAGAAGACGCCGCAATTATGTGTTATTGGGAAAAGGTGGCGTGAAGAAGTTGCATATGATTGCAAGAGATGCATGTGCACGATTTTATTTTTTGGTGTGGCGTTTCGTGACCTTTGTTGGACTTCACATGAACGTGAGTAAAGTATTTAATATAAGAGAAAGATGTCCAATATGATAATAGTTTTATTTCAGTTAGATATAAATATTCATTATTTTTTATTAAATATAAGGTAAAGGCATTAGTAACTGACCTCGTGTTAGTAGTTAACCATTTTTTCAGGAAAGCGTGACAGATAGGATTTTTAGAATTAATTATCTTCTGAAAAAGGGGCGATAGAAATGCTGTACCATCTACGTGTCCAACTCCGAAACACTTTTAATTAAATTTAATTGTTTATTGTAACAACGGGCAATTTATTTCATTGACGTTGGTTGCATGCCTCTGTAATGTAATTTCCTTAGAGCTGTCGTTAAGAAACGATGTATAATTCACGGTAAGAACTTCCCAAGCTTTTAACTTTTTATAACTGAATCTTTCATTACATCAATTGTTATAGTTTTATATATAATAAATATGATGTCAACTACCAACTAACGTATGATCAATTACTAGTTTTCAAGAATAGTCAACTTCTGACGCAATTATTGAATTTTCAAAAATGTCTATAAAATTTAAATAATACAACTATTTCAAAAAAAGTTAGCTTTGTTACATAATCTAAGAAATTCAAACAGCATTTTCACGCATAGAGTCTCTCGATTTAATAAAGGAGCAAGCACTTATTATTATTCATGCAGAAAATTTTTCTTATCTGGTCAACTATTGGTGCTTTTATCTTACGTATTAAAAATATTACCTTCAACTATGTTTATATTTAGTTCCTAATTATGCATTAGGGAAGCTAATTTTACAACAGATTGAATCGCAGCATAACAACTTCTCATTCTTACTTAGATCAATTTTGTTACGTTTTTTTTTGTAATATTCAAATATTAGAAATCACAATACAGTTAAGGTAATATTAAAAAAAGAAGCTATAATACTTTCAAAAATTTCCTACAGATAAATATAAAAATAACTAATGTTATCAACTGTTTAATAATTGTGTGCAGTATACAAAATATCAAGTATTTACGTGCAAGTTCCAAAAAACCTGTCAGCCTTCAAAGAAAGTTGAATTCTAATGAAAGAAAGACGTGAGAGGACTAGAGGATGTCGAGCAATTGTGAAAACAAGGCCAGCTGTCACATCAGGGCGTTGACAATGACAGTTCGATGATCATTAATCATTTCTCATTCTCGGAGAGGGCGAAGTGTGAATTCCCACTGATGAACTTAACGCACGCTACAGGTCCATTTTTTCCCTTTGCGCCTAAAGAAACATATTCGGTGCTTTACTTCCTGATGCAATTAATTCGTTTCCTCCTACATCGAGGAAATCCTTGTTGAATCTCCATTTTTTACCGACTAAAAACAACACTTTCCGTTGGACTGTGATGACAAACTTTTCCTGTGCACCTAAAATACATTCAAAAAAATATTCCTACTACCCATGAATTGAACTGCTCGTAAATAGGGTCTCCACTCCCGAGTTTCAACTTGCTACTTGCTCTCCGAGAGTTTTTCGCGCAGCTCTCCGCTCGCACTCTCGATACAGTGTCGCCAGAAACACCCAAAACTGGACGGATCTTAGACCATATATACTTATAGACCCGGCATAGGTATAGTGTGTGCATAGGATGCAGTGGTTCGAGATATAAGAGTATCTGGTGTTCTCATGGTGGATAGCGCATGATATGAGAATTTATTCGTCGAATAAAGATACTTTTTTTATTTGAACCTTCGAATAACGAATAAAGATAAAGTATCTTTTATTCGAATCGTTATTTAAATAATTTTTCGACATGTACATTTATACTGTTCTTACTATTCTTTTTTTAAATGAAGTACATTGTGATGAAATAAATGCAGATTTCATATTATCAACTTCAACATTAAAATTTATCTTTTTCCATATTATAATCAACAAAATGAGTTAGCCATATTTAAAATAATAAGAGCAAACTAAAAATGAACGAGTAATGAAATAAAATACATGTATGTATATTGCAGTTACAGTTTCCATAAATATTTATAGAGAATGAGATACGACGACGATTCCCCTTTCCCTTCTAACGTTTCACCTCCGCGGTATTGCGATTTCTGAACAGACTATAGCACTTTGCCCACAAGAGTCGTCTGCTAGGCGATGTAATCTCGGAACATATCTAACTATCTAAAGGCGGCTCTATAAGTATATATGGTCTAAGGGGTAGATCTTCCTCTCCTCCTTTTCCCCTTCCACTACCCCATTCCGCTACCATGAGCACACTCTAACGTCCACCACTAAGACAGTAGACTGACCACGTGACGTGCCGCGCAACGTGTTACATACACTGATATATATGTATACTATGGATACGGTATTGCCATAAGCCAGCTACACAGTTTTTTGTCCTGAATTGAACAGTAGATTTGGATGCCAACGCCGCTATCGTTCGACCGGTGCACTGTACCCCTCGTACTCCTCTTCACCCCGTGATCCTCTATACTTCGCCATGTGTTTGCGTCCCTCTAGACGGCGTTACTTTCAATCGAGCTGATTGGACGTGCGTGTCAATGACGTTGAATCAACTCGATTGAAAGCAACGCCATCTAGAGGGGAGCAAACACAGGGCGAAGTATAGAGGATCACGGGGTGAAGAGGAGTACGAGGGGTACAGTACACCGGTCGAACGATAGCGGCGCTGGCATCCAAATCTACTGTTCAATTCGGGACATTTCCAGAATCCGAATACCGTATCCATAGTATATACATATATCAGTGGTTACATATTACTCTAGTCATCAGAGAGATGGTAAACTGTATTCCCCTCGATTTAACCGATCTGGCGACCTGTCTCGATATCATGTACACTGACAAATTTAACTCTCGAGAGCTGTGTCCACGATGCGTCGCATCAGAGATGCGTACACATACGCGTGTCGTACAAGATTCTTGTACGTATTTTTACGCATTCTGTAAAATGCTTGAAATTTAACACCGTCTTCTGCTAATTCTTGAAATTTCTTCTTCTTCTTCTTCTTTTTCTTCTGCGTTGAATATGATTATAAAGAATTATGTCTCTACGCTTCGTGTACAAACGTTCGCGGCATCGTTCGCTAGGCGTAATGACGACTGCATGTAGCGACGATTTCGCGACTATGACGCTTCTCGGACAGACGTTATTTTATATTGGTCGCAGCACTGAAGCGTACATCACGCAAAATTTTGTCGCATACGTGTGTCTGACGCGACGCATCGTGAACACAGATCCTAACTCGGGATAGTTTTACTCTCAAATGGACACGTACCTTTAGGTTTGAAGCCACGTTTGTCCGAAACGTGCCACGACCGCTCGTTTCGGACCCCACGAATAGGAACACGTGCAGTCACACGGCAATAACTCTAAAATTTGATTGCACCGGGCGTCGGGGTAGTCCACCCCCTGAAGGCAACGTTCGGTAATAGGCGCGCTCTAACCCTTGCATCAACACCCACGCACCCGGAGGGTTTCGTTCGCGCGCGGGCGCGTGTGCTTTCGGTCCACGGGCGCCCACCACGTCGTAAATAAAGGCGAAAATTGTTGACCGTTGCCTTTCGGCTTGGTTTAAGCGTTAAACAAAGGCCCAACGGGTGATGTCGGCCGCCGTATCTTTGATCTCTGTTTGCCGAGGCATGCATCACTCGCGAGATAATCGGGAATAATTATTTGTTAGATAAATACGATCCCAGCCGGCGATACGAGGCCGGATTTACGACGGGGCCACTTGCCCGCTTGTAAATGACGCGGAGAGAAACGCACACGGAACCACGATCGCGGAACCAGAACCGTGTGTACGCTTCGATTTTGGATATCAGCGTTCACCGAACGGCCCCCGAGCCAGACAACGAATTGTTTATGGCGGTGCCGGACGACGACGATTTGAAATTCTAATTAACCCAAGCCCTGTTAATGATTGTTACGGAAGAACTCCAACACAAGCAGCTGGGGCCTCCATGGATCTTGTTCGAGGATCAGGCTTTTGTTTCTTCGATTTTTGATTGTAGCAGCAAATGGAACTCGTGGTTCGAATCGTATCAATTGGGTCTACAGTCTACAATCCTGCACTCTGCAATCTGCTTATCTGGATCGGTAATAATTGATTTTTATCGATTGGGTGGCGTAGGCTCGAAGCGGATTTGAATAAGTAATTAGAAGATTTGAATCTTTCTTCAGGTGTGGTTTGAACAAAATTATAAAATGCAAACAAGTGTGGATTATTAACAAAAATAAATATCGTCGGGACTTTAGTTTTGGGACGAAATAATTATTCTTTGTTCAAGTATATAATATTCTAGGATAATCAAAATCTAAATGACAATCAGCAATCTAGTAATTTTCTTCTTCGACCGTGCCTTCCAGTTTTGTTTTTGCATAAGTAAGGAACCTAACCTTTTCGTCTAAATTTTTACTAATAGATACAATTCATTTGCCTTCAATAAAATTTTGGTTCTCCTGTATAAAACTATTATACCAGTGTAAGCGTATTAAGGAGGTATTCTAGTCTACAATTCCATTTTTTTTGTCTTGTTAGGCATTTTTTTACAAACAAAATATAAGTTTCTTAATATCTACATTTTGCATACAAACTTGTTTATGTTTTACAAATTTTCACCATTTTTTTCAGATGAAAATAATCAAAACTGACTGAATTATATGTCATTGAATAAGGTTCCCTTAAAGAAAACTGTCCTATTAGCTGAAGATGATATCTGAAACTCTAGTCGACCGATTGACTTCAAATTTGGCATACATCTTCAGTGGATGTGCCGTTAACGTCTGAATCAGAATTATGAAAAAGAAGAATTTTTCTTATTTCCTTTAACTGGCTAAACATGAAAAAAAGTCAAGAAAATCGATATTCAAAATTCACTGGGTTGCCATTTTGTAAATTTTCACTATTTCTTTTTCATTCTGGTTCACACCATAATAACAATCATACTAATCAAGAATCCTTTTGATTTTTTCAGAATGATCGGAATCGAGTCAACCAGAGGGACACTTTTTTTTAACGGAACCTTGTTAAGTGATATATTAAATACAGTCAGTTTTGATTATCTTCACTTGCAAAAAATGGTGAACATTCATAGAACATAATTAAATATGCATGCAAAATGTCGATACTAGGAAACTTGTATTTTTTTGTAAAAGAAAATCTCTACATCGTCCAAAAAAATTGAAATTGTAGACAAGAATGCTCCCTTAAGAAATTCTGTAGCAGTTAAACGAGTATAAAATTATAAAAATTATAGTATTAGGATAGTTGAACATGGACATTTAATACGCAGATTCCAGTAAATTCTCGTATATTCTAGTATATTCTAGTATATTCTAGTATATTTCAGTATATTCCAGTATATTCTAGTATATTCCAGTATATTCTAGTATATTCAAGTATATTCAAGTATATTCAAGTATATTCAAGTATATTTAAGTATATTCTAGTATATTATAGTATATTCTAGTATATTCTAGTATATTCCAGTATATTCCAGTATATTCCAGTATATACTATTATATTCTATTGTAGTATATTCTAGTATATTCTAGTATATTCCAGTAAATTGTAGTATATTCTAGTATATTCCAGTATATTCTAGTGTATACCAGTATATTCTAGTATATTCTAGTATTTTCTAGCATATTCTAGTATTTTCAATATAAACATTTTCTATCTGAACCCTAATAAACTGGGATGAAAGAAAAATGAAATTTCTTTCTTAATGTGTTAAATAGATTGAGAATAATATAACAGAATTTTTAAATTTTTCCAATGTTTTACTGTTTTAAATTACATTTACTCATTTTGGTTATAAATGGATAAAATTCGCAGTCTAATTATTAAGTATATTTTAATCCTCTTCCCGACTTAATACTCTTACTACGAAAAATAAAATTCACTTAAAAAAAATTGAATTGAGTAAATTGAATAGAAATTTAATCAAAACCTCAATGGCCATCTCAACCACAAAATGATGGACAATTCGAGAATGGGAACGACCAGGTTACTTTTCTGAGAGACCACGAAGCATACTTGTCGTACGCAGACGCAGACATCAGTAAGCAATGCCGAGAAATTTAACGAGGCATGCTGCAACGTCGGGGACGCCTTATTAGACCGGATTTCGAGTTTTCACCCGTCGTGTGACTCCGCCACCCACGCATTCAATCTTCGAAAAGCAAGGAATCCGCACACCCCTAGCTCCCTGGTTCTCGCAGTTGCACAATGTCGCGGTATGAGGTCCAAGGTGTTCCGCAGACAATAGGAAAATGCGCCACGAAGAAGAAATCCTGACGGGACGGCTCGCAAACCGTGATCCCATCGATTCACGGTTCACTTAGTTCGAGCCTTCGTTCGACATTTGTCGTACAACTTACTCTGAATGTTGTTACACAACAATCCCCTGCACCGTCCATGACACGCGAACCGATTCGTCGTCGTTCGTTTAGACGAAAACGTAGTTTTGGACCCTCTTGCGAGGATTCGTGGTCGGTTTGGTTTCGCTGTGTCATTTTAGGCGATGTTTTGGAACGAATTTTGACATGAATGGGTGTGAACAATTTCTGGAAATTTTTGATTGTTATGGCTGGATGTGAATCTTTTTTGAAGAGTGAGAGTTTGGAGATGGGAGGACGACGATTGAAGAAGCTGCGATTGTATGTTTGCTATTTTGATATTTCTGCATTGTATAATTCTTTGGACCATTTAGTAACTACTTTCATAAGTTTTTGCTTGACATTTAAAATCAACAAACTATACAATATATTTTGTTAGATTGACTTGTAATTTTAAGGTGAAAGGAAGCTATTTTGTATCGACACATACTTGAAGATGTATATGGACGAATCTAAAATTCAGAATGAAGTAAAATATTTTAAAGTATATATAGATTACTGATTCTTATGCAAGTTCTAACATTCATGAATTATTATATAAAAATCAGGATGACGACGAAATTCAATTTATCAACTAGCAAATTCTTTATGGTAGAGAATTAGACTGCGGGCTTTGTGCATTTATCACAAAAATAGGTTGGTACAATTTAAAACACGAAACAGATTAAAACAAATGAAGAACACTAATATAATATTCTCCACGTGTTAAAGTTATTAAAGAAATAAATAAATGTGTATCTGGCTCTCATTTCTTGCAGTTGACTTGGACAATTTTTGTTCTGCATAAAGATCTGCAGTCTATTTATAAAAATGACAAGATTCAATTCATTTTGTGTATTCCATCGGACGAAGGAAGAAGAATCAATAAAACCAAAATACAAATTACGTACAGGAGACCAATCATTGTAAAATATCCATCCATTCGCCGCACACGTACAGAGCCCACGTTCATTTCTCGTTCTTTACGTCAGGTCAACTCAATGCTAGTTACCTTCGAAGCGAACGGAGAATCTATTTTGCGATAAATCGAGTTGGCTTGAACGTGGCCCGAGATTGGTTGGTCTCGACTGAGAGATGGCACCCCCTTTTTCTGCTCCCAGCGGGGTGTATTCTGGCCAGCGAAGCGTCTCCTAACAGGATTACTATGACGCGATTGTATACGCGTCAAGGAAATAGAGCGGCATTGTGGATCTCGACGACTCAGATTGGATGTCGGCCAGACTGAAAATTAGGAATGCGGCCCTTTCAGTCCTGTATGTTAAATATTTCTTATGCCGTCGTTCGCCGGGCGACATCTGCTCCCGCCCCCACTAGATGTAGATTGCGTAATTGTGTAAAGAATATTTCCCTTCACCCGTTATCTTCGACACAGACACATGTAGAAAACATACTCGAATAAAGAGACAAGTGATGGGAATAATAGAATTTATCCATTTGGACACTTGAAGTTTCAATACTTCCCTTAACTTAATCTTTATCTACCGCTTTATCTACCGGAAGCTTTTCAATAATTGTGCTGTACCAAATGGATTCTTAAAAATCATCTTTTACACAATAATCCCAAAACGAAATGATTAAATTACGTTATTAACCCCTTGCACTATAATTTATTTTACGGTTACAGCAACTGTAATGTATTTGTCGTTTGAATCCATTTCGAAAGAAGATCAAATTTATATTTATTGTTTGACTATTATATCGTCGAATGGCTAAATATCAATTACAACGAAATCAAATTTTATTTTGGTTTAAAGGAAATTAATGGCACCCATATTTAGTAGACTCTGTTTAAATTCTTTATGGCGAGACTGACTTGATATTATAGTGGAAGGGGTTAACCCCTTGTCGTACCCGCTAACTCCCGATTTCTCGGGCTATAATAAACAAGATGGTTGATCACGCGTCGAGACATTTAGCTGTCTAGCCGTGTGCAAAATGTATGCGTCTTATGACATGTATGTATATTTCGGCGCAACGAAAGGAATTGTGAAATAATAAACACGTTAGGGCACAACTAATACTTTTAAGCTGTCTGGGAAGTAATTATGATTAATTCATCGGTGAACAAAAATGATTTATAATTTGAAAGTGGATAATGTATCAGGAGGAGAGTACGATTTCCGTGGCCTCTCGTTTTGAGGTTACATTTATGTTCTTGAGGTTATTTCAAGAAAAAAATGTATATATACAACATGGTGTCAAATTGGCCTGGTTTAGCCGGTAAAGTAGATTTCCTGTTTTTTATAAATTTGCAAATATCTCGGTAATTATGTGAAATATGGCAAAATATCAACAGAGCTTTTTTGTAGAAAATTAAATTTTATTCGCATAATCTTTGCATTGTAGTTGTCATCCAGAATTTGAATTAGTAATGGAAAAATCATGCGAATAGAATGAGTTGTGGTTAGGTCGTGGAGGGGACGAATCAAAACGAGGGGCCACGGAAATCGTACTCGTGCCTGTGTCAGTAACAATTTGTAAATTAATACTTAATTTAAATTAATAATGTTTTGAGAAAACTCGTAGAAAATTAGTAATCTTCGTGTTAGTGTTGTTTACGTTTGTCACGAATGAAGTACCACGAGGCAGGCTCGTCCTTATTGTTTTTGGCCCAAATTTCTTATCACGAGACTCACTCGTTGTTGTAGGCCAAGGAGTTAAGGGAGAGTTGTTAAGTTTATATTTGTAGTTTCTGTTGCTGTTGAAAGATCTATCAAAAAATCCTTAGCTATAGGCCGCAGACGTTTAAACATCACGGAATAAACGCCGTTAGATAATGTGTTAAGAATTTTTTCAGGTGTTAAATAAAGTAGAATCTCTCGTAACTTTTGCGAGACCTTTTCGTAAACAGAATTCTAATCACGGACGCCAAGAAAGTACAAAATTGGCAATCTACTCAGCGATTTCGTCTATCACGGAGGTAGACAACGAACCACTTTCATTAACAGGGTTTTCGAGCGTGTCCGTCGCGAGGGCGGATAAACGACTGGCAATTTCCGGTGCATTTATATTTGCGTGGTGTCCTCAACCCTTGGTTTCGGGCCGCTTCAAGGCGAATAGGACAAATGGGGTGGTTGATGCCGGGTATCTTGGCCGTTGGCACGTTCGTTTACACGTGGGGACGTGACACGCGGCTATCAACCCCTATCAACGCGTACCCGGACTGAAAAATCACGTCGTCTTTATCGCGACGCTGCTGCTCCGACTAAATCAGACATGTTCCTTAAGCGGCGGTGGGCGTTGAAACGCGGCTTGTCTCGTCGCGGTGGCATCGACCCGACTGTCGTCGAGCACCGGAAAGGAACGCCACTGGATTGAAAGGATAAATTGCCTAAGTCACGGAGAAAAATGAGGAAATTATTCTGGGCCCCCTTAAAAGCGCCTTAGGTGCGCGGTTAGAGCACTCCTGGCTCCCCCCTTTTAACGTTTATAGATTTCTCGGGCGTGGAAATCCTTCTTTCATAGAAAAATTAAAATTTTGAACAATTTATGTGTTCTTTTTATATTTGATTATTAGATACAGTCAATGGTGTTCTATTCAAATATTATCTGAAAAAATTAAGGTGCATTTTGTAGGAATTTATCATCACGATTATGTAACATTTCATATAACAAACATTTTCATAAAATTGATTGAAGAACAAGAATCCTTTCAGATAATATAATTGCTCTCTTTATATTCGATTATTAGATACATTCAATGGTGTTCTATTCAAATATTATCTGAAAAAATTAAGCTGCATTTTGTAGGAATTTATCATCACGATTATCTAACATTTCATATAACAAACATTTTCATAAAATTGATTGAAAGACAAGAATCCTTTCAGATAATGTAAGTGCTAGTTTTATATTGAATCATTAGATATAATTAATGTTCACGTTTATAAATTGCTCGGGTTTGTAAATCTAGCTTCCTTCATCGAAAAATAAAATATTTGCTTTCAAAATTAAAAAACACCATAGTTGCTCTTACAGCTAATCTGTACTTTAAACTCTCGTTCTATATTTAATATTTTTACTTTTCAGTATTGCAAAAATGTAAAAAGAAGTTTACAATTATCATGCATGATCTTGAGCATTTAGTTCATTCCGAATATTATCATTGTTTTGTTTGAAATCAAACTAAAAAAATGAAAATTAATTTTATGCTCTTATTTTCTCTGAGAAGACAAAGATTCTGATTGTTTCCTTCAAAGGCAAATTCTGATCGTTTAAAGCTTAGTATTCATTCATTCTAATATCCCCAAAATAAAAAAAGGAATATACATATAAAGGAAGTACACCATCTTAAAAATTCAGTTTCTTATCCCCATCATTTTCATTCTGTTCCAAACCAAACCGCACAAACAAAAAATATTCAATTCCGCAAAATATGAAGCACGTATAAACGTGTAAAAAATTACGATCTATCGTCTTAAAGAAATCCTATAAAATACGTACCTTTTGATTCGGCCTCAACCCCGGCGATTGAGCACCGAAAACGACGCGCTGTATAAACGGATTTAAAAAATTCCGATTTCCATGGCAATGGCGATCTCTCTGATCCACGTGGCGCTTGCGAATCAGCACGAAAAAGGACGAGTCCCAACCGATCCATCGTATTAGAATAATTTGCGTTTTGTGAGCTTGTAAGGAACGAGTTTGGCATACGTCCCTCGACAATGGCGTTTTCCGTGTCCGACCCGTGGCCGTCGACTAATCCTTTCGTAGTAAATTACACTTTAAAGGAGGCTTTCGCGAAGATCGGCTACGAGTCGCATTAAATCCCTTACACCCGGTATTGTGGAATTTGCTTGTAAACAAGATTTAAGGATTTGTCCCGTAGCCACGAAAATATGATAAGCCCTTTCGTTTCTGGCACGGTGTACGCTTCGCCTCTCCACCCCCGCCCGAATCGGTTCGTCGCCAGCCGCAGCGTCGTGTTTATGAAACGTAAAACCGTGAAAAAGCTCGCAAAGAGGATTTCAAACTTAACCCGGTCCCGAGGGCCCCGAAGATTGCCGGCAAACGCCAGAGACAGGTCTCGGCCCCGCCGCGGTATAATGTCGCGGAACATAATATTTTTAATCCACTTTTTTCGTCGAATATCAAGCACATATTCGGGCCCCGATCCCGGGAAACTTAATATTCGATCGAGGCTCTCGTGTTCCACCGATTCCCGTATTATTTCTCCGGCAAGGAGGGATTTAAACCGTGAATGCCTATATAATTTTTAATCCCCGCCGTCGTAACCGGATAGCGCCGATAGATCGAGGTTTATCGATCTTAAATTACCGATACACCGCGCCGAGCAGGGAATTGGGTCGCGTACATCTACTCCCACGAGCCCCCGGATCTTCCCTCTCTCGCCACCGAACCCCCCACGGGGATTACCTCGGACCAAGTGGATTCTCTATTAATCTCGTGGAATGAATTTTATTGCGAAAACACGATCCAACGCAGGCCTGTTCTATTCCCGGCTGCGCCGACTCTCTGCCGGGGTTGCGATATTAATAAGCGGGGGCCGACACTGTTTAACCGGAACTCAAAGCAAATACAGTGGGTCCTTACTGTATTTTAACATTAAATTTCGAATTCTGGGGAAATCGTTGATGTTTGACGACATACTGATCACTTAAATAGCAGGATTAATGACATTATTAGTTATTTAACACTAAACCTACCAAGCAGAAAACATACAAAAGTGGAACGCTTTACACAAGTGAGAAGATATACAGGATGTTTCGTTTAAAACAGGACACCTAAATATCTCCTCTAACTCTGAAAATGCAAAAAAATGTTTGTAACGTAATCTAAATGGTTACAAAAGATGAATCAGATGGAAGAATCGTTTTTTATAAATTGTAATTTTTTAATCGTTTTTTCAATGTCACTCGTGTTTTTTTACATATATACACACATTTTTTGTTGTTGTATGTTATAGCAAACGCTATTGTGCATTCATCCATGTTTAATAGCACGACCTTGAAATGACCGTGAACTCTAAAATTTGGTAATTAATGCAGAACTTACTTTCAGCGACATTTCAGATTTCAACGCTAACAGAAATTCGACCATGAACTTGAACTTGTAAATAATCACATTTATTACTGCAATAAATGTTCGAAATGAAGTCCTTCCGTTGTGATACATTTCGTGAGGCGAAAAACGACAGATTGTACAGCTCTTTCGATGATTTCAGGTTTCATATCAGCACAAGCAGCAATTATTCGTTCCTTCATATTTTCTGGCGTCGTGGGCTGCTCTTGATAAACCGTACCCTTTAATGTCCACCATAAGAAAAAATTAAATGGGGTGAGATCGGGTGAACTGGCCGGCCATGATACAGGTCCATTGCGTCCAATCCAACGATTTCGGAATTTTTCCCCATATTGCAACACGTTTCCTCAACGAAAAATTCCCAAATCGTTGGATTTGAGAGCTGTACAATCTGTCGTTTTTCGCCTCACGAAATGTATCACAACGGAAGGACATCATTTCGAGCATTTATTGCAGTAATGAATGTGATTATTTACAAGTTCAAGTTCATGATCGAATTTCTGTTACCGTTGAAATCTGAAATGTCGCTGAAAGTAAGTTCTGTATTAATTAGCAAATTTTAGAGTTCACGGTCATTTCAAGGTCGTGCTATTAAACATGGATGAATGCACAATAATGTTTGCTATAACATACAACAATAAAAAATGTGTGTATATATGTAAAAAAACAGGAGTGACCTTGAAAAAACGATTAAAAAATTACAATTTATAAAAAACGATTCTTCCATCTGATTCGTCTTTTGAAACCATTTAGATTACGTTAGAAACATTTTTTGTATTTTCAGAGGTAGAGGAGATATTTAGGTGTCCTGTTTTAGACGAAACACTCTGTATATTTGAACTTTGTACGGTTTTCATTATAATGTGTGCTGAAATAAAGAAGTCAGTTCAGTCAGTTCCTATGAAAGCGCTTTTATAATCTCAATAATTCTGAAATAGAAAGCCGGTCATTTGACCGTGGTATGTTTAGTGTTAACATGCTTACTGCCAAACCAGCGACCTCAAAAATTGCGT
The DNA here is from genome assembly GCA_913789915.3 of Sphecodes monilicornis. Classification (NCBI taxonomy): domain Eukaryota; kingdom Metazoa; phylum Arthropoda; class Insecta; order Hymenoptera; family Halictidae; genus Sphecodes; species Sphecodes monilicornis. Next base: position 12,567,628 of record OU565297.1, on the reverse strand, counting down.
AAAATCAAAGTATTATAATAAGTAATATAATAAGATGAAAATTGAAAAGTTACAATGTGTGGTACCGAGTAGATCTTCAATCTTCTTTCTCTTTATAGATTTTAACACCTTGGCCTCCAACAATCAGCGAGTTCGGACCAAACGTAAACAACACGAGCTTGGCTCGTGGTACTTCATTCGTGACAAACGTAAACAACACTAACACGAAGATTACTAATTTCCTACGAGTTTTCTCAAAACATTATTAATTTAAATTAAGTATTAATGTACAAATCGTTACTGATACATTATCCACTTTCAAATTATAAATCATTTTTGATCACCGATAAATTGATCATAATTACTTCCCAAACAGCTTAAAAGTATTAGTTGTGCCCAAACGTGTTTATTATTTCACAATTCCTTTCGTAGCGCCGAAATATACGTGTCATAAGACGTATACATTTTGCGCAAGTTCGAGCACACGGCTAAAGAGCTAAATGGCTCGACGCATGACCGACCTTTTTGCTTATTATGGCCCGAGCAATCGAGAGTTAGCGGGTACGCCACGGGGTGAATCTTTGGTGCAATGATAATATTAATGTAGAAATTAATTTTTTAATCTGGACATAGAATTTCGTCACCCGTATATGGGCGACAGGGCAGTGAACAATATCGAACGCTAAAACGATTGGATTAAAGACATTATTCTTCATCCCGTACCGTACAGTTTTCGCACATTATTGTTTCTCGACAATCCGCACGATCCAACGTGGGAGTCGCTGTACAAAGCGTACGTACACAGTTTTGTTACCGCTCCGAAATAAAGATTAGAGTTTAAGGGAAACCGAAACGATCCACCTACCGCTGACATTTTGCACGAAATCGAACAATGGGCGCCGGGTTTCTTAAAACAGGCGAAAGGTTAGGCTCCCGCGAGACTTCGACGCCCGCAGTGGGCGTGCGGGAACACAATGGACGGCCTCCTGGACCTGCGTGCCCGAGGATAAAGTCGATACATATATACATATCTATATATATAAATTATTTATATACATATACGCGGCTTTCACCTCGTACCTGACACTTTCTATCGATTAAGCGATTCGATTAGGTATATGGCGGCAGCGCGTGTACAGAACGGAGAGTTGTTGCCCTTATCGGACACGATATTGTTATGCCGGCACAATGATGGCGGCGCTCAGCGCCGGTGTTAACGAAGCAAACAGTGGAAGCGTAACGAGGGCACGTTCTTATCTCATCGAACCAATTACCGGGCCAGAGAAACGAAATTAAAGATGCGTATCGATCGGACATCTGTTTAACGCCGTCGAATTAACACTTTCTCGCCCAGCGTCAATTAAACGATCGCCGGATAAGTTGATTGGCGAATACGGGCCTGTCGAACCGGGCCAAGCTTGTGTCGTTTTATTGGCGATGATTAGGTCGTTGCAAACATCAAAACACGATTGTACCGTAGATATGAAGTCAGGGGAGATGCGAGTGTCAGTGACGGTCGAATAAGGGTTGAAAGGACTTGTTCAGATCTTGCTGTAGATGTTTGATTAAATAGCCCGTCACGTTTAATAATTTAACTATTGATTGGCTTCGATTTTACACCTGTGTTATTTACATTGAAAAATTATGGGTTGTAGGCTGCCATTCTTTATCTGATGTACTTCATTTAATTCTAACAAAAATAATTGGATTACTGAATGCTTTTTTTAGACATTTGACTAAATAGGCTGTCGTGTTTAGTAATTTACCAATTGATTGGTTCGGATTCTACACTTGTTATTTACTTTGAAAAATTATTGAGGGTTTTATGACAATATTGCTTATTTGACGTGCCTGATTTAATTTAATTTAATTCTAATAAAAACAATACAACTGGTCGAAGCTTCTTCTAGATGTTTGCTTAAATATTCTGTCGTGTATAACAATTTAACAATTGATTGGCTTCGATTTTACGCCTGTATATATAGTTTTCTATAAACAATTATTGTGGGTTATGTGGTGATATTACTTATCTGACTAGAAGAATTAATAAACATAATAAGATTGTCCATACGAATCTGATTGATGCATGTATTAATAGTTGTGTGGGAATAATTAGTTGAATATTTATAAGAAATTTCATTCGATATTTGATTATTTTAAATTAAATTCATCTGAAGAAAATCTATTAGTAGGTATCTATAAATAATATATAGCCCTTTAGCAACCGTTAATGAATAATACGTTATTCTATCAAACTAAAAATAAATTATATTAGAATTGAATTTAACTTATTGATTCAGACCAATCAATACAATTTGTAACAAGGTACGTTGAAAACGAATACATTATTCAAGAATAAATGTGCGTATATAGATTATGTGATTCTCGAAAATGTAATGCCTTAATCGAACAATCAATTATCAAAACTGAAAGAGAATAATTTCCGTCCCTTTTAACAGCACGGATAATTGGAAGGACGTCAGCCCAGGGAGCCTTAATGAATATTGAAATATTGCAAATGGAATTCGGCGCACATTCGCGGTGTTTACGCAAGATTTAATTATTTTCGAGCGAAATCTCGTTAGATTCGTCAGGACTGTTCATTACTCGTCCAATGGCACGTACCTACATCCTTCCGTGGCTAATTGTCCTGTATGCATAGGTTTAATTAAGGACTTGATCACGTATGCACGGTTGATGAATCGTCCCGGTGGCAAAGGTCCAAGACCCCGTGCATCGATTCATATCTGGCAGGCAACCATCGCGGCAAACCATTAATTTAAAAAAGTTTCCCCTTCCTCGAATCTTGCAATTACACAAATTATCGAATCCTGAGGGTCGAACTTCGATCGAGGTCGCCACCTTCAATCACGAAGCAGCCGCGTTTCGCGCGTTCTGCCGATTTCGTGACCCTCTGCCGACGGTGCCGAAGGATATGGTTACCGGTAACAATGATTAAGCAATAAACCTGTCGATTTTTACCGGACTTGCATCGAATACGTGGAGGAAAACATGTAATAACAATTGGAAGTAATTGCACACTTGGTTATGGTAACCGGTGGGTCGATTTCTAATTAGCATAACAATATAAATTAAAACAGGTCGGGCAAGGCGAAGGAAGATATTGGTGAACGTTAACCATAGTCAAGGTGCTCGATATCTTTCATTATCTTCGAAGTTAAAAAGAATTCAAGGAAAATCGATATGGATCACTCAACTGTATATCTAATTATGATGTCGTACTTAGTCAGAATAACAACTGATAAATATTTATATTAAGGATTTCTGAGAATAACAACAACTTTTACATTTATAATTTCTATCGATCGTATTATGAGATATATTTAAATAATTTGATATCGGCGCAAGGTTCGATCTATTTGATCGATATTTCAAATAGATCGAACCTTGCGCCGATATCAAATTATTTAGATATAACAATTTTTACCTTTGGCAATAATGATGAAGTTAATTCTGTTCGTTGGTAATCATTTTAGAAAGTGGTAATGGAAACTAGTTGGAAGATTACCCAATATTTATTAATATTCGTGGTCACCTGTTAAGTTTCTGTACAAAATCGGTAGAATTATAATAATTATTGTGTTATTAGTTGTAGTATATATTCATCAAAATTATTATGTTGAATGTAGTATAACAGGGAGTTCCAACGTATTCCCCTCCGAGAACTGCAAGGTCCCCACTATCGAACTTTTTCCCACTACTACGTACAGCCGTAGAGTTAGTGAGTGCTGAGTGCGCCGGGCGGCTCTCGTGGTGGGAGCTCCCCACTACTATACATTATAACGATGAAGTCTAAGAGTGGGGGAAGAATCTAAGCGGGGAAGGTGCCTCGAATAGCTCCGGAGTTACTGATTGGAACTGCCTGTAGTATAAGTTCAATTTGTTTTGGGAACTATATACTAGTTTCTCATTTTGAATTTGTTGTCTTATTAGTTGAAGCATTGACTGTTTTTAATTTTTTTATTTGCCTGGTATGTAGTTATTTTAATGTAAATTTAAAAATTATTGATAGGAAATTACGCTTTTCTTATGATCGACTACAATTGTTTAAATGCGATGAAGACTTTATTCTTCAACATTATTCAGATTTCGTACAGCTTTTATATAAATATGTACTTTCATAGAGACGTTTAGTAAAAAATGACTCCCCAAAACATATTTATAATTTCAATATTTGTAAAAGAAGAAATTAGAAACCAGTCATTCTGATTGGTCCGGCAGTTCTAGTGTTAATTTGTTACTATTTAATTGTGTTCTCAGTTTAGATACATCTATTGGCAAATTCTAACTACCTAGCAGAAAACTTTCCATTCATCTATTTTTTCTCTCTGCATTTTTTAGTTTTGGGGCATCTACTATTCAATTGTTTTCCTAGTTTTGGATCATCTAGAGGTAAGTCTTGAGCAATTGGTCACAAACAATGCATCAATCTATTATTATTTCTATTATAAACTCTCCATATATACAGTCTTATTTTTGAAGCGTCCACTGCTAAATCCCCAACCAACTGACAAAAAACTATCCATTCCGCTGTGCAGTTTCTCGTCGGATTAAAAGAACAATGATGAAGGACCTGAGGAAGAGCCGACCATCGCGTGCCACGTGTCATGAAAGCGGGAAAACAAGGAAATCATGCGCGGTTTCGAAGCCAAACTGGGATAACGTAAGCCGACTATGCTCCCGCAGTTATTGTTCGCAAAGAAGATCGCCGATAGATGCGAGCAACAACCTAGCAGCAGTTTTCAAAATGCTTCGACGTGAATCTCTTTTTTTTCACAGAGCACCGATCTACGAAAGTGTAATCACCAAACGTAGGATTTCTTCTTTGTAGCTGCTTTAAAGCATCCTATTGTGGCGCCCGAGAGACTATTGTGTTACTTCAAACGAGGGAACAATGAGGGGCATTCTTATGAAAATCTTTTCGGTGGCCACTTGGTGACCACAGTGTTTGTTTCCAGATGCAGCACGGTCCTGGTGGTCCACCAGGAAAATCTGTTTTTGAAAAATCTGACGCACTAGCATTTATTTTCTCCTTTCATCTTATCTGCAAATTGGGTTGGGTTTCTTGCGATTGTAATACTTTCCTTGCTTTCCTTTTGTCATCATCAGTATACATGAAGAACTATATATTTTTATTGTGTATTAATTCTTTGTATGTGTATATATGTATATATTATGCTTTATTAAGAATTATTCACAAATGTATAAGCTACAGGATATGGAGGTCCTCAGAATTTTATTGTTGCACCAATGAATCAAAAAATTGTTTTACTTTGCATAAACTTCGCAGAATTATTTACGAATGCTTAAGTTAAAATTAAATTAATATTGTATCTTTCGAGAATTTGACTGTGTTATTAGTGAATCAAACAATTTTTCTCTATTGTTTTACTACCTTTACTTCATTGTACTTTGCTCAAACTTTGCAGATTTATTTACGAATGCTTAAGTTAAAATTAAATTAATATCTTTTGAAAATATGACTGTGTTACTAGCAACTCAAAAAGTTTGTTAAATATTGTTTCTACAGTTCTATTTGATTGCGTTTTATACAAGCAGGACTGTTATAAATAATATATGTAGAATGTGGTACGAAAATTTGATTGTAGATATATACAAAGTTTGTTTTATTCTGTACATTTGAATTGCATATTATTTTTCAATAAATGGTCTTCTCCTAATTCGTAATATTACGTTTCATAAATTGCAATGCAACATACGTAATGATGGTATTAAGTAGTCTATTAGAGGCACAGTAATCCGACAACATTATTCTTCATTTGATAGAGATGTGGGTTTGTATAGCACTGTCATTGCATACAATTTTCGAAAGGAAATTATAAAATGGATGTATTGGTTCTTCGATACTGTTAGCATATGCAGAAAGGAAGTAATGATAGTAATCAGTGATCAATTCCTATAATTGGCTTTTGATGGGCTTTTTGATTGCCAGATTCGATCTTTCCCATCTTCATTTTGTTCGTTATGATCTTTTGCCCGGGATAATTTTCGAGGCAATTACCTATACATATTATCATTAAACTAAATTTATCCAAATTTTTATAATTATGGGCACAGTCAAAATGAACTCCAAATTTTCTATTGGTTTTACTAAGCAGATAATAAGATATAAATTTTCTAGATCATACTTAACGTTGCAACATACAGGGTGGCCCACATAACTCTTAACAGTTCAATATCTCGAAAAATATGCCATCGATTTTAAAGTTCTTGGTCTTAAATTGCATGTATCTGAAGGGCCATTCTAACTACATAAACGTGAAGTTCGCCCCCCCCTTCCCCTTTAAGGGCGGTGGGGGTACCTTTATAATTTGAAATGGAACCCCCTATAAAACGTTACATATTTAGATTCTACAGGAAAAAATAAGTAAATTTTGTCTGACATATTTTTTTGTCAAATATTTCCATAATGAGATATAACAGTTTAAAGTTTCGACTTGTACATAGGTACTTACTTGAAGCGCTCGGAAATTATAACGCTACTTCCGAGCGGTTCATTATAAAGGTACCCCCACCACCCTCCCACCCTCAAAGGGGAAGGAGGGGCCACTTCACGTTTATGTTGTTAGAAAGTCCCTTCAGATCCATGCAATTTAAGACCAAGAACTTTAAAATCGATGGCATAGTTTTCGAGATATTGAGCTGTTAAGAGTTATGTGGGCCACTCTGTAGTATCCTGTGATCTTTCGTAACCCCAACAAAATGGTTCTACACGAATTCTCGCTATTGTATTGCACAATAACTACAAATATGAAGCCTCTTTAATTGTTTTCGAACATTTAGTGTTTTCAATTTTAAATTACATGCTTAAACCTATCTTAATAAATTTTTGCAGAATTTTACAAAAGCCTCACTATTACATTGATTAAAATACAGTAGGATCTTGATTATCAGAATCTCCGATGTCTGAAGTTTTAGACATACCAAAATTCTTCAGATGTGCAACATTATTTATTATAAAAATTAATAAAAATTGATTCCTACAATATAATTCCACTGTGTTTATTTCCATACATCGATCGTATTTGCTTACATTTAAAATGCCTGTGACATAATTCTCAGATGCTAAATACTCTTCGTGGACAAATGTCGTATTGACATCAGGTCTATACATCCAATTCCTGAATTTGTAATTATTTAACGCTTCGATACACAATTTAATTTCCTGATAAAAACAGTGTTAGTATTTTAACACGTTCGCTACCAGCACTGCAACATATATGCGACGACCACAATTTTGTATTTTATTTAAAAAAAAAAAAAATTTCTTTGGTGTACGATGTTGTTTAAAATTATAAAGCACAGTACGATGTCCGGAGACCCTTCCATTTTTACGCGATAATATTCTTTTCAATATTCTATAAAAGGATGTGTTGCATTTAAGAAAATGTTGTAACTATGAGAACTGTTGGCAATATAAGCGCTGGCAGAGAACGTGTTAATAGATCTTCATTTGCAAAGGGCTATACACTAAAAATTCGGCTCTAAAAATTCTAATTTGCATTGCGTCTGTTAAACGACTGTGCTGAACTGCTGAATCAATCAACTATTTACGCCGATAACAGTTCCGCGGTATAGTGAGCGACACAAGAACCGCTCTAGCAATCCGTGGCTCGCGTGTTTTACAATAATCTACGACGACCTCTCATTTTACTTTACAACGAATCGGACGAAAGCGATCATTAATAGGAGAGTTCGATTAATTAAAGTAAGAAGGATTCCGATTCCAGAGGCCAAGCGGGTCACGCCGCGCAGCGGCTGCACACGGCTACACGCGGCGCGGCACGGAGCGTAACAGAGCCGAGCGGAAAGAGGGAGCGTTGTTTCTATTCCATGGAGAACTGGTTCTGCCCATTGGAAGAGGCGAACGCGAGCCGCGCGTGCCACTCGCGTGTGTCACGTGTCCCTCCGCGCAGGTAACAGGTAAACGTTGTGCGCCAGCAACCTCAGGTAACTCAGGTAAATACGCTTTGCCTCCTTCTCGTCCTGGCGCACAGTGGGACAAAACGACTTGACGGCGATCAACAATCGATTTTCGTAATATTGTAAAATAGAAAAAGGAATTGATATTTCTTGAAAGAAAATTAAATGTAATGGTAAACTCCATTTTCTAATAGGGCGACCTGTCCAGTGAATGAACCCTCCCCCCTCCCCAGCGAATGAATATTTTCTGTATTATATGAAAAAATAAGGTTTACCATACCCTTTCCACATTGAAATTTATACAGGGTGTTGATTTTAACTCGAACACCTAAATTATTTCCGCTACTATTAAAAGTAAGGAAAAATAACTAATTAGGATGTACATGGTTTTAAGGCGTGCATCAGATGAAAATAAAAAAATATCCTTTTAAGATGATTTTAACGGTATTTTCAAGGTCACTGTATCTTTTTTCGCATATTAATACGTATTTTTCATAATGCAATGTGGTAGTCGGCATCAAGATGAGTTCAACGACCTACGCACCATGACCTTGATGTGTCCTTGAAGGCAAAAAAATCAGTTTCAGTTTGTAGAATACAAAAGTAATAAAACGAAAACGGTAATATCACTTTATTTTATTAGTTGCTCAAAATGCTGGCCGTCCATAAATTATTTAAAAATATCAGATTTTCGGATAATCGAGGCCTTACTGTACTTGTAAGTACAAAGAAAGTTTTAATAACGAAGAATGAACGAACATCATTTCATTAGTTCTAAGTTGTATCCGCAATCGCAATCAAACTCATTAGAAAATAGTATCTCCAATTCATCCGACTTCCTCATAGCACAAACATTACACTGCAATCAACCAGAAAAACCGTGACAAGCGTACAATCTTCCTCTTCCTCGATCAAGCAAGTGTGCTGTAGCGAAAGCATAGCAACCGTACTCAGATATCCACAATCAAGAAACAGCCTATAAATTATACATTCAAAAAATTCAGTACATTTTGTAACGCCAGGAGTTTGATCAAACTTGGGCCGCGCCGGTGCGAAAAATCGCGATCTCACGATAATCCTGCGACTTTCACTCACGATCTCATTCCCGATAATTAATTTATTTCCCCCGGTCCCTTCCCAGTCAATCTCGCTACTGTAGATCTGCCTCTCGAATCTACTGAAACTCATTGAAGCTCACTGAAACTATAAAGAAAAGAATTGAATTTTCTTGTAACTCCTGTACCTTGGAATGAAATTAGATAATTTATAATTTGCACAGAAATCCGTAGTCAAGTCATGATAAATTCAACAACCTATTTTCTAATAAAACAGGTGACCTAAAAAGTGTACATGCTCAAGCGTGCCACTATAGATGATCAAATGATAATGAACACTTCAAAATTACTGTTCATCTGAAGATCGACTAAGAATGAAAATAGATATTCAATTTAAATAGAAATTCAAAATAGACGATTTTATTTATTAATTAATATACTTACAAGAGATATTGCTCAATTTAATACCGATGAATAGACTGCAGATTTAATGCATCTATGTAATAAACCTTTAATTTACGATATTCATCAAAGTAACTTTTGGCATACTAGATTCGAAATTCGTAGACCAGTGCACCGATCCAGAAAAGAGACATAACTGTACAGTTTTCACTTTCTAGAATACTTATACAGTGTTTGCATCTTGTCAGGGTTCGAACCTACTTGCAAACAGCGTTACCAGACCAAGGGGATTGAAGGAAAGATGGGGGAAATGCTGTAGTCAGAACCTAAGTGACGTCACGTAGCTATAGTGTAGTCGAACACTGATAATAACGTTTTGATTTATGCCGATGGGATCCTATCACGATCTTGCAACAGCGATCATGACGTCACTAGCTACCTCCTCTGAGAGGATGCTGGTGGGACTGTTCTTGGAACGTGACGCCACGTATTGCGTCGGATACAATTTTTGCAGCAACACTGTTTGCAAATGAGCAATATTGGGTACCCAATATTTGGGGTAACCAATAGTGGGGTAACGTATTGTGAGGATAACCAATAGTGTAGGTTACCAATATTGGGGGCAACCAATAGTAGGCTAACGTATAGTGAGGGTAACCAATAGTGAAGGTAATCAATAGTGAAGGTAAGCAATAGTGACGGTAATCGGTATTCGGGGTAACCAACAGTGAGTGTCACCAATAGTGAGGGTAGCCAATAGTGGGGGTAACCAATATTGGGGGTAACCAATAGTGTAGGTTACCAATATTGGGGGTAACCAATAGTGGGGTAACGTATAGTGAAGGTAACCAATAGTGAAGGCAATCAATAGTAAAGGTAAGCAATAGTGATGGTAATCGGTATTCGGGGTAACCAACAGTGAGTGTCACCAATAGTGAGGGTAACCAATAGTGAGGGTAACCAATATTGGGGGTAACCAATAGTGTAGGTTACCAATATTGGGGGTAACCAATAGTGTAGGCTACCAATATTGGGGATAACCAATAGTGTAGGTTACCAATATTAGGGGTAACCAATAGTGTAGGCTACCAATATTGGGGATAACCAATAGTGTAGTTTACTAATATTGGGGGTAACCAATAGTGTAGGTTACCAATATTGGGGGTAACCAATAGTGGGGTAACGTATAGTGTAGGTTTCCAATATTGGGAGTAACCAATAGTGGGTAACGTATAGTGAGGATAACCAATAGTTATCGGTATTCGGGGTAACCAACAGTGAGTGTAATCAATATTGAGAGTAACGAATAGTTAGGGTAACCATTAGTGGGGGTAACCAATAGATAGGGCAACTAATAGTAGGGGCAACCAGTAGTGGGATTAAGCATTGACGTTGCGATTCGTGCTGTGGGACGGAACCTATCATGATCCTATAGTACGGATCATGACGTCACTATTTGGGTTAGATTACACTATAGCTTCGTGACATCACTCGGGTTCTGACTATAGCATTTACCCCACTATCTTTCCTGAATATCCTTGATCTGCTAACGCTGTTTGCAAGACACTCCATCCCATCGCTTATTACGATACTCTCTGCGGGTCTGTTCGCAGCACGACTCGCGGACTCACTGTAGATTCGCCGATTCAATATTGAGTGGGAGCAAAACCGCGGATCGACTTTGCACCGTGTTTCGCGTAAATCTCGATCGTTTTTTCACGATCGGCTCGCCGTGCTGGTCAGAAATTAAGCACCTGTCCATCTTGGATGGCGGCGTGTCACGCAGCGTCCCTGTTCAACGGGCTACACACGCGGCGGAGGCGCGCGTTCTCACAATTATTGCCGGTTTTATTGCGTAACCACGTTTCTCGGCGAGCGGGGAGCTGCGGCGGGCTCGCCAGGGAATCGCATAAAATTAGCATTTCCATCGGCGTACGCCGCTTCCCACGGTAAGGTACCCGCGCCACGTACGTATCGGGCTTAGCCTACGTGGAATAATAAGGAGCATCCGCGACGAGCCGAGCCGAGGCTGCCGGAGCCTTTCCTTTGCGCTGGCCGAGAGAATCGGCAATCCGCAAGGTGTATATTCGCGAACGTGAAATCCCGCGGTCGTTGTCAGCCGCGGCGTGCATCGCAACGAGCACACGCACGCATACGCTAATGGGCCCCGGCCACGCCGACTGATTAAAGGCCCCGCGAGTTCGGTAAGTGTCGGCTTCGTTTGTACACTCGTCGATACCCGTGAACCACCCGAACATTTACAGCTCCAGGTTTCGTACACTCTTCAATGTCGGCGATTTTGATGTGCCGTGTCCGTACGGAAGCTATCCTTTGTTCCAGAGATTTAAAACCGGTATGATTTGGATTGACCGGTAATGGATTCCACTAATAAGGCTGTACCGAAACTGATAACCTCACGAAATCCTTACAGTACATATAGTCGAATCGGAAATTAAGTTGAGAATCTTAAAAAAACTGACAGCTTTTATAAAATTTTACGAATCTACTTGAGTTCTTTTTGAGATGTTAGAAGGATTTGTTAACTAGGTAATATGTTAAAAGAATTCATTTGAAATTGCAATTGCTCGGTATTCAGAAGAAGAACGTGTTGGTCACGATTTTCAAATTATTCATCTGTGCCTATCATGAAAATTTAATATACACCTTTTGTAGATTTATGTAAGTTATATACATGCACAAAGTTTCATCGAAATTGGTTAATGTTTTTATGAGCCACAAATATTACAAGATGAGCTTGAGGGTGAAAGTCGCAGATTTTCGGTCTTTTCAGGGAATTTCGCTCTTATGTGATCAGCTATAAATGTTATCTTCATTTAAGTTATAATCACATTGTTATAATCATATGTAAAATGGAACATCAGATATAAAACATGATAGATGAGAGCTATGTTTTTGGGATCAAAGATTTAAAGAGGGAATTATTTAATGTACAAATCAAATGGAATTTATTTAGATTTCTTGCATTTTCTGTACAAATGTGTACTCGAGTGAAGAGATTTGTGTAATCATTTCTAATGGAAGCTTCTTTGTAATTTCAATAATTAGGAAATCAAAAATGTCAACAAAATGTTAACAAAGAAAATAAATTTTTATTTTCCGCCAGTTCGTTGAAATAAAGGTTAAAAATTTTTATTTTGCACAAAGTTCTGCAGTATAGTTATGATTCTCTTGTACCAGAACGGTGTCGAGTGTCTTTGACGATTTTAAGTCGTGGACTTCGTAAAGGAGAGTGTACGTGTTAAATTTTGTTATAGATAGAATAAAGCAGCTGAAGGAATCTTCCCGATGTGATATTGCATTAATACCACAATTAACTGCCACTATTTTATTCCTTCCATTAACATGCGGACATGGTACATAAATCAACATCCACGCAGGGACACGGGCTACCAGCAACGAAAATTCCGTCTGATTAATGTTCGTCCTCTTTGGTGGCTATAGTATCGGCAGGAAATTTCGGCTATGCCCACATGTTTATTAAAAATAAGGAGCCGAAGCTCCGGTTCGGTTAGTGGTCCCGCTTTTTAAGTTACAGGATCGTGATATCGACCGTCGTAGTTGGCAGAGAGCAAAGGAGATCCGAAAAGGGGCCCGGTGGGAGTATGGGGCGCCTCCTGGGCCCCCCGAGTTTCGTAAAATAAACAGCGAATCGGGCCATGCTTCTAAGAATGTTTCCCGGCGATATGAATATTCATGAGATCGGGTCCAAGGCGGCTATAACGTGTCTCCCGCAGCCTCACGACAGTTTTATTCTTCTATAATAATAGCGTCCCAAAGGCATCACGGAATCCCGGGTCCCAACGGTGTGTTTCGTCGCCGCTTAACCGTTTTATCGGATCATTTATATCGCATGAAGAGCCATAAAGACACGCGCGGAGAGGGACGTTTTGCATGAGAAGTGGCCGAAAATACATAGGAATTAATTAGGCTGCCATAAATACCGGTTCCCCCCTCCCCCGGTCTTTTTTATGAGAGCGCTGTTCGAGAGGACGCGACCAAAAGCCAAAGCGCGGAGGCGTGTTTGTTGAAAGGGGAGTTTTGACACTTCCCGATGTAACGTAACGCGCGCTTTAATATATTTCAACGATGTCCGGCCGCAATGAATATATTATCCCCACCCTTCCGTATCGATCCCTTCCAGAGAGCCATTTTTCTGTATATACTTTCGGTCCTCGTCCCCAACAGACGCCTCTTGCGAAGGATCACGGGGGAATATGTTAGAAAGTTTTATTAGACAGGAGAGTTCGTCGTTAGAAGCATACAACTGCGTTTCTACGTTCATCGTTTATACAAACCAGTTTTTGTTCGCCGTGGTTGAGTACTAGCTGCATGTTCAGTTGCGAAATTGATTAACTTCATAAAATTAAAAGTAGAGAATATTGATGAAGCAGTCTGCAGTTTTGAAATATTTTAGAGATTTGAATGATCGTATTTTGGATCAAGTAGTAACGCACATTGTCTTTTACTCATCTATACGTGTCTTTTTCACATTTTCAACACATATACAGTCAGTCAAAAAAGTTTCCGTACACACTATAAAATGAAATAACTTTTTTAAAATGAGTTCCGACGACTTTAGATTTTTTGAGATCTTACGAGGATTAGTTTACCAACTGATATACCAAAAAAACTATGGAAAAATTGAATTTTGTTGATACAGCAGAGAAAATACGAAAAGCTGTTTTTACAAATGTTTTATGTGGATCCATACTGAAAATTTAAAAAGCACGTTTTGGAGATTTGTGTCCATTATACACGGTATCTCATTTGAGTTGAGATTGTAAAAAATCTCGAAGACATGTGATTCAAAACAAACAAACTGACACATGCCCTTTAGTGTTTCGTGTGGGGAGTCAAATGGCACTACTAGTTTTCTAATGCGTGGACGTTTTCAAGGTTATTTCAAGGTCATTTTGCCTTTTTTTGTAGTAAACCCATATTTTTTATTTCGGAATCATATTTTACATAAAAATATGCACAACTTTTGTTTGAAACATCTTTTTGTAAGTTCAATATTTCTTAAGATATTTAGCTGATTTTTCATGTTTATGTCAAAGATAATTGTGTTTTTCAATTAAAATGACAACGTTACTTTCTTCTGGAAGATTTTTTATTTCATTTAAGAACATCATAATAAATGCTTGAAATTTTTACCCTCAACTTCTAGACACTTACTTATTTGTTTAATAGAAGACTCATGAACACATAATAAAGTCCTTACAAACTTACAAAAAAATGTTTAAAACAAAAGTTGTGCATTTTTTTACGTAGAATATGATTCCAAAATAAAAAATATGGGTGTATGATAAAAAAGACAAAATGACCTTGAAATAGCCTTGAAAACGCCCACGAATTAGAAAACTAGTAGTGCCATTTGACTCCCCACTCGAAACACTAAAGGACATCTGTCAGTTTGTTTTTTTTAAATCATATGTCTTCGAGATTATTTACAATCTCAACTTAAATGGGACACCCTGTATATACATACGGTGAAAATTTCATCGAAATCGGTCAACGTTCCTATGAACAACAATCGTTTCAAAATGAGAGCTTAAGGGTGCAGTTTCGTTTTTCAATAATTGTGCTATACTAAAAGGAACCTTAAAAATCTTCTATTACATAACAATCCCAAACTTTATAATTAGAATTACATTACTGGCGGTAGTACGTTGGCACTCGATTGAAATTGCAATTGCTGTTGAAAGATCCATTAAAAAATCCATAGCCGTGGACCACAGACTTTCGAAAATTACGAAACAATCGCCGGTAAATAATGTGTTCGTAAATTTTTACGAAATTTTAGAAAAGCCTCATGATACTTCGTAGCAAACACGCTACCACGCAACAGTTAAAGTTCTGCAGTCCATAAACATATGCAAGTTACAAGCTCGATTAACAAATTCGCACGATCGGAGATCGTATCCGACCTGGATCGAAGAAAGGAAGAAAGTGAGGGGTTGGTGCGGTACAGTTCGTTATGCGAAGGCACGCAGACTATATGGCAGAGTATGGTTCCCTCTCGTAGGTGCCCCCCAGCCCCCCGATTCCTGTTCGCAGCTCTCAGTTTCCACGGTGGTCACCTTTGCCCCGGCATAAATGCATATTCCGGGGCGAGCGTTCGCCGCGGTTGAATTCCGCGAGCCAATCAATTTAATTGCAGCTTATCACGTACGGTGGAAAGGCTCACGTGAACGCACAATGCACAGCTGCCTTCGGGGGGCCGCCGAACGAAAAATTCTTTCCTTAACGTCGTTAATTACAGACTACCGTTCGAGCACTTTCGTTATCGTGCCTTCGTATCGACTGGTTCGACCCAAATCAAAGCCGACACACCGTGGCGAAGACCATTTCCATCTATTCGGGGGCCCAGGAGGAGAGAGAAGATCTCCATCGACCACGAGCGGGGAGAGAACCATGGTGGTACCTTCTCGATCGATGGTACATTCTCGATCGCACGGAATCATCGTGACGCGAGCTTTCTCGGGAAAGCAACCAGTCTGTCGAAATTTCTGCTTCCCTGTCTTTAATTATAAGCCACGTCGTTGCACTGCGACCGTAACGCGTTATTAAAACGTCAACCGGTTGGAAGGATACGGGGACCCATGCACTCCGAGGAAACCGATTCCAAGCTCTTGCTTTTCCGCCAGATGGATTGCCTGCTTTACATATTTATTGAGCAGCGCGATTGGGTGTCGCGCGAAAAACGCGCAGATGATCCCCTGGCGAGGATGATCACTGGATCGATGATCGCACGGCTACTTTCGAATTTAACACCTGGTCGACAATTATGCATACAGCGGTGAACGTTGACACCTTGAGGAACGGAGGAGTGGGGTGGTGCATGCTGATATGGAAGGGGAACATCGTGAGTGAGTTGCAGATCTTCATGTTCACGATTTTTAAGCGATTGGAATGGTGTCAGGTTAGAAAAGTTGTCAGCGTTTTTATTTTTTATTTTAATTGATTTCTTATTTGATGATTCTATTTTTCTTTTATTCTTATTTGTACGAAGTGATTATGCACAGATATTAAAACGATTAATTTCTAAATAGAAGTCTAGCTATATTGAATTCTTATTATTTTTAGAGACTAATGATGCTTGGAAATTACAAATATACTTTCACAATAAATATATCTTTTGTACTGTAGCTCTAACAATTTAATTACTTACCTTAAGTGAATGTTTTCTTTCATTTCTAAAACGAAAACTGAATGTGAAATTCATTTCTAATAAAAAATACAAAATATTTTTCACATCATCGCAATTGGTAAAGATCATAGAAATAGGTGACAAATATGAAATTTATTCCTAATAAATTCCATAGAAAATATTTTTCATATCATGTATATTCACCGTGTGCCAAAATAAAAATCATGTGTCTCCATCTAATACTATCAAGCCAAATTTTTTCCACCCATTCATCGCTTATATGCATGCATAGAACCATGCATTTTGTGTAATAATTCACCCCAGTCCAATATTAAATATTTTTGAATTGATATTTGAACGTAGTTCCCCACAGAAAGTACTGCCAAGCTTTCCCAAAATCATCAAAACTATGAAAAATATGAGATTTATTTCGAATAATTGCATTGAAAGTATTTTCCATATCTTCACAACTGAATTAGATATTTATATTATATAAACTATCTTTAGGTGAACATTATTACTTTTGATATAAAGACGAAACTTTACATTTACCTACCCTTCACTTCAATGTAGAAGATTATGTACATATTTTGTCTCGACAAAAATATGCGTCATTCCAAACATTAAGATATGCAAGCATAGTTCCGTACAGAAACCGCTGCCAAGCGTTCCCAAAATCATTAAAACTATGAAAAATTCGAGATATATTTCTAATAAATTGCATTAAAATTATTTTCTATATCTCACATATTTATGTAAACCGCCTTTAAGTGGACCACCCTGCATAAATAAAATCAATGTACCAAAATTAAAATCATTTACGCATCCGTTTAACAGTATCAAGACAAAACTTTACTCGTATTTACACTTCAATGCACAAGGTCATGCATTTTCTGCACAGCAATCCACCCCAATCCAATCTCCAAGATATGCAAACATAGTTCCCCTCAGTAAGCATTCTGCAGCTTCCTCAAAATCACCTAAATTGGACTTTAATCCACGGTTCTAACACTTTTTCTGGTTCTCTCTCCACAATAAGACAACCCAATAACCACAGCAAGAAACGCAGCAGCAGTAAACCCAGAAGACCACCGCGAGCAAAACAAACATCTAGCCAGAGAGAAACCTAGAATTTCGTTTCAGCGGCGAGAGAAAGAAAAAGAGAATCTGTGGGTTTAAATATACAGCGGGACCAGTCTAGCCTCTCACGCCTAAAACCGTCGGTTGCCGACGGAATCTATCTCGCTGCAAAACAAACGTGTTCCGAGTCGTTTCGGTTCGACGGTGTTCGCGGCTATTGGCCCCCGGGTGATCGAGAAACGTGTCATTAGGGGAGCGTAAAAGGGAGCATCGATAAGAAAGGTGTTGAGAGGACGAGATACGCAGCTTGGATCTCTTCGCGGAGATGGCGACGATTGCGACGTGTTAACGCCGCGTTATGAATAGGCGTTCCTTCTCCGCGAGGAAACGGAACGGTAGGCGTTCGTAACACACGGTTTACTCTATCGGCCATGGACACAAATCATCACGATACGCACGGATTCACAGGTTGCACGAGGATCTCGAGATGATCTCGTCTGATCCGAGCACGCTGAGACGCCGCTTCGGACACGGATAAAACGCTGGGGCTATGATTAGTTCAATGCCGGCAATCACGTAATGCGCCCAGATACAGAAAATGGTAGAGTACTGTGATGAACGACGTGTTCCCGGACCGTCTTTAAATAATAGTTTAGCACTGCGATGAATATCGGCGCTCGTTTGCGCGAATCCGACGGGCGCGCCGTGGTGGTGGTCTGTAGAGGATGATCGAGTTTTGGCGGAGTTTATGCGATAGGGGATGGTTCGGTTAGGAAGACTGAGCATGCTCACTGTCGGTTCGTGATCCTTAAAAGTTGTGGAAAAGCGAAGCAAGTTGATGAAACTGGGGGAATAGTTTGATACGATGATTGTTCTTCCCGTTCTTTTAGGTGCTATGAAACTTGGCGGTTACGCTGAGCATTCAATGCACTTATAGTGAAAATAATTAGATGTAATTTAAAGCAGGACATGAATGAACCCTTCAGCGGCGGGTCCTGTGTAACGAAAAGCTGCGCTGAATTTCGCGGTTAACGTGAACCGCGAGTAACCCGAATTCAGCATGAAAAAAGGCTTACTGAGTAAAAATCATGAGATTACATATATTTTTCAGATATCACATTCAGAATTCTTAACTTTTATAAATGACGTGTTTCGTAACTGTTTAATTCTGCTTCTTCTATAGTTTTCAAATTGTTCTTTTAAATACAGTAGAACCTCACTAGTTGCAACCTCGTTTACTGCACTCTCGCCACGAAGTGTTCAAGGTTCTGGAACTCGTGGTGGGGGTTGTTGCGGCTACGTAGAAACGAAGAAGGTGCAACGAGCGAGGTTCTTCTGTACTACGATCGCGCGATACATATATTCATATACAATGATTCTGTATGATTTCAGTTAGGGAACCATATTACCCTTTCTTATGTGAGAGATCCAAACACGACTTATTTTCATAATACATATTAAATTCAATGAAACTATTTTTCTTTTACTTCCGCCTTTTACCACAGGTAGCCTCGTTGGTTTACCTACATTCTAAGCAAAAATTCAACTAGATTTAAATTATAGAACAGATTTAAGGAAGAAACATTGTAAAAGTATTAATTCTTAACGAGTGGAGACTCTAAAGCCATTAAACGTTACGATATCATTATTCAAAATATTTTTGACATGGTTAAGTTTGTTTGTATTTAATAAATTAATAAACGTTTAAGTATTCGACGAGTAAATTGCATCACTTTCATATGCATACAATGAAAAAAAGAATCGTCTGGAAAGGAACTATACTAAGTCGGAAGAAATGTTTGGTTCTCAAGTTAAAATAGTTCCCAAGTCCAAAGGGTTAATTTTGTTTGCAATAGGGAATAGAAAAGGGACCAAAATGACAGAGAAAAGCACTGAACTACCGTATCGTGTGCAGCATTCCAGAACCCACCGCTATATCTGCAGACTGTAACAACCAAGCTTAGAGGCTCGGGGTCCCTGGAAGTGGGGGCCGATCGCAAAAAAATCGCGAGGACCAAGAGGCAGCGGGATCTTTTGTCCAGGTCGCGAAGTGTGGAATTAACCGGTGCTTCCCCCTTTTCTAAAACCAACACGTAATTATCTCGCCGTTGGTTATTCGGTAATTTTCATCCAGGCGGGCCTTTTTCCACCGACAGGTACCGGGACCCACGCCGATAACCGATATTTACATGGCAGGTGATATCAATTATCGTTCGGAAGGCGCCGCTAGCCCCCGGGGGCCAAAATTGCAGCCGGGCTTCGACTATGGCCCCCGTGGGTTCCCCAACAATTTACTCAATTCGCGCCTTCGTCAACCTTTTTTGCGGGCTTCTCCGGTCCTCAGATCCCACTACGGTGAATCACGGATGCTCATGGTCGATTGAATGGAGCCTGACGGGGAAAAATACCTCCATAGTCCTTCATAGCGCTACGCCAATGGGGTTGGATTCATGCCGCAGCTCTGTGAAGCATCAGGTTATCAAGACGGATACTGTTACGTAATTACCGGATCGAGAATTTTATTACGACATCAAATTTTTATGAAATTCTATGCGGATTTTATTTCGTCCTTGACGATGTACACTACCTTTTAGCTACCCTTTTTATGGCGTCGTAATGGGGGGTATATATTCTAACTACTGCAGTGCAGTTATTGATTACTCTAGTTGCTATATGCTATAGATACTGATTACCTTGCCACTTGATACATACATTGACTACTTTTTTAATATTTTATTATTCTTGGAGAAATTTTAGGGTTGAGGGTGATGGAGACAACGTTGAACTGTAAGAATAAGGCCGTTCTATAAACGATTTTATTAACAATCTGGGTATATGATGATATACTTTTTAGCTATTGAAAGCCTATAAATAGATATATTTAATGATTTGACTATGTTTTAAAAATGTTTAACCATTTTCTTTAATCTCTCAAGAAAGTCTCCCCGGAACTAGAGTAAACTTTATTGAGCTATAGTGTGGGAAATAAATAAGTGCGCTACTACAAAAAGGGGCACCCTGTAAATTAAAGGGAATTTCGGAGACTGTGCGAAGGGGAGATTGATGACGTGGATAAGTGACGTGGAAGGAAGTGGAAGAGGTTGATTTGGCGACTAATTTATTTTTGATCTCTTACTGGGTGTACATATTAATTCTTTGTAGTTCTACATTGACTTTTGTACCAGTAGTTCCTTATTTTATTGATTTTCATTACATTCATCAATAATGTCACAATTATATGGTACATAAGTAAAATTGTAGTGTTTCCTACCTATTCTATATTCGTTAATAGAGCTACCTATGGGATTATTATTGAATTATATCATTTTGTAGCAACTTCGAATGGCGACTCGAAGGCACCACTAAAACTTGCCATACCATTATTAAATATATTGTTAACATTATTTAAATATTGTATGAGGTGTTATATCAATTTCATATGCTTAAAATTAATCCCTTACGCCAGGAATGAGCACGGTAGGGGCCCCTCAAACGCCTGCTTCTCCCACCAACCTCTCTTTCGTACGCGAGGTCTGCGTACTGTTCGCAACGGGCGAAGAACTTCCTTCCTCTACGGTCTCTATGGTAACGGCGGATGCTGGTGGGGGACAGTGGGCGGTAAAGTGGGGACGGTTTTGTCTCAATTAAGACAAAAATGCTCATCCCTGCCTTACGCTATGATTTATTTTACAGTTCCACGTCGTTCGAAATCAACTAAAAGGAAAATAACATTTATTTTTATTTAGTATGTCTATCTCTTTAATTGCTAAATATTGATAACAACAAAATCGAATTTTACTACGATTTAAAGGAAATTATTTACATACAAAATTAATAGATTACGTTCGCATACTTCATCACGAGACCTAGAACTATTCTAGTTCGGAAGATATGTTTGATATTGAAGTTGAAACAGCTCCAAATGCAAAGGGGTCCGATAGTCAGATGCGGCTGATATCTATCAATACAAGCCGATCAGTTTCTGTGCCCGACAGAAGCATTAAGATTCCAGCAATTTCCATGCATTCCGGCTAGTAGAAAAATTGCATCCGTCACCCTATCATGCTCCAGGGAACGAGGATCAAGAATCCGGGTCCGGATCGGTGCGGCACCCACGCGTTTGTGAGAAACAAGCCTGATCGTCTGTTGGTCTCATCTTATTCTTTCCCGAACGGGGCGTGACGGTGTGCTCTCGCCGTTGCAGCTGAGAGGCAAACGGTGACTCGATAAGTACCGTGATAGTCGCCCGGGGCAAAAACAAATAATAACTCGGCCAGAAGAGGCCCCGTTGGTTAACGACGACGCGACGGGACCAGAGGATCGAACCAATCTCACCTTATTTCGAGGCCGACTATCGCAATTTTCGGGACGGTTGTCTCATCACGAAACCAGGCTTCGGCGTGGACGCGGCGAATTACAGGGCGCCGGCCACCCCGTCGTATTACGGTGTTGGTTTTCGAGCCTTTTGTGTTAAAAAGACACGTATAATCATCTTTCCCCCGTCCAAAGCCTTTCCGGCCGGATGGACCACGCCGGGATACACCAAACTGGCGTTTACCGTATCCTGGCTGCTTCTATTCTCCACCCATTTTTCGCTACATCCTCTCCTCTTGCCTCTCCCCACTCCCACCGCTTTCTTCATATCCCTCTTTTCCTCTTGATACACTTCTGGACAAAATGATAGCACGCGTGAGCTATCTTCCATTTTATTCTACGATCTTTTGCATGATGTAGCGAGTGAGAAACTGGTGACGCGTTTTTCTCGAAAATACTATACATCCTTACAAAAATCTCTGGAAACTTAAGAAAAATTGTTTTCGTAAATAAAATAACCATAGATTTAAATATTGAAGCTTCCTTTTTATAACGCATATTTTAGAAATTGATGTACAATTTTTTTTAATTATTTTATCAAGCTTTTCGAACAGAAATTTTTAACAACTTATTGTAAAAAGAAGGCTTCAATCTTCAAATCTATGGTGGTTCCATTTATGAAAAAAAATTTCGAAAGGTTTTGGTGACGTTTGAATTTGCAGCATTTTTTAGGACAAATGGATCCCATTTGCTACATCATGTAAAAATATCTTAGAGAAAAATGAACACTTCTGCGAAAGTAGAGGCTTCAACCTGCAAAATGAGTCCAGACTTATGGTTGTGCTATATCTATTCACGAAACTGTCAGAATTTAAATATCGAGGTTTAACCGAGGTTTTTACCTCATTGTCAATCGGTGACTAAACTTACATGTCTGAAGAACGCAACAATCATATTAGAAATACTAAACTTACATGTCTGAAGAACGCAACAATCATATTAGAAATACTAAACTTACATGTCTGAAGAACGCAACAATCATATTAGAAATTTTTTGCGAAGTTGCTTCTCGAGTAATGTCGCATATTGTTAATGATAGAACATGGTGTGGTTGGAAGTCGACAACAATAAAGATGCAGAAAATTGCATTCGTGATGAGAAAACTGTTTTAATATATTGACAAATTAGAGGATGATACAATTGCGTGTAGATCTCGTTGAACACAAAAATAGAAGGCGGGGACGAAAAACAAGATAACAATTATTAACGTTCAAGAAGAACGACTACGGGCGGTATGCTTGAATGTTAAAAACGTCGTTCCCGAAGAAGGGTGCTGATTGTGAATTCCATGAATTCCATTGGTTAATATTGAATTTGAGGCAACACGAATAATTTTGTCCAGGAGTGTATTCTTCTCTCGCCTCCAGCATCCTCGTTGCTCATCGATTCGGTCTTCCAATCCCTTGCAATGAACGAGACGCTAAGATACGGCTTTTTGCTACCTGAAGTTGTTCGAGTTTGCATGGGAATCATAGATCCCGCCTTCGGACAAGTGCCAAGGTGGACCGGTCCGAAGCGTGGCCAAATTGCAGCCCCCCAACTGTCTGGGGTTAGGGTATTGATCGCGTGATCACATACTCGCGCCGATTACCTTTCCATCGATTGCGCCGATCATGAAGGCGGTTAAGTTTCGGGTACTTCGCGCAATGAGTTTGTTTTTCGCTGGCGGAATTGATCGATACCGCCGAGGTCTTTCTTGATTTACTGGTATTGATCTCTTCGGTCGAGGAAGCCGAAGGTTAGAATTAAGCCTGCTCGGTGGAATTAAATTAACCCCCGCCCCTCTCCAATCCCACCGTTCTCCGTACCGATAACCCGATTTTTTTCTTCTGGGATGAATTATGGGAGACGATGCGGAGGATCGTTGAACATAGGGTGAGAATTATAAATAAACTTCAGGTTATGAGGTTTCTGGAATGAGGCCTCGAGTTGATTGGATAGATGCAAATGGAGATAAGAGACTTAAACAATGTCTAGTTTTTGGGGAGCATGATAGTATTTGGTTTTGTGTGTGTTTGGGATGTGTGCCTGGTTTTCATCGTGGATTATGTGTATTAGTTTATTGTATTTTAATGTGGTATGGAATCTTTGTAAAAATATCTTGTCGTGCTGATTTTTGGAGATTACTCTTTTCAAGACGTTTGCATATTTTGAGGTATTATGAATGAGACATTTAATCGAAGGGCTCAGAAATCAATCAGTGTAACTCATATTTTCTCATATCAATTTTTTAATTTTGATCAATATGTTTTTCTAAACCTTTATTTGCACTGGTAGTATTTTATGATTCATTCACTTCGTGTTTTAACACTCGGACAGTGGACCGTTCTTATAACTATACATATAATCGGTGATTGTGACTGTTCACTGCTTTATTTATCAATTTTTGGAAGCATAGTTTTGAAGGTATGTCTTGTACACACGTGAGTCTTCTATTTTTTCTAATGTAACAGCTTCACTTATTAATTTTTGGAAACATATTTTTGATGGTATGTCTTGTAAACACGTTAGTCTTCCTTTTTTCTAATACAACAGCTGTTTGTTTAACTTAATCACCAGAGAGTGAATAATTAAATGTCGATTTTTATATTCTCAGTCAAATAGACTTATCCACCGCTGTCGGAGGGTTAATAATTTTAATAAGTTGAAAATAATATTTATGTAGTATTTTTAATGCAGAAAATTTTACAATACAAATGATCAATCTACTCATATTCGATTTCAATAATACCATAGCAATATGTTTGTTTAAGACTAAATTGTGGATCTTTATGCAAGTTACGATATTTGTGAATGTGTAAAATTCAATGCAACGTAAACATTAACGAAAGCCAACAGTGTGTTTATTTAATTCTAACTATAAGAAATCATTTCTTGATCATAATAAATTTTTACTCGATTTCGATTATTCTAAAATAACTCATCTCTCTCAAAATGTAACTAAACATTGTTTTAGACTTTATTTTTAAAATTGCTGACCTAATAATATTTCGTTCAGTTCAAAAAATTGTATACTATATAAATGTCCATACTGATATTAAAATATGAATGACAGTGTCCACTGACGTGTCCAAATAAAGCCGTCATCTCAACCATTCAATCTCCCATTTTCAGGCGTATCGGGCCCATTCTTACCAAAGATTTCGCAGCAACAATTTCGCGGGTTCTCTGTACTACATTTACTTAATGACATGCAATTCACCGTAACCATACGTTCACCTGTGTATCAGATATCTCAACCCCTGCGAAGCGTAATTCCGCGACGCAACGCCTCTCCATCAAACGATGCATCGATTGCACTACATTGCTTGACGCAGCCTTGTTGCGGGTGCAGCAGCCGCGGGGTGATCGAATTCGCATAAAACTATAGCGCGACCGTGGACACTGTTATTACGCGATCTTTCTAACGTGATAATCGACGGAGATTATTATACGACCGCGGGATTTCGCATGATTTACATGAGAAATTTGCGAAACCACGAATCAAATTATTCGACTGGTCATCCAGCGCGTTATCGTGTCATCAGCCATTACCGCTGAAAACACGGTTCATCAATATTAATGACTGAGACAGTTCTTTCATCGCCGTAATGACACGTTCTTCTCGCCGTCAATACCGTGATCAGCGAGGATCCAGCTGGCATTTTGCTCGCGCAGTGAATTTGCGACGCTCGCACCGTGTCTTTTTGCTAATTCGCGCTGCGCTCACCTTTTGCCTGGCACGCTGTGCATCGGCCTACCGTTGACGTTTTGGGAACGGGCAATTTGTATGGCAAAAACGAATCGCATCTTTCAAAAACATACTCGCAGAAAGAGAAAAAGCGTGGAGAATTTCGGGGAGAGTCGCAGTGAGATTCGGGACTTCTGCGTTCTCGGCTTCGGACGTTTAGCAACACTCTTTTGTACAGCGTGCAGGCATCGAAAGATGAGTTCTATAAATCAGATGGTTAATGTGGTCCAGAGAGATCGTTAGCTGCGCACGGGCTGTTGGAAAATCGACGATTTTGTCGGCTGATAAAAGTCAGTGTCTCGGATCTAATGTTTAATACACTATAATGAGACTTCTTGTCTGAGGCGAGGCTAATATTATGTTGCTGCATATTAAATGCCTAGTTTTTAACCAGTTAGCTGTTTCCGACGAGTATACTCATATCTTACATTGCAATATTAGTGAAAACTAAAACATATTTGTATTAAGACGTCTTGAATATTTGGAAGCCAAGACGAAATAAAACGAAAAAATAAATAAATATAGTGTGAACAAAGTAGTTCGCATACTTGTTGCGACACATTTTAGGTACACACTTTTCAAAGAGGTCGCAACAGCTAAATGGTTAACAGCAACACTGAAGAAACGCAACTTTTTCTCTCAATGAACTCATTGATCAAATTGAGCATCATTTGTGATCAACGTATTCTGTCAATGAATTTCACGTTTCTTGATTGTATTGCGGCAGAGATGGGCACGGTAGGGGCCCCTTAAACGCCTGCTTTTCCCACCAACCTCTCTTCCATGCGCGAGGTCTGCGCACTGTTCGCAACGGACGAAGCACTTCCTTTCTCTATAGCAACGGCAGATGTTGGTGGGGGACAGTGGGTGCTATGGTGGGGATGGTTTTGTCTCAATTGAGACAAAAATGACCATCCCTGTATTACGGTAAAGATTGAATTTTTTGGTCATTCGCGTTATTTGTTTGTAGCCCTTGTTACCATCAACATATAGTATGTTAATTAATCACGACAGTTTGATAAAAAGTCACATATCGTCACTAAATTATTTTTCTACACATATAAAAGGGATACACGACGTTCGCATTGATTGACGTTAAAATAAAATTTATTTAAAAGCAAACGTACAATGAGACGTATCAATTATAATGAATATAAGATATTCATGATTTGTTTTGTACCTCAAAGTTATTATATATAATAAACCTATAGACTGTAATAGCATTTTTGGAGTAAATCGTTTTATGAAGTTTGCATTCTAAAATCGTACATTTAATATGCAACAACCTAATATATGTATAGAACTCTCAACGGACGGACTGAATTTTTATTTTACTTGCAGTTCTGTAAATCAGTTATTAACAGACTGTGGATTTATATTACATTATATTATTACAAGAATAAATAAATGAAATTTAAAACAACAAAATTATTTATAGAACTGTATTATTTTCAAGTCACTAAAATTACCAAGAAAAGAAATAAACATATATGTATAGTTCCTATATCCTGTAAGTAACAGGGATAATTATTATTTTGTATAAAAATCCGCATGTTGGTTATTAATAACTAGAATTTGAGCACTCATGTACTCTGCGAAGACAAAAATTCATGCAGTTCAATGTTTAATACAATGAAACAAGATTTTGCATTTATTGAGACACTAATGGAATTTTTAACATGGAAACTGAATTTTTATTTGGTTTCTATTTTTGTAAATCATATACCGATCGGCTAGTGAATATTATACTGTGGAAATCTTTAAATGTTTGTACAGACTTTAATTTAATCTACTTGTTCCTGCAACAAATGTGGGAACGTCCCATAATACCGGGAACGTTTTATTGTTTCAAAGAAAATAGAATGAAAAACTATTTCTTTAATAAAAAAAATCGAATAACTTAACTCAGTTTAAAGATTTGGAGTAAAATATCAAATGAAATGGAAATTTTCTAGGTTTTACAATGTAGGAAAACCTGCTCAACAGCATAATTTCTGTCTATTTGTACCTATCCACTGTAAAATGGAGGTTCAACACGATCTAAGGCTAGATAAAGCGTTCAGATCGTAAGGGATAATTGCAAGTTGAAAGATTACCAACTCCCTAGTAACTATGGCTTACCTTTCTAGACAAAGATCAGATAATCTAAAAGAAACGCTGGTTCCCAGATTGATGGATGATTGATGAAGGCGTTCGGCGCCAAAGTAACGCCTACGCGATTTTTATAATTAGAGGCCGGGATGCTAATAGTTAATTTGTCCGTCGTAACGTAGTGACGTGCAAGGGTTCGGTGGTTAACTGGTTTCCTCAGGCTTCCCCCTATTCGTAATTAAGATGGAGTAATTTTTAATCAATTGAACGAACGTGTTGCAGGTAATGAGAAACGATATTGCACTGTTCGTTCCATTATTTAAAACATAGTAGTTGTTGCAAGTTGTTCGATGGTGGTTTTCCTGGAGAAGTAATTAATGTTTGCAACACTCTTCCATTGAAAATACCTTCTGTCGTAATCATTATAATTTAGGAAAAATTCAGGCATTTGTAAATTCGTTTTGTATTTCACACATGTGATGTTTCAATTCGTATTAGAACAACTAAAGGCAAAAAGTCAATTCCTCTACTCTTTGTTGCTACTAATGTTGTAATAGGTAACGTATGATTAATAGTAATATTACTGCATTTTTGTTACTTTCATACAGTATTTCATCGATAATCGTCGCTACCACGGGTCCGGCCGGCGACAATTAACGTTCAGATAATACCATTCTTTGACTTGTGCCGAACGTAGATAAAGCAAAGCTTGAGAGGCCTCGATCGCCGAGAAGTGTAACATAATACGGGTCGAGTATGTCGGTGTGAAAACAACACCTAACCCAGTGATAAAACTTTATTATTTTTTATTATTTTTTGATGGTACTTTCATCAACATATTCGTGACATTTTTCTAATGAAAATGATACCAAATAAGATATAATTCCGATGGTATCTACTTGAGTAATAGACGGTGAAAGTTTCGGAAAATTATTGTAAATATGATCCGAATTATATCGTGTTTAGTATTATTTTAATCAGAAAAATGCCACAAATATATTGGAGAAAGTCTCATAAAAAAATATGTAATAATAAAAAGGTTTTTTTATTGGCATTACACTGGGAGCACACGTGGGCCTTTGAACTGTCCTTTCTTGCGGCCGAAACTTTCATCGTCCATTACGCGAGTAAATACCATCGGAATTATATCTTATTTGGTATCATTTTCATTAGAAAAATGCCACGAATATGTTGTTGGAAGTTCCATAAAAGAGTAATAAAAAATAAAGAAGTTTTGTCATTGGATTAGTAGTGGTCTCACCGATATACTCGACCCGTATTATGTTACACTTCTCGGCGACCGAGGCCTCTCGAGCTTCACGGCCCCTCGCGGCGTATACCCCGCGGAAGGGGGGATTGTTTTGCGACAATTATCGTTCAGAATTTCACGACAATTAACGATGAAATACTGTATTTAGCTGTGAGACATCAAATGCCTTTTCAGACATTAGGGAAGTAGTTTGCCGTTATAAAATGTCTCATTAGAGAAACTGTATTATTGTATTATTTACAACAGAAAAGAGTTTCATTGAATATAATAAATTTGAACAGATTCAAATTTACAGATGGTTACCTTGATTAATAAGTTTTATTCAGAAAAAAGGTACTGTTTGCTTAACGTATCTATTAAAAATCTTACATTTCATATACAACAATCTAATAAATAGACTGCGGATCTTTATGCATTTACAGCATGGCATATATACACATTTAAAATACAAGAAAATATGTATAGTGACAAACAGTTAAGGGGTTCTCAAAAAGAAATAGATCGTTTCTAATCGAATCGAAATCAGTGAAACGATTTTCGAACTGCTCTATCACCGATTGTAGAATATGTAAATGATTTTGAAAATCGCATTGAGTGCCAAATTCTTTAAAAATTAAATCGCAAGATGGGAAAAATGAAAATATTCTATCTTCCGCATTTAAATGATTTTGAAAAAGTACTAATTTTCTACGAAATGAGTCGACATGACTACACAATTCGGAAATGGCTTGATTGGGCGTTTGTAATTTTAAATTTAATAAACTCAAGTGATGCGTGAGATCTACAATAAGCGAGAGTTCTCACAGAAAACTCACGTCTCCTAAGAGAAGAGAATATTCATCAGAATTTTTAATGGGATATTCGTGCAAGAAAAGGATGAGCTCTTTTCTTATGGCAAAGAATTGTCCTAAGCATTTCGCTGCACTGAGCCAGCGCACATCACAATATAAAGAAACATCAGCGTAAGCAGCGTTATGCGTTTCCAGAAATTCTTTAAATTTCCTGTGAGATAAAAATCTATTTCCACCTTTGATACTGATAATAATTTTGGTTACCTTTCTCATTGCAAAAGATAATTTTATTTCTTTCCCGCATAACGCCTCCTGATGTATGATACAGTGTATCATCGGGATCTTCAAGCCATCGCTTTTAAATTGCCCTACAGACCTTTTACGGAACCTGTCATTGTTTTTGCCGTCCGAATTTTCTCAATATTCAGATCGATTTATTTGTGCGAATGTTCATTTTCAAAAATGCGTAGCATTAAAACAGAGCAACGTACACTGCTGAGCGATTCCTCGTTATCGTCTTTGATGCGGATATTGCAAGCTTTCCTAATTGTTAGTAAAATTTTGATAGTATAATAAAAACTATTTTCCAAATTTCTTTTTTCGAAATTATCGTGCGACGCAGTGGAATATGCCTATAGGGGATACCACTGACAAAAAAAACGCATTGACCATATTACCTCATGGGTGATGTGGAAACCTATGGGTATGAGAGTCGCCCCAAAGCGCCACACGCAATACATATTGCAAGCGGTAGGCACGAGCCTGAGGAGCTCGGAGAACTTTGGCCGCCACGGGGAGCGAGACGCGCGGTCGGGAGAAGTAGGCGTCTCCCACGAAAATGCTTCGAAGTGAGCTACTTCTGGACATGCCTGCTCTATATGCTTATCGTACGGAATTTTTTAATTGACAAATTGTTCCTCATCCTGGTTTTTATAAAATAAGCCACGAAATTTAGAGTTTGCATAAACATCCGCAGTCTGTTAATAATACCGCAATCTAGTTACAACTATTACCAAAGCAAACTGGCAGCGAACATATAAAAAAATCGCACGTCGCAAAAATCTAGCATAACGACAGCCATTTGCTTTCTGTGACGAATCCTCTTTCGTCAGAGGAGTTATCAATTCTCCCAAAAATTCAACCCCTTCCTGAGACCATTCGCTCGTTAATAATGGTGGAAATTTTTCTCTGGTACGTCGAAAATCCCCGTTAAACCGAGTTGCATGCGGCTCCCGCGGTAACGGGCATGATGAATCGCTCAGAAGCGGTGCCAGTGTCCAGTCGATTAAAATCTTAGGACGTAGCGGCGCTTGAAATCGCCGCGATAAATCATGGAGAAGAGAAAATCGATCTTCACGTCCATTTCTGTGGGGAATCGGCTGGCCCGCGGCCACGCTCCGAGCACGAGATCGCGATCAAACAACGTTGCGGGTTTAACAATTTTCGCCTGCTGACGACGCTTCCATTCTTGCAGCCCGTTCCGAGGCTTCAGGTATGCAAGGTGTTCGGAGTGCCATAGAGGTGGGGAGGAAACGACGAAAATGCATCAACCGGAGCACGGCCCGCGGCCGATTCACCCACGTTAAGCCGGCCGATCTAGTTTCGAAAGTACGTGTACTCGCATGATCGCGAGTACATCGGTGATGCTACTTCATCGAACGCCGCCAATGATCTGAATTTTAAATCGCTCGACAGGGACATTAAATTATTCCACCGGCGCGTATGTAAAGTATCTCATTTAGTTCATTAAGCGTGTGACGGGCTCAGCGAGAAATTTGCCCGCTGTGTACGCTGGTTTAATAGCTGTCAGAATTTTGTTTTATCTGTGGAGATTTTGAATTATTTCAAGTGTTTCAGTACTTCTTTTTGACGTGTGATTTTCAGTTTGGTTTCGGTTTTAATCGTTAAAAAGACTTATCAGGAGAAAAATCAAAATTGTCATAATGAAAATATAGTTCCCATCAACAGGGTGACGATATAGTTTACATTCATGCAGATACTGTGCCATAATAAAGTGAAAGAGTTATTGGTTTCATTAAGAAGAAAATAAGAAGACGTCGAACACGAAAGACTAGTTAATCCATCATCCATAGGTAACAGGTTTACAAATGAAAGATTAACAATTAAAAGTTTACGAATAAATATTCCAATCGCGACAGCAATTTCATTGCAAACAAGAATTGTTACCTGCAGAAATATAGTCGAATAATTGCTGCAGGCTTATTATTATTTAGAAAGAAACGACTAAGCTCGTATAGAATATAGTACAATTAAAAAATAAATAATGCTTTTAAATAAAAAACAGGACGCCTGTCATAAATGTCAAATTCGAATCGTTTCAAATTGAATTTGATCAACCTGAAATTCTCAGTTTAGTTGTTTCGGGTGCTTGTACCTTGAGTTATTGTGCTTTCCGTTTAATTGTCGTAGGTTTCGGTATAGTACTCAGCACATGAGCATACTTGGGATTTTTGGTGGTGCATGGTGATTTTTTCAGAAACCCATTTGGCACCGATGGCGAAAGTTTGTTGGGCGTGCTATTCGGGAACCGTTTGGTCGAAGTGGCCGTCATGCTCCGCCTCGTACTCTTTTCAACCCTGAGCGTCGTGTTCAATTTCGAGGACGTGGGTGTCCCTGGGATGCTTGACGAGGATCTTCTCATCCAGATGCCAGATAGATAGATACCGAACAACGCGGAATTCTATGAAGTTTTTACTTTTGATCCGAAGGGGAACTTTAGCCCGATCTCACTAAGAAAGTCGACTCTACGAGATGCAGCACAACGTTATACGATTCGTAACTACGTTAGTACTAGCCCGCGAGAGTAAAAATCTAAGAGTTTATATACCCCAAAAATGAGTGGGGGTGGCCTGTTTATTACGTGGAAAATGCGTTAGCCAGAATCTTATTTTTGGTCACTTTCTTAGTAAAGTCGGGTCAGAGTTCATTCATCGTTAAAAGGGTCAATTATGATATGAAAGGTTATCTAGGACGCTTCCTGCCAGAGACGATATTGAAGGGATTCTTGTGAGAAAGTTGAACGGAATTCGTTCTCTAACCGTAACAATAAAAATGAAATTTCAATATGTCGCACTGAATGGTGTAAAAATTATGAAACTCGTTGTCGAGTTCATCTCAGAAACGTGAATGGTGTTGTTATCGAGTGTGAAATAATGACAGAGTAAAGTAAATTTGTCAACCTTGTTCACGTCATCGATTTGCAATAGAATATTGGATTATGATCCATGGCAGATCAATAATAGGCTTTTCAAATTTAGTAAAAGTGTCGCTTGCTGCTTGTTCAGCGTCGGCTTTGGCTTTTTCTTGCTCGCAAATGAACGTGTCCAATCTGGCGATTTTGTTCATATGAATCGTTGGATTCGACTGTGACATAAACTGTGAACATGAAAAACATATTTCGCATCATTAACATAGAAAGCAACGCTCAAACAATCGAAACAATTCAGATTAAATCACTCTAATCATTCAAATCAATTAGATTAAAGTACTAGGGGTGTGCGAGTACCCGTAATTTACGAGCTGAGCTGAACTCGATTCGATTGATCGATCCGAGTCGAGCATTTGAATTTTTCGAGCTACTTGAAATCGAGGAACTGCTTGAAAAGAATGCGAGCTACTTGAAAAAATCAACCGACTCGAATATTCGAGCCCTCGTAAAACTTCGATTTACTCGAAAATGAATTTTGAGCTCGAAATTTTTCGAATTTTTTGGAATTACTCGAATATATTCGAACAGATCTTTAACTTTTAAGTTACTTGTAAAAGTTCGAATTGCCTGAGTTACTCGAATATTCATTTATTTACTATCAAATACTATTCTAACTATAAGGAAGAAAACTATGACGTTAATTTAATGCTTCTGTTTTATTTTCATGTTTTCATGATGAAAACATATTCGAATTTTTACGAGTAACTCGAAAGTTAAAGATCTGTTCGAATATATTCGAGTAATTCCAAAAAATTCCGAGCCGAAAATTCATTTTCGAATAAATCGAAGTTTCACGTGGGCTCGAATATTCGAACTAGTTGATTTTTTCAAGTGACATTTTTATCTTCAGACATGAAAGTATCCAACGACCTATACCTAAAATTATTACAGTCGGAGAAGACACAATTGCAAGGTGAATTTAAAAAATAGTGCATGATATTAACAACCTTCCCAGAGATGTATCGATTGAATCCATGCTGGATTTCGGTATCATTGGTGCAGAAGGAGTGCAAACTGCAATCCCTGTCGCAGGTGTTTTAACTGAAGAATAATCTGGCGTTTGTAGATTCACACCAAGAACCACTTGCTGCACATTCTGTAGAGTGTTTATTATTTCTTGGTTTGTTAAGAGTGGTGCCGAAGTTCCATCCTCCTGCAGTGATTAAAAATTGATCTAATTATTTAGTAACTAAAGTTACAGTGCTGTGGGGCCAAAAACTGAAAATCTTTACATCTATTTTCAGCTTTTATTTTCAAGGACAATAAAAAATTAGAAATATTTAAGCTTAACATAGTGGACTGATAACGTAAACTTGACAGTTAAACTATAAACTTTACTTTATTAACTTAGAATATATCGAATTTATTTGGTATTTTTGTATTTTTTAAAAATATAATTGGCTGAATATATGCATGAATTTTCCTAGTTTAATAGCAGATGCTTTAGATAATTAACATTTTTGTAAATAAAAATGCAGTGTATGTGTAACAGTACTTTTTGCCTAAAAAAATTGTAGCTTGGAAGTAGCTACACATTTCTATTTAAACTTTAATATTTTCTAGATATTTATAGACCGATATGACTATAAAAAAACTAACAAACTTAATTGTTTCTTCGTTAATATTGTAGAAGAGATAATGTTCATCGTGAAGAATTGTCGTGACAGTAAAATTTGAAATGTACAGTGACCATAGTACGGGATGATGCTCTACGCACCATTTTGCATCAAAATTAATTTTTTGATAATATTATGTCCCTTAACAAACTAATGTTACGGAATATATAATATCACTTTATTTCTTTTACAATATTACCAACGAAATTGAGTAACATGGAAATCCTGTAACTGGACGTATTTCGATTAAACAATTTAAAATGAAACAAATCATTACGTTCGAAATAGGTTTCATCCAGCGGCAAAGCAACTGTGTGTATTCTTCTGCAAATTTCGCCGTGTTCATTGCGAAGTAAAATATTTTTGCTGAACTGGCTACGAATGTGCTCGACTAGCGACACCAAAGTGTCCTTATTACGTAGGTATGATGTTTACATCAGTGTCGTACGATATGTAAACATGCTCCCTGGTCTTTAATTCCAATTTGTAAAATAAGAAGCTTAAGGAAATTTTCAAAGAAAGGTGCAGAGTAAGAAACAGCAGAAAATTCGAACGTAGTATGTTCAACCGTGTCTGCGCAAGCGAACGCTATATCTAGCTTTGTTTCGAGCGCATTTTAGCTACCGGGACCCTGTTCTGGCTAATTCCCGCCTGTTTGGCGAATGGATAAAGCTTCCGTAAGTTAACACAGACTGTTATTTGTCTTTCGCCTGAGCATTCCTGTAGAAACGCGAACGCGGCGTCTCAAAAATGCGGGAGTTTTGCTGAATATACTATAATTCGCCATTTTACCACGTTCCAAATACAATTCAAATCCTAATTTCTAACGCCCGAAATTTCATATTTGAATTATTATTTCAGTGCATAATGTGTCGAATTAATACCAGTTTTACTGGGCCCACTAATTTCTATCGCCCGAAATTTCACATTTGATTTATTATTTAACTGTATAATGTGTAGAATTAATACCAGTTTTACTGAGTCCACGATCATTCTCCGTGAAGACAAATTAAATTACTAATGCCCGAAATTTTACTTTTCAATTACTATTTAAGCACAAAATGCGTTAAATTAATATCAGATGCATATGAAGCATTCAGAAAACTAAAATCATGTGCAATTGCATGTTTTAATTTTTCATTCAGCACATAGTTTAGAAATTATTATAATTGATCAAGGATTGAATAAATAGAAAGTGCACTAAGCTCTCATACTTTCCTCAAGTGTGAAAATTCACTCATTTACTATTTTTACATACTGTAACATGATTGATCTCTGCCTGTCTGTGTTGTGAAAAATGTTTCTTTATCATATGACGCTATAAATACAGCATGATCAATTGATTTAAAGTGTGAAGCAAAAATGAGTGAATTATAATCATGGATCTTTCATGTAACTATTTCTGTAAGTAGTGTGAGGATTAAAACATAAAGATTAAAAATCTGAAATCATGTAGAATTTGATGTTCTGATTTTTGATGTTATATAGTTCAGAAATAGTTCAATTAAAATTTATTTTCAATGAGGTGGTTGTATCCTAACAAAATTAATGTAAACTAATCATAATTTAGACACTAAGCCATATTGTAATATAACCATATATTGTATAATTTGTAATGTATATGCTATATAAACCTTATATGGTTTAAAGCAATAAATAAATAAAATAAAAATAGTTCAGAAATTATTTTAGCTGATCAAGTTACACGGCACGTCCCGTGGATATTTATACTCCTGCGGCGAATAAACTGAACGAACTTCTAGTCAAAAACTTTCAGAATCAACTCGAAGCTCTTCAGCGAAGTTCTAGTTTTAAAATTCCAGGTGAAACATCGTTGGAAGAGCTGGAGTGGGCAACAGAAACGGGGGAAGATTAATATTACATTCTAACGATGTATAAAGATTTGTGTTTCCCGAATGAGCAGAGTTGATAAAGTTTCAGCTAACAACTGAGACTTTGAATACTTTGGTAACATTCTTTATTCAATCCCCAATATTGCCATAAATTGTGTGCAGTAATCTTTTGTACATGATGTACGCTCGTCTTCAATTTGCAATGGT
Source organism: Sphecodes monilicornis (assembly GCA_913789915.3). Lineage (NCBI taxonomy): Eukaryota > Metazoa > Arthropoda > Insecta > Hymenoptera > Halictidae > Sphecodes > Sphecodes monilicornis. The sequence goes on along the minus strand of OU565297.1, from coordinate 12,530,815 downwards.
ATATGCACTACAATTATTACATTGTGAATATCATTCATTTATGACAAAAAACGAGTCCAAACAATAAATTGTAAATAAAGTAGAAGAATTTGAGGATACTTCGTCTATAGTCTAATAATCATATTTAACATTCTTTATATAACATTAACATTATTATTCTCAGTTTTGGATTGTTATAGATTCCGTTCAGTTCGGTAATAGTTCATTAAGGAGCTGTTACAATTTGATTTTAAAATGTGTTTCTATAAATATTTATAAACTATTGAGGATATTAACGAAAGCTAGAAGATTGCGATTTGTGATAAATCTATTTAGGTTTGACGGAAAACTCAATACCATTTTGAAAAATTGATTAAACTCGTCTGTTGGATCGAAGTTGACTCAATATCAAAGGGATTCTTTGAGTCGATTTTAGAATGTTTTTCCATAAGAATTATCGAACTCTTGAAGGCTCAAATTAACCCGGAATAGTCGCACTTTATGATAGGCTTCGTTAAGCTTCTGAGGATATTCAATATCATTTTAGAAAATTGATAAAACTCGACAACTTGTTAGATTGACATGAATTTTAGAGCGATTCTTTGAGTCGATTAAGAATGCGTTCTAATAGGAATTTTTGAACTGTCGAGGACTAAAATTGATGCTCGCAGATCGTGCTCTATGATATGTCCATTTAAATTTGTAGGGAAATTCGATATCATATCGAAAAAATTGATAGATCCTGATCGACAGTACGGTTAAAACTAACTCCATTTTAAGCGGATGCACCGAGTCGATTTCAACATGTGTTCTTACAGAAAGTTTGTAATTTTTGAATGCTTAAATTAAAGCTGGAAAGTTGTACTTTATGATAAGACAATTTTAGTTTGCGGAAAAATTCGATATCGCATTGAAAATTGATCCTAACCGTCAGCTTGGTCAAAATTGATTCGATTTTAAGGAGATTTTTTTAGTTAATTTTTTAGAATGTGTTCCCATAGAAATTTTTGAACTTTTGGAGGCTTGAATTAAAGCTAGAAAATCGCACTTTATGATAGGTCAATTTAAATTTTCAGAAAAACTCGATAACATATCGAAGAAATTGATAAATCCCGACCTGTAGCTCAAAGAAAATGGATTCTGTTTGGAGTGGTAACTTTGATTCGATTTTAGAATATTCCTCTCGGAATTTTTAAACTTGTGAGCTAACAAGTGGAAGCTTAAATTAATGCTAAAAGATGCCACTATTCGATAAATCAATGATTCCCAAAGTGGTCTATATTGACCCCTAGGGGTCGATTCCGAACTGCCTGGGGTTCCATGTCGGCGAAAACAAAAATTGGGGGTGCATGGGGTGTAATTGGGGGTCCACGAGTGTTCCGTTGCGAAATAACGAAACGTGACGAAAGGCTATTTTTGAGATTAAGGCATATTCTACATTTGGCGACCATTTTGGTAGTTATTGAAGTGAAACTTCTTTAGGCGCGTTAGGCACAAAACCCCGCCGCGGTAGGCGTAAAACCTCGACGCGGTAGGAGTAAAACCGATCTGGCAATGAAACAATGAAACGATGAAACCATGAAGCGATGAAACGAAATTGTATTCTATTAGCATATACGGTTGAAGGTTCGGCATTGGTTAATAAAGATTATGATAAAATTCCGGTGATGCTAAGGGGAGATTTCAACGTGAACTTTGCATCGGAACAATCAAAATTATTAATAGAATTTTTTGGAAATAAATTAAGATTGGAAGTGATTAATAATCTTAATGATGCGACAACAATATCAGAAACAACTCTCGATGCAGTTTTTGCAAGACATTTAGACAAAATTGATTCAAGAATATTTATATCATATTTTAGCTATGACAAGCCGATAATAGAATCATAGAAAATTAAATGTCGTATAGTGTTAATAAAATTTTCGAAAAAAATTAAAGAAAGAAGCTTCACTTCAGCCATGTGGTTTAAGCACACACCAATTTTTTGTATGTTATAATTTTACTTGATTAGCATTTTCAGTCGTTATAATGAATAAATGTATAAAACTTGTTTTTTTTTAGTTTTTCACTTTACAGTTAAACCTATCAAAGTGAGTAGCACTGTGTCAGCTGTCAAAAACACATTTGAAGTTGATGAATTTGTAACAATTAAATATTAGAAAGACGGGAGTCTATCCAAAACAGAAGAAATTGGTACATGGTCTATATATCAAATTCAAATATTTTCAAGAACTTCATGTTTTCTCATCGGTAAATACTTACAATGCACAAGCCTTTTTTAAAAACAGTTCCATATCCCATGTATGAAACAGGATAAATTAGAAAGTTCCATCACACTTTGGGTCTCTGATAAACATAAAAATCAGCAGTCTGTTACTATTAGTTCAGGATCGAAGCCAGTTACGTACCTCCAAGACAGACTACATAATTATCAACGAACAGAACATTAAACTCGCAGATCAGAATGCTCCACTTTTGATCGAAGACGTCCGCAGACCAAAGACCGCCGGGAGAATAATTGCTTTGTAATTGAAACACGTAGACGCGCGTGCCAGCAGACAAGGAACGAGGGATGATGGTTCCGAGCGGTTAGAGAACGAAGAGAACGGAATCGTTCCTGGATGCACCGGGCTGGTTGTTCGTATTCATCGAGCGGTTCGCCTAACGAGCCAACAGTCCCCTTTGCTCTTTGCTGGAGGCCAGAAGAAGCGGGACGAAGAAAGTGCATCGCCGCGCCGGTATCGGCGGCCTCTTATCCTGACGTAATTTCCAAGAAAATTCATTGTTCCGGAGCGACATTCCTCTTGGGTTACGTAGATGCCCAGAGCACTTGGTGAACCGAGACCGGGACGGATTTGTACTTATCCGGCGGCGCGGCGGTTAATTAATTGCTGATTGCAACGGATCGATTCTGTATCCTCGCGATGTAGGCGACGACCGTGTAGAGGGTTTTGCCGTTTAAAATGTATTTCATTTGATCCAGGATACTTCTTCCCGAGGAATGCGCACGTGGCTTGGATGCTAAGCTGAACCCACGGGGTTTGTTCCGACTGTAGAGTCCATTAGCGGAACGAGACCAGGACATGTTGCGTCGAATTATTTTTTGCTACTGGGTGCGGCTCTGAAATTAGATTTACCAAATAAGGTGGCATTGGAAAATTGCATTTGAATAATAAACATTTATTTACAGTTACAATTAAATAGAGCTTTAATCAATGATTACACGTTTTCTTTTTCGAGGTAATATTAATACTGTGACGAAACTTTATTGTTTTTGATTATTGTTTCATGAACTTTGTGCCAACATTTAGGCGTCACGTTTAGGCGTTTAATCCGCGGTATTGTACTACCTCGATTATACGAACTGACTGGTGAAGCATAACCCCTCATGAAAGTATCTGGACAATTGTTCGCGATATTTAATTTATAATTGTAGTAGTTAAACGATAATTGTTGTTAAATCTCGTTGAAAGTATATTATGTGTAATGTATTTTAATGGTGTTGAACTGTACAATTTAGTTATTAAAGTCGTTTAAATACCGCTTGCAATATGTACCGCGTGTGGCGCGTTGGAGCGACTCTCGGACCCACGGTATGCACGGGCCTGAGGAGTTCGGAGGACTACGGCCGCCACGGGGAGCGAGGTGTGCGGGCGGGAGAAGTAGGCGTCTCCCTTGAATTTGCCTCCAAGTGAGCTACTTCTGGACATGCCTGACTTACATGTACGGAGTATTTATAAAGCTTTCTTTTTCATTTCACGCATTACAATAACACATTGTTCTTAGCAGTTTTTTATGCCTGAAACAATTTTTCAATTTTTTGACATCCACTGTATTCTTTTCCAAACGTGCAAACTACCTGCCCAAGTAAATAATTATGAGCATACCGTTTATACTGAAGTAACCGTATAGTGAAGCAAGTGTATACTAAAATATAGAGTATTCTAAAATAAATTGCAAGAGATAAAAATACAGTGGCATCGGAAAGTATCTAAACCCAATTTTTATTAATTTCTGAGCAGTTGTCGACATTAATTGGTGTAGCTTTCTAAAAACTCATCGTATAACAATGAACGTGGACTCATTAGGTAGCTTGAATCATTTACCTTCACACAACATTATTCATTTTCCTCAAAAAAATTTTCTACGCGACACACAAGCTGCCATATCGACCATAAATAAGTGACACGTTCTTCGTCTGTACAAAAAAATTATTTTAAAAAATACATAAACATAAGCATTCGAGGAGTTATATTTGCTCTACATTGCTGGACGCTTTTACCTGTGTTTTCTTTTCTTAGCCTCGAAGTACAAGAGTAAATCGCAGGCGACTGCGAGGCTCGAAACGCCGCGAAACTCGAATAAAGTAATTACAGGGGCGGCGATCGGAAAAAGTGGCCGGCTTGCCGTACAAAGTAACGAGCCGCAATAAAATCGAATTTAAGGTCAATTCGTAGCGAAACTGACGCCCATGAGCGTCTCAGAATTCTTCGATGGACGCGGCCGAGAAAGGGGTAAAGAGGGGAAACGCGGCACGACAAACGATTGCACGCCCGGTTGACGAAAAAGCGTCACAGGTTGTCGAGTTCCCTTCTTTTGCCGGTGCACGGTTGCCTCGGTTGCTTCACCTCGGCATTTCTGGTGTGACACGCCAATTGCCGATGCCAGATGTCCGAAGGCCTCCTGACATTCCGTTTCAGGGCGACGATTTGACGGCGTCGGTATTTAAAAATTATCCGGCCGCCTCGACACTTTCGTGGCCGGACAATATAATTACCCGGTTTATGGTTCTTAATTCGTGCCACTTAGCCGTGACTACGCGGTTACACGATCGTCATTAAACCGAGCCAACCAAATTGCATTAACTTTTGAGATCTTGTTGATGCGTTATTATTTTAATTACATTACTGCTACGTGAGCTCCCGATTTTAATTGGGTGACGAGCAATTTCGGGGCGAAATTGTGAGTACAATTCGTATCTTTGTTGGTTATATGTTATTTGTTATAAAGAGATCATATTTAAGAGTTTCTCGATTATTAAGATTTGATTTTGACATCAATTTTTGAATTAGGTTAGGAAACTACCTTTGCAAAGTGTGATTCACACTATAATAAATGTATGCTTGCTATTATTCTGCAGCAATAAATTTGTATTAGCTTGTGCGAACTTGTTCATGCGTTATTATGTTAATTACATTGCTCCTACGTGAGCTCTGGATTGTAATTGGGTGACGAACAATTTCGGGGCGAAATTGTGAGTACAATTCGTATCTATGTTAGTTATGCGTTATTTGTTATAAAGAGATCATATTTAGGAGTTTATGGATTATTAGTAGACTTAGTTAATTAGTAAATTAAAAATTTTCCGCAATAATTGATAGGCACAGAAGCAACATAGACATTAGTGTCAATTTTTTAATTAAGTTAGAAAACTAGCCTTATAAAGTTTGTTTTACACTATATGTTTGCTACTATTCTGTAACAATAAAATTGTATAAACTTGTGGGAACTTGGTGATGCGTTATTATTTTAATTATATTTAGGGGAACATGAACTCTACGTCCTGATTGTATAGCGCCATAATTACTTGTTTGCGCAAAACTTTGGATAAGATTCATATTCTTGCTAGTTTTATGTTATTTGTCACATCAGCAGACCAGTTTTAAGGGTTTCTTGATTATGAGATTATTAGATCAATCCGCAATCTACCAATTAGTAGGGTTAGTAAAAAAGGTAATGAGTAAAGTGGTTAGTAAAAGGAACAATTATTAAAATATTTAGTGAAGAAGACAATCACTGAAATGGTTAGTGAAAAAATTAATTAGTCAAATCTTTTGTAAAAGGGGCAATCGTTAAAATGGTTAGTGAGAAAGATAATCAGTGAATTGGTTGGTAAAAAGGCTAATCGCATTCGCATAAGAAAAAGAATCGGATTTAAAGGTTACCTGTTCAGGAGAGAAGAAAAGGCGAGCCTACATTCACAAGGGAAAAGCACCGACGGCACGAACATCGCTTTCACCGCATAAAGGACACGCGTCTCAGCAGGAGCATCCTGTCTTCCAGAAGGGAGGCAGGTGCATATGGTCCTGCAAAGCCACGTAATTAGGCTTCGATCTACCGTGTGCTAGCAGGTCAAAGTTTTTTCGCGTCGAAATAGAAGTCTACAGGATCTCTCCTATTTCTCTATTTTCGATTTTTCAATTCGAGGTCTATCATTATCCTCCGCGAACCGGAAGTCGGGGGATGGCCGAATAGGATCCTCGATCATGGTGACTCCTGAAAAGACATGGGAGGATCAAAAGTCGGAATAACAGAAGGACACCAGTTCGGTGTGTGGTCCCATTTAAACCAGAGTCGATTTGACCGATGCGATGTATGATTAAAAAAGTTCAAGAGAAGATTTCGTTAATTATTCTGGATTTTGAGCATCCATTACGATTATAAAGATGTTGAGTACTTACCTGAAATTATTAAACATAGATTTTATTCGAATCTCTATGCAATATAGATGATTTCAGTATTAATTCCACGAACCTGGAGTAAAATACAAATTTATTTTAACTCTTATCTTTTATCTAATTATAATTATCCAATTATTCTTCTCATATTTTGTGTTACTAAATATTCTAACGTTATCCAAATGTACATCAAAATTCAGACGTTCGTAGATGTTGGTTCTTTCTGAATTATTAATACAGATGTTTCAAAATTTACTGACATAAAAATAATTAGTGTATTTATATGCCATATTGAGTTATGAAATCTTTCTATGAAGATAACGAAGATTTCTCACATTATTTAATAGTATCGTTGGATCAAATAATTGTTAGACATAAGAGAAAAATAATAAAAAAAGGAACGTTGAAGACGATCCGGCTACATAAAACAAGCTAGACTGTTTCATAATAAATTACTAGATAAATAATAATAAATAGACTGAGATTTCTATGCATTAATGACAAACATGATTATAGGTAAAATGCGAAACTATAGAATTTAAGAATGTCGTACCAGCATTTTAGACTCATTGCAATTATTAATGAAAAGAAATTTAATTTCAAACAGGTACTTCTTGCAATTAACTTGGTAAATTTTTATTTTGCACAATACTCCACAATCTAATAACGATTTTTGTGAGCCGCAAGCATGATTTAGATCACGGTAGAGGCCCATTTGATTTTCGTTCCCCACGAAGCATCTCCTTTCTTCTTTCTTTTTTATTTATGGAAGACATCTATATTCGAGTGGTGAATTAACGGCCGTCTTTTAATGACTGAAACCAAATGCCAGAATTTTATTATCCCGACACGTTCGAAGAGAGAACGATGAATTTAAAAGCTCCTCCGCTCGGGAGGATTAGAATTTTATCGCCGGTGCACATTTAACGTTTCGCCGAAACCCGCGTGGCTTTATTGCCAAAATTCCATGATTTGTTTCCTTGGAAAGCCAGCGGGGAACCGGCAACGAGAGCGGGCCCGAAAACCAACGGATTGCGTGTCGGTCGATGATTTAAACTCGCCCACGTAACGAATCTATTAATTATTTATGGGCTTGCGGAATTTATTTGCCGGCCGCCGCGGGGTTCCCCTTGCCCTATGCCCTCAAGGGCCTTCTTTCGAGAATGCTCGCCTGATATAACGGTGAATCCACCTTCTACCTTGTGTGTACCTTCACTTTTGAAATACGAACTCGAAATGGCGAGGCACCATTCCAGTTTCCGTTCCGACAAAAATAGAAAATTATCTCTCAAGTATTCTTCCCTGTTTCTTTCACAAAATTCTTCAAATGTTGTTCAGTGATCATCACAATAACTTCAATAAGATTTTACAGAGCCGTGGGAAATTTTTTGAAAAAAGGTCTCGATAAGGTTTGGGTCAGGTCTGGCTAGGAATTTGTGTGTGAAACGTATTAATTGAATTAGTAATAGAGGTATGAAATCATGTAGGCCGTTTATGACTTTGTCGGTAAGATAGAGAGTGACATTAAAATTGCAAAACATTTTTTTTGGAGTCGCCAAGAATCCTTCTGACAGTCATTAATTTAGTCAAAAAGGAACCTATTCTCAAAATTTTATTCAATTCTGAGCATGGACGTCATCGGAAGTTTAGCCAATCATTTTATTCTATGAGTTGCGCCATAACGGTTCAATTAAAGTGCATTTAACATAAAAACGCGCTTCGCCTAACCGCCAGTCATGGTTCTAACGACACACAACTCGCCCACGGAGAATATCCAAAGCTTTTCTCAACTGTGAGTTCAGCGTGTGCCTCCGCCCATTTCTAATTACTTCTCGAAAACGAAGTTCGGTGCGAAGAACCGGTGTTATTTGCGGGTGACTGGCGCGACACCGTCGGCGTCGAAGATCACAAGATCACCTCGATCGTTCCATGCCGAAAGCGAGGCCCGGGAAACCGTAATTACGTGAACGGCACCGGAAGACTAATTATCGAAGTGACGCCCTCCTGTTGCGGGATGACCGTCACCTTCGGCGCGAGGTTCAAGTCGATGATTAGAAGGCGCGTTTTTCCAATTAGTTTATTCTCGCGGCGGGGCCCTCGTCTTTCATTAACCGTTGCCAAAAGCTCCGGAGGAAAGCGCGAAAACCCTTCGGAAGGCTGCTGTCCAATGATTACCAGTACGCGTGTCGAATCTTCGAATGTTTTCCTTCTTGCCAGGCGACGCCGAAAGGGGTGGAGACTTCGAGGGACGTCGATGATCCTCGAATGACTCGGCTTCGGAATCTCTGAGCCACATGTCTCCGATCGGCTACCTTTCCCTTTCGCTGAAACAATTAGACGAATCGGGCGTGAAGTCACGCTGGGCAAGGGTAGCAAGGGGTGTGGTCGCAATTTGCGAAATGGTCCTCTGGGAAAGACGATCTGGAAGATTGGAGCCTTCGTTTTCCAGATGCCGCGACCTGCACGAAGCAATTTTGTTGATTTTCAGGCCAGATTGGTGAAACGATGTGTTCCAGAGTTTCCTTTGGGTGATTATAAGCATGCTATTTAGTCAGAAACGTACTACCCCTTTCAGAGTTTCCTTTGGGTGATTATAAGCATGCTATTTAGTCAGAAACGTACTACCACTTTCAGAGTTTCCTTTGGGTGATTATAAGCATGCTATTTAGTCAGAAACGTACTACCACTTGCAGAGTTACCTTTGGGTGATTATAAGCATGCTATTTAGTCAGAAACGTACTACCCCTTTCAGAGTTTCCTTTGGGTGATTATAAGCATGCTATTTAGTCAGAAACGTACTACCCCTTGCAACAAGTTTAGAACGAAACGCAACGGTACAAAACTAAAGGGAAACATCAAAGCTTTCATACAGTGGCTCAGGAAAGTATTCGAAAGCCATTTAAATGAAAATAATTTGTATAAAATTGCACCAAACGGATTAACCTTTTTTAGCAATTAGAAACATTGATTTACTAAATGGCGTGCAAAAAAGATTTTGAGAAAACTGCAATTGGTAAGCATTACGTGAAAAAATTAAAAGTCATACATCAAAACTCATCCTAAAAATCAGAAAAGTATGGGACATTGTAACTTTACAAAGACATTAATGATAAATTTCTTAATATTTATATTACCTAGTATGTGGTGACATTTGCATATTCATATATCGCAACTTTTATACGTTATACACTATGCTAATTTCTTATAACTAGACGGCGGATTTTATGCATTTATGGCAAAAATTAGTAGTTGTAAATTAAAATAGTGAAAACATGAAAAGAATTTAAAAATACTGTTATATTATTTTCAACTTATTAAACATATTGAGGAAAAAAATAAATATCTATTTCACACCAGTTTATTGCAAATGGAGTAGAAAACTTTTATTTTGCATAAAAATCCGCTGTCTAGTTATGACTTATTGGGAAAGCACAGTTTTACTATTTGTAAGATTTTTCATATATCTAAATTTCTCTCATTGCTCACAAATCTTCAATCAAGTTCAAATGTAGAATATTAACTGGTTACTTCATGGTTCTCATTTCATAATCCTCTATTACCGAGTTTTTCTTCTAGCACTTTATCTCTGAAATAGGGGTCCACAAATAGTCTTCCAAAAGACAACATATGGCGTTACACTTTAGTTTCGTATCTTTGCGTTTGGTTCCAAACTTATTGCCAAGCGTAGTAGCAGCTAGAAATATTGTTATAGTGGATACAAACAGAGGAAGAGATTTTTAAATGTTAATGAGTTGTTTCGTGTCTAATGGTATTCCTTTCAGAATTTTATGGAAGAAAAAGGAGAGGGATTTCCAAAAGTGTTCAGAAATTTCGAATAAGTCATGACATGAAGATTTCGCTGTTACAATATAAAATATGAAAGAAGAAGAATGAGAAGGGAGATTTCGTTTGGAAAATTCGAGTAAATCGCAACTGCATGATTTCCCTGTCAAATCGAAGTCTACTTGCACCGAACACAGCAGCGGCCCGAGCTCGCGAGGACCGTTCAGGCGTGGCGCGTGTTGTGACAGTGTCCATTGTCCCCGCTGACAAAATATGGCCCCGGTTTATTTTTAATGCTCCACTAACGACGAGCCAGATAATCTCTAAAACTCATTCCGGACTTGTTTCTTCACGGGCGAGCTGTTGAATGGCGACCCGCTGCGTGTCTCGCCGTGGCCAGGCTCTCCGCTCGAATTAGACCATACATTCAGAGGAAAGGATTTGCTCTAATTCGCGCACAGAATCCGCATTCGGCGCGTCATTGTCCGTCATTGTCCGTCATTGTGCGTGACAATGGTCTTCGAGCGTCGGAGAAATGGTCCCGGGGGCACACGGAGATGTGTCTATCGTTTTAACAACGGGGCCCCCGGAATCCTATTCGTCCGCGCTATCGTTCGCCATCCGGTTTGCAGATTCGGCGAAACCTGATCGTTCCCCGACGACGGCGAACCTGCTTCAGGGTCAAATAGGAGAAAAGCACTTTCAAAAGCGCGTTCTGCGATTCAACGGACGAAATTAATCCTGGAGCAGACGCCGCTCTGCGTCCCGAAGACAAAAACGAGAGAGAAAGAGAGAGACACTGTGCATCTTGTGCGTCCTTTTCAAAATGGATCAAATGCTCCGCAGAGTGAAAGGACCATCCTGAAAAGAAAATCGATCTTTATATTATAATGCGCCGTGCTATAGTTTTAGAACTGCATGGAAATCGTGGCTCCAGAACGCCCTCACTTCCGGTCCTCACGCTTCACATGTTGCGACGTATCAAATTATTTAAATTTACCTGGTGAATCTTAAGTAGGAAAAGAAGACGATTCTTATCACAGATGATTGAATTATTCATGATTTTGTATTGATTAAAAACACAAGTAGTTGTATTTTCAAGTTATAGTTTTAGTAATCAATAGACTGCGGATTTGACACATTTATGGCAAAAATGGATACATGAAATATCGAATAGTGAAGACAGCAGAAGAATTTAAGAATATTGTTGTACTACTTTCCATTTCTTAATGTTATAAAACGAACAAATACATTTTTACTTAACTCCTGTTTCCTGCAATAACTGCCATACAAGTTGTATTCGGCATTAAAAATTCGCAGTCTATTAATCAATTATATAGTTACCACAATTTACTACATTTGTCTGCAAACACTTTACATGCAGGTGGTTTTAATGATCAGTGATAATGGTTCTAGAATCATTTGATAGATCAATTAAAATAATCCAATAATGGAACACGGTCACAGTACATTAAATATTGAATAAACAATCGAAGAAATCGCAGAACATTGCATAAGTAAAGAGAATCACGGTCCAGGAGTCTGTGGAATCGCCATAAAACTATCGACTTGAAAATCAGGTAAATTTTTGTATTAAATTTTCAACGGTTTGATGCTGGCAAAGGAAGCCTGCTATATCATAAAGTTTGATTACAAAAATTAGATATGAAGCACTTCAATATTTAGTAAGAATTTATTTGTTTAACATCTCCATTGATGAAGTGTTCCTTTACTAAACGCCTATGATGAGAAAAAAGAAAGAATATGTTAATAAATGAATTAAATTAATTTAATGGTAAAGCATGACCTCAATACTTTGAATATTGGATAGTTTAATAGCAGCGCATAATCCTAGTACGTGAAACATTGGACAAACAATTGAAAGAGTGGCGGGACAGTGAAGGAACGAAGAGAATCTCGGTCCAGGAATCTCTGGGATCGCCATAAAACTATCGACGTGAAAATCAGGTAAATTTTTGTATTAAATTTTCAACGGTTTGATGCTGGCAAAAGAAGCCTGCTATATCATAAAGTTTGATTACAAAAATTAGATATGAAGCACTTCAATATTTAGTAAGAATTTATTTGTTTAACATCTACATTGATGAAGTATTCCTTTCAGAAACGTCTATGAAGAGAAAAAAGAGAGAATATGTTAATAAATTAATTAAATTAATTTAGTGGTAAAGCATGACCTCAACACTTTGAATATTGGATAGTTTATTCGCAGAGCATAGTCACAGTACGTGATACATTGGACAAACAATTGAAAGAGTGGCGGGACAGTGAAGGAACGAAGACAATCTCGGTCCAGGAGTCTCTGGGAACGTCATAAAAATATCGACTTGAAAATCAGGTAAATTTTTGTATTAAATTTTCAACGGTTTGATGCTGGCAAAAGAAGCCTGCTGTATCATAATGTTTGATAACAAAAATTAGATATGAAGCACTTAAATATTTAGTAAGAATTTATTTGTTTAACATCTACATTGATGAAGTGTTCCTTTACTAAACGCCTATGATGAGAAAAAAGAAAGAATATGTTAATAAATGAATTAAATTAATTTAATGGTAAAGCATGACCTCAATACTTTGAATATTGGATAGTTTAATAGCAGCGCATAGTCCTAGTACGTGAAACATTGGACAAACAATTGAAAGAGTGGCGGGACAGTAAAGGAACGAAGAGAAACTCGGTCCATGAGTCTCTGGGATCGTCATAAAACTATCGAATTGCAAATCAAATAAAAGGCCTCGCGTGCCTAATCTTCCACCTTGAAATCGTGCTGGCCCCCATCTCATTTTTAATCAAACCTGATCGCGGCTCCGTGCAGACAGATTCTCTCGGCATGTATCGAACAGGGCAGATGATTCTCCGGCAGAGGAGCATCGCGAAGGTCCATTGTACTCCAAATTGGCTTTTTATGGCGGGTTAATATAACATCGAAGACGTTTGCAATCTTTTCACCGCGGACCGACGATCACTCCGACGTTACTCCTCCTCGTGGGAAGACAAACTGGTTTTTGTTTTGGCATCCGTCCGATGAATTCTTGCATACCGAAGTCGAAATCCTTAATTACCGAACGTTGCAAAACAATCATTTGCAAGTCCGGGTCTCGTGAATTTCTAGGACCGAGGTGGAATTTATGCGATTTCTCGGAGTGGAATTTTATCTTCAATATTTATTGCAGAAATATTCGTGGAGCTAAGAAATCTTCGAATGCAAAAGGTTAACGCATGTTAATATAATTTCTATTTAAAGTAACTAATTTAATAAAGTTTGTAATTTAATTTAAAGTAATATAATTTCTATTTAAAGTTTGGAGTACACAACTTTTTTAAAAAACGTCTTTATATAATTAGCGTGTTCCTATTTCGCAATGTGCACGTTTAATATTGTTAAATAACAGAAAAAAATATACAAACACGCAAGTTTTTTTTATTAATGCTTCATTATTTCTTTTTAATGCTTCCTCTTAATTAACAACGTAATTTGCTTTCTTAAAAAAACTACTCCTAATTTGCATTAATTAAGAACGAAACAAGCTTTTAGGGCAACCTAATGTAAGTTCCAATGCGACAGTTAGAGAAAAGTAAAAGTTTTAGTTGGAATAGTACTTATAACATATAAGAATAAAAATTTTACTGTAACAGATATCATCATTGTCGCATGTACTGAATTGTATTCAATGAATAATATTGTAATGATATTAAATCAATACAATAACAGTTACATGGTAACATCTACGTAGATTATTGATATTAGGTGTAAAAATTAATTCATGGCCCCTATAGTTCATTAATTGCAACTTCATTTTGAATTCAAATTTTCTAAATATCATCTCGGAGATTCATTAATTACTTGTAAGTTGAAGAAAGTGTACAGAAAATTATGGAAATTATTCTGTTAAATAGAATGTATCAGAATTGTTTGTAAATAGACAATGAATTCACGAAGAAAGGTTTACGATTTCATTTGTACACTTAATAGCTCAAAGCTTGTTCATGTTTCTCTTGTGAGTAGACTGCGGACTTTATGCATTTATGGCAAAAATGTGTGGGTGCAATGTGAAAGAACAGTAAAATTGAAATAACTTAATAATATCGATTAATCATTGATAACATATTCAAGTTATTAAAGGATGAATGAATTTTCTACTCGGCCCCTGTTTCTTGCAATTGCGGTAGAACATTTTTATTTTACATAAAGATCCGCAGTCTACTTATGCAACCTTAATAATAAACCTTCTAAAGTAACTTGTCTACTCTACATTATATTACATAACTTTCATTAAACAATTCTAAAAGAAACCCGTTCCATGAGAACACAATTTTCAAAAAATCCTTAAAATAACTGGTTATTTCGATTTGTGATTACTGTACATACAATTTTTCTTGCGTGTAGAATCTGCAGCATAACAACTACTTGCTTGCCCAACCAAAGTCACAGTATCCAACAAAGGGGCGACTATCGATCGACACAATGATTCCCGTCATCCACCGGTCGGGTCCAGCTTCCGGTTAGGCTAATACCACGCGCCATAATAATGGCCGAACCAGCCACTTACCATCGGAATCGCGAACATCCGATTTCCGTCTTACCGCCGCGTTTACGTCATCGTGAAATGCTCGAACTCGCCCGTTGACAGGCGCACGAGTAGGCCAGCGATCTCTCTGGCATAAACGCGTTTGTTATTAAGGTATTACGGATATCGAATGTCCTTTTGGTGGCGCATCTCTCCTCTCTCTTTCTCTGTCTCTCCTGCGTCCGTTTTCTCGCGCATAAAGCCCCGTGGGCCCACAAGCGGGGAAAAACCGAGTTCTTGTATACAATGCTGAACGCAGGCTGCAGTTCCGCCCACTTCCGGCCGCTGAATGCATCCTCGACTCGCCTAACTACCCTTAGCAGTGAAGCCATGCGAAGCGCGGAGACGCGTCCTTTCGCTGGTACAATTTTTCTTCTTCTCATTCTTTCTTTCTCTTCTCTCTGTCTCTTTCTCTTTCTCTCTCTGCCGTTTTTTTCTCTTTTTCTTTTCGTCTTCTCCCCGTTCATCGACCGCTTTCAGAGCAAGAGAAATGTAGTTCGAGGGTACGATTACCGGGTACTCGAGAGGGAACTCTCGAATTTCGAGAAATTACGCGCCGAGAACCGTGTTCCGTGTATTACGGACGGTTACGTCGAGCATGATGGGGTTCCTGGCATCCCAGGTATGCGGCGAGATGTGATTCGAGGTTCGTTTGTGCACGATGGATTCCCATTACGCGAATTTCTCGAGTTTGAATGCTACATTATTATGAAAGGCTATTTACCTATGCTTTTGAGGAATTGTCTTTGTAGTATATGGAGAAAATTGCTGCATGTACTTTGTTTGGGCGAATGTAGTAGAAAACGAAATGAATGTTGCTGTACAGTTTTCATATTATGTCCATTGAAAATGTATCTTTCCCTTATTTTGTATCCTCTCGTTTTGAATTGTAGTTCAGGCATTGCATCAATCACAATTTTATGCATGAGTAATGGTGTCTACTCGTGTTAATGTTATCATATGCAAATTATGTCAAATATTGAAGTTTCAATGTTTGGCGTAACATTACAACTTCGAATATGAAAATGCTTTAGAACTAAATATTACCTCCAATGACAACTTCAATGAATTAAATACACATTCTTGTATCCTTTTAATTATTTCTGAAAGATACTATTGAAAAATTAAGGATTATAACCTTCGTTAGACAAAGAATTTATGGATTATGATTTAATAAAAAATAAACTGCAGGTACTTATGTACTTAGAACCTTCTAGTCTGTAAATTTTGGTAACATAACAATCTGTATGTAGATTTAGATGTTACTATAAATATAATGAATCCATGAATGCAAGAAAATTTTGCTAAATTTGTTCTATAAAATTAATAATCGATATATGGTTTAAAGTGCAAATTTAATTGGATCTGCGTTAAAGGAAAATTTCATTAAATTTTAATTAAAGAGATATTTGAGCTTTTTGAAATTCAATTGAATAACAGCGTTTTGTTTTCCAATTGGTTGAAATTCATGAAGAAAATCAAATTTTATTTAATTCCAATTTCTTTCAATATGTATATAGAAATACAGAAATGCACAAATCTATATTATTATTAGACTGTATATTTAATGAATTTATGATATGAATGAGCAGATAAAATCTAAAACAAGCAAAAAGATTCAAAGAATTTAAGAAAATCGACGTACTAAAATTGTCTGTAAATGAAATAAATATCTGTTTAATTTCTGTATCATACGGTTTAATGCCGAAAATGTTTATTTTGCACAGTACAACAGTAATCTTAAATCTAAACTTGCTACAATGGCGTTAACTAGGACATTTAAGTTTCCAAAAGTGCTGGCAGTAAGTTACAATAAAGTTTACGGTTATAAACAGTGAACTGTACTACTCGAAACTTCTTGTTGGCATTATGGTGGAACGTGTTAAGCTTTCCACCCTTTAGACTACGCAATGGGGTGTGTGGGCTCTAGTTACGACTGCACGAAGATCGTAGAAACGGGCACACCCCGCAACACCCACTTCCCTTCCAACTTGGATATGGGATACCCTAGGCAGTAAGAAGTTAAATGGACATATTATTTTCTGGAAAGGACACTCGAGACTTTTACCATAGGGAACACGTGCGGTGGTTGTGGAAAGAGACGAGGCACGTGCGGACTGCGTTGTTAGATTTTGAAAATTATGTCCGCGATAACAAAGTGCGAACAGGCGTTCAATGCTGAGATCGTTGGATTGTTTGAACGAAATCTACCGTGTTCCCTACACATTGGTACATTTGTAGAACTCGTTCAAAAAAACGTTCTTCTAAGCTATTCTAATCAAATTAATAACTACCACTTGATTCTCTACGCTCATTCAATTTTCTAAGCTTCTAAAATTACTCAAAATTGTAATAAATCAAAAATTCATCTTTTGACAGTTTATAAAATAAATTTGTATGCTATACATTTAGTGCATCAGGTTAAGACCTGAAAATGCAAAATGATTGAAAGAGTACTCACAGTATTATGCAGCTTAATTTTTCAATTTTTATTTTAATTAAGTAAGTTAATTTAATTTTATCGAATTTTTGTGGTCCCTGGATTTGCACTCGAAGTGTTAATAAACATAAATAGATTGCTGTAGTCATTGTTTAAAAAAGAGACAGTCAATTATTGGTGAAAGAACTGACATCACAATAGAAGAAATCATAATATTCGTCAAAGTAAAAGTTAGTCAATGTAAAGGATGGTTAACACGTTAACAATCACATCAATGGCCGGAAATGTCACACAAAACGACTTATTTATTGTAATAATACTTATTGAACAAACATTAATATTCAGATTGCATAAAAAATATTATACAATTGCACTCAAAGTCCCAATAGAGATGTCGATTGTTATTTAAATGACAAAGTGTCTCTTCTGAACGATCCACATCATTCTTCATTCTGTTGAATAAGAAAAGCTTATTTCTCGAACGAAAACATTCCACTGCACTTTTAATGCTTGCAAACAAACAAGAAGCAAAGTTTACGAGATTAATAGTGCGCTGTTCCAACTGAACAAAAAGGTAGAACAATTTTTAAGATCCATACCATTCATCATACCCTTGAATAACAAAAATTTCTTTCTCGAACAAAAAAATTTCACTACACTCTTAATGTTTGCAGACAAACAAGGAGCAAAGTTTAAGAGGTCAGTGGACATATTTTTCAAATGAACAAGAAGTAAGACCAATATTTAAAGTCCATACCATTTCTCATTCTCTTGAATAAAAAAAACTTCTTTATCGAACGAAAACATTTTTCTGCAGTTTTAATGTTTGCAAACAAACGAAGAAGCAATTATATTTACGAGGTCATTGGCGAACTTTTTGATACAAGTATAGTGAGGGAACGACGAAGACTAAGAGGTCAGTGGAGAGCTTTTTTGAATGAACCAGAAGTAAGACCAATATTTAAAGTCCGTACCATTCCTCATTCTCTTGAATAAAAAAAACTTCTTTCTCGAACCAAAAAATTTCACTGCACTTTTAATGTTTGCAAACAAACAATGAGCAAAGTCTAAGAGGTCAGTGGCGAGCTTTTCCAAATGAACCAGAAGTAAGACCAATATTTAAAGTCCGTACCATTCCTCATTCTCTTGAATAAAAGAAAGGCAATTATTTACATCATGGGCTTCCTCACCGATTTTGATGACGTTGAAATATGTTGTCAATGTCATCATTCTGAACAACTTTTTCCTATACATGTTACCGCCGCTCAGCTTTAGTTTCCGAGATATTCGCAAAAACGTTTCAACATCTCAAAAAGTGATCGGAGTAGGTCTGGGTTAGGTCTGGGTTAGGTCTGGGTTATTTATATATTATTTATATATTTATATACTGGGATATTATACATTTTCTTAATTGTTGCAGATATCCAAGAATTCGTATAGTTTCATGCTTAATACTCTGTATGCTAACACAACTAACAATGAAATGAGTCGCGTTCGACACGATTCATTTCACGTTTCAGTTCGTAAACATAAACAGACAAGACAGTAGGTTTCAACTAATTGAAGTCGTTTTAAATTGTGACCGCGTTATCGGCGGCCACAATTTTAAATCTAACCCAGACCTACTCCGAACACTTTTCGAGATGTTGTAACTTTTTTGCGAATATCTCGGAAACTAAAGTTGAGCGGCGGTAACATGCATAAGAAAAAGTTGTTCAGAATGATGACCTTGACAACATATTTCAACGTCATCAAAATCGGTGAGGAAGCCCCTAATGTAAATATTTACCAAAAAAAACTTCTTTCTCGAACGAAAACATTTTCTGCAGGTTTAATGTTTGCAAACAACCGAAGAAGCAATTATATTTACGAGGTCATTGGCGAACTTTTTGAAACGAGCATGATGGGCGGAACGAATTTTAAGATCAAATGCAAGATTCGTCCAGGTGCGTTCACTACGGAATAAACAATGAAGGTGACACGCTTGTGTGCAGAGTTTCTGTGAGCTCAAAGCAAGACGTGTCTTCCTTATTTCTTAGACTGGGTTTCTCCTGTGTCCTTTACGATCCCGAGGCCCGCTTCCATTTATAGCGAATCGAGCAATAAAACAGATTCATAAATACCAGACGACCGAAGTGAAACTGCGCTCGCCTGACGAAGTCCGGCGCGTTCCCCTTATCGTTATGGTTTCTTTTTACACGATTCGTTGCTGGATGATCGGGGGATTCAGGTCGAAATTTAGGGCACGCCAATTTCAAATTGATCGCACACCGTTGAACGAGAACCTCTCTTATCGCATGACTCCGAAACGTATATAAAAACGTATATTACACGATAATTGGGGAACAGTTTCGGACGCCTGCAGGGAGTACATAAATTCGGTGATATAGTAACTTGTCGTCGGTGTAAAATTAAATCGCCCGTGATTGGAGTCGTAAACACCGCAAATTTGTTTCCTGTACACAGTTTTACGGCTGAACATGTAGAAAACAAGTCCATTTTGCCCGTGCATCTAGATCAACCGATAGAGGCTCCATTTATTTAGGCTCGGCGAGGGAAGATAAGCTTCCGAGGAGGTTTCTGCGTATTAACACTTTACTCACCGACAATTTTTTAACAGTCTCTTTAAAACGCACGAAAGACAGTGAAGAATTTCTCAATAAATTGTTCAAAAGCGTCAACAATTTCTTTCATAATTCAACAAATTTTTAGAATTAATATAATGTAACAACTTCTTCTGAAAGGATTGTTTGGAAGATAATTATTGAGCTTCTTTTACATTCAACTCCGCCGTTCGAAAGCCTATTAATAGGCTTGCGGTAGGTAAAGTGTTAAGACGTAAAATTAAATTGATAGAGACACATTAGAGACTTGAATCGCAAATTGGAACGCTAAATTTGTCTCTTCAGTTTGTATTTTAACTATTTGAGAGAATCGTTTCATTATTACTAGGTGAAAAATTAAATTACATAATTCGATACTCAAGTATGCGGAGTACAACTTATTTACTCTCAAAGAAGTCCAGATAAGGCGAAGATGTATAGCACGTCTTTGTATCTCGACTGTTTGAAAAATTAACAATTTATATAATTCGTTACTCGTGCATGCGGAGCACAATTTATTGTTTTTAAGATAATTGCAGATGAGGCAAAAATATGCGTATTTTGTATTTCAACTGTTTGAAAGAATCGTTTTATTGTTATAAGGCGAAAAATTAATTTATGTAATTCGTTAATCAAGTATGCGGAGTACAGTTCGTTTAAATTTAAACAATTATAGGTAAGGCAGAACGTACAACACTTTATATTTTAACTTTTTGAGAGATTCTTCTCATAATTTACTGTGTGAAAGATTAACAATTTATAGAATTCGTTACTCAAATATGCGGAGTACAACTTGTTTCTTTTCAGAAAATGGTAGATAAGACAAACATATGCATATCATTGTATTTCAACTGTTTGGAAGAATCGTTTCATTGTTACTAGGTGAAAAATTAACAATTAATATAATTACTCAAGTGTACGAAACACAACTTGTTCATTTTCAGAAAATTGTAGGGAAGGATGTAAACCCCGTCTTTGTACTTCAATGTTTGGAAGAACCATTCCATCATTTCATAATGGAATATTAACTTTGTTATTGTTACTTCAAGAATCATTTCAGAAGAGTGCTTCGCTTAATCCACTTTGTTTTTAATATATCTTCTAGACTGCAATATCTCAAAGTTTCTTAGAACAATATAAAAGAATGTAGAATACAAAAACAATATAAAATGAAAATCGTAGACAATATTCAAGAATATGTTTCACGACCTTTAAGTAAAACTTCTTCAAAAATTGTATCGAATAATTTACGGAAACTACGATTTTATGTAAAGATACCCATTAACCCCTTGTCGTATCCGCTAACTCCCGATTGCTCGGGCAATAATAAACAAGAAGATCGGTCGCGAGTCGAGCCATTTAGCTGTTTAGCCGTGTGTTCGAACACGGGGTATTTTTAAAATAAAAATCATATTTCTTTTTTCCCCCACTCGAACCCCTCATAGCCTTTAAGGGTTACTTACTTAATAAAATAATTAGTCGTTTTAAGCCAGTATTATACCAACCACCTTCCAAAGACTGTATATCTAAGAGATTCGCACGCGAGCGAACAATTAGATAAACTTGCAATACTGAGTGGTATTTTTTGAATGTTTGTTGTTACCATTCATAAGACTGTACAATTTTATGCTGCAATAAACATGTTATAAAAAAAAACCGTGTCCTCGAGCTTGCGCAAAATGTATGCGTCTTATGACATGAATATTTCGGCGCAACCAAAGGAATTGTAAAATAATAAACACGTTTGGGCACAACTAATACTTTTAAGATGTCCGGGAAGTAATTATGATCAATTCATCGGTGAACAAAAATGATTTATAATTTGAAAGTGGATAATGTATC
This sequence comes from Sphecodes monilicornis, assembly GCA_913789915.3. Lineage (NCBI taxonomy): Eukaryota > Metazoa > Arthropoda > Insecta > Hymenoptera > Halictidae > Sphecodes > Sphecodes monilicornis. Next base: position 12,509,120 of record OU565297.1, on the reverse strand, counting down.
AGTAACAATTTGTAAATTAATACTTAATTTAAATTAATAATGTTTTGAGAAAACTCGTAGAAAATTAGTAATCTTAGTGTTAGTGTTGTTTACGTTTGTCACGAATGAAGTTCCACGAGCCTGGCTCGTGTTGTTTACGTTTGGTCCGAATGAAGTACCACGAGTCAGGTTCGTGTTGTTTACGTTTGGTCCGAACGAAGTACCACGAGTCAGGCTCGTCCTTATTGTTTTTGGTCCAAATTTGTTACTACGAGTCTCACTCGTTCTTGGAGGCCAAGAGGTTAATCCTAATTACAAACGTGATATACACGTATAGTGATAGCTCATGAGTAATTAACTACTGACGAGCTTTTACTTTCTCAGCGCGTTAATGCGTAACGTCGCTACATTAAGCGTTACACGAAACTGTAAATACCGTGGAAAATACCGTTCATTTTAACTGAACTCAATATAACGATATATACTCCATTATGTATTGTAAAGTGTTGCTATATAAACCAAACATGGTTTGCGGCATCAATAAATAAATAAATAAATAATACCGTAGAAAAAGTGTGAAATGCGCGGCAATTACGCAATTCCTACAGAATCGAAGCAAAATCGTTCCCTAAGTAATTACTTTAAAATTGCTCTGGTGTACTAAAAACTGACCATCAAGATTAACGATAGCAAAAAAAGAACGAAAGAAATCTACGACGACAAACACCTCGATAATATCATACCCTCAGAACTCGTTACACCCATACGATAGATAGAAAAGATCAAAATCATGACCATATACGAAAGAACCAACAACCTCCGGAATCCACTTTTATTAAAATTCCATTAAGCGAACAACAAAAAAGATCCGGGAGATATCAGCACTGGAGAAATGATGGGCAGAAAATATCAGAATTCGTTTTGCGAAAAAGGTTTAATATCTCCCGAAAATTTCAAAGCACCGAAAATTAAGGTCCTCTGTTCGCCGCGCGATCGTTTGCATACGGTCAACTTAAATCATCCCCGAGTCCGCCCCCGAGTCCCTCTCGTAATCTTCGATACGTCGTCACGCGGCACTCCTTCGGTAATTAACTGTAAGATTGCCTCTAATCGACTTCCGCCAATAAATCAGCGGCGTTGGCTGAAAGCTGCGCGAGGTAACCCGATAAGCGCACCGCCCTTTTCAGTTCCTGTTTGTTGTCGATCCGTTCGGCCTCGGTGTTGCGTTACCCGGGACCACTTGCTGCCCAGAAGTCGCAAACAGAACACACCGGGCAACTTGTATTCTGGAAATTCTCTTTCCCGTGGAATTTCCTGCATTTCCTCCCGACCGTTGCCAACTGCCGCCGACACTGTCCAGATCACCTACGGCAGCGGTTCATTAAAAGTGTTCGAGCAGCACTTGCGGCTTTGTGCACCTGGTCCTGGGGTGGAGGTTGAAAGGGATGAAACACTGGCTGCGTTCGGATCAGAAAGAAGCCGATCTGCTACCTCCATAAAATAGTGCTGTTATTGAACGAGGGCACAGATATTCGGTTACTTGTGATTGAACGAGCAAAGAATAGATTTATACAGTGGATCCAAGAAGTATATCAACCGGGGATCGAATGAGTTCTGGAACCTTTTACTAGGTTCTATTTAATCCTCCGACAGCGAAACCTGGGTCCATTTGACCCAGAATATCAAAATCGACATTTAATTAATTATTTTCTAGCGATTCAATTAAATCGGAAGCTGTTACATTAGAAAAGAGGATGACCAACACGTCTACAAGAAATACATCAAAAAATATGTTTCGAAAAAATTTATGAACAAAGCAGTGAATAGACATAAATATTAACAATTATACAGGGTGTCTCATTTATCTCTACCACTCCTAACAACAATGTTATTTATATAGTCCCAAAAATTGTGTCCGGAGAAAGTTATTCTATTTGGAAAAGGACATAAGTTTGTTTGAGCGAAGGTCACCTCAAGGTCCTGTTTTCACAGAACTTACGAGCAGTAGTGTTTTTTTTAAATGGAATAATATGGTTTTTATTTACATTTTGACAGAGCGCTTCAAGACGAATACAATGGCGAAAGCCATTCAAGGTCACTCAAGGGCAATGACAATGGGAAATAAATTGTTTAAGGACAATATATAACTTCAATTTCTTTCCAGAAGTTAGAACAGTTAGTTTACTACGTGACGTGAAAAAGAATTTTTTAAAAAATCGCATTTGGTTGGAGTTGCAGAGGAAATACTAAAAGTTGTTTGTTACAACCTTTTATATCGAAAATTTGAAAAGTATGTTCTGTAAATTTGTGTCAATTCTATACATCCTGGAAATTTGACACTGACACATATCTACCGCATACAGTTTTCAAATTTTCAATCCAAGCTCGCATAAAAAAGTTGTAAAGAAACAACCTCGGAAATGGTTTCATCGATCCTGACCAATCATAATTTTTTCAAAAAATTGTGTTCATACTGCATTGTAAACTAATCCTTCCAACTTCTCGAAAAAATTTTAATGGTTAGGTTCGATCTCAAAGAAATTATTCGTCTTGTTCAAAGTGCTGGAATATTACTATGAATTACCATATACAAAGTAAGATTATCTTTGATGTTTTCGTTTCAGGTGAACACAGTAACTTGAATTATGTAGTAATTAGGGATCGCTGTCACGCAACGAACGAGAATTGCGCGCAATGATCGAGATAGCAACGAGCGAGGTTTTACTGTAGTTTGCCGATCCACTTTCCATTATCTCCTCAAAATATCCAGCGTTGTCGGGCCATAGCCGACAGCGTCATAGTTTGCAAAGCGTGTGCCGGCTTCCGTGACCGGAACCGCGTCCGAATTTCGCCGGTTGGCCGATCTCTAATCCGTATCAGGCCTTTTCCAGGACTTCCACCGGAACGGAATACTGCTGGCTGCTCGCCGGGGATGATCCTAAATAAACACGCGCACGGCCACACGACCAGCACCCCCTCTACACGACGAGAACCCCCTTCCATCGGGCAAAACCCCCTAAAAGCAAACAGGCCAAACTACTACAATGGGGAGCCATTGTCGCGGAAGGGCGGCAGGTTCAGAAAAGGAAGAATTCGATGGACCAAGGTGGAAAAGCTGCTACCTACAGCCGCCCTCCCTCTCTCAGCACCCCGTCTACACCCATCTCGCCCCCCTTTTCTACAACCCCGCAACCGATGAATGTGCCCTTTCAGAGTACACGGTGTTATGTCACGACCTGTCTACTTTAGACTCGCGTGGGAGCAGACGGATGATGAAACGGGGCCAGAATACGGGAACGACGCGCAGCCCGCTGGGGATGATGGATGAGAATCTAGGACAAATCGAACGCCAGCGCATCTACAGGGTGATTCGGAAAGGGATCGAACGGTTCCGGACACGTACAGATACATGGAGACACGATTTCGCAGAACTTGCTTTTGTGGGAGGGCTGTTTGTCTTGCGTGGGCGTTGCTGGAGGTTGGAAAGAGGAAGAGTGTGTTCGATTGTGGATTTTGTAACCTTGGGAATGGAATGGGTTGAATTATGAAGTAGAATAGATTAACAATGATCTTTTATTGTGCTTCCGCAAATTAGATATCTAAGAAATTCGGAAAAACTACAAAATGGACAAACTTCTAGAAACTTCACAATTTATAATATTTCCTAAACTAGACAAACTATTGATGATCCTATATGCATAGTTAGAAAATGTAAAATATAACTATGACAAAAAGAATGAATGTACATGTAGGATTATCAGTAATTTGTCTGGCTTAGAAAATATTCTAATTTGTAAAAGTCCTAGTAGTTTGTCAAGTTTGTAATTCATCCAAATTTATTAGATTCGTCCAGAATGTATATATTCTAGGATACAAGAATTAATAATATCACTGGTTTATTGTTTTTGCAAGAATTCAATATTACAAAATTCTTTGTTTGAAATTTCAATACATTTATGCATATATCCAGTTTTTTCGCATATTTTGTAATGAAAAAATTACTATGCATTACTTGAATATTATGAAAATTGTCTTTAGAGTTTCGAAAAGAAATGCTTCATAGGTCCATAATAAGAAAATGGCAAAGATCACTTAATTTGCGTGGGCGTTGGTGGAGGATGTACAGAATTTTGTATGCTTAGCTTCAGTAAATGAAAGCATTGATAAGGAGATTGTACATGTAGGATCATCAATAATTGATCCTATATAGATAACAATAATAAAAATTGCAGATCAAAGTAGTCATGTTGGCATCGTTTCTGAATTAGAAAGTATCATCAGTATCAACATATTCCTTTCGATCTACTAATTTATTGCAACAGATGCAGAACATTTTTAACCTCTTGACGTATTTTAACGAGTCAGACTCGTGATGAAGATTTTCAACAAAGTCAAATAAATATGCATTTTATGCATTTCTTTTTAGACGAAATAAAATCGTATTTTCCGTACTCAATATGTAAGCATTAAAGCAAATGTAGCCATACGAAAAATATCTATTTTCTTTCATCATCTGTGAAATTTTTGCGGATAAAAATGTTCTAATCACTGTAGCCGTAAAAAAAAATGATACGGCAAGGGGTTAACCGTGCATAGAGATCCACAGTCTACTTACAATGAAAGAAACGTCAAAGTGCCATTAGATCCTACTAATGCCAACATTATTTTACGTTTTATAATAGTGTAAAAACCATAAACGCATAAAGTTCCGCAATCCATTCACGACACACAAAATCAATCAACTCTTTCGCAAACGACACACATCGTACGCACGGTCAATGTTGCATCGACAAGTTAATTTGCACACGTAGTAGCAATCTAACTATACAATCCGACGACAAACACGACCTCTAGTGAACCGTGTGCAGCTGTCGCCACATTGTAGCAACCGTTGATAGATCGATAGAAACGATCTTGAAGGCGAGTCGCAGTTGCCAATTCCTCTGACGTTGATCCGAGATCAACGGAGCCGATAGACGCGTGCCAAGAAGACGGCTCCCTTTTAAGACACTGTTTTTCTCAACCCCTATTACTCTATATAATGCTGCTTACCTTCGCCGGAGATAGTTTCATCGCCTAACGAGGGAAAAACTCTAATCAGCCGCGTGCACGCCAGAAATTACCATACACGCAAAAACCGTAGATTTCAACGGACCGGTACGGGGTACCATTATGCAACATATATTTTCATCGTTACGGATCATTTCTCGGTTAAATGGCCGTCTACACCTGACCAGACGAGACGGCTGAAAATAATAATAACCGCGAACAAGTCCGTAGATCGTCCCATATACCCGCACAAAACGGCCACGATACGTAACGAGACGCCATTACACGCATTCCATCCCTCGGTTGTAATTCATTCACTGCAATTTGCGATTTATACCGCTCTTGCTATCATTACGTCAATCATGGCGCATATTATTATACCGATTTGTCGTTTACATACAACTGTACAATTTGCCAATCGAATGTTTCCGAATGTTCACATAAAGTCGCAAGTTTATTCCCGTTGCACGTTATTTGAGTCTCCTTGTCTCTGCGCGGGGCTCGTTTTATGTTCAGAATGTAAATGGTGTAACATTTTAACATAGTTTTAATTAGAAGTCCATTAATAAGCTTTTCAACATCGTTGCGTGCCCCATGGGCCACGATAAAATGAACCAATCCTTGTTGGAATGTGTAAAGTGCAAGTAAATCCAGGAACTGGATTAGATTTCTTCACATAAATTGCTTCAGGTTTTAACATTTTCTAAGATACTTCCAAGATATCTTAAAAGTTAAGCACGTCAATAATGGTAAATTCAATATAATATTCTAATATAGTTAGCACAGTTAAAATGTTAAAATACATTAAAAAACTAATATGTTTGTGTTGTAAGATGTGCTTTGTGAAGACTGTAACATTAAAAGTGAAACACAATTGATTGATTTAAAGTGTAAAGTGAAAATAGGTGAAGTATAAAAAGTTAATAAACCATAAAATAAAACTAAAAATGTTACAACGTAAAGTAATAATTTACCAACGTAATATAAAAATTTGTGTACCACTGAAATGTGTATAAGCTAAATAAGCGGCCAAAGACGCCAGAAGGCGTCATCCGCCCTGATCGCGTAAAACAGCACCGTCTAGTCGAATGTTGTGTTGAAAAATAATTCGGTAAAACACGTTGAGAGGCTCTGCAACGTCCAAATTGGAGGGAAAGCAGAGGGAGAAAAAAAAATATGTTGTTCGTCCAGAGGAGTATTCATTCGAGGCAAATTGAGACAGAACGTGCCGTGCAGCGGGGTCAGTTCTCTGTGTCCCGACAAAAGTTTGCCATGAGAAAGTACGGGGGGCTACGGAAGCTCATCGGCTCCGACCGGTGGGATCTTATGTTTGGATAGTCTTTAACTGACTATTACACCTGAATGGAGCGTCTTAGAATGGAAAAGGGCAGACGGGGCCCTTGATCCGACCGGCCCACTTCCTGTGGAACTCGAATGGGTAGAACCGACGAAGGAGACCAACGGTCAATGGTAATAATGACGAATGTCCCCCACCGAACGAAACGAAACCACGATTCGACGTTTGCGACTGGTCTTGATACTTGCGAACGTGTCCTTTTTTTGCACGACTGCTCGAGTATCTCTCGAAGAATCATGAGGTTCTGTGATCGTGTTACTGATTGCTGACCCGTAGACCATCGGTTTTTATGTTCGATGCGCAATTGTGTTGATGCGCAATGTGTCTCATGCGTGATTAGGAAAACAGGGTGAATTTAATACTTTCAGGTTAGTTTTTACGTTGGAAGCAGCAGAGTGGTGAAATGATCGTTTCTGATTTCTAGTTTTAGGATTGTTAAAGACTTGACAGTGCTTCTATGAGAATTTATTTAGTAGATTGAATCAGTCATACATTTCATAAAATAAGAGTTAATCCAAGTCTCAATAAATACATGTTAGTAACTTGTATGTAAGCTGCGGGTTTTTATGCAGAATAAAAAGTTTCTATATCAATAATTCTCTTTGAAAAAATGTATTGATATTTTTGTACTCTTTAAATGCTTCTGCTATTTTGTATTACACCTGTTCATTTTTCCCATAAGGGAAAATTTTGATCGATTAGTATTCAACGTTTCGATGTTAAACAGACATTGCCTGTGAAATAGCTACGTTCAAAAATTATCTGTTAATTTTAACTTGAACATTTTATTTTTGTTAGTTGTTAAGTTGTTACGTTATATTAATTTTAAAAATTTGTTGAACTATCAATGAAATCACTGTTACTTTTGAACAGTTTATTGAGAGATTCTCAGCTGTTGATCTTTGGTTTTAAAAATTCCATTAGAAAATTGCAGGTAAGTAGAGTGTTAAAATAGTAATCGTATGTAATTGTAGTTCTTTAACTTGTCTATGTATTCAGTATGTTTTGAGTTATTGTTTTAAAATGGAACGTGGGCGTTCGAATGATTTGTTTAAAACTAACTTATTAGATCCACTTAACTTCCTCGATTTGGCAATACGGATACAGACGGGAGACCACCCGCCGTCGTGCCGCCTAAATGGAGGAATCATCTCGAGTGTATTTATCCACGTGATCTTCGAACAACAAACGTAGAAATCCTTAAATCCTAAATCAACCTGCCGCGAAGCCGAAACCGAAGGCAAACTGCAAACAAACGGCGGTAGTGGCAACGCGAGGGTAGCCCACGGTCCAATCTGGCGAAAGTCAAATATTGGGTGTCCAAATAGAACGTGCTTCTGCGGGCCATTTGAGTCATCGCGATTTAATGGAGCCACGGTTCGCGACTAATCCAATTTTATCATCGTTTTAACCTGAACAATTTCTTGGCGCTTTCGGACCAACGAAAATCAACGAATTCCACGAAATCCTTGACCACTTTCGCCACTCACGATTCTGGGAACGGAGAAATGATACCGTGAAAACCCCTAAAAGTTTTTGTCAAATAATTAAGAAATTCCTTTCTACATTCATTTTATCTTTTTCTAAAATTTAAAAAAAAAGATTCTCAATTGTGCTTTTATAGTATACAATAATTTCAATAAATTGTATCAAGATTTTAAAAATGAAGTTGGTTGGACAAGAGAATAACGAAAGTTTCATACTTGAACAATTTTACATCTGTTACACTATATAATTAGTTTGTAGATGTTTATGAATTAATTTACTAAAATTGGAAATGAATCAATTTTTATTTGATGCTTCTATTAAAAATTTTATTAGTGAATAACTAATACGAAATAAATTGAGAATCTCCCTGAAATGTATTCAATTTTGTATTATATCGTATTTGATACTGTTGAGATTGAGAATTATTAAGTTTTCTAATAAAATTGCTTGTATACTATCATTAATAAAACAATTTCAAAAAATCCATTTTTACATTTTAATGATTAGTTCGAATAATTGAAGATCTGCGATATCGTAGATTAAACGACTAAATATGATTCGAACACAGTCGTGACGATATAAATCAGAAAAATGTGACGAATATGCTGGTAAGAGTTCCATCAAATGAAAATTAAAAACAAGATAGTTTTATCACTGAATTAATAATTATTGCTTCACCGGTGTTGATGTTTTGTTTCCTCGCTATGAAGATATCAAAAAATAGAAGATCTAGGAAGAATGTCTGTACATGATGTGCGCAATTATTTGCATATATCGAGACAAAACCATATTTTCACGTCTTCGCACTGCAATACGTTAACACAACGTTTGAAAAATTGATTTTTCTCCTCGCTCGAACAACTCCTACATCGCTGTAGCCAAACTAGTGATTATTCGAGGTTGCACCTGTATTTACAGAGACTGGGTTATTTCTCGGTCCATCAGGATGCTGCTAGCGGCAACGTCCTAGTAAAACACCGGTGGATGCACCGGTGTAACTCGTTCTGTGTTTCCCACCAAGGCGCACTAATTTCGAACTTGTCGTTACAAATGAAAGGGTTCGCCGAGTCTGCAACCTTCCGTGGCACAAATATTTGTTATTTCAGTAGGCGGATGTCCTTAAACGGCCGCGGGGGATGCGTCTGCTTCGAAGTGCAACGTAGTCGGGTCTCACGGAACAGCGGCGCGCGGCGCCCGTTTGAAGTACCTCTGTTTGAACAGCGGTCATTGTCTTCCCTTTCGTCTGCTTCTTCTTCTTCTCTTCTTCTTCCTCCACTACCTCCACCTCCTCCTACCTTCCTTCGCCTTCTTCTTCACCGTCACCTTCCGTCTTCAGGCTCGCCCCTGTTCGACGTCGCCGCCATCAAGAAGCCGAGTCGTTTCAGATAAGGGAGCCGACTTTAAAAGCTTCCCCCGGGGCCCTCGCGAAAAGCATTTTTTACGACACCACCTCGATCGACGTGTCTTTGCGCGAGCCTCCGCCGATCCCCGAGGGCCGGTGATTGTTTGAGCAACGATTTCCGGGTTTCGGGGTATTCTGAAGGTGTCCTCCACTCGTTTTGTTCCCTGGCGAGACGTTAAAGTGCTGGTCAAAGGAGTATGCGAGGACGAATACACGAAATGCTCAGTTTGAAGGTGATGGAACGAAGTTTAGACGCCGTGCGTTTCTTGCGGAATAATGGGAAACGAAGTCTATGGTGCTTTTACTGCTAGGATGTTTTATCTTGCTCTGTGTTTTTTTTTTGGTTCTTATTTCTTTTTTTCTGATTATTACACAGCCGATCTTTATGAAAAATGAACAATTCGTAGGCTTTTTGTGACATAGAGAAACTAGACAAAAGTGAATTCTGTCTTTTAACCATTTTAACAAGTTGAAAACAGTGTAATAATATTGTTAGATTCTTCAAACGTCTTCACAGTATTGTATGTCATCTTTTGTTACAATCGTTATTTTTATGGATACGTACTTGAAAATATGAATAATAAAACGCAATGGAAATTAAAAATGTTATGATAGGAGAATTATAATTTATTAGTGGGTAGAATAGATGTAGCTACTATATTATATTAAATATTTACACATTTGTACAGCGGATCGCTTTCTGTTCATCAATTCGTATAATCGAGGTTCTAATATATCTTCAATTAATCAAGTAACTGTAATTCGAATTGTGTGATGTTTGGACTCATTTTAATATGGATAATATCACAAATATGTTGGTGAAAGTTTCATTAGAAAATAATGAAAAACAAAACAGTTTTGTTATTAAATTAGAATTATTATATAGCTACACTTTCTAGCTATCAATCTTTTAGGCTCCTCAGAGTGTATGTTGCTCCAAATTATGACTAAAAAATATTATTTAATTTTTCGTTTGGAACAAAAGTTATTGTTTCTCTTTCAGTCAGTCACAATTCCATTTGCGACTTCAACAGCGTAGGACATCAGTTTTTATTTAAACTGCAGCTTCCACATAGAGGTTCCCTATTTTTCTTCGAATTGGTTATGTCGGACCACTGTGTGACACTTTCTGGTAGCTTTTTTAAACCCGAACAACAACCGGGTTTCGGTTGTTGCAATGATCGCGGGCTGCAAAACCAGGCTAAGGGTAATGGTCGCGAAAGTATGGGAGAGCAAGGTTTTTACGGCGGCGAAGCGAGCATGGAAAAGCAAATAACGAGGAACGTTTACGAGCGGCTCCTTGCTTTTCCTGTATGCATGCTAGCTGTGTCGAGAGACGATGATCTTGAGTCTTCTTTCATGCAGCTGGAACGTGGAAAAGTTGAGTGAAAACTTCGGTGAATTTTTCCTTTCGGGAGAAAATTCTAAAATAGCTTCCCACAGCTCGACCTTTTACAAAATTTTTGTTACTCCATCGTCTTCCATTTCAAAAAATTGGTGTGTGCTTAGACCACATGGCTGAAGTGAAACTTCTTTCTTTAATTTTTCTTTCGAATTTTTATTTACACTTTATGACATTTAATTTTCTATGATTCTATTATTGAAACAATTGGCTTGTGATAACTAAAATATGATATAAATATTCTTGATTCAATTTTGTCTAAATGTTTTGCAAGTAGTGCATCGAGAGTTGTTCCTGATCTTGTTGTCGCTTCATTAGGATTATTTACCATTTCCAATCTTAATTTACTTCTAAAAAATTCTATTAATAATTTTGATTCTTCCGATGCAAAGTTCACGTTGAAATCTCCACTTAGCATCACCGGAGTTTTATCATAATCTTTATTAAGCAATGCCGAACCCTCAATTGTATATGCTAATAGAATTGAATTTCGTTTCATCGTTTCATCGCCAGATCGGTTTTACTCCTACCGCGTTGAGGTTTTACGCCTACCGTGTCGAGGTTTTACGCCTAACGCACCTAAAGAAGTTTCACTTCAATAAATACTCTTTCACTTGATGTAAAAGTGAGTTCGACAAATTATTTGAAAATAATTTCACGCTGCAAAATTATATTTTATCGTATAAATTGAATATTTTTCCTTCTAAATCTTTTTTTGTAATTCGGTGCAAAACGGAGGCAGCTGTAATATTTAAATTGTTCTAATATATTAATACAAATTATAGTATATGTATTTTGTACATGATTGTTTATCATACACCCAATTTCAACAACCAGAACTACATTTTACTAAATTGCACATGTTCATCTGAAGTTATCCTGCTGTCCAGAGGTATGCCAATTAATTTAGCATCCTCACGATAATACGCAGCCCACTGGAAGCAACGAACTAGAACTAAAATCCTACCATACTTCATTCTACGACTAATAACATCGCTAATATATACTCCTCAAGCTTCGACCATACAGTAGTTGCACAACAAAATTACCATAAACAGCATCTAACGATTCATAAATTTCTTCACGAAACTGGTATCGTATAAAGATCCTCAAAATCCACGCGAATCGTGTAACAAATTTATTCATTTGTCATTCCGTTAATACATGTAAATATTCGCATTTACATAAATATTCTCGGTCGGCTGATCAGCGTGTACAGTAACTCAGGTGCGTCGAGCATTAAGGTGACAAGCGGCATGTGCTTCAGGTGCGCTTCGGGGTAATTACACCTGGTAGAGACTCGCGGCGAGGAAGACAATGGACTGCTCATCTGCATACGCCAGAAACGGGTTCAGGGTTTGACTGACGAGCGACGCCCCCACCTAATCGTTCAATCGCTAAAAAATTCACCAAAAAGGACGCCGTGAGACAAAGGGCGCGGCGAGAAAGAGAGAGAAAGAGAGAGAAAGAGAGAGAGAGAGGGAGAGAGTGAGAGAGATTGAGGCAGAGAGGAGCTCGGCAGAAAAAGAGTCCTGAGAAACAAACTAAGACGAAAACTGTTCGGCACCGGGCACCGCCCTAGCACTCCACCCATCCATCTACAGCTTGCATATATTTTTGGGGCAGCTAGTTTTTTCCCCGAGGGAGATTTATCACGTCCCTACGCCTCTTTCGCGGGCTGCTCCATCAGCTTGCCGACGTGTGGCAGGGAATAATTGGCAGGCTCGGGGAACCGACGCGTTTACTACGGGAACGTACCGTTCGTAGATTGTTCGGGGAACGGTGAAACCGTCGCGAATCGGCAAAGTGGACGACTGAAATCTGCTGGTTCAGCGCCGCTCCCTGGTAAACACCATTAAACTGTTTCCAAGTTCTTCTGCCAAGGACCGAACAACAGGACTATCGCGATTAGACGATTTCAATGTTTTCTATTAAAACAACTGATCGAGATGTCGTAATTCTACCTTAACTGGCTTGAAGAAGACGCTGAGAGTTGTGTTACCGTCAGGGGTCACCTGGATGCAATTTTTTGATTGGATAGACAGGTGGTAGCAATTTGCTACATACAGTGTTAGAGAAGTGCTATATGTGATGAGATTCTTTTTAACTTGTAGGGACATGTTGTAGGCAATGCGTGGATTCTACAATCTGTTAGGAATACTGTTCATAGAATTTGTAGACAATTCTTATCTATAGGAATTAAACTAGTCGTCGTGTTAACAGAACTCTTAGAGGGTTTAAACTGGTTCAATAGTTTTTGCAGAATGAACTGATCGAGATGTCGGAATCTTATTTTAAGTGGCTCGATGAAGACACGTGAGAGTTATGTTACTGTTAGAAATTACCTTGATACAATTGTTTGTGATTTGGGTGGACTGCTGGTAGTTATATTTCCTACTTATAGTGATGGAGCATTGTTTTATGTGATGAGATTCTTTTTAGTTTGTACGGACATGTTGTAGGCAATGCGTGGATTCTACAATCTGTTAGGAATACTGTTGATAGAATTTATAGACAATTCTTATCTATAGGAATTAAACTAGTCGTCGTGTTAACAGAACTCTTAGAGGGTTTAAACGGGTTCAATAGTTTTTGCAGAATGAACTGATCGAGATGTCGGAATCTTATTTTAAGTGGCTTGAAGAAGACACGTGAGAGTTATGTTACCATCAGAAATTAACTTGATATAATTGTTTGTGATTTGGATGGACTGCTGGTAGTTATATTTCCTACTTACAGTGATGGAGCATTGTTTTATGTGATGAGATTCTTTTTAGTTTGTAGGAACATGTTGTAGGCAATGTGTGGATTCTACAATTTGTAGGAATATTTTTGATTGCGTTTATACAAAATTGTTACTTCGAAAAATTAAATTACCCTTTGCACTCGAATGGTGACTCTGAGGCACCACTACAAATTCTTACACCATTATTCAAAATATTTTTCTGGTTATTAACACTATACCTACCAAACATGAAAAGTGAGTGGGATTGTATATTACTTTCTAAAATTAGCAAGATTGAATTTATTCCGATTCTGTGCAATTTCTATTGAAATGTATACTTCAACAAAGAAGGCTCTCCAATAATTTTTCATGAAAGCGTTTTGATAATTTTATTAATTGTAAAATAAGAAACCGGCCATTTGACCATGGTAGGTTTAGTGTTAAATTTGTATTTAATAAATTTCTGGATATTTGAGTATTGCGTGTGCACATTGGATCAGCTTCATATACATAAAAAGAAAGAATTGTATGAAATGGGCATATTCTAAATTAGAAAAATGTTTTTGGTTTCAGGATTAAAATAACTCCCGAGTACAAAGGGGTAAACGTCGTTTTAAGAGAACTCTTACCCAGTTTAGACGGATTCAATGTTTTCTATTAAAACAACTGATCAAGATGTCGTAACTTTATTTTAACTTGCATGAAGAAGATGCTGAGAGGCCTCGCCGCAGGTATAAGGCGTTCGAAGTTCTTAGTCCCGATCGGCGCGGCGCGCGGCGTTTACGCCAAACATGGCATAATCGCGGCCGTTCTCCTGCGAGAAACGCGCTGCCGAGAAAATGGCAGAAATGTCACGAGAAGTGGGTCGGTTATCCAGCATTCTGTACCGGCGCGACGGCTGGCGTCAGAAACGAGCCGCTCGTGTCCCGAGTGACTTAATTAACTGTTTCCGTTTGTCTCTAACGAGAGGAACGATTCCCCGCGGCCTGTGCTCCAGTATCGATTACGTCTTTTGTCCCGGTCGAACCAGAAACGTTTTCTGCAATTGAAATCGTGACTCGCAGACGGCTGTTTTAATTACGGTGAAATTAGTATCTCCTGCCCCTCTTCCTCCGCCAATCAATTTCATTTAGGTTTATGAATCGTGTTTCTACTTTCGCAATCGGTTCGCGCGGATCTGCATTCATTTTCCAGTCGGAGATCGCAATATTTAAACTGAAAGTGAATATTGATTTCTAAACACTAAATGTAAACAGATGTGGTTTTTTAATATATTTTGTCAACGAGAAAGTCAATATATTTTATTTTTCATAGTCGAAGTATTGACCATGCTATTTTCTTATGGGATAAACGAATATTTTTTATAATGAATGCACAGAATTTATTGGTTATTAAATAATGGATTATTAACATCTTTCTAAAATGAAAGTTGACGTAAGATCTATACAGATAAATATTGAGACAAAATATACATGTATACATATATATATATATATATATACATGTATATTTTGTCTCAATATTTATCTGTATAGATCTTACGTCAACTTTCATTTTAGAAAGATGTTAATAATCCATTATTTAATTATATAAATTATATATATATATATATATATATTAATCCTTTGTTACTAAAATAATTAAATTATTCGTTTCCAACTTCAAGAATTAAATACATGGACCTGATGTCGTAAGTATGACGTATTTCGTCCTCGATGAGTTAATTCTTCAGCAAAAAATTATAACAATCCAAAACTGACTATAAAGTAAAAAGAATGTTAAATATGATTATTAGACTATAAACCCTCACGCAAAACAAAAATAAGCTAAATCATTGTAAGGAGCAAAAGTTAAACGTAAAATGCATTTCCTTTTTCAATCATCTCAATAATTTGAGAACATTATAAAAGTGCTCTCAAATTCTTCTACTTTATTTACAATTTAATGTTTGGACTGGTTTTTTGTCATAGTTGAATGAAATTCACAATGTAATAATTGTACTGCATATTCCATAGCAAATTGAAGACAATCTAGCACTTCAGTTTAACACAAACGCATAAATGCTGTCTATTTAGTTTTCCGTCTATTAGAATACATTGTGTACAAAAGATTACTGCACACAGTTTATGGCAATATTGAAGATTGAATAAAGAATGTTACCAAAGTATTCAAAGTCTCAGTTATTAGCTGAAACTTTATCAACTCTGCTCATTCGGGAAACACAAATCGTTATACATCGTTAGAATGTAAAATTAATCTTCCCCCGTTTCTGTTGCCCACTCCAGCTCTTCCAACAATGTTTCACCTGGAATTTTAAAACGAGAACTTCGCTGAGGAGCTTCGAGTTGATTCTGAAAGTTTTTGACTAGAAGTTCGTTCAGTTTATTCGCCACAGGAATATAAATATCCACGGAACGTGCCGTGTAACTTGATCAGCCAAAATAATTTCTGAACTATTTTTATTTTATTTATTTATTGCTTTAAATTATAGAAGGTTTATATAGCATATACATTACAAATTATACAATATATGGTTATATTACAATATGGCTTAGTGTCTAACTTATAATTAGTTTACATTACTTTGTTAGGATACAACCACCTCATTGATATTAAACTTTAATTGAACTATTTCTGAACTATATAACATCAAAAATCAGAACATCAAATTCTACACGATTTCAAATTTCTGTATGCTTTAACCCTCACACTACTCACAGAAATAGTTACAAGAAAGATGATAAGATTATAACTCACCCATTTTTGCTTCACACTTTAAATCAATTGATCATGCTTAGGTCATATTTTAAAAAAACATTTTTCACAACACAGACAGGCAGAGATCAATCATGTTACAGTATGTAAAAATAGTAAATGAGTGAATTTTCACACTTGAGGAAAGTATGAGAGTTTAGTGCATTTTCTATTTATTCAATTCTTGATCAACTATAATAATTCCGAAACTACATACGTGAAGAATGAAAAATTAAAACATACAATTGCACACGATTTCAGTTTTCTGAATGTTTCTAATACATCTGGTATTAAATTGTGTGCTTAAATAATAATTGAAAAGTAAAATTTCGGGCATTAGTAATTACGATTTTAATTCCATTTGCCCTCACGGAGAATGATCGTGGACCCAGTAAAACTGGTATTAATTCAACACATTATACACTTAAATAATAATTGAAATGTAAAATTTCGGGCGTTAGAAATTAGGATTTGAATTGCATTTGGAACGTGGTAAAATGGCGAATTATAGTATATTCAGCAAAACTTCCGCATTTTTTAGACGCCGCGTTCGCGTTTCTACAGGAATGCTCAGCCGAAAGACAAATAACAGTCTGTGTTAACTTACGGAAGCTTTATCCATTCGCCAAACAGGCGGGAATTAGCCAGAACAGGGTCCCGGTAGCTAAAATGCGCTCGAAACAAAGCTAGACATAGCGTTCGCTTGTGCAAACACAGTTGAACATACTACGTTCGAATTTTCTGCTGCTTCTTACTCCAGACTTTTCTTTGAAAATTTCCTTAAGCTTCTTATTTTACAAATTGGAATTAAAGACCAGGGAGCATGTTTACATATCGTACGACACTGATGTAAACATCATACCTACGTAATAAGGACACTTCGGTGTCGCTAGTCGAGCACATTCGTAGCCAGTTCGGCCAAATATTTTCGTGCAAGAACCGTTTCGCAAGTACTTCGCAATGAACACGGCGAAATTTACAGAAGAATTCACACAGTTGCTTTGCCGCTGGATGAAACCTATTTCGAACGTAATGTATTTATTTCATTCTAAATTGTTTAATCGAAATACGTCCAGTTAGAGGATTTCCATGTTACTCAATTTTGTTAGTAATATTGTAAAAGAAATAAAGTGATAGTATATATTCTGTAACATTAGTTTGTTAAGGAACACAATATTATCAAAAAGTTAATTTTGATACAAAATGGTGCGTATAGCATCATCCCGTACTGTGGTCACTGTCCATATCAAATTATTCTGTAACGACAATTCTTCACGTTGAACATTATCTCTTCTACAATATTAAATAAGAAAAAATTAAGTTTGTTAGTTTTTTACAGTCATATCTGTCTATAAATATCTCGAAAATATTAAAGTTTAAATAGAAATGTGTAGCTACTTCCAAGCTACAATTTTTGTAGGTAAAAAGTACTGTTACACGTACACTCCATTTTTATTTACAAAAATGTTAATTATCTAAAGCATCTGGTATTAAAGTAGGAAAATTCAAGAATATATTGAGCCAATTATATTTTTAAAAAAATTCAATAATACCAAATAAATTCGATATATTCTAAGTTAATAAAGTAAAGTTTATAGTTTAACTGTCAAGATTACTTTATCAATCCACTATGTTAAGTTTAAATTTTTCTAATTTTTTATTGTCCTTGCAAATAAAAGCTGAAAATAGATTTAAAGATTTTCAGTTTTTGGCCCCACAGCTCTGAAACTTTAGTTGCAACTAAATGATTGGATCCATTTTTAATGACTGCAGGAGGATGGAACTTCAGCACCCCTCTTAACAAACCAAGAAATAATAAGCACTCTACAGAATGTGCAGCAAGTAGTTCTTGGTGTGAATCTACAAATGCCAGATTATTCTTCAGTCAAAACACCTGCAACAGGGATTGCAGTTTGCACTCCTTCTGCACCAATGATACCGAAATCCAACATGGATTCAATCAATACATCTCTGGGAAGGTTGTTAATATCATGCACTATTGTTTAAATTCACCTTGCAACTGTGTCTTATCCGTATGTAATAATTTTAGGTATAGGTCATTGGATACTTTAATGTCTGAAGATAAAGATGTCACGCCAAAAATTTGTGATCTGGGATCGAAGAACCACGAAAAAATGCATATTGACGAGTGTATTGAAAATGAAGCCATAGCCGAAGAGAAGAAGGTGTTTATTAATAGCAAAGACAATTTTTGGTATCGTCTACGAAATTTTTCCTTGGGCGGCAAAAGTGTTTAAAGATTGATTTGCGTTAAAGGGTTGTTAAAGAAGTTATATTATCTTTTACTGTAATGGAGGGTCTAAACTTTCCATTTCTCTTTGTCAAACGTTTCTATATATATATATATATATATATATATATATATATATATATATTTATATATATATATTTTTATATATATATATTTATATATATAACGTTTTATATATATATTTATATATATAACGTTTTATATATATATATATATATATATATATATATATAACGTTTTATATATATACATAGATATAACAAATAACAATATATGTATAAAAGATCTAAAAATTACTGAAGCATGAAGTTCTTTTTTACTTTTTGAAATTTTTCTACGTAAACGTGAGAAAAAAAATTGGTGATGAGGGTAATTGTATGAAAGTATAATGTATTGTATAGGGGTGTGCGACTACTCGATTTATTCGAGTATTCGAATTTCGAGTCTAGTACTGATAGGTGTGTCGAGCCGAGTCAAGCGTTTGAATTTGCCGAGCTACTTGAAATCGACGAACTGCTTGAAAAGAATGCGAGCTACTTGAAAAAATCAATTGGTTCGAATATTCGAGCCCTCGTGAAACTTCGATTTATTCGAAAATGAATTTTCTGCTAGAAAATTTTTCGAATTACTCGAATTTATTCGAACAGATCTTTAACTTTCGAATTACTCGTAAAAATTCAAATATGTTTTCATCATGAAAACATGAAAATAAAACAGAAGCATTAAATTAGCGTCATAGTTTTCTTCCTTATAGTTAGAATAGTCATTTGATAGTAAATAAATGAATATTCGAGTAACTCGAGCAATTCGAATTTTTCTCGAATATTTGAGCTGGTTGATTTTTTCAAGTAGCTCGCATTCTTTTCGAGCAGTTCGTCGATTTCAAGTAGCCCGAAAAATTCAAACGCTCGACCCGGCTTGATCAATCGAATCGAGTGTAGCTCAGCTCGTAAATTACGGGTACTCGCACACCCCTAGTACTTTAATCTAATTAGGGTGATTTAATCTGAATTGTTTCGATTGTTTGAGCGTTGCTTTCTATGTTAATGATGCGAAATTATGTTTTTCATGTTCACAGTTCATGTCACAGTCGAATCCAATGATTCATGTGAACAAAATCGCCAGATCCGACACGTTCATTCGCGAGCAAGAAAAAGCCAAAGCCGACGCTGAACAAGCAGCAAGCGACACTTTTACTAAATTTGAATCGCCTATTATTGATCTGCCATGGATCATGAGCAAAATTGGCGCGTTGCGAGAGTGCGCTACCAATATTCTATTGCAAACCGATGACATGAACAAGGTTGACAAATTTACTTTACTCTGTCATTATTTCACACTCGATAACAACACCATTCACGTTTCTGAGATGAACTCGACAACAAGTTTCATCATTTTTACACCATTCAGTGCGACGTATTTAAATATCATTTTTATCGTCACTTGAATGCATTTTGAATTAGAGGTTCAACAAATCATTGAAGATTTGCATAATTAATTATGCAGGCGACACATTGTAATTGTCATACTGCATCACAACGTAATTCTTCAGTACAGCATTTTCTTTTTTTAAACATAACGAAATATCTGTTTTCTCACTGACTATGCAATTATTTTAATGTATTCATTCAAACTACGAGATTGTGACAAATACATGATTTTTAAATGATAAAAAACGTGCGAAGATTATAAAATGGAATAATTGCAATAGACAGAAGAATTTGAAAGAGCATTTTTTCAATTTATTTTATTATTCGCCATTAGCTTGATGTAAAGAGAAGAATATGAGAAAATTATGTATTTATTTGAAACTTGAATTTACAGCAAACACACAATTTTTAAATAATAATTGTAGTAGGCAAAAGAATATGAAGAAGAATATTTTAAATTCATTTTATGATGTATTCATTTACAAAATTAAGCTATGACTAAACCTCAGCTAACAAGAAACGTGTGATGGTTATAAATTCGAATAATTGTAGTAGGCAGAAGTATATGAAAGAGCACATTTTAATTTAACTTTATTATTATCCTCTAACTTGATATATTTGTTTAAAACTTGAAACTATAGCAAATACTCCAATTTGATGTGTTCATTTAAAACTGAAGCTATGACTAAACAAAATAATTTTTATCTAACGAGAAACATGTTGTAAATTGGAATAATTGCAATAGAGAAAAGAGTATGAAAGAGCACATTTTAATATAATTTTATTATTCACCTCTAGCTCGATACTAATCAAGGAAAATTCTCTAAAATCCGCAGGATGTATATCCACAATCAACGAAGCCTATTCGGCGACTGTCTTCCATCGGAGGTTTTCCGGGAGCGGGTCGGTCCTCAATGTTGATAAGACCAATGTCATCGTCTAAGATGAGAAGATCCTCGTCAGGCATCCCAGGGACACCCACGTCCTCGAAATTGAACACGACGCTCAAGGTTGAAAAGAGTACGAGGCGGAGCATGGCGGTCACTTCGACCAAACGGTCCCCGAATTGCACGCCCAACAAACTTTCGCCATCGGCGCCAAACGCCTTTCTGAAAAAATCACCATGCACCACGAAAAATTCCAAGTACGCTCATGTGCAGAGTACTATACCGAAACCTACGACAATTAAACGGAAAGCACAATAACTCAAGGTACAAGTACACTAAACAACTAAACTGAGAATTTCAGGTTGATCAATTTCAATTTGAAACGATTCGAATTTGACATTTAAGAGTCAAATCGTTCTGTTTTTTATTTAAAAGCATTATTTATTTTTTAATTGTACTATATTCTATAGGAGCTTAATCGTTTCTTTCTAAATAATAATAAGCCTGCAGCAATTATTCGACTATATTTCTGCAGGTAAAAATTCTTGTTTGCAATGAAATTGCTGTCGCGATTGAAATTTTTATTCGTAAACTCTTAATTGTTAATCTTTCATTTGTAATCTGTTATCTATGAATGATGGATTAACTCGCCTTTCATGTTCGGCGTCTTCTTATTTTCTTCTTAATGAAACCAATAGCTCTTTCATTTTATTATGGCACAGTATCTGCATGAATGTAAACTATATCGTTACCCTGTTGATGAGAACAATTTTGATTTTTCTCCTGTTAAGTCTCTCTAACGATTAAAACCGAAATCAAACTGAAAATCACACGTCAAAAAGAAGTATTGAAACAATTGAAATAATTCAAAATCTCCACAGATACCATAAAATTCTGACAGCCATTAAACCAGAGTACACAGCAGGCAAATTTCTCGCTGAGCCTGTCACACGCTTAATAAGCTAAATGAGACACATTACATACGCGCCGGTGGAATAATTTAATGTCCCTGTCGAGCGATTTAAAATTCAGATCATTGGCGGCGTTCGATGAAGTTGCATCACCGATGTACTCACGATCATACGAGTACACGTACTTTCGAAACTCGATCGGCCCGCTTAACGTGGGTGAATCGGCCGCGGGCCGTGCTCCGGTTGATGCATTTTCGTCGTTTTCTCCCCACCTCTGTGGCACTCCGAACACCTTGCATACCTGAAGCCTCGGAACGGGCTGCAAGAATGGAAGCGTCGTCGGCAGGCGAAAATTGTTAAGCCCGCAACGTTGTTTGATCGCGAGCTCGTGCTCGGAGCGTGGCCGCGGGCCAGCCGATTCCCCACAAAAATGGGCGTGAAGATCGATTTTCTCTTTTCCATGATTTATCGCGGCGATTTCAAGCGCCGCTACGTCCTAAGATTTTAATCGACTGGACACTGGCACCGCTTCTGAGCGATTCATCATGCCCGTTACCGCGGGAGCCGCATGCAACTCGGTTTAACGGGGATTTTCGGCGAACCAGAAAAAAATTTTCACCATTACTAACGAGCAAATGGTCTCAGAAAGGGGTTGAATTTTGGGGGGAATTGATAACTCCTCTGACGAAAGAGGATTCGTCACAGAATGTAAATGGCTGTCGTTATACTAGATTTTTGCAACGTGCCATTTTTTGACATGTTTGCTGCCAGTTTGCTTTGGTAATAGTTGTAACTAGATTGGGGATCTTTATGCAAAGAAAGCAAGTGGCCATCGTTATATTGTTAGCAGACTGCGGATGTTTATGCAAACTCTAAATGTTGTCAACTAAAAAATTACGATAAGCATAGAGTATAGGTGTCAGTAATGTTTGTTACTATACATGTTTTCTTGTATTTTAAAAATACGTATATATGCCATACTGTAAATGCATAAAGATCTGCAGTCTATTTATTAGATTGTTGTATACGAAATGTCCGATTTTTAACAGAAACGTTATGCATACAGTCCCTTTTTTCTGAATAAAACTTATTAATCAAGGTAACCACCATTATATTATCAATATATTCTGTTCTTTCTAGCATCGACGAATATTGCGTTCGTTTACCATCACATAATATGGTAAACTTATGCGTCCGACATCCCAAAATAATTGGTCGTTCAATCCAATTTAAAACAAATTATACAATTTTTAAAGATGTACTAATACTTTGCACACCCACCGTACATAAAATAAACCTGTAGACTATAATAGCATTTCTAGATTAACAGACTCTGTTACATTTGCATTCGAAAAACGGACATTTCATATACATCAACTTAATAAAATCACTAATTTTTATAGATGGAATTGTCGATTTTTAACACGTTCGTGGATTTAGTAGAATGTTTCGGCGAATTATTCACGATTATTTACCAATTAAAATTCAATGTACATACCAATTTCTTCTGTATTAAGCCGTTCGCTCGTAACTAATCCCATATAACCTCATTATGACATATAAATTGTACTTTATAAATTAAATGTGTTTGTAAGGTATTATTTTTGTTACTATTTGTAAATTAATGAATACTAACTAACGTTTCACTTTGTTGATGTTATTAGCAGTTATTACAGATTGTTTGAGCTTCTCAGGTATTAAACTGATGAAATAGATAAAACAAAATTTGTAAATGAATAAAAATGTAGGAGGATGTAAATTATCTATTTCATTCTCTGAATGGCTCAAATGGATTGGATTAACTTATATTGTGATAGTCAATTTTAACTTATAATGCAATATTTAATGTAGTTATTTCATTTTCTGTAGTTTTAAAATTAACTCTGATTGAAACATTGTGAAAGTTATTCCATGTTCTTGGTGAAAATAGTGAAATAAAAATGTCACTCAGCAAACAAGTATTAATTAAAAATATTTGCGACGGAACCATCAGAAACTGATAGAAATAGTTTCAGTAATTTATATTTTTACTATAGTATAGTAAATAAATGTATTCTGGTAGCAAGTATTCACAGAATCTGTTCAAATTTATTGTATTCAATGAAACTCTTTTCTGTTGTACATAATACAATAATACAGTTTCTCTATTGAGACATTTTATAACGGCAAACTACTTCCCTAATGTCTGAAAGGCCATTCGATGTCTTACAGCTAAATCCAGTATTTCATCATTAATTGTCGTGAAATTCTGAACGATAATTGTCGCAAAACAATCCCTCCTTCCGCGGGGTATACCCCGTGAGGGGCCGTGAAGGTCGAAAGGCCTCGGTCGCCGAGAAGTGTAACATAATACGGGTCGAGTATATCGGTGAGACCACTACTAATCCAATGACAAAACTTCTTTATCTTTTATTATTTTTTTATGGAACTTTCACTAACATATTCGTGGCATTTTTCTATTGAAAATAACACCAAATAAGATATAATTCCGATGGTATTTACTCGAGTAATGGACGATGAAAGTTTCGGCCGCAAGGAAGGACAGCGCATGGGAAAGAAAGAGACGCGGAGAGTCGCAGTCGGCGGCACAGTTCAAAGGCCCACGTGTCCTCCAAGTGTAATGCCAATAAAAAAAAACCTTTTTATTATTACATATTTTTGTGGCATTTTTCTGATTAAAATAATACCAAACACGATATAATTCTGATCATATTTACAATAATTTTCCGAAACTTTCACCGTCTATTACTCAAGTAGATACCATCGGAATTATGTCATATTTGGTATCATTTTCATTAGAAAAATGTCACGAATATGTTGATGAAAGTACCATCAAAAAATAATAAAAAATAATAAAGTTTTATCACTGGGTTAGGTGTTGATTTCACACCGACATACTCGACCCGTAATATCTTACACTTCTCGGCGATCGAGGCCTCTCAAGCTTCGCTGTCCTTATCTACGTTCGGCACAAGTCAAAGAATGGTATTATCTGAACCTTAATTGTCGCCGGCCGGACCCGTGGTGGCGACGATTATCGATGAAATGCTATATTAACGTAACAAGAATGCAATAATATTACTATTAATCATACGTTACCTATTATGACATTAGTAGCAACAAAGAGTAGAGGTATTGACTTTTGCCTTTAGTTGTTCTAATACGAATTGAAACATCACATGTGTGAAATACAAAACGAATTTACAGATGCTTGAATTTTTTCTAAATTATAATGATTACGACCGAAGGTATTTTCAATGGAAGAGTGTTGCAAACATCAATTACTTCTCCAGGAAAACCACCATTGAACAACTTGCAACAACTACTATGTTTTAAATAATGGAACGCACAGTGCAATACCGTTTCTCATTATCTGCAACACGTTCGTTCAATTGATTAAGAATTACTCCGTTTTAATTATGAATAGGGGGAAGCCAGAGAAAACCAGTTAACCACCGAACCCTTGCACGTCACTAAGTTACGACGGACAAATTAACTATTAGCATCCCTGCCTCTAATTATAAAAATCGCGTAGGCGTTACTTTGGCGCCGCACGCCTTCATCAATCATCCGTCAATCTGTGAAACGGCATTTCTTTTAGATTATCTGATCTTTGACTAGAAAGGTAAGCCATGGTTACTAGGGAGTTCGTAATCTCTCAACTTGCAATTATCCCTTACGATCTGAATGCTTTATCTAGCCTTGGATCGTGTTGAACTGCCATTTTACAGTGGATAGATACTTATAGACGGAAATTATGCTGTTGTGCAGGTTTCCCTACATTGTAAAACCTGGAAAATTTCCATTTCATTTGATATTTTACTCCAAACCTTTAAACTGAGTTAATTTATTCGATTTTTTTTATTAAAGAAATAGTTTTTCATTCTGTTTTCTTTGAAACAATAAAACGTTCCCGGTATTATGGGACGTTCCCACATTTGTTGTAGGAACAAGTAGATTAAATTAAAATCTGTACAAACATTTAAAGATTTCCACAGTATAATATTCACTAGCCGACCAATATATGATTTACAAAAATAGAAACCAAATAAAAATTCAGTTTCCATGTTAAAAATTCAATTAGTGTCTCAATAAATGCAAAATCTTGTATCATTGTATTAAACATTGAACTGCATGAATTTTTGTCTTCGCAGAGTAGACGAGTGCTCAAATTCTAGTTATTGATAACCAACATGCGGATTTTTATACAAAATAAAAATTATCCCTGTTGCTTACAGGATATAGGAACTATACATATATATGAAGCCGTAAAATTGAATTTTTGAAGTGAAAGTTCTTTAGGCGCGTTAGACGCAAAACCTCGACGCGGTAGGATTAAAATCGATCTGGCGATGAAACGAGGAAACGATGAAACGACGAAACGAAGTTCTATTCTATTAGCTTATACAGTTGAGAGTTTGGCATTGCTTAATAAAGATTATGATAAAATTCCGATGATGCTAAGTAGATATTTCAACGTGAACTTTGCATCGAAACAATAAAATTTATTAATAGAATTTTTTAGAATTAAATTAAGATTGGAAATGGTAAATAATCCTAATGAAGCTTCAACAAGATCAGGAACAACTCTTGATGCAGTATTTTCAAGACATTTAGACAAAATTGAATCAAGAATATTTATATCATATTTTAGTTATCACAAGCCAATTGTTTCAATAATTTAATCATAGAAAATTAAATGTCATAAAGTTTTAACAAAAATTCTAAAAAAAATAAAGAAAGAAGTTTCACTTCAGCCATGTGGTCTAACACTAATTTTTTATTTCCTCGCAGTTCAAAAAGTTAAATTCATTGCAATTGCATAAATATCCAATGATCAATGATTTCAAGGTTCGATATTACACATCAGCAGACCGAATTGGATAAGAGGAGAACGATTCCACGGAGAAGCATGGTTAATAATCCGCAAATAACCGATTTCAGGGTAACCGAGACGCGAATTACCGGCGAACTTCTTGACGGTGCATAATCGCATAAGCGCGCGCGCGTCTGACGATTATTCAAGTTATGCTCGCGAATCAGGCCGCGCGTTTTTCTGGCCCAAATTACCATGGCACCAATGCTATGCGACAGCTAACAAAAAGTGAAATTGCGGTGCTTACAGACGATGACTGGAAACAAGTGACAAGACACGGTCGCGGCCGAAAAACGTCCGGGCCCTGTGATCAAAGGATCGCTTTCGATTATAATGAGAAACAAAAAACGACGCCGCGATATTACCTACATTTTTTTCCACGGTGCACAGCCAGAAGCGGTTTGCTGAACCATAATCGCACTTATCAGCGACGGAGAAAGTTTTCTTTTTTATCGAGTCTCTGCGCGTGAAACGGTGATTCCTTCACGAACGTTCTGGTCAGAAGAAATTTCTTGCATAAGCGTAATTGTGTGTAATAATTTCCGAGTGATCTCCGATAGTTTTTACAATAACCAGTAGACAGTGAATTTATTGGACCAACTACAAATACAGTAGAACTCCGATTATTCGAACCACTGATGTCTAAATTCTTTATTGCCTGTAATACTTTATAAAGGACTAGTTCAATCTAAAACAGAGCTGGTTAAAATATTATTTCAAATAGTAAATCGTCTACTTTATTTGCAATCATACGTGCACTTAAATTAGTTGTTTTTAAAATTGTATATTATTTGAAGGGTTCTCAACATAGTGAGAATTTTATTTGTGGCGATGATTCTACGTGAGAGAATAAATCGAAAATGTGCAATAAATTTTTCTTCATTTGACGCCTCGTTTTGGGGATTTTATGGTTCCTTGCATTTTTATGAAATTTTTATTATTTCTTTCACCTGTTTTCCCAATCTATTTTCATAGTCAAGAAATATTTGTAATAGCATTTAACGCAAAATTCAAGTATTTTATTTTACAGTTTAGAATCTAAACTGTAGATTATCAAAATAAAAATATTTTATTTGTGGAAATTTTACTGTTTATTGAAAATAGTATTTTATTTGAATTGTAGAACGTCGAGTACTTAGAATAGTATCCAAAATTTTATCCACCTGTGATCTAAATAAATCTTTATATAATATGATTTATTGTACAACTCGGTAAGGATTTAGTTTGATACTGAAAGTAATTAACTGCTGTATTATCCGAAGTTTTACGTTTCACCTTTAAGTACGGATAATCGAGGTTCCGCTGTATTTCATGATTGAAACTGGCTACCATAAAATGAGAATTTTTAATTAATTAGAAATCACTGCATTGCATCTTAGAAACCAAACAATTTTACTATTGAAACTGCATTCTTACTTCCAACAACTTTTATAAATAGTTTGGAGAATACAATATTTTTCTGAGCGGTTTCGCTGCATTTTGATTACGCACAAATAAACCACGTGATCTCCATTTTCGACAGTTTCACAAACCAGAGAACGATGAAGCAACGTGTCCTGTCAGATTGACAAAAACGCAAGATTTATTTCCCTACGGTGTCGTTCCATTTCGGTCTCGGCCGTGCAAAGAAATCTGCACATTGATTATGCACAAGCGTCTGTATCGTGCACGACACTCATTAAGCTCTTTAACATTCTCGACTTCCATCGGGAAGCGAGAGGGGTAGAACAGAGAACAACAAGAACGTTGAACAGGAGGAGCAATTTACAGAAGCTGTTTTACGCAAGCGAATGCAAAATATTCGCGCGTATCGAGAGTGACAATGTGATCATCGATGCTTCATTGGCAGGCCAAGAAGCGAGGCGACTCTGTTATCGGCTCGTCATAATATTTTAGTATAATTATATGTAAGCCAGAGGCGTGCATTCCGCGCGGTTCGAACCGGTTCGAATAAGGCGAAGTTAATTAACTGGCCGTTAATACGGCTGCGACGGTTCTACCCCGGGACGCATCGACAGAAAACGAGCAGCGAAATTTCAATTTAACGAAACGTAATTGTCCACGGCCTTATACGCTGCCGCGATGCATCAAACGGTGGAACGCGCTTGAAACGCGTTGCAACGGAGCGCACCGCGCCGCGCCGCGATCGTTAACACCGAGGACGTTTAATAAGGGCCATCATTAATTACCGTCCCAGCCTGCAAATTACTCGCAGCGGGCACTGCACGAATTAACCGAGATAAAAAGATTTTTTTCCGCCAGCAATTTGACTCGGCACCGATATCGCCGCGTGATACCATTCATATTTCCGCGTAATTTTCACGCCCGCGCACTGCGCACAGACTCGGGCTGCATTTCGCTCCGTTATGGTTGTGTCGATGTTATCCAACCAGCAATTTATTCCGGCAAGGGAACAGGGAAAACAGGACCTCGAGAAAAAGAGATCTTATTGCAATCGATGGAGCGATAGCGGTTCATCGGGTAAATTAGCGGCAGTGTCGCAGGGCTGGGGAACCTTGTAATCGGAATGTTTAACAAATTTGATGAATATCTTTGTTGGAATTAATTGTTAATGGTAGGACGAGCTAAGGATTCATGTAATTCTTGTTTTGGTAAATATTTACATTAGGGGCTTCCTCACCAATTTTGATGACCTTGAAATATGTTGTCAAGGTCATCATTCTGAACCACTTTTTCTCTCGAAAAGTGATCGGAGTAGGTCTTTCGAAAACATCTCGAAAAGTGATCGGAGTAGGTCTGGGTTAGATTTGAAATTGTGGCCGCCGATAACGTGGCCACGGTCGCAACTTAAAACGACATCAATCAGTTGAGACCCACTGTCTTGTCAGTTTATGTTTACGAACTGAAACGTGAAATGAATCGTGTCGAACGCGAACTCAGTTCATTGTCAGCTGTGTTAGCATACAGAGTATTAAGTATGAAACTATACGAATTCTTGGATATCTACAACAATCAAGAAAATACATAATAACCCAGTATATAAATATATAAATATATAAATAATATATAAATAACCCAGACCTAACCCAGACTTACTCCAATCACTTTTTGAGATGTTGAAACTTTTTTGCGAATATCTCGGAAACTAAAACTGAGTGGCGGTATCTATAGGAAAAAGTTGTTCAGAATGATGACCTTGACAACATATTTCAATGTCATCAAAATCGGTGAGGAAGCCCCTAATGTAAATAATTACCCTTGTTTTTAATGGGGAACATTATTTGGGTTTCGATACAATTGTATTCTTTACTCCCTCATGAAGAATACACTTTAAATCGAGTCTATTTTAACCGAGCTCGGGATTTATTTATTTTTCATATAGTATCGAATTTTACGCAAGTTGAAATGAACTTATTATAATGTGCGATCTTCCAGCTTCGATCTGAATCCTCGAAAGTTTAAAAATTCCGACGGGAACGCAATCTAAAATCGATTCAAAGAATCGCTTTGAAATTGAGTTTACTTCAAACTGTCAGCTGTCGAGTTTTTTCAATTTTCTAAAATATCGTATTTTTTCAAAAACTTTAATAAACGTATCATAAAGTGCCAGCTTCTAGCGTCATTTTGAGCCTTCAAAAGTTTAAACATTCCTACGGGAACACATTCTAAAACGACTCCAATAATTTCCTTAAAATCGAATCAATCCCAACCGAGCTATCGATCGGGATTTATTAATTTTTCGATATGATATTGAATTTTTCCGCAAGTATAAATAAACTTATCATACAATGCGATCTTCCAGCTTTAACTTGAAACCTCGAAAGTTAAAAAATTCGAATCGGAATACATTCTAAAACGTTCACTTTATATATTTTTGAGGGCGCAAATAAAAACCGAAATATCACGCTAACAGATCCACTTTACTATAACGAAAATACGAAATCTTTACAAAAAAATTGATAAAATCCAATAGTCAATTTAGAAGAGATTAGACTTAAAAGGGCTACTTCAAATACGGCCGATAATACAAAATAATTAAACATTTTCTTCAACGAAGTAACCCCTCCTGCAGCACTGAAAAAATATAGCAATCAGCTGACCAATTCAATGCTGCTGAGTCATTGGTTATGATTGCAATTTATTTCTTAAATACATCAACGTCAAAATATAATTATCGAGCCCCGTGCCTCCAAACGAAAAAATTTACTACAACCATCGTTACAATATTTATCCTTCCCGATCAACTTTCCATAAACCAGTCGGACACAATCGATTTAATTCGAAGCAGAATTCAATAAACCTCCGATCCTTAATGAATTAGAATCCACAACGAACATAAAATCGGTTCGGCGACTCGGGTCTGAAATAGTGCACCGGGATCGCTAAATCTACGTTGAATACAGCGCAAAAAGATTCTCACCGGAGGGCCGGCGCGGCGTGGATCGTTAAAAATCGCGAGCGATCGATCGGTAACCGACTAATAAATAAATGAAATGTCCGCGGTTAATGGCTCCCACGTACGATTACGCGTGCAAATACACGGATAATGAACGGTCGAACGAGGCGTCATATGTTATAAATAAATGCGGACGGAGAGGGTCTCGTGACCGTAACGACGGGCCGCGTATGCCCGCAGTGACAATCGTAAAGGCCTGCATTAAATCGCGGCACCGCGCACTGATTGGGAGGGAAGAAAGGGAGGAAAGTCACGCAACTGGGCGCAGGTGCGCGCTCGATCCTCGAAAGAGAGAGGGGCACGCGCACCGCGATCTATAGCGCGTGCGCCGTGAAAGTCGACTCTTCCCTTTCTCCCGCCACCTTGTACTCCTGTCCTCTGAACCGGCCGCCGCGCCGACTACCAATCGTCCCGTAGTTACCGGGAACCGACGATGATTAATCGTAATTAAGCGATTACTCGTTCCTAGGATCGATAAAACCGGTATTACAATTTTTGTCACACACCAATTATATATTTTTATTTTCTAAAGTTTGTGTACTCCGTCGCTTTAATCTTTTAGTCATTAGAAAAGGCTTAGTCTAATTATTTATCCATATTTCACGGATGGGCACATTTTATTTTAAATAAGATAACACATGATCATTTGAAATAATGAATTATTTTAAAAACTTTGTTATTTTCATTTTCCAAATAATATAAAAGATTTATTTTTATTTGGCGTTTAAATCAAATGGTAATTTATTCCAATAATTTTTTATTTCGAATTATGAATTTCTATTAGCCATTTATTACCACTATTTAAAAGTCTATGGCTCCAAAAACAATTTGTGAAGTATCTACTCGGAAAAATTATAAAATAATGAGTTTGTTGGAAGTAATACACCTGGAAATGGAAGTTGCTGTAACAAAATACATTTGAAATATTTTTATCACTTTTTATCTGTGTAATTAAATTCCATATCCCACTATTAAACTGTGGATATTTATGCAAAATAAAAATTGTCCAAGTGAATTCTAAGAAGCAGAAATTAAATGGAATTATATTCCCTTTTTTAATCATGTTGATAAGTCGAAAATAATGCAACACTATCCTTAATTTTTTGTAATATCTTTACAGTTTTGTATGTGACCTATTTATTTTTATTATAAATGTATCAAATCCGCAGAGAACACATTAAAATTTGATGATGTGACAAAGTTAGAACATTCTATGATAAGTTTTAATAGCAACTTTTAGAAATTGATTTTATTATCACTCTACCCTTATAATTTGTATTTTATATTTTACTTCTTCGTAATTTGTATTTTCCAGATATAAATATACAATCTTAATTTACAAGAAACCTAACCTGTGGGAGATATTATCACCACTAAACTGCCGACTATAGTTTAATGAAATTAAATCCATTCACAGGATCCCAGTTTCCAGATCTGCAGCAAATAAGTGAAAAGAAACATTTTCAGCGGACCGGTTCAAGAGGGTGAAGCAAGTTGCATGTTGTACTTTGGTCTTTTTCATTTTTCAGATTTAACTAATCCAATCTTGATTGCCTCTGTGTATACATTCTGGTGTTTTGCGTTTGCTGCTTTGAAGGGGGAGATCGCTATCTTTACCTTTCGGTGGTTCTTGGGATGTTGGAGTTGGATTAAAGAGAATGTTTTTCAGTTATTTTATGGTTATCTGGCTGTTACTCGTATAAGTTACTCAATAATTAAATGTAGGCTTTCTGTTGCATTAGCCTTCAATTATCTATTGTAATTAGATCTACATTTTCACATGTAATTTTACGTTAAATTGTTAAATTTTTAGTTATTTAATTATTCGTGATTTTTACGGTTTTAAAACTATGGTATCTGATGTTTTAACTTCAATTATAACTTGTATATATTTTTTAAAGAGATGTACATTGCTAAATATGAAATGAAAAATTAAAAAACGTAGAAATATCATGTTGTATAATTTACAAAATTGAGAAGAATTAGTCACTCTATATTACTTCGTTGCAATTCCATCAAGTGGAATCGTCAGCGCGGAAGGAAAATATATTAAATAAAAGATTACATCCTAATATCTAATCACAGTTACCTCCATAAACAGGATCAAGTCTTTTCAAGCCGTTGGTCGGGATTTATAAATTTTCCGACATGATATCGAATATTCCGACAAACTTAAATGATTCTATCATAGAATGCAATCTTTGAGCTTTAATTTGAGCCCTCAAAAGTTGGAACATTCTCGCAGGAACATATTTTGAAATTGACTCGAAATAGCCTCTAACATCCAACGATTATCGTACGACAGGGATGGGTATTTTTGCCTCAGTTGAGACAAAACCGTCCCCACCATAGCGCCCACTGTCCCCCACCAGCATCCGCCGTTACCATAGAGGAAGGAAGTGCTTCGGCCGTCGCGAACAGTGCGCAAGCCTCGCGCATGAAAGAGAGGTTGGTGGGAGAACAACGTACAATCAATCGAACATGGTTCATCAATTTTTTTAAATGATCTCGAATTTTTTTCTTCAATCCAAAATAAGCTTGTCATAGAGTGCGATTTTCCAGCTTCAATTTAAGTCTCCGAAAGTTAAAAAATAATCACGAGGGCACATTTTATAATCGATTAGAAATAGTCTCTTAAACTCGAATAAATTTTCTCTGAACAGTTATTTATCGACATTTCAACGTAATTTATTTCACATCCAAAATTAGAGCAATCTAATCATCAACAATCCAATCGAAGGTTGAAAGAAAAGTATAAAAAAGCTGATGTGCCAATAACACATGACATTTTAACTATTTGATGTCACATGAAGTCATATTGAAATAACAAACAGTAATGTTTAACATCTATAGAAATCTGAAATTAACATCCAAAATTACAGCACATCAATTTAATGATACCATAAAACGATAAGAAAACTTAATACGAAAATCACATATCGCTTCAGCAACGACCCAAATAAGTTAATAAAACCCCCGACTCATGAACCACGACGAAGCAATAAAAAACAACACGTAATAACTAGACTGCTGATCTTTATGCATTTATTAAGAAACTTGTAAAGTACAAGAATCAATGTGTATTAGAAAAGTTAATAGTACTCCTCTTGCAATCTTGCCATGAGATACTTTCCATTCAGGAAAATATACTATCCCTTCGTCTGATTTTTATAAAATCATTTACGAGAGTGGGAATATACATAAAGCAGTCTGGTAATAACACAACAAATTTAAAACTACATCATACCAATTGATCATCAGAAAACGATAAAAACCCAGATATACCGATAACATGTTCCTCCAGCATCGACCCCAAAAAAGTGAATAAAATGCATGATCAACGATTCCATGCTGAAATAACAAAAATAACGTACAACAAGCGGTTTCAAAAGACAACCGCTACACGAATCTCGACAAGACATTAACCGGCGAGCATCCGAGGAAGCCTGGCTCGTCCGATATTTCTTCCGCAAATGTACTTTCTCGTTTCGAGCAGGCTTCGGTGCTTTAACGACTCGCGGGCTCTGCGGCAATGAATGTCGTCGCGTGCGGCTCACGATTCATAACTTTTCCAAGTAAGAACGCTCGTAAACCGGCCGGATCGATTCGCGCCGATTTCGAGACCGATCGTCCAATGATTTCTCGTGGCTTGGATCGAAGGCACGCTAATTAATTCTCCCTTTGAACAAATACGTATCAACGCACCTCCCCCCTCCCCCGAGCACAAAGAGAGCCTTTGAACTGGACTGACACCGAGAGAGCGAGAGAGAGAAAGAGAAAGAGAAAGAGCGAAAGGGGGAGAGATGCACAGAGAGAGAAGAGGCAGGTGTTCCGATCCTCAGGATCGTTCTCTCGCGTTTATGCGCGCACGTGCTTTATTGCTCAGTCTCTCGGGCAGATCACGGTGACTCCGGCGCTCGTCAATCAGCCGGAGATGCACATCCACTTCTTTTTCTCCTGGCTCTGACTTGCCCCGTCTCATTCACTGTCTCTACAGTACGTTCTCTCTGCCCTCACCGAATAAGGCCCGCGAGAGGTCACGGGACTACGGGCAGGTGGCCCAAAAGTTCAACACTCCTGTTAATGCTCGGGCCACGGATTTTTCTCTAATGTCAATCTCGACCCGGCAAATGCGATTCGTAAGTAATCAAGAATCTTACGAATTTTTTTTTTTTTGGTGATTGTAAGAGTCTGTTCAAGAACAGTTATGACATATAAAAGCGTGTATTTTAGAGAGTATCTGGTAACTTTTTTATGACACAGTTTTTTTTAATCATAAATTTAAGGACATCCCTCTAATGTCAATCTGAACGTTGTAAATGCATTCTAAAACATGTCGAGCACTTCGGAAACTGCAAGAGATTGCTCAAATGTTGGTTTCTTATTTAAAAGAGTTTATTTTAGAGAGTATATCGTAATTCTGACATTTAACAATTTTTATTAACACTAGGTTTACGGAGCACTAAAATTGATTATTTTACATTGCTTTATAAAAATAATAAAATTGTATTTACTTAGATCTTCAGCGATTTTTATTGTAATGCGTACACAAAAAAATAAATCTATTTAATAATTCCTCACGAATGCCTCCTTACAGTCTTAATAATTGTAAATTAAAAATTTTTGAATCCGTCATTTTGACGGGCCCCGTAAATCTAGTGTTAATCACGATGTTATGGACGATCTACCGATGGTAGTGTCAGAAAAGACAGCGACCATTTCTAGCAGGCACTGGTTCATCATGAATTAAAAATAGTGGCTCGTAAAGAAGCTCGGACCATTTTCACAACTATACAGTCGACATTGTTCAGAAAGGAATATAGCATTATTTATTAATTTTTAGAATCATGTTTCTCAATGTAATTCTCTGAGACGCGTCTAGTATTTCTATTTCTCCTAATGTAACAGCTGTCAGATCAAAATTATTTACCAGAAACTATGGAGTCAAGTAACGATCTTTATTCTCTGGGTCAAAATGACCCATAGGATCCGCTGTCCAAAGGTTAAGCTTCCTCTTACTTACCCGCGCCATTTGCATTCATGAAAAACTAGCTTGAATTTGCATTGAATGCATTCAGCGATAACGAAATGAACTTCTACTACAACTTAATCAAATTGCACTAACCCATCCTTTTCCGGAAGATCACGTGCATCTTTAAAGAACGTGTCAACCGAATGCAATGTTGCAAGCTTATGTATATAGCCGAAACAACAGTTACGAAGCCGCAACCACAAGAAATGTCTCTGGCGAAAGAAAGAGCCGCAAAGTCCGTCACGCTTGATTCATCAGGGTCCACGTCAAACTTCACCATCGATTTCCCAAAAGTCCCGAATACAATGTTGCAAGCTTATGTATTGGGTTGTTTGGTAAGTAATTTCGTTTTTCCAATGGAAAATGAAAAACGATTTTTCAGTATTTATTTATGAATTCGGTAATGTAGTGACCACTTTGTTCCACGACCTTTTGCCATCTTTCTGGCAATTTGGAGATCCTATGTTCGTAGAATACCTGTGTTTTATTAATATTATTCTTTTGACGCGTTCATTTAAAATGATATTTACACAGCTTAAAAAGTGTTGAAGAGGACGAAATAAATGGTAATCCGATGGCGCATAATCTCTGTGAACAGCACACAACTTTTCCCTTGCTTGCACTGCGTTTTCACCCTTGATGTAATAAAACAGCAAAATGTGACGGATATGCTCACCTCGATTTTCCATATTTGATGCGGTGACAAAAAAATGCTTGGAAGATTATAAAGTTCTATAAGGCACGAAATGACGTCCGAAATGTCAGTTCTGAAAATATACAATGATTTTGAAACTTAAAATAATGTTAAGTAATAATAAATGGAAGCCATACCATCTCTACACGAAAAACGAAATTACTTTCCGAACAACCCAATATATAGCCAAAACAACAGTTGCGAAGCCGCAACGACAAGAAATGTATCTGGCGAAAGAAAGAACCGCAAAGTCCGTCACGCTTGATTCATCAGGGTCCACGTCAAACTTCACCATCGATTTCCGAAAAGTCCCGAATACAATGTTGCAAGCTTATGTATTGGGTTGTTTGGAAAGTAATTTCGTTTTTCCAATGGAAAATGAAAACCGATTTTGCAGTATTTATTTATGAATTCGGTAATGTAGTGACCACTTTGTTCCACGACCTTTTGCCATCTTTCTGGCAATTTGGAGATCCTATGTTCGTAGAATACCTGTGTTTTATTAATATTATTCTTTTGACGCGTTCATTTAAAATGATATTTACACAGCTTAAAAAGTGTTGAAGAGGACGAAATAAATGGTAATCCGATGGCGCATAATCTCTGTGAACAGCACACAACTTTTCCCTTGCTTGCACTGCGTTTTCACCCTTGATGTAATAAAACAGCAAAATGTGACGAATATGCTCACCTTGATTTTCCATATTTGATGCGGTGACAAAAAAAATGTTTGAAAGATTATAAAGTTCTATAAGGCACGAAATGACGTCCGAAATGTCAGTTCTGAAAATATACAATGATTTTGCGACTTAGAATAATGTTAAGTAATAATAAATGGAAGCAATACCATCTCTACACGAAAAACGAAATTACTTTCCGAACAACCCAATATATAGCCAAAACAACAGTTGCGAAGCCGCAACGACAAGAAATGTATCTGGCGAAAGAAAGAACCGCAAAGTCCGTCACGCTTGATTCATCAGGGTCCACGTCAAACTTCACCATCGATTTCCCAAAAGTTCCCCGGCGAACAGGCTACACGCTCGTGTCACGATGCAGAAAAAGAAATTAAGACGGTAAGGGGCTAGGGGAGTGGTCAAGAAGAAGAAGAAGAAGAAGAAGACGAAGAAACGGAAGATGGAGAAACAGGTACACACACCAGAGATTTACGTAACGGCTCATGACTGAGTGCGTGTCAGCTCTCGAGTGTATCCGGAGGTCCGCGTGTTCCCGTAGTTTTTGGCCACCTGCCCGTGGGCCGTGACCTCTTCTACAGAGAGAACGTATCACGGTGACAGTGGACATTTATGTATTTACTGTATTTAATACCAGTTTTTTAATTGCGAGAAAGCACAACGTTCCATAATGTGTTCCACATTGTCTTAAAGCAGTCTGGACTGTTTGTTTTATTTAACACCTTCAATCTGTCCTGAAATTCATTTTGGCTAACAAGAAAATACAATCTCAAATGCTAAGATGCATACACACATCTTAATATTAGGGAAAGTAATGGTCATTTCCATACTCGGGGGCAAACACATCTTTTGTTTTCGCAACTACTCAAGCAAAATATTAGTTACTTAATTACTTACTTAGTAAACAACAGGTTAAGAAGCAAGTTCAATTTATCAACTAAAAAATTAAAAAATTAAAAAATTAAAAAATAACAAAAAAATTCTTTATGATAAGCATAAAGTATAGATATCATTGATGTTTGTTATTACAGTATTTTATCGATAAATGTCCCAAGTATCTGGCCTATAATTGTCCGAGATCTATCCCCACTATCGCAGGGTATACCCCGTGAGAGCCCGAGACGTTCGAGAGGCCTCGGTCGCTGAGAAGTAACATAATACGGGTCGAGTATATTGGTGAGACCACTACTAAACCAATGACAAACTTCTTTATTTTTTATTATTTTTTTATGCACAAGAAAATGATACCTATTTCTGTCGGAGATCGAAAATATGTGCGTTTTACGTCTAACTTTTCCAGTTTGCACTTTCTCTACATCACCTCAGAAGAATTCATCCAAAATAATCTTGTGGAACTGTAGCATCTTCAAAAACCGATACGCAACGTTTCGATCCCTTTAAACCAGGAAAACCCAGATCACCTTGACCCGCAAACGTACCCGCGGCTCATCAGGTCACCGCATCAAGGAAAGCGAAAGTTTCCCACAGTTGATCCGCATTCCTCGTCCGGGGCTCCGGTAATCGTTGATAAGTGTCGAGGCCGTGGCTAATTCAATAGAAATTCCATCGACTTCAATTTCGAGAGTCCTTATCAGCGTCGCGCACCTATAATCATTCTCCGTTCGTGCGTTCGCAACAGTGGGGAGCACGGATCGATCGTTACCCGATCATCGATCACCATTCGTATCGGAGGCTTGATACCCGGTGATCCCGGTCATTACAGAAGTACCCGGTAATGGGCACGTTCCCCTAACAACGGGTACATAACTCGGCCATCACCGGTGCGATAGGGAGCATCATCGCGAGAGCACCTCCCGTGATCGAGAGAGTAAGACTGTCCAGGTTATCGTCAACGTAGCGAAAAGATCGAGGACCCTATCTCTCTGTAAACCGTCATCCGTCATCGCCGGGTCGTCCAATCAGGGTCTAGGGCCGCGGTATAGGCGAGTGCCATCGGCGTAATCATTTACTCCCCTTCGCTGATTAATGGTGAACGGCGGCGCGCATCTTGACGAGGCTGAAACGCAACACCGGCCTCCTGGTAGACTTCCAGGCCCACACTGAGCTACGACGAGGATCAAAGCTTTTTGTTCCTGGCCTGAAGCATGATGGACGCGTCTGCGTGGCCTACGACAAAGGGACGGGCAATGCTTAAAGGTCCCCACACGTCACTTTAACCGTTCCCGATGTTCATTCACCGCCCAGGACGTCGTACGTCTTTCGCAGAGCTGGTCAACCTAGGGCAACCAGGTCCTGTACGCACCGTAATGAAGATGAACCGCGATCGATCATCCGGTACGATGCTTATGACGCTGCAACCCGGTCGATGCTTATGCGAACGCACCACGGGATTGAGATAGTCGGGAAAACGGTGATGATGGGACGTGCAGTTGAAACTGGTTAACGTGAGACCGATGCTAGAGAGGATTGGGTGATACGCTGCTGACGAGATAAGAATGTGGTTTATCTAATGGGTCGAGTCTTCTTTCGTGTTCTGGGGAGTGGTGGGCTTCCGGTGATACTGATCGAGGAATTCAGGTGTTTACAAAAGAGTTTTAACACGTTAGCATGTTCGTTACTACCGTTGCAGATATGTGACATGTATAATCTCACAGTTTATTGTGTAAAGATAGTCAAATTGTATACATTGTATACTATAAATTAACAATTATACCAGTAGTTTTGAATAATTTAATATCATTAACGGATAACAATAATAGCGGATCTTTGTGCAAAATAAAATCTGCACAAGTCTGTTGGGATCCAGGTGAGAAACGTAGAGACCGATTTTTACACTTACAAATATATTTCGGACGTTTCAGCTATACAGCTCTGGATACAACGTATACTTCGCGGAAACAAAATAACAGATTGTCGCGCTGAAGGGTCGTAGAAATAAAAGCTGGCTAGTTCTAGGGATTCGCGTACTTATACCTAGAAAAGCGGAAGGGAGAGGGCAAGGATAGAGCTGAACTCTGGAAGTCGTGATTCAGGGTTCGGAGGTGATTCAGAGTTCGGAGGTGATTCTGTCGAAGGTGGTCGGAAACATATCGCGGTTGGTCATCCAACAAGTCATTTGCAATAAATCGTAATTAAATAAAAATGTGTTTTTCCTTCCAATCGTTCTGCTAAAATTTAGTTTACAGGAGGATATTATAACTATAATTTATTGTTAAACCTTGAGACAAAATTGTGTCAGCCTATTATGACCAACCTGGCAGTCAATATATTAACGATGCGTTGATAGATGATTGATTTCATTATTTTATTAGGCGCACACATTGACTCATAACCCTTTCTTCGTGAATTTGTCGATTATTTATGAACAATTAGAATATATTCTCGTCTCGAAAATAATCTCCATCATTTTCTATGTATTTACTTCAACCTGTAAGTACTTAATGACGCTTCAATATGGTGGTCCAGAGAATTAAAAGAAGAAAATATTAATAAAATAATAGTAAGTGCAAAAGAACTTCTACTCAATATTAGATGATGAAAAAATAAAAAAAGTTAAGTAGCAAGACAAAGTATTAGAACACTTCCTGATACTTTTAAATACTCCACATAATTACTAAATTTTGATTCCTGTTTTCATAGAATGAACCCCTTGAAAT
The DNA here is from genome assembly GCA_913789915.3 of Sphecodes monilicornis. Taxonomy (NCBI): domain Eukaryota; kingdom Metazoa; phylum Arthropoda; class Insecta; order Hymenoptera; family Halictidae; genus Sphecodes; species Sphecodes monilicornis. The sequence goes on along the minus strand of OU565297.1, from coordinate 12,468,133 downwards.
TCCTAACTTTTCCACCCGCAGGCAAAATTGACGAAGGGTTCTACCATCCTGACGAATTATGGTCCACCTCACTCGCAGGTATATGTATCTATAATAAATCCCCTGACGCCAGTAACTCATGCCCGTAAGTTTCAGTTTCAGGCTGGAAACGCAACACCGAAAGTGCATAAAACGCAGAGCGTCCGCGTTTCGCAGCCGCATAAAATGGCCGCGGTTTGTTGTTCGCGTTAACGTCACTCGGTCAGGATACAGGCAAGAGGAATAATTTGAAACCGCTTTGTGAGCCAATGTACCGTAAGTTATAATTCTATGCGTTTCCCGTGAACCTGCGCGCGTTTGCGCGTGACCACGCGGCTTGCAACGAAGATCTCCACGCTGGTAATAACATCGGTGGGTTTATAGCGACGACATCTGACCTCGCTCGCGTTCAAGATACAGCCGAACGATGCGTCGAAGGGAGCTTGTGGTAGTTTGTTGATTACCTGGCCGGTTACCCAGGGTTACCCAGGGTTCTACCTCAGCTGTTCTCTCCGTGGTCTGGTCTAGTTTGAACGTAACGGGATGGTCATTAATGTTTCTGTATTGAAATGTAGATAATGGTCGGCCTGGCCGGTTGCAAATTCGCTGGAGATGTCGAAGAGACAACATATTGATGTGTTTACTCCACGTGGCTGTTTTGGATATTTGTTGTAGAGCAGTGATGGGCACGGGTGGAGCCCCTCGAACGCCTGCTTCTCCCACCAACCTCTCTTTCATGCAGCGCGCACATTTGTTGCGTACGCTAATATCTCGTGTCTTCGTTGCCCCATTATACTGCGCTTGATGGAAGGGGACAGAGGGAGATACGGTGTGGACGGTTTTGCTTCAATTGAGACAAAATTGCCCATCACTGTTGTAGAGCATGTTTGTTCTGCGTATTTTACTATTGAACCAATTGTTCTTAGAGAGCGCCTCTGTAGATGTCTTTCTACCCAGTTGATTTCCTTAGGTTCTGGTCGGATTGGTATAACATTTGTTAATTTCACACGTTCTCCTAGGGTTCTTCATGGTAGATGGTTAGAAGCGTAGAAAAATAGTAGAGATCCTGCAAAATTGAAGCAATATAATTTCCTCTTCATAGCTATCTCAGTTCTTCGTGCTGAATAGGTTCTCCTAGATTTCATCACGGTAGAAATGTAGAAGAATAGAAGAGAACTTGATAAATTGCGGCTATAAATTTCTCCTACCTAAGCATCACCACGAACCGATAGAAAGTTTTTCGTAAGTTCCTCTAGGTTTGCTGCGAGATAGATGATTAAAACTGTAGGGGAATAGAGGAGAATCTGAAAGATTGAAGCCATAAATTTCTTGTACATCAGCACCAATACTAACCGATAGATTAAACATGAATCGTCATAGTCATCTTAGGTCTTCATGGTTGATAGGTTCTTCATAGGCTCTCAAAAGGTTCATCATGGTAAATGGTTAGAAATATTGAAGAATGGAACAGAACCGGAAAAATTGAAGCTATAAATTGTTCCCGCGTCAGAACCAATAGGAACCGATTCACCACCAATCGGTTAATTAAAGCGTGGATTAATTCGTGTCTACGTCGATGTCAGAAGACACTCGGTATGCGCATTAAGGGGTCACGCTCCGGCAGGTGGCGTACACGTGATTCACTTCGGTCGCTCATCTCGATGCTAGGTGTACGCCACCTCTATTCACTCACACGAGCGAGTTAATTGTCACAGGGACGTTGATTTAAGGCCTCACTCGGACGATCCCCCTCGCTGAGATAATGAGAAGAGCATCTTCGTGAGACCACGAAGTCCTCGTGTGGCTTAAATTACGCGACTAAGGTACACCCGGGGCTTGATCTGTTTCACAAAGATAGTTCTTGGTATTTTTTGCTGCCCTCAACACTGTAATATCCATCAATATTTGCATTCAACCCAGAGCAAAGTTTTGCAGAGTTTCAATTTACACGGATTGTCCGGAAAGTTCCCGGAATGATTTTTGTTGGAAACACTGATTGAGTTTTTAACTTGCTAAGCTCCCTTGTAGCAGGTCCCTGATTTTGCATCAGGTTCATTCGCGACATGCCACATTCCAAAAAGAGATTTTTCCAACTTAGTGGCTCCCCAATTTCGCATCAGGTTCGTCCGCATCTTAAAGCTCCTTGATTTTGCATGAGGTTCGTCCGCGCACCTGACTACTAACAAATTGAATCCATATTCCAAGAATAATAACCTTCCCGTCGCGCCGGCCTCTCACGCTGCACGCTCGTAACATAGCAATCAAGTTTAGCTCAAGATCTATCCAGAGCTCTTTTTGGCAATAAATTCAGAGATTCAAAGGCCACTCACGCGAAAGTGCAAACCTCCAAACCAACCTGCACCGAACCGAATTGCGCTGCACGAGTTAGAGGAAAGATCGCTCAATCATGTGAAAAAGCTGTAGCGCGGATTCGCCATGCGTCTCGATGTACCCTGCCGAGTCATTTGTCCAATTTATCATCATCCATAATCGGAGGGCATCGTTCTCTCCTGTAAAGAAAAACCGGCTGTTCAGCGCTGAATTTCTCCATGCGCCGTGACTTCGCAAAGAACGAAATTGGCCCCGGCCAAAAGAGAGCGAGAGCCGCGGACGAAAGCTATCGAAGGAAACCGAGCGACATTTGTCTCATGATCATTGTCCACTCGCGCAAGAAGATGACACTAGATGCCTCCGGGGGTCTTACCGGGAGCTCGTAAATCTTCTTAAATATCTTGGCTATCTGTTCATCATTCTGCGAGGCCGAGTCCGAGGGCCCTGGTTAAAAACATGCATCGAACCAGCTGCCGCTTAACAGTAGTTGTAATGGGCATGCAGAGTGCGCGGGTGAGTGCAATCAGACTTCATCTCGTTGCAAAGGCTTGGTCCAGAGCGGTATACATCAACCCGAGTCCCGACCTGTTCCAGCTTCGAAGTCCACCACGAGAGAGAGAGAGAAAGAGAGAAAAAGAGAGAGAGAGAGAGAGAGAGAGAGAGAGAGAGAGAGAGAGAGAGAGAGAGAGAGAGAGAGAGCAGCCCGAGAGACCGTGTGCGCTTATTGTTCTCTCGACTCTCTCGTAGCCCCAAGCTCTCCCGCTCGTTTTCGCTCTATTTCTCTCGCTTTCTCAAGGACGCGCCGCGCCGCGCCGCGCTCTCCGCGCGCTGCCCTTTTCATTTCTTCTTTTTCAAGCACTCACGAGAAGGTGCCACGAGCGTCTTTTACCTTCGTTAGCCACCGCCCGTCTTAATGAACCTCCTACCCAGGCTCTCTATGAGATTACCTAATGGAGGTTAATTCGATGGCGAACCTGAAGAGACCAGTCCCGGGGTCATGAAGCGTATACCTGCTATTAAGCACTCCCCGGACGCAACGCGTTTTACTCTTTTTCGATTGATCGCCGGGATAGTGTGTCCGCTTTGATTCCCCACGGACTGATACGCTTTTTGTGAATGAACCCTTCAGCGGTCGCCGATTTCTTCCAGCGCGGTCGACGACGGATGGCGTAACCGCTGGTTTCTTAGACTTAGACCATATTCAGTTAGCCACGAAAGCATGCGAAAGCCATTTAAATCAGAATACCATTTTTACAATTGCACCAAACAACTCGACTTTTTTTCGGCAATAAGAAACATTGATTTATTTAATAACAAGCAATTAAGATTTTCAAAGAATTGTACACATGCTGAACATTTCATCGGAATCGGTTAAAGTGGATCATCATGTAATTTTCGTTCTAGCTGCCACCAGCGTGTTATATTTTATCAAAAAGTATTAACCTAAAACTGTATTACATATCACCACGTGCGACACGAAAATTGCATAAAGGAAACATTTATCGCGTAACGTAACGAATTGCGTTTTCACGTGACTACCTAATCTATATTTGCTACATTTTGTGTCAAGTGTTATATGCATATATAAGGAGACGACAATGGTAGCAGTCATTGATTAGCAACAAGCTCAGGAGTGTAACAAATCATGAACCAAAAACTGTTTTATCTGTTTGTTTCATTTATTTTATTGGCCGGAAGTTATATGGCTCCAGCAAATGGGGTAAGTGATCATTTTTATTTACAAGTCTGCCATTATTAACTTGTAATTGTTATTAACTTGTAACATCATGTAATTTTCGTCCTAGCTGCCATTTTTTTGCTCTATTACGCCAATAAAAATTCTCTGTATTGATCCGACGAGAGCCGCGAAGTGTGGGGTACGATCATATCTGATTATTACTTATATTAATTAATCTTGCTAATAGTTTCACTACAATAATTACTTTTTTTATAGGTCACATGTCCCGCACCGCGTCCGGGATAGCTTAGCGATAAGAAAAATGATCTCGTTGCGCTATATAGATAATTGAAGATGTAATTGCATTGACGAATAAATATTGTTCGTAGGGAGTACAACACTATCTTTTGCTTTATCCCAAACATGCATTTTCTTTTGACTGTAAAAATGTTGGATTCCGGGTTTTGAAATCGTGTGTGATACTTTATAAAAATCGGAAGAGATTTTATTTAGAAAACGTACACGGTGGCGAGGTAATGTACAACCACTGGTAGTTACCTACTGGTCTTAAGTGCACAAGGAAAAAGCTCTGGTCTGTTTCGGCGGACTGCTATATATATATATATATATATATATATATATATATATATATATATATATATATATATATGTTTTGGATAGGATAATGTGGAAGGGAGTGATAAAAGGTGTGCAGTGGAAAGAATGACGTGGAAGAGAAAAGGTCTAAGAGTTGCTTGGTCCTAGAGACTCAAATGTTTCGGATGATGTGTCTACAGCTTAGTAATCATGATGCGTTGGCGTTTACATGAGTTATCGGGTATACGACAAAAATGGGCTATTCTTTCTTTTGGAGGACCATATGTTTTTACCTTTCTTGAACACTTTTTAAACTTTTTTTTATGTAATCCTGTAGATATCGATGAGAACATTCCGAAAATGTAAGTATTATTGTTAGAAATTTACTGGTTTATAAGTTATACGTGTGTAAACATGAGCAATTTTAAGGGTTTTTGACAGGTTAGGACGTCGCCATATTGGATACAGTGATGGTATATGGTCTCGGATTTCTCGCGCATGCGCGACGATTTTCGCGTCAGTAAAGTACAAAGTTGGGCTAAAGTGGGGTACCTTTCTCAAAGGATAATGCGTCTGAAAAGTTATATTATTATAATGCAAATACATCGGTATAATTAATATTCGGTCACCATCACGTAGAAAATGTGAACTACATGATGGTGACCGAATATTAATTATCCCGATGTATTTGCATTATAATAATATAATTTTTCAGACGCATTATCCCTTGAGAATGAACCACACGTGGATCGAAACGTTGGGTGATTAATAAAATTGCAAATTTGCTGTAAAATTTTCAAGAAGATCGAACCTTTGCGCCAATAGCATTTTCTTTAACATAATTCAAAATTCGATCGATAGAAATCACAATTGTAGAACACTTTTATTTTGCATAAAGAGCCACAGTCTATCGATCACTCTCTGTAGCCACGGGAATGAATTTTCAAAGTGACTCGCCTATCGAATGGCAGGCATCATCGCCCTATCAGCGATCAAGTTCAACGGAATGAATTTCAGCCGTGACCTAATGGTTCATCGGAAGAATACCAAGCGCCTCTTCGACGCGAAGGAAGAAGATCGACCTTGCAACAGTATCTTCCACTCTCCGAACGATACCAGGATGAAACTCGATCGATCGTAATCGAGCGGCAAGGCGCATCGAGTCGCGGCGTGCCAAAGGTTATAGAATCCTCGTTGCACGGCATTCTCTGCACGTTCCTCGTAAACTTCGCCGTCCTCCTCCTCTCCCTCTTCATTCCCTCTTCCTTCTCCCCTCTTTCCCTTTGCCATCGTTCGAGTACATCTCCAAGGCTACAGCGCTGACTTTGCTGTAGGTGAACGACGCCGTGCACTGGTTCAATCGAGCGCACGACACGACACAGTTGCAATTGCTCTTGCTCACGGATCCTGTCTTTCCTTCTCCTCCTGCAACGTGGGTCCTTCTTGCTCTTGCCTTTACCGATCGCGTACTGGACACTGCAGCTGCTGCGCTGTTTCTTCTTCAGGAAGCGATCGGCTGTCTGTTCGAGCTCATGGGAGGCGATTTTTCCAAGCTAATTTTCTCAGCGTCAAGTTTTTATTGTTGTCTTGCTGTTTCAATCATGTTGCTTTGAGAATGTTTAAGTGATTATACAACCGATCCATTTCTATTCTAGTTTGCTAGTTTTGGAATTGTTCAAATTCTAGACCATGTTGAAAATTCGATAAACCCCGACCGTCAGCTTGGACAAAATTAACTCGATTTTAAAGGGATTCTTCGAGTCGATTTTGAAATATATTCCCGCAGAAAGTTTTTAACTTTTAAGGGCTCAAATTAAAGCTGGAAAATCAGTCTTTATGATGTGCTGGGAAAAATCCATAAATTACGACTGACAGCTCGGAGAAAATTGATTCGATTTTAATGTGTCCCTTAAAATTAATTTTAAAATATATTTTCGTGAATAGACCCATTTAGGATTGAAGATAAATTGATGATCATAAATCGTAATCGGTAGCTCGAAGAAGAATTATTGGGTTTCGAGGGGCTAGTTTGAATCGATTTAAAAATTTATTCAATTTAAATTTGCAGAAAAATTCGAAATCTTTACAAAAAATCTATAAATTTCAATCGATATCTATTTTATTGAACGATGGGTATCAGTATATTCTCTCACATGTGACTATTAATAGCATTAGCAGAGACTAGCCTAGTTTAGACCAGTATCTAGGTTGAGCCACTATGTAAATATATTCAAAAATAAAAATACTTACAGCGTTATTAACAGTATTAATTGACTATGACGATGCTATGGGTCTCGTTCAGCTATGTATCATGTAGAAGAGAAATATTAACAACGTTATTAGTGCTACTAGTTAACTATGATTCGTAAACCAGGTTCAACTTACATACGTAGGTGCTCGTTCAAATTCAATTGTTCTCTCCTACATTTAAAAATTCTTAAACCCAAAATGGCGGGTTCCAAATTTTTCAATTTATGAGCTTTGAAATTGCAAACATATATATATATATATATATATATATATATATATATATATATATATATATAATGTGTTAATCGGGCTTACCTAAAAATAGTTACGATATAATTAGCGCCATATACAGTGCTGAATTTACATTACTTCGCCATATTCATTCAGATTTCTAACTTTTTTTACTGTAGCATTTACTCAAAGAGATACACATGAATAATTCTACACGATTCTCTATGTTTGCAATTTCAATGCTCATAAATTGAAAAATTTATATTTATATCAATATAAATATATAATATTTAATATAAATTTATATTCTATAATTTTTGGGGGTCTATGGTCCATGGCTAAAGATATTTTAATACATCGTTCAACAGCAATTGCGATTTCAATCGTGTACGAGCAAATCTCCCTCAGTAATGTAATCTAATCATTTCGTTTGTGATTATTGTGTAAAACAAGATATTTAAGTTTCCATCTGGTACAGCGCAATTATTAAGAAGCCTATTGATATGCTTCCAGTAGATAAAGTCTTATGAAAGTATCGATTAAGAAAATGCAAACGAATTGATTTTTTGAAAGTTCAAAACCAGAGAGCCCACTCTAACGTTTGATTCCTGGATGGCAGTAGGCAAAAGGTCGCGCGCGTGCGTTAAATACCTATCACGACGAGATCAAGAAACGCTTGCGTTACCATTGTTTCGCGGATCGGCCGGACCCGATCGGAGAAAAAGCAAGCAGCCTCGGGAGAGCTTTCTCAACGAGACCACGCAGGACATTCCGATCGGTTTGCTCACTGGATCCCCGGTGCGGCGTTCGTCCGAGTTCTTCCACCTTGGCGTCGGCCTTTTCTCCCCTTCGCCATTCGAACGGGGCCCTCACTGTTCTCGGAACAATCATGCCGGGGCGTGTGTGCATACGATTGCGCATCGCCGTGGCACGAGCACCGCGTCAGACAACTGCAGCTGTACCCAGTCTCCCGCTTTTGCTCCTGAAACCGTGTACAGGCTCTTCCTTTTCTTGCGGCTACCGGCACTCGCCTCTTCGCCGCGTCCTCGACGGTTCATTGTTCAAGAGCTTCTCGCATGATTGCGTTGCCCCTGCCTGTCGACGGACATCCACCGTACGAATTCGACCATTATTCATTGATCCCGCTGTTTATACACTTCCCCGGCCAACTAGGATCTTGACACGCTTACTATCACCGCACGCCTCACAGGCCGTTGACAATCCATTGAAATAAAAAAATCAACTTTCATGTTGGCATTTCAAATCTTCGTAGATGTGATCCTAGTTAGCGAAAGGTGGGTAATGATATTAAAACCAATAAACAAGTATTAACCACGCCTAGATATCTTTACCCGCAAGTGAAATGTTTGTATTGAAATTTATTTATCAATTGTGCTAGTGTGTCTGTTTCATAAAAGTGAAAACTTTTCATTATGTTTCAGTTTGTTTTTTCCACTTTCTTGAGGCCAAATTAATAATTTAAATTTGAATTCTAATGATTGGTTTCATTAAGAATTTAACAAATACTCGTCAAAATTCTTTAGTGATTTTTAGCGGAAGTATGCGTAGATCTTTACTGTAAAAAATTATGCATAATTCAGATGCCGATACCTGCCCGTTAATTTCTAACCATTTCAACTTCTAAAATAGTTTGTATGTTATTTTTTGTCCGACTTTTCATACTTATCAACCATTGTGCGCCGCATCAACTTGTTACAATTTTTGAAATGATATGGACAGGTTCATGGGGCATGGTAAAGCGAATTTTGATTTTGAAAATTAGCAGTTGTTATAGATAGACTCTATTACATTGAATCTTTAAATAGAATAAATGTAATGTCTATTGCAATTGCTTATTATTTTAATCGATGTGATTTAGCTAGAGGTTTTCAATCTACTACCAAATGGTACAATAACATTTAAAATACCGACTTATTTTCAATTTCTTACAAAAATTGCAAGAGTACATCTCATGATACTCGACGCAATATTTATTGCAACGTGTGCACGAGTGAATGAATTTATTTAATGATTTTCCACAAGAGCATCATAATTTCAATAGTAAAATAAAAGACCTAAACTAAGTTATTTTGACCTACTCGATATCAATAAAGCAGGAGAATGGATTTATTCAAAAACTGTATAATTAACGTGGAAAAATGATTCACCCGCGTTCTCACATTTCTCAATCAATCACTAGCAAAAACTATTTCTTATTTCAACCAAATTTCACGCTCGTCGCTATTCACACTCTTTCATTTTTTTAAGTTGCATCTACCTCACAAAGGTTATTAGCAACTACAAGCTTACAATTAGATGATCATTTATAATTTAGATTCGGTTGAATAATTTTGTGTTCTTCAAGAATTTTATTAGTTGTTCGCAAGATTCCTTTAAGTCGGTGGTATCTTTGATGTTTCCTGGAATTTTGTATCGTCTTCTTTCCTGATGATAGATTCTTCCACTTTTCTATCGATATCGTAGAATAAAATGAACCTAACACACTCGATCGTTAATTGACAACATGCAATACAACGATATCAGAAATCGTCGAAAACAATTTATACCAAAAGAACAATTTCGAAAATGTTTTACAGCCGAACGTAAATTTGTGCAATTTTTAATATGAATGAGAGATAGCGGATAGCCTCGGTGCACAAGGGTAGACGACCCCATGAGAAATCCCCACGAAGATTTGCAACTCGCGCATGCTATAAATTGTACGAGCGCTATCTCCCTTTTGTGTGGCCCGTCCATTTTTCTTTTTTTTTTTTATTTGTGTGAACTTGTACGGTGAATCCGGTGCAATAGAGCTCTCCAGTGCTGTATGGATTCGGCAAACGGCCGGTATTTAAGTCTTTGTAGTCCGGCGAAATTCTGCGGGGGAGCGAACGACGGTGAGTCATGGCAGGTGCTCGAGGAAGAACGAAAAGCAGAAGACGAGGAGCGGGATCCGCCTTCTTCTTTCGCTGGAGCTTCGTCCTGTCCTCTCTTCGCTCGGTGCTCGGATTATTTAAACCCTTTCATCATTACGCAATTGCGCAATCACAAAGAAGGGATTTTCTCGTGATCTAAATCCGCCGGAGGTATCGAGAGATTGGATCAACGCAATCAAGCGAATTATTCAAAAAGCCCGTTGCAGAAATAGAAGATCGCATTTTACTTCTATGGATACATCGTATTAATAGAGATTTATATTTGCGGTTCGGTGTGACTATTATTAATACTGGATTGTTCAAGTCTTTATCGGGTTCTACTAATATTATACGCGAGATGGTTGCTAAGACTTATGATACGATTTATTACTAATTTTCTTTGCAATTCTATGCGTATATTTAAGTTTATATTAGGTAATATTATTGTTGCATACGAAATGTTCGATTTTAGATTGCAAATGTTATGATGCGTTTACAAAGTTGATTTTTAGGGTCTCACTTCAATTCTTATTTAGATATCCAATTTTACTACGAAAAATATTGACGATAGCATTTTGTGATGTTTGGACAAAATGTATCGATTAATTAACACATTATTCATTGATTGTAAAGAAGACTATAGAATAGAGATGACAATGACAACAAATTTAATTTCTATCGTAATATAATTAAGATTTGATCTATAAATTTATTTAGAAGATGATTATGTTTGTTCAACGTTACTGTCTTATGAAAAGAAGACTTGGAGACTGAAGATTATAGTCTTAAATCGATTCTGTACCCAAGAAAAAAATTGTCTTTTTGCATTATATTACTTGCACCCATTAAAATCATAATTATTGAATGAGGATCAAGTCTCCCAGGATTATCTTAGCAAATTACACCGTAATCACTTAAAGAGAATTTTCTATGTAGCCTAACAATCTCGGAAACTAATCCCTTGGATTCCCATTTAATTCTCAATTCTACAAAGTTCTCTATTCAGCAAGCAATTTGACTCAACATTTTACAAGCCATTAAAGTTGTAATTTAAGGAGATCATTTCTTGAGGATTGTCTTAGCAAATTACATCGTAATCACTTAAAAGGATTACGATGTAGCCTTTTCTATGTAGCCTAACAACCCCAGAGACAAATTCCATGGTTTCTCATTCAATTCTCAATTTTAGAAATTTCTCTATTCAGCAAGCAATTTGACTCAATGTTTTACAAGCCATTGAAACCGTAATTTTTGGAGTTGACTTCTTCTGGATTATCTTAGCAAATTACACCGTAATCACTAAAACGGAATTTTCTATGAAGCGTAACAACCCCGTAGACTAATCTCACGAATTCCCATTAAATTCTCCATTTCACAAACTTCTGTATTCTACAACCAATTTCACTCAATGTTTTACAAGCCATTAAAGATGTAATTTAAGGAGATCATTTCTTGAGGATTGTCTTAGCAAATTACATCGTAATCACTTAAAAGGATTACGATGTAGCCTTTTCTATGTAGCCTAACAACCCCGAAGACAAATTCTATGGTTTCCCATTCAATCCTCAATTTCACAAACTTCTCTATTCTGCAACCGATGTTACTCAATATTTTACAAGCCATGGAAGCCGTAATTTTTGGAGATCATTTCTTGAGGATTGTCTTAGCAAATTACATGGTAATCACTTAAAAGGATTACGATGTAGTCTTTTATATGTAGCCTAACAACCCCGAAGACAAATTCTATGGTTTCCCATTCAATCCTCAATTTCACAAACTTCTCTATTCTGCAACCGATGTTACTCAATATTTCACAAGCCATGGAAGCCGTAATTTTTGGAGATCATTTCTTGAGGATTGTCTTAGCAAATTACATGGTAATCACTTAAAAGGATTACGATGTAGTCTTTTATATGTAGCCTAACAACCCCGAAGACAAATTCTATGGTTTCCCATTCAATCCTCAATTTCACAAACTTCTCTATTCTGCAACCGATGTTACTCAATATTTCACAAGCCATGGAAGCCGTGATTTTTGGAGATCATTTCTTGAGGATTGTCTTAGCAAATTACATGGTAATCACTTAAAAGGATTACGATGTAGTCTTTTTTATGAAGCCTAACAACCCCGAAGACAAATTCTATGGTTTCCCATTCAATCCTCAATTTCACAAACTTCTCTATTCTGCAACCGATGTTACTCAATATTTCACAAGCCATGGAAGCCGTAATTTTTGGAGATCATTTCTTGAGGATTGTCTTAGCAAATTACATGGTAATCACTTAAAAGGATTACGATGTAGCCTTTTCTATGAAGCCTAACAACCCCGAAGACAAATTGTATGGTTTCCCATTCAATCCTCAATTTCACAAACTTCTCTATTCTGCAACCGATGTTACTCAATATTTCACAAGCCATGGAAGCCGTAATTTTTGGAGATCATTTCTTGAGGATTGTCTTAGCAAATTACATGGTAATCACTTAAAAGGATTACGATGTAGTCTTTTATATGTAGCCTAACAACCCCGAAGACAAATTCTATGGTTTCCCATTCAATCCTCAATTTCACAAACTTCTCTATTCTGCAACCGATGTTACTCAATATTTCACAAGCCATGGAAGCCGTAATTTTTGGAGATCATTTCTTGAGGATTGTCTTAGCAAATTACATGGTAATCACTTAAAAGGATTACGATGTAGTCTTTTATATGTAGCCTAACAACCCCGAAGACAAATTCTATGGTTTCCCATTCAATCCTCAATTTCACAAACTTCTCTATTCTGCAACCGATGTTACTCAATATTTCACAAGCCATGGAAGCCGTAATTTTTGGAGATCATTTCTTGAGGATTGTCTTAGCAAATTACATGGTAATCACTTAAAAGGATTACGATGTAGCCTTTTCTATGAAGCCTAACAACCCCGAAGACAAATTCTATGGTTTCCTATTCAATCCTCAATTTCACAAACTTCTCTATTCTGCAACCGATGTTACTCAATATTTCACAAGCCATGGAAGCCGCAATTTTTGGAGATCATTTCTTGAGGATTATCTTAGCAAATTACATGGTAATCACTTAAAAGGATTACGATGTAGTCTTTTATATGTAGCCTAACAACCCCAGAGACAAATCCCATGGTTTTCCATACAATTCTCAATTCCACGAACTCCCTTAACCTGTACCCGGATCCATTTTCATAATGAAATCGTTCCGAGCAGCAAGGCGGTCGTCTAAATAAATTTGAGCGAATTTTTCGAAGTCGCCGGTGGAGGAAGCAGTCTCCCATAGAATTTTCCTTGGTGTTGCGATCCGCCATGGGCTTGCATAAATAACATTCTCGTAAGTGGAGGGCCTCGTGACAGGAGACAAAACACTCGGGCCGAGCTCGGTTCCTAGATCTGCCGTTGATATCTTCACTAAACGAAGCGCCACCCAAGGTGTTAGTCGAGCTTATAGATGGGTGTGTACGATAAGCGACACCATCCCCGACGCATTAGCCATTTCTTGGTGGGGTAGAGAAGTCCCGTAGCAAACCGAGAAGAGAGGAAGACACGAGAGATCGTGACAAGTGGGTGACAACAAAGGCTCGGGCCGGTGGAAGCGATCCTGGTGGTCCTTGGCCAGGTTTCGACAATGGGTAGGCAAAAGTTTGCGCTGATGTTTGTACTGATTTCTACGAGGATTCATTCATGAATAACCACCTCGCCTCCTGCGCTCCTAAGAGATAAAACTGCGCGCTGCTTTTCAAATACAGTTGTGAAAAATAGTGGGCATCATTTGATTCCGTTGTGTATACTTGACCATTTACTATGGCCCGCTGCACTCCTGCGAAGTGCGTTCTTTAATCTCTGCAATACCGTCCTCGGGATCCACAAAGGAATTAGTGAAAATGATCAAATTCGTGCACATCTCTTTCTCGACGAAACCATCATTTTAACTAATATTTTATTTTCACTTTTATCTTTCAATTATAACTAAAGCAAAAATTGAGGCTATAGTTCGAGGTGTATTTGAACGATTTATTAAAGAATAATAATTTTTACAAACCCGTTTTTGTAATACAAAATTAGTGAGATCGATAATTTCGTTCGAAAAGAGATTAATCACTTTTACGATTTTTTACTACGAGATTGGAGTTATAAAAATTAATAGCGAGTAATGTATTAGTCAAATTCACTATATATTGTAACCTCAATATTTTTTTTATTAAAACTATAAAGGTGAAAGCTAAAGAAAATATTAATTATCAGAGTAAATCAGCAACTTCGATAAATTTTTTGAACTTCTCAAGAAAGTTAATATCAGGTAATTCTGTCATTATATATGTATTGTCTTTCTAGACGCATTGTAGTGACCATAAAATATTATAGACAATTTTATTATAATAGATTTATATTAAATTTGAATAGAAGTTTATAGGATATTTAAATTGACAACTTGAAGTGGATCATCATGTAATTTTCTTTCTAGCTGCCACCAGCGTGCTATATTTTATCAAAAAGTATTACCCTAAAACTATATTACATATCACCACGTGCGACACGAAAATGTCATGAAGGAAACATTTATCGCGTAACGTAACAAATTGCGTTTTCGCGTTACCGCCTAATCTATATTTGCTACATTTTGTGTTAAGTGTTCTATGCATATATAAGGAGAGAACAATGGTGCCAGTCATTGATTAGCAACAAGCTCAGGAGAGTAACAAATCATGAACCAAAAACTGCTTTATCTGTTTGTTTCATTTATTTTATTGGCCGGAAGTTACGTGGCACCAGCAAATGGAGTAAGTGAACATTTTCATTTTCAAGTCTGTCATTATTAACTTGTAATGAATCGTCATGTAATTTTCTTTCTAGCTGTCACTTTATTGCGCTGTTTCGCCAATAGATGTTCTCTGTATTTACCCGAAGGGAGCCGCGATGTGTGGGGTACGATCATGCCTGATTATTACTTATATTAATTAATCCTGCTAATAGTTTCAATACAATAATTACTGTTTTTTATAGGTCACATGTCCCCCACCGCCTCCGCAAGCTTAACGATAAGAAAAATTATCCCAGTGCGCTGTATACATAATTGAAGAAGATGTAATTGCATTGAGGAATAAATATTGTTAGTTGAGAGTATAATACTGTGTTTTCGGTGCTTTATCTCAAACATGCATTTTCTCTTTACTGTAAAAATGCGTTATTCTAAAACTACACATCACCACGTTCTACATGGAAATATAACTATTTATATAAGTAGACTAGCAGCTTCAATAAATTTGTTGAACTTCTCAAGAAAATTAATGTCAGTTAATTCTGTCATTATATATTTATTGTCTTTCTAGACGCAGCGGTACACATAATCAAGTTGTAGTGATCATAAAATATTATAGACAATTGTATTATAATAGATTTATTTTAAATTTGAAGTTGATAGGAAATTAAAATTGAAATTGTTACCGATTTCATCAAGTGTGTAAAGTAAATAACAAATATAGGAGTGTCGCAAGTAGTAAAAATTATTTTCAAAGAATGAAACTGTAGTACAAAAATTGTCCTACGATCATAATACGGAGAAGAACGACGTATACTGACGTAGAAACAATTAGAAAGTTGTTTCACATCTCATGCTTCGTGTTGATCTGTGAAAGATGCTTGTTTCAAGTATTTGTTTTTAGTCCATCGCATTGTTTTCTTTGGAAACAGTTAACCAGAATCAATCTGAGTGCAAAGTACAAGAATAAAATATCGGTTTTCCTCAGCCCGAGCTAAGGATGTAAATAAAACATGTAATTTGTCGGTGGATGGATCAAAGGATCATTGCCGATGATGTCGACCGCAATGAAACGCGCAATTAATCTCGATAAACGATCGTTTACACACGCCCACTATTGTGAACGGATATAATAACCGTGTATTCTTACGTGCGAAATTTATTGTCAGCGCGACTATCAGCTCGGTATCGTAGGCTGTCAGTAATTACCGCTGTGCGCCGACGCCTCGGCACAATTTGCACGGATTTATTATAGGCATACGTTTCTCTCGGTATTCATCTTATGGACACAATGCAGCCGATCGTCAAGACCTGCCACCAGATTGCGCAACAATTTATTTACATTAGCGTCGGTATACGGTCCACCTATGGCGAGGCATTCTTGCGTTACAATAGAAACGCCATTACACCTCCATAATGTGTGTAGAAATTTTATTGTGTCGGGTTTTTGCATTTGTACCTGTCAATCTCTCTGTGCGGGAAAACAACTGTGAATATCATTATTCAACAAATATATGTATTGGTTGATAACTGTAAGATGACAATGGATGGGGAAGACTTCCTTAGGGAATTAAAATGGCGTTTATTGGATCACAGTGGTCCATAGAACGGTTTTAGTTACACCAACAGTATAAAATAAATTACAATCTTTCATTTTTGTATAGAATTATGTGGTAAACTTCATTTTGTTAAATTATAATTTGTTAAATAACAAAGAATGCAAACACAATTTTCAAAATGTCTATATCTACATTATTATTAGACTGCGGATCTTTATGCAAAATAAAAATGTTCTGTCATTCATTCATCATTAATTATAAGAAACAGGAGTCCGACAATGATGTATTTCTTTTCATTTCTTGCTAGTTATTTACATTAGGGGCTTCCTCACCGATTTTGATGACGTTGAAATATGTTGTCAAGGTCATCATTCTGAACAACTTTTTCCTATACATGTTACCGGCGCTCGGTTTTAGTTTTCGAGATATTCGCAAAAAAGTTTCAACATCTCGAAAAGTGATCGGAGTAGGTCTAGGTTTCATTTGATATTGTGGCCGCCGATAACGCGGCCACGGGCACAACTTAAAACAGTCGTAGTCACGGTAATTATTTATATTAGGGGCTTCCTCATCGATTTTGACGACATTGAAATATGTTATCAAGGTCATCATTCTGAACAACTTCTTCCTATACATGTTACCGCCGCTCGGTTTTAGTTTTCGAGATATTCGCAAAAAACTGTTGCTAATACTGTATTGAATTTTCCGTATTCTTGCACGCTCGGTGGCAACGTAAGCCTGTTCTGGCGCGGCATCTGTTTACTTTTTTCTTGGAAACATGCTGTGGAAATGAGAGAGAAAAAAGGGTCTCACGCTGGTCATATACATATGTATGAGGTGGGCTTTCAATTTTGAAAGACTACTCTTCGATTGTCGTACGCGTGGTTGGGCCGGCCTGACGACTGTCCCGCTCTGTCCCCTCCACGATCTAACCACATCTCATTCTATTCGCATAATCTTTGCATTGTAGCTATCATTCAGAATTTGATCTAGTAATGGAAAAATCATGTGAATAGAATGAGTTGTGGTTAGGTCATGGAGGGGGCGGAGAGGGCCGGCCGTGAACATAATATTTGTAAGAAGCAGAATACGTTACGAACGCTGTTAAGCGATCGCCTATGCTGATATACGAAAATCCAAGAGAGAAAATTCAATACAGTATTAGCAATAGTTTTTTGCGAATATCTCGAAAACTAAAACCGAGCGGCGGTAACATGTATAGGGAAAAGTTGTTCAGAATGATGACCTTGACAACATATTTCAAGGTCATTAAAATCGGTGAGGAAGCCCCTAATGTAAATAATTACCGTAGTTGTTTTAAGTTGTACCCGTGGCCGCGTTATCGGCGGCCACAATATCAAATCTAACCCAGACCTACTCCGATCACTTTTCGAGATGTTGAAACTTTTTTGCGAATATCTCGGAAACTATAGCTGAGCGGCGGTAACATGTATAGGAAAAAGTTGTTCAGAATGATGACCTTGACAACATATTTCAACGTCATCCATATCCGTGAGGAAGCCCCTAATGTAAATATTTACCCAAACTACATATGTTCTCTTCATCGAACATTTCACTAAAATAAAATGCGACTTTTTTAAAGTCTCTTAGAACTTCATATTTCAGGAACGTACCAAGTGAAGGGAGTCGACTTTCTACCAAGTAAAAGTGCTGAAATAAAACGAACAAGAGTCTTTCCTATGGCGATGAGAAAAATTTGCACAGCAATCAAATACACCGTACCTAAATCGAATGAGAATTGATCCTTTGCAGATTCTCTCCCACTCGCGCTCAGTCTTTCATCCCATCGCCATTACGACTCTCGTTCCGGCTCGTTCGTTCGATACAAATGATAGAACCGGCACGTGAGTGTCTTTCGCCGGCATGGCAAGAAACCAAGGTGGGAAAGTCCGGCTTGATTTCTGGGAACCGTGCGTGGGCGGCTGGGTGAACCGATGAAGATGAAAAAGCGTTCGACGATCCTGCGTTCGTGCTGATCGAGGATACCCCCAGTCCCCGATATTTATATATCAATTTAATCGAGCCTTCGTGACTGAGAATTTGTGCACTGCTATTTTTTACGACTCCCGGCACATTCATTTCTCCGAGCAGTCCGATACGGCGCTGCAATGCAACATTGCACGACTGCAATTCTTTCTTGTGCAAAAACAAGATGCTAACGAAGATAGGAAATACTCATTTTCGAAGTGAATCGAAGAGAGAAATTTATTTAATACAGTCGCTACCAATGTTACACATGTGTGACGATCACGATTTTCTATTTAACATAAGGAAAATCAATTTTTATTTAAATATTTAACCCTTTGTCTGCAGCCTTATTTTTATCGATGTCATTTGTATACTGGTTCGTTAATGACTAATTTTTTTACTGTTCAAGGTTTTAACAATATTTTTAAAATTCTAGAATATGTATTGAAGTCCCTGTTTTAATATTTAATCGTTGGAACGTTAAATGTTTAAAGCATTAATAGGAAAAAATAAATATTGGAATGGAAGAAATTCAAAAGTGAAATTTCGCTCTCAACACAATCTAGAAATCATGTTTCAAAAGTCCATTTTGAAGTGACAAACACCGAGTGATAAAACTCAGCACAGAATAACAGTATGAACCATTAAAAAATACAGCATAATTGTTAAAAGTTTTACAAAACAAAAGGGAGTATTTCCAGACTGCACAGTACAGAAAACGGTTCTTTTAACGTCACGCTGCCGCAGGTGTCTAAAATCTTCAAGATAGTAGCGCAATTTGTAAAACTGCCACGATAAGACATTCGCGCAGCTATCCAGCAATTATCTTTTGAGCATGAGAGATAGCCGAGGAAGTGTGCATGGATTGCTGCGGTATCATCGTTCGCGACATCGTGAGGAAGACCAGGCTCGCAATTATCCTCGAATTTTTTCTGTTATTAGCCGCTCGGTCCGCAAAAAGCTGACCAAGAGCAGCGCAAGAACGCAAGCAGCCTCGGCGTTCGCCCCAAGGGGATGGCGCAAGGATGAGAAAAAGACGACGAGGATCAGCTCATGACCCCGCCAGCAGCAGCGTGCAGCATCTTGCCAGCGTTCTCGCGTTGTTGCGTTGTTGCGTTGCTCTATTCTTAGCCTACGATGGGACAGGTGGTAGAGCCGAGGTAGCGCGCGTGCACCGTACCAGAGTACTCCCCTTTCTACTTATCTCTAGTTACGACCCAACGGCGACTCTTTAACCGGTTCTTTCTACTAATTATGGCGTTCAGGGGACTCCACGGGCTGCCTGTTATCTCCTACTTTCAAAGTAGTTCGCTTCGTGGTCTGAGATATCTTCCCCGGCACCGAAGAATCGGATCTCTTTGCTATCGGCGACGGTAAATCCTTTTTCAACTTTCGGAACAGTGGAAAATAGTTTTGGCACCGTGCCTGGACGAGACTAAGGTTTTGGGATGTTGGGAGAGATTACGAGAGCGGGATAGTGAAATCGTTTTCATCCTTGGTCGGTTTTATGATTTCTGTGCGAGGCTCTTGTGGAACTTGAGATTGGTGTATTTAATTATTGAATGCACTTTATAAGTGGACTTTTTAGAATATAATAATTAGACTGCGAACTTTAGGGATTCATGATATTGAAAGAATTTTAAGACATGGTTTTACCATCGACAGTTTTATTATAATTATTAAAGTAGACACTGCACTTCCATTCAACTCCTGTTGCTTATAAGAAGACTGCAGATTTCATGCATTTATGGCAAAAACGAGTTGGTGCAGTTTAAAGAAGTAAAGGAAGTAAAACGGTCTATAGGCGTCGATTCAATTTATTGAGATCATCGGAGAAAAAAGGAAATTATAATCTGTCTTCTGGTTCTTGCAATTTTATTTTGCATAATAATCCACAGACTAATAATTAGCTAATCAACGACGGCGGTGCTTGGGTCTGTTTGAACCTAGAGTATCAATCTAGTAATTTATACACTGAAATGAATAATTATTGCATTGGGAATACCACAGATTAATTTGCCTACAAGAAACACCCTTAAGAAGTAATTGAAAAATGCAAGTTGCAGCTGGTCCTAAGCACCGGCAATTATGTAGTTACAGAAAAGATCCGTCGTTCGAAGATTAATACTATAAGTGTATCACGCATAAAGGTCTTATTTCACAGGTGCAACAATCCATCGTAGAACTTGAAAGCCACTCAAATAATTATTATCTTCATGCTCAGAACCGCTCGTGCTACGATCTCCTCACAAAGCGCATACTCCAATCAACATTCGCCGACGACGGCAAATAGCCTCACTGTCTCAAAACGAACACATTGACTCGTAAGAGCCAATCTTCAACCACCTATCGACAATTCATCGTTAACCCACTAGCAGCCTGTTGTAGTAGACTTCCTAAAACGATGGAAGGGAATGGCTAAAACTTCCAGTTGTAATCGCGGTAACGTGTACCGGGAAAAATCGTTATACATATATTGTTCCCGGGCGAAATGTTAATACCCATTGGATCTCGAGCGATTGGCCGGAAGATCGGCGCGGAGCCCCGGTTTGCTCGTTTTGCGTCATTACTTCTTTCGCCAGGCCGGGGAACGTTATTCCGATCTTTACGCTCCATTGCTCGCAGCATATTATAGCGTCGTTCTTCTGTAATCTACATCCTTGGTGCTCTCTTTGCCGTTGGCCGCACGGTAGCTCTTTTCTTGCGATAATAGCACCGGCTTCTCGCTTTCCGCGCCTCTGTGCTCGCGTGGGGCGTCCGCGTTCTTCAAGATGCCGATAAACGGCCCACTGCGCCAGGAAAACCGGACTGACTGGCCAAAAGTCTGCTTTGCAACCTATCCAACGAAATACGGTAACCCACTTTACCGGAGAAAAATAGTCTGATATTGAGAAACATAAAGATTTCTCTCTCTTTATACATATCGGCACGAGTGCGATTTCCTTGGCCCCTCGTTTTGATCCGTCCCCTCCACGACCTAACCACAACTCATTCTATTCACATGATTTCTCCATTACTAGTTCAAATTCTGGATGATAGCTACAATGTAAAGATTGTGCGAATAAAATTTCATTTTCTACAAAAAAGGTCTCTTGATATTTTGCCATATTTCGCATAGTTACCGAAATATTTGCAGGTTTATAAAAAACAGGAAATCTAGTTTACCGGCTAAACCAGGTCAATTTGACACCACGTTATATATACATTTTTTTCTTGAAATAACCCCAAGAACACGAATATAACCTCAAAACGGGGGGCCACGGAACTCTCCCCCTATCCCCGAAACTGAAAACAACCACGAAAGGACCGACATTTTGCCAACATTGAAGAGATAAAGAAAGAATCACTGAAGGAGCTGAACTCCCTACCGAAAGTTGCGTTCGAGAAGTGCTTTGAAGCCGGAGTATCTATGTAGAATAAAATGACGCTGGTATACAATTAAATCCTATTACACGTTCCTATTATAGTTAAATTTTCTGATTACCATCCTATTCCACAAACTGCTATTTCCCGAACTATGAAATGAAAGAATATTATGAACAGATGTGTTTCAAAAATTATGTGAACTTAACATAATTTTTTAGAGAACGGTTGAATTACGACCTATGGTTCCTCCCACCAAGTTGGTCCTCATGACCAGTAGAACACGATTAAAAACAAAATTATTTTTGGTTTTCCTGACCTTGTTTTTCACGTTCAAGGTCAATTTTGCGGGCGGTTCCTTATGTCATTTTCGACTAAATCAGGGTTGTAGAATCGCGCTATGGTATCCGCGACATATAATTTTATGACACCCTGTACTAAATATCGAGTCAGACTCGTAACGAAGACTTCGAACAGAATTGACTAAATAAGGGAAAGTTGCCGAAATCGTACCGCTTAATGAACTATTGGTACGACTTTAAATTAAATCAAATTTTACCAATTGGTGGAATAACATGTATTTTAAATATTTTAAGTTAGTATATGCATTTGCACACGTTTTTTTGTTTATACACAGTTACGTAGTTTCAGCGTCTGAAACATCGATTACTCCTACCGCGCGTCCTCGATCCGCTCCGCGAACATCTGTCGGCGATCTAGCTCGCTACAGAATCGTTAGAAAGTAAAGGAATGAAGATCCTAGCCGGTGGATTTGCATAAGGACCCGGCCGCCCCGGCTCCTTGCTCAATGTTCACCGTTGTAAAGTGCTTCACTGCCGCTTTACGAGCGCACGCTACGCGTAATGAAAACGATAAAGGGAACAGGCTGCTTGATTCCCTCCGTCCTTCAACCCTTTTCGCAGATCGATTTATTAGATAACCACGCGAGATGGTTTTAGCTGCTACTAAGTGGCTGCTCCGCGGCCAAGGTATGCGCCGTTTTTGCTCGAGGGATCCTCCTACGGCGTTCATGTCCGCCATACGCTTTACATACCGCGGAGGTGTACATACTTTATTAAAAGCGGGGCACATGGTAGTAACGAGTTTTTTTCGATTTTTTCATGATGCGCCGAGAGGTGTTTAGGGAAATCAGTTTATAATCAGGCCGGGCAAAGTGGAGTGGATGCTGATGGAGTAAAGGTATCAGGTATCTACTTGCTGATGAAGTCAATGTTGCTTGCTGGATTAACTTATTATGAAGTGCGTTCTGGTGTACAGGATTATTATAGCTTTTTAGTCTTGGTTTGTTGTGATTGAGGATCTTGATGAGACAAGTGGGTGGCCCTGATTTTCGAAATTCTTTCATTCATGTGCCAAACAATCAGTAATATTCACTGTCGTTGAAAAGTATGTATCTATTAGGTTGTTGCATATGAAATGTCCGATTCCTGTTACTTTAAACAAGCATTACTTTTCTCGAAATAAAACTTATTAATTAAAGTAAGCACCACTGTAATCATCGTGTTCTAGAGTACGAGAAACAAATGACAAGTTTCTCAATTATACTATGATAAAAATTAAATTTTCTGGTCGTTTATCTTCTTCATTTGTGAGATTTGTCATCTCTATTTTTAACCCTTTGAGCTCGGAAATATTTTAACTCCATAACTAAACTTTTTTTTTCGAACAAGAATATTTCCATTCATTTCGAAGAAATGGAACTGATATAATAACTCATAGAATATTTAAATGTTTCGTAACTAATTTATTGAATATCAATTTAATAATCTAAACAATATTTTGAATAATGGTATAGCAATTTTTAAGGGTTAAGCTTTTTCTGTCATCGACTAACAGTGCGTTCATTTACTACCACATTTTGACTAAACATCACATAATGTTGCCGTGAATGTGTTTATGTTCTCACTCGTGTAAAAAGAATACGCGACGATTACATAGACTCATATTGAAATAAACTTTATTTCAAAGTAAAGTTGGATATATAAATTGAAACTGAAGATAGGTCTTAAACGATTAGCTTAGTATCTCCAAATCATATATAATAAACCGATACATTATAATATTATTTCTTGATTAAAACACTTTATAACATTTGCATTTTGAAATCGGACATTTCATATGTAACGACCTAATATTCTTTTAATTGCAATCACCTAAAAATATTTACGATATCAATGACATTAGATCTATGAAGCACTGAATATGACCATTTTACATTGATCCTTCAGTTTTGGTTGATCTACCAAAGGTCCTGTCAGAAATCGCGTAATATCAAAATTTAATTTATGTCCAGAGAAGTTAAAAAATTCCCACGAAAATACATTTTAAAATTGATTTAAACAGAGCTTTTAAAATCGAACCAATTTCCTTAAGCTGTCGGTCGGGATTTACGGATTTCTCAAACTGAAATCTAATTTCCCTTCAAACCCGAAGAAACCCATCCTAAACAGTGATCTTCCAGCTTTAATTTGAGTCTTCAAAAGATGAAATACTCATACAAGAATACTTTCTAAAATCAATTCGAAATATCCCTTCAAAATCGAGTCAGTTTTATTCGAGCTGACATGACGGTCGTGTTTTATTAATTTTCAACATGATTTCGTATTCTTCTTCTAACCTAATTACCTTAATATCATAATTATCATAAAGAACGATCACCCATTTTTAATTTAAGACCTCATATGTTCAATAATTTCGATGGGAACACATTTAAAAATCGATTCGTAAAGATCAGTTAAAGATGAATGATCAGAAATCACAATTCATTAGAAAACGTAAGTCAACGTAAGAAAAATGCAAATGCGAAATGCACAAATTCGTCGAAAAGAATTTAAAATATTGACCATATTCAGACAAAGTCGAAGTTTCAAAGTCTCGAAGACCCGTTAAATAAAACTTATCATTACAATAAAAGTAACCATTGCTGCAAAATTGCTACGAAAACAGCTCAAATGCAAAGTTAACCGACTCGCAATTTCCTCGAATTCTCGTTCCATTGTAACTCGTCAACCACAAGATATATCGCACCTCATCTGCAGCAGCGTCTTCGACCCTGTTTACCTTGTTCAAAGTACAGTTTCTCCCTTCGAAAATATTAATAATCCCCGGTTATTAATAACAGCCTCACCGTCGTAGAAAAAACTTTATTTACAAGATCCCGTTACATAAATAGGACAACACCCTCTTCGACTTCGGCGTCGCGCGCAACTGTCGCCGCATCCGTTATTCACGAGACGGGAAACGGTTCGAAGAGAAAGCAAGAAGTCAAACAAATTCGACAGCCGAGAACGATAAAGTCTCTCCGGGCTGGCCGTGAGCCAATCCGCGCGACACAAACGTCAGAAAGTGGCTCGGGAAAAAAATTCGGCGTCCGTCGAGCCTTTGAAAATCACCGGGTGGGTTTGGCGTGCCCAATAGGTGGTCGGGAAAATCGACGACCACGACCATGCAAACGTGGAACATTTTGTCGAACGTGCGGCACGCGTTTCCAATTCCCGAACGTCCGAAACGTCCTTCGGAGACCCGGCCATTGTCGCAGACCGGACGTCAAAGAAGACATCACGCGGCTCAACACGCAGAGCCCGTTCTTCCCGAGACCGTGCACAATTAGATTCACGCAGTTGTCCCGAAGTTGGACCAACACCGAATACACCCATTGTCGTGTGGCGACCCACCAGTTTTTGCTTTTCGACTTTTGCTAGACCGAGTCCTCGGCGAACAACCGGGCAAATTGTTTCGCAGATCACGGAACTAGCGGCATCAAAGCGCCCGCGCCGGTCAATGGAGCTAAATTGCGATAAAAGGACTACCTGAGGCGTCGGCCAGGTGTAAAGTAGACGTCAAGGAAGCTACAGGCCACCCTAGTTTCAACCGCGATCACGTAACCTAAGGATGACGGCAGAAATCGCTCGTCACGGAACCCTCTGTCGCCTTTGTCGATGATCTGCGAGCTGCAATTGCTGATTGGGACGAAAGCTGATGATGATTTGCTTCGTTTGCAGAAATTTGTTTAACCCCTTGCTTTAGGATCTTCTCACTGCTCGTCGGGATTGGTCGTTGATAATTTCTTAAAAGATAAAAGGGAAATTTTAATTTATGTCTACATTTACTGTTTTTTGAATTTTCTGTCCATAGAAAATTGTACATTCACACGTTCGTTACAATCTCGTAATTTAATGTGTGTACAGTTTTACTTAAAATCATTTCAATCAAATGTTTAATCAAATGCATTTTCCTTGTGAAATATTAAAACAATTTTGGTAAACGAAAATCACGGACTCCACGAATATTATGCTTCTTCTATGTTCACTGTTATTTGGAGTCATAGAACAAGCAATATTCGTGGAGTCCATGATTTTCCTTTACAAAAATTGTTCCAATATTTCATAAAGAAAATACGTTGCATTTAATCAAACATTTTAACGATAGAGATAAGCATTGTAGCAAATGGTAGAGCGAACATGTTAAAAGATTCCAGTGAAAAATAAAACAAATTAAATTAAATTATGAAAGCTAATGCTGCAGAGATATTTTTTGCAAATCACGATAAACAGCAAACGACAAAGATATCAAAAAATAGCTGAAGTAAAAGCTATATCGTATCTTTGGACCCATAAATCTCTGCCAAATTTTTTTTGAAAAACTCATAAAAAGATTATTATAAAATAAATAAAATAATTTTTTCAAAAAATGTTTCACACAGATTTATTGGATTAAATTTTAGATACAACTTTTACTTCAAGTATTTTTTCATGTCTTTTGTCGTTTGCGATTTATAAGCACTTACGAAAAATTACCGGTGCTGTTAAAAGGGTTGATTTCTCCCTTAAAGTAAAAAATGAGTTCGAAAGAAATACGGCTAATTTCTTAGGTAGATCTAATGAAGATCAAGATCGGCGTGTATCAGTCACCGAAGTTCCCTTGTTAGAATAAGGTGGAGCGAGAACACAGTGTAGAACGTATGTCGAACGTTTGTAAATCATTTCATAAAGAGCAACGTATTAATTTGCACCCCTACCATGTTTGCAATCACCCAATCACCTGGAAGGAGACCGGTGACCTGAGAATTCTCTAGAAAGGTTTGTCGAAGCAGGGAGGAGCCATAAGGAGCGACTTCGGAATCGAAAAATAAACTTTAGCGTCCGCGGGTGCTCTCAGGACTTCCATGAAGAAGGGTACACACGGGCATATCCTGTTCCAGGGATACTCGTAAATACTGGAAAGCACGATTATTTTCTCAGAGGCCGTGGACAACTGGACGTGCTCGGACGGCCAAGCAGTGCTTGACTTCGTCGAGGCCGCGGATGGGAACGGAATTATTTTTCTAGCGATGGTGGAACAACCATCCGTCAAAGGAGTCGCGAGGATAAGGATTCCCCATCGGTTGTCCGAATAAAAACAAACTTCGCCATCCTCGACGGAGTCCATCGTCGGCCACTTTCCTCGGCGGCGATGTACCACGACGTTTCAAGATCCTAAAACAACTCCATCGTCCTTGCCTTTCACGACGAAACCCGTACGTGACGCGGGCCCCGTGATGACAATTTAGCGCAACGTCTTCATGACTGCTACTTGTTTGCTTAAAAACCCCTCGGCACGTTCGCAGGTTTATACTAGAGGCGACTCTGCTGGTTGCTGTTCGCCTAAATGGAAAACCAGTGAAAGAGATGGTACGAATATGAGATAATTGTTTTGTTTTTTAATTTAGAGAGTAACAGAAGAGTAGTATGTAGAAAAGTGGTATGTAGAAGTTTGTGGAATTTGGTATTGATTGTGCTGCATAAACCTAAATATTGTAGACATTATAGGTCTCATTGGACTAGACGAAATGTATGGTCTTTGTACATGAATGGTAAGTATAATAAGACAATTATAATTAGAAGAAGCGTTCATTATGTACATACTCTGTGATCCTGGATCATTAGAATTATGATTTAGCATTGTAGATACTGAATTGAGATTTGATCTGCAGTCTATAGAAAACTATTTTTAGTTATTAGCAGTCTACGGATTATATGCATTTACGACAAGAATGTACAGAGCAAACACAAAACAGTAAAAACATTTAATGAATATAAAAATGTTCAGGCAGTGAATGGAATTATCATTATTTCAACAAATAACTATATATTTAACACAATATATTAATGACAACCATTCTAAATCACAGCCATACTTTTAATAACAAAATCATTTCTTCATGTCCATTCATTTCATTCTAACATACAACCAAATTCACTTCATACACTTTTGTTTCATTCATAAATGTTTCTCTCTCATTCTCACCACAGATATCCCCAGAGAAAATACTTATGTATTATTTTCAAATGATTAATGTCATTAAGAAAAGAAATAAATCTGTAACTAGGTTTCTTATCTTGACATCAAAGCAAACAATTTGTACTTACCATAAAAATCCGCAGTCTAGTTATTACTCATTGTTAGATTTGATGACTTTTCTATCAGAGTTTCCTGTCACCAAGATCGTCAGTCACTATGCGGTTTCTTAGTGACAACAGGTAGCAGTATATCAAGCTGTTAATTCACCTTACAGGATGCTCGTGCGCTAAAGGAAGAACGTAGCATTCTAAGGTAGAAATCAATCCTTTTAAAGATAATGGATGGTTTTAGTCAAATATGCGAAAAATAGGTGTCTACATCAATTTTACAGTGGTGCAGATCGTCAGACACTATGTGGTTTCCTAGTGACAATAGGTAGCAGTATACCAAGCTATTATGCTCGTGTGCCAAAGAAGGAATATAGCAATTTGAGGTAGAAATCAATCCTTTTAACGATAATGGATGGTTTTATTCAAATATGTAAAAAATAGGTGTCTACGTCAATTTTACAGTGGTGAAGATCGTCAGTCACTAAGTGGTTTCCTAGTGACAATAGGTAGCAGTATACCAAGCTGTTATGCTCGTGCGCCAAAGAAGTAATATAGCAATTTGAGGTAGAAATCAATCCTTTCAAAGATAATGGATGGTTTTATTCAAATATGTGAAAAATAGGTGTCTACATCAATTGTACAGTGGTGAAGATCTTCAGTCACTATGCGGTTTCTTAGTGACAATAGGTAGCAGTATACCAAGCTGTTATGCTCGTACGCCAAAGAAGGAATATAGCAATTTGAGGTAGAAATCAATCCTTTTAAAGATAATGGATGGTTTTATTCAAATATGTGAAAAATAGGTGTCTACATCAATTTTACAGTGGTGAAGATCGTCAGTCACTATGTGGTTTCCTACTGACAATATGTAGCAGTATACCAAGCTGTTAATTTACCTTACAGGATGCTCGTGCGCCAAAGAAAGAACATAGCAATTTAAGGTAGAAATCAATCGTTTGAAAGATAATGGATGGTTTGATTGAAATGTATTGGGAGCGGGTTTCTACGTCAATTCTACAGTGGTCAAGAATGCCAGCCACTGTGCGGTCTACTGCCACCAGAGACATGGTCACGCTTCGTCCTTCGACAAGCTGGTTGACAAGCTTTCGATCACGGCGTGAGGTCCTGCGGGTAGATTTCCTGGATGGTTTCCGTCGTAGGCTGGACAATGGTGGCTGACGCCGATGTCCCCGACATGCGCTGTCACGCTTGTTCCTCTGTTCCCTGTTACTCTTTCGACATGAGGGGTCTTCGACATTGACATGTAAAACTGGAATGCATTGTGCGTTGCATTAAGTGAACCGATCCTGGGAATAATTGTGACAAACTATGGATAAGCCCGGAATGACTCAGACGTTAGTCTCCGTGTAAAATGTGTCTTCACGTCTTCTGACTCTAGAAACCATTATTGTTATTTGCCTCTTTTTAGTTATACATATTTAAAATAGTATAGGTAAGAGAATGTAGACTATGTATAAATTATTATTCGACTGAGGACCTTCATTTATGACAAGAACGAATGCTTCATTGTTAGACAGTTTTTTGAAGGTGAAAAGTGCTTTTACTTCTTTTTATTTGCGCACCTTTAAAATAGTATGCGTGGAAGAATATAGACTGTGCATTTGTGACAAAAACGAATGTGTCAAATACTAAATTGTGAAAATGTTTAAAGAGTTTAAGAATGCCATTACTTTATTTTCGACTTGTTAAAATGCTCAAAGGGAAGAATACATTTTCATTTAAGTCAGCGGTGTCTAGCGTAGGGGCCCCTCACGCGCCTGCTTCCCCTTCCTAATGTCAGTTTGCGCAGGCGCAGTGTGTTCTCCCGGGACGGCGTTCAGCTCCCGGAGCCGAGTTTGGCCATCGCTGATTTAACCTGTATTCCTTACAATTGATTTGAGGAATTTTCATTTTAAAAATAGAACTGCAGTCTAAATATATTTCATTATAACGCTTGTAGTCAACGAAGATTTTTATTTGGTACACATAGCTGTCTAAATTCAAACAGCAGACAGTAGAATAACAGTAGACTTCATTATAAGTTTTTATACTCCTTCACAGTAAAGTTTGTAGACAATGGAAGTAGCGAAAGAAAATTGTAGACGCTCAATATATAATTTTAAAAATTTGAGAATTACACCAAAATAAAATAATAATATCTTAACAGTAACATGCTCCACAAACTTCAATATTTTCAATTACGCCAATTATTTAATAACATTAACAGAAAGTTAAGGCATTAGTGCATCTCTGATGGTAAGTACATTAACTTTCGACGGAAACATCATTGCTAAAAATTAAGTCTACACTCTTTCGAGTATCTTCAGCCTATTTTTAAATAAAAGGAATGCTTTTCCGATTGGAAATTATGATTGCCTTCTAATAGAATCAGAGTATCACTCTTCTAGTCTTCCTTTCAGACGCAATAGTAATAGAAACAGCTGGAGCGAACGCTAAGAGCGAAATAAAACAGAACCAATGACACTGCAGTATCATTGTGCTCTTAACGATCGACCGGCGATTACCCTGTGCACCCAGCCAAGATTGTTTCCAACAAATTATCTCTGTTATTAATGATTCTGGTCCGGCTTACACCTGTCTCGCCGAATCGTTTTCTGCAATATCCGAGAGCAATCTCTACCCAGGTGTTCTTTATTATTTTCTCGGTGGGAAATGATCGGAAATAACCTTTCAGCGGCGAGACGATCTGTAATTGTTATCAGAAATCTAAAGGAACCTTCCCTTGTATTCTTCACAATCCTCTTCCAAACTAATGGATATCAATGGACATAATACTATAAATTAACAATAAAGAGAATGCTTTGCACAATCCAGATCGAAACCAATTGCTCTAGAAATATAATTTTAGAATGGAGAGACATTTCTCACAATGCACAGTAGGATCCTCATTTTAGATCCATGGATTCTCAAGTTTGGTTAGAT
The DNA here is from genome assembly GCA_913789915.3 of Sphecodes monilicornis. Lineage (NCBI taxonomy): Eukaryota > Metazoa > Arthropoda > Insecta > Hymenoptera > Halictidae > Sphecodes > Sphecodes monilicornis. Next base: position 12,437,081 of record OU565297.1, on the reverse strand, counting down.
TCTCAGCCCTCACAATCCACCCTCATACGTTACAATCACCAGCCTTATCCTCTTGATCTTCGACCAAAAACGATCGACGGATTATGGGTACAATGAACGAATCAGACGCTCAACCCCCTCAGGGTTGGAGGGGTTAATTCGTCGCATGGAGTCTTTATTCTTCACATGCTGGTTCCAGAGGATTCTCAAGGGCACAGCAGGCTACCCAGGGGCAACTGTCATAGGAATGCATTTTGCCGTGATGGAATGTGTGCACTGTCATTTTTCTTTGAAATAGATCACTGATAGAACTAGGAGAGTTCCAAGTCAATGGTAAGGAAAGTTGATCATTTAGAAACTTTTATTGCGGTAAACAATGTTATGTACTATTGCATGTACACAGGAGAAGGTACACAGAAGGTACTGCAAAACTATAATTAAAAAATTGTTACCCCTTGGCTGCATTATTTTCTTCATCGCTACAATGATTAAAACTTGGTTCTTAGTAGTTTCCTAATAGAACATGGAAATTGATAATTTCATGTTTGATAACTAGACCGCGCATTTTACTGCAAAATAAACATTTTCTGCATTTGTTATAAGTAGACTGCAGATCTTTATGCATTTATAGCATGTAAATATTTTTCAAATACAATCTTATAATGCAACAATCTTTTCCACTATACCTCAGGTTAAGTTCCACAGCATAAATTAATAATTGTAATAAGATGAAAATGGTGTAATAGTATTGTTAAATTCTTCTGTCTTCAAAGTTTCGCATCTCACCTATTCATTTTTATTGTAAATTCATAAAATCCTCAGTCTACTGATCAATGTCTCAAGACCTCATTATCAAATTAAATCATTAATAGCCTTGTCCCACAACAAACTTTCCATACACCATAATGAAACAATCTCTCGCCTTATACCCCAGGTTAAGTTTCGCAGCATAAATTAATAATTGTAATACGATGAAAATAGTGTAGCAATATTCTTAAATTCATCAAAAATCTCTTATAAAATCCGCAGTCTACTGATCAATGTCTCAAGACCTCATTAGCAATTAAACCATCGATAGCCTTGTCCCACAACAAACTTTCCACATACTATAATGAAACAATCTCTCCCCCTATAACCCAGGTTAAGTTTGACAGCATAAATTAATAATTGTATTACGATGAAAATAGTGTAGCAATATTCTTAAATTCATCAAAAATCTCTTATAAAATCCGCAGTCTACTGATCAATGTCTCAAGACCTCATTAGCAATTAAACCATCGATAGCCTTGTCCCACAACAAACTTTCCACATACTATAATGAAACAATCTCTCCTCTTATACCCCAGGTTAAGTTTGACAGCATAAATTAATAATTGTAATACGATGAAAATAGTGTAGCAATATTCTTAAATTCATCAAAAATCTCTCATAAAATCCGCAGTCTACTGATCAATGTCTCAAGACCTCATTAGCAATTAAACCATCAATAGCCTTGTCCCACAACAAACTTTCCACATACTATAATGAAACAATCTCTCCCCCTATAACCCAGGTTAAGTTTGACAGTATAAATTAATAATTGTATTACGATGAAAATATTGTAGCAATATTCTTAAATTCATCAAAAATCTCTTATAAAATCCGCAGTCTACTGATCAATGTCTCAAGACCTCATTAGCAATTAAACCATCAATAGCCTTGTCCCACAACAAACTTTCCACATACTATAATGAAACAGTCTCTCCTCTTATACCCCAGGCTAAGTTTCGCAGCATAAATTAATGATTCTAATACGATGAAAATAGTGTAACAATATTCTTAAATTCATCAAAAATCTCTTATAAAATCCGTAGTCTACTGATCTATGTCTCAAGACCACATTACGAAGTAACAGCCTCGCCCCGCAACAAAATTCCCTCATTCCGCGATGAACAACAATCTCTTCCATGCACTATGCATGACACGGTGCAAGTTTAGTTCCACAGGTCCAAGCAATCCCTAAGACAGAGGCTGAAGGCCGAAGGGGACGCATCACTGCGCCATCACCGCGTTCCCAATTAACATCGGTGCGAACAGGGTCTGGGTCCTGTGCGAAATGGTACGAAAGTATACCTCGCTCCTTTCGTCCATCACGTCTTTTTCTGCGGGATACGTCAGGTTGCCGGTTGTCCCTCGAGTCGAACAGCTTGTGCCGTCCTTCGGACGGTCGTTCAAATTATAATTCCTCCGGACTCATGGGTTCGAGGCGCGCGACCATGGCGGAGGGACACGGGGTTCCAGGTCCGGCAACAGGGACGTCCATGGAGGAGGACAAAATAGTCGCTACTTGATGGCGACTTAAAGTGATTTTGAATGGTGGCTAACGACTTGGAGCCGCGTCATGGGGCCCCGCGTGCCAAATAATACGGAGTCACGCTGGGCACCGTGTCCTGGCGTCCTGACGCTGAAGCGGCCGACGACCAAGATAATGTCCTCCCACACGGCCGAGCTACGTCACTTCGCTATTCCGTGGTCCTTAACCTCTCACCCTGACGCCCATACCTTTCGCCTTAAATCTACCGCATAATAACAAGGGCCCGGCCCCCGCGTCCGTGAAACCCTGTTGCGAATTAACGTTTTTTCGCACTTTTGCGAGGACTCTGTGGGACCAGGATTCGAATGTCGCGCCGAGTCGAGTTCGATTAATCGCGCATCGAGACAAGGATTCTGTTGATAAATTGAGCTGGCGGTAAGTGGAAGGGTATGGGCGAAAGCTCAGCTGGACGTTATGGTTTCTGACTAGGGCAATTGTTCCAGTAGTCAGCCATTTCAGGCCAGTCTTAAGAGGATAGGGAAGAATAGGGTAATCGCGATCAATTATTACAAAATGGCACGCCTTGACACATTATATACCGGTGATTATTTCATAATTTTTGAAAGTATGTGGTCCATAGCTAAGTATTTTTTGGTGAATCTTTCAACAGCGAGAGCAATTTCCATCGTAAAAGAAGATTTTTAAGTTTCCGTTTAGTACTAAAAATGATTGAAAAGCTTATTAATAGGTTTCCAGTAGGGAAGTGTTAAGTTTTTAATTTTCGTACTTTATCTTTGTTTTATTAGTCTATTAGATCTGTGTATTTTACTGTGTTTATTTCACGGCCGCCCTAAAGCAATTTTCTTCTTCTTATTTTTTGATCTACTTCTTTGAAATCAAGGTTAAGCTTCCCCGTGAACTCCATATAAATGGTTCATAATTTAAACGTTCATAACTCCGAGTCAAGATGGACCCAACTTCCGCCGTACAAGGTATAAGGAATTTTTGGTAGAATGAATATATTAATCCTTTGCGGGCGCGTGTCTGCTGACAGCCGCCCAAACAATTTTACTGTTCTGCGACTATGGATCATTTTTAAAGCAGTTAATACTCCCGAAAAATATGAAACAAGTTTTTACTGAACATAACACGTTTCTCTTCATTTAATTCATACACCAAACTCCTCAGCAAACAATTTTGTTTCACAAAGAAAATTTATTCGATCCATCAAAAAGTATGCTAAAAATAATTCCCGTCCACTAAGGGTTAAAATCAATAGTCAGTTGATTATGACGATACTTTCTTAGCTATTATAACGGTTTCAAAGCCTTCGAAATAGATTTATAAAGGACAAGCAAATATAGTACTACAGTGATCAACAGACAGCGGATTTTTATATAAAATAAAATTTTTTTGCATTCATTTCAACATTTAAGAGTTACACAGGCGATTCTTTCTTTCTTTAATAATCTTAATAAGTCGAAAATAATATATTGCCATTATTAAATTCGTTTAATCTTTCCAATGTTTTAAATTACACCAGCTCGTTTTTTGTCATAAATGCATAAAACTAGTATAATGATTCAATGTTCAAAATTGGGTAGAAAGAACCAACTTCCAACACAGGCATATTAAATAAAACACTAATACATCCAACAAAAATCTAAAAAAAAAACATAAAACACAAGATTTCACAGTGTAATACAATATTTCAGTAATCTCACTCTACCGTAACCGTTATATTAACATTTTATTTAACCGTTGATCCTCCAAGCTCGTTTCTATGCCTGTAAATTAGCATACAGACCCGGAGTCTCTGAAATTATCATAAGCCCAGTAATACGAGCGTAAGACTTCGAATTAATTATTAATTATTCCGGGTGAAAGAATTCTCGCAAGTTTGCACGAGGTCTTGAAGCCGGGCTATCGGCATCCTAGAGTTCCGTCGCGTCTTCGGGCGCGATTTTGCAACGTAATACAGTTCTCATACATTCGCCAGATCGCCAGAGGTCCGCCGGTTTGATTAACACTTCCGATAGGATCATGGTCGGTCGCTTTGTGGTGGCACGACATAGCGAGGAGGGTTTTACGATCGAAGCCGCGGGAGATACGTTCCCCGAAATTTAAGGTTTTATCTCGCGGCGTTCGGACGGACTCTCCCTGGCTTGGAATTCTTTTTTCAAATGTGCGCCATCGTCTGCTCGTAAAAAAAATCCGCCCAGAGCCTCGGTGTCACATCGTAAAAACTAAAACTCGTATCTGGCTATTACACGGATCTCGGCATTATGATCTATTACGGCCGGAGGCTTTGATTGTCCGACCACGCTAACAGAACTCTCCTATAAAACATCGAATGATCTTGGCGACTCCACGGACAGAGAATATGCACGCCTCCGCGTCGACGAAGTCGTTCGCCCCATTTTTCCTGCTCGAATGCACTGGTCCGTACGAGAATCCATTTCTTGTCACACGTAATCGCGTGGGAGTGTCTTTTTACGGTAGACAGTCTTCGTTTCTTCAACATTATCTTCAGCAAATTTTAATTTTAAATGAGGAAAATGTTCAACAAGTCTGTGTTCGTCAGAACATTTTCTGTCAATTTTAAATGCTGCACTCTACTGTCTTCATGAAAACAATTCTTTAATTGTTTTAACACATTATACACCTTCCGTTGATTATTTCATAATTTTGAAAGACTGTGGTCCGTGACAAAGAACTTTTTTAGTAGCTCCTTCCACTGGAACAACAATTTCAATCGTAAGCAAACAACTCACCACAATTAGTATAGCACAATTATTGAAAATCTTACTTAATAGTCCCCCGGTAGATAAAGTGTTAAGAGTTCATCAGGTCTGCTTTTATTTGTTTAAATACTATTTTAATTGCACAATATTTTTTAAGCTAGTTAAATCCTTACCTACTTGAATACGTTTTTATATTTTAGAAAAATTTAAATTTTAAAATTTTAGTTCGAGAAACAAAGAAAATGACATACTTTCGTAGTTTGCAATAGATCTGGAGCGCCGACGTCAAAAATGTGAACTGACCAACCAAATCGCAGGAAAAATAAAATTCTAAGAACAGGGATCAGGGCCAACCATGAGTGCCCCAATTCACTAGCCGAGACCCGCAAAACATGGCGGCTGCGGCGCTTCCGGTCCCCGAATTTCTTCAAAAGCCGGATCGCGTTGGTCGCGTGTAGCGTCGGCGAAAATCTCACGCGACCTCAGAATCTCACAAGCGTTCTATTCATTGGTTAGCCGTCTCGAAGAGGTACAAGACTCATCATTATCCGCTGATGAAGAGCATCGAGACCGGTGACGTGCCGCGCGATTCGTTCGTTCGCTGAAACAACGCCGTCTTTCAGGTCGTTCTGCTGGCCAGCCGAACGTACAGTCATCCAAGCCGATGATAAAGACAGAGGATCGCGTTGTGGCCGGGTGCTTAGCTTAGGTTAGGGTTCATCGAGGCTCTCCGGACGGCCGTGGGCTGGCCAACAAGGACATCATTATGTGTCCTTCGACGGAAAGGGGGCCAGAGAGCAGCCCCGGTTCGAGAGAGATTAGACCGCTCGATTTCTTCCCCTCTTTCTCTCTCTCTCCAGTTTCGAGATATCACTTTTTTGTCGCTCCGTTTCGCATTGGCGGAATCGCGGACACCTGCCCTGCCATCCAATTTCGTCGAAACGGGAATTGAGCCACTCCCGGATTCGAAATGGTCTCCGGGCCCCCGGTCGAGGGATACTTATCGTGGAACAGGGTGGATCAATTCAAAGTACGGAACCTGTCGTGACCAATTCCTGCGGATGGGATTCCCTTCACCATGTGAAATAGATACACCTCTGGCCCCCTTCTAACTCCTCGATCGACGCCCTTTTTCTCACTTAATTGGGAATAAATTGGATCCAATCTAATTCGAATTAAGGGACGTTTTTTTTCTGATGCAGCCGCCTTTTCTTCGAAAACGAGCCACGAGGCGCTGGATTTGTTCGTAACGTTGGCCCACCTTATGCTGATTGGGGACGCCAATAATGGAGTTATTCCCTGAAATTGATCTTCGTTCTTCAGCGTCTGCTTGGTTCTGTTGGCCGTTCTCGATAGGCTCGATGGCTCCACCGGCTCGGCTATCTTTGATGCATAGATTGGAGAGACGGGTTTTTGGTTTCTTTGCATTCTTTGGGTCTAGAAATACCGTGTATTCGGGAGCTGCTAATGTTCCCGTGGTGGTGTATGGCTGATAGGAATGTGCAAAGTCTTGATCTTTATGTGACCAATTAGTTATCGAATTCACACGCCATGTGGTGAGACGCATTCTTGAGGATGAATTTTTGTCACGTGATAGCAAAGGTTTAAACTCTAAATGGAGGGCTCTGGAGCCGATTAGCATAAGTTCTCAGTATAAAAATTGAGAAAATTGAGTCTTACCATTAGATCATTGTATAAAATATAATTTTTTTATATCGATTGCAAGGGACTTTCTTCAATCCTACACACAACTCATTCTAGTAAATTTGGATACCATAATATATTTTGTAGAATTTCTAGTTTTACTAATTTTAATAATTTTAGTTTTCTTTTCTACTTCAACCGTGTAATTAAACGCATGAACTAAATAAAACTATGTGCTTTTTGACTTGACAGATAAAGTTTACATTCTCTTTAACATAATTTTAACAATTCTTGTAGGGGAAATAATTCATTTCGGGTCTCATCTAATCTGTAATAAAAATGCGAAATGCATTGAGAGAAAATATTTCGAGATTATTTGCATATGTTCTCTTGCATAAATATGCTTCTTACATATTTATCGTGCATAAACATTCGAAGTCTACCTAGTATAACCTTTCCAATAAATCATTCCCAAACTAAAGATCGACGATCTATCACACAAAAATACGAATTATTCAATCCTACCGCATTCCCAAAAAATCTTCGACGATTCCGACTCCTTCCACCACAAGTAAACAATAAATAATCGATACTAAAAATCGAAATATTTTTTCGAGGCGACACTGGCAGGAGATTCGCGGTCCGCAACAAATCACGTTCCGCCTGAGCGGCGATCGTCCTTGGAAAATAAAACGTTCTCTTGACAAAGGGGCATCCCCTATCAAACGTGAATTTCCAGAGATCAAATCCAGATTTAGCTTCCATTTAATTCGTGGGCAGTTCAGATTAATCTGTCCCATAGAAACGCGCCGTTTTTCATTTCCACTCTGGGTCGTCCGAATGGCCGGCTCGCCGTGCCACCTGTGCATCCTTGAATCCGGTTTCAAAAAGATCCACGCAACATAGGAAGCAACCGAAAAAAAGGGGTGGGATAAAGGGGACCAAGGACCACAATGACCAGTGCAATACTACTCGGGCTATACTGCTCGGAGCTAGGACCACCGACGGGGCTCGTTTCCATGCCGGGAGTAGACGGTGTCTCGAATTGAAAACGGGTCCACGCGTTCCGAATTTAATTCATCTACAAATCCCGTGATTTACGAGCGCCGCCATGTGAAATCCAACCAGGCACATGTGTAGATCGTTGGTTGGCCAATCGAGAGAATCTTCAGCATTTTTGTTGTCGACTCGAGGCTCTGGTCGAGGACGTGACGGATCGATTGGACCCTCGAGTCGTGGGAACGCTCAATTGCAATCGGCGAAATGTAGGGTGAAGAGAGGGTGAACCATCACCTCTCTTCAAGCTGTTACGGTATCAGCGCTTGACGAGGTTCTTTTGTCGGGAAGGAGGTATCGAGTCTTTTATCGAAACTCTCTTTGGTCAGAGTGCTCTGTTCTGCATCCTAAGTTGCTGAATGGATGACTGTGGATAAGCTGATTTACGGTTCTTTTATTGGGGAACATTTTCTGGGTTTGGAACTTTGCAAAAATGCTGTGCCTATGATGCTGATAGTAGATAATTGTTTTCTTTTGTTGAAAAGCAGTTTTAAGGGTGAAAGCATCTTTTCAAAGCAATTTTGATTAATTTAATTAATATTATCGTAAATATTGGGAATAATTTGTACAAGTGCAGTTAAAATGGTGTTAGTAGTAGAACTGCTTTGTTTTATTGATGAAAGTTTGTAGGGGTGAAAACATTTTTTTAAAGCAATCTTGAGTAATTATATTATCGTAAATATTGCTAATAATTTGTACAAATGCAGTTAAAATGATGTTAGTAGTATAAGAATTGTTTTCTTTTATTGCAGAACGTTTTTAGGGGTGAGTACATCTTTTCAAAGCTATCTTGAGTATTCATATTATCGTAAATATTGGAAATAATTTTTACAAATGTAGTTAAAATGATACTAGTAATGGAACAATATTAATATTAATATTTTCTCTTGCTGAAAAACGGTTCTGGGTGTTAAAACATTATTTCAAAGCAATCTTGATTAGCCAGTCGAGTTTACCAATTAATCTTGAAGATCATATGTATGAGTAGACTGCAGAATTTATGGAATCATGAAAAAAGTGAGTAGGAGTAATTCAAAACATTAAAGACGACATTAGAAAACTATTAAACATATGAAAGAAAATAACATTCTATTTCACTAAAGTTTGTTGGAATTCAGGTAGAAATCAATTTTATAATCCAACCCGAAAATTTCCTGCAAAATTTATGTATCTATTCCCTTGTCAAATGATGGTTCATTTAACTTCGTATAAATTAATTAAGCGCATACGTCTCTCTGTTGGGTCATCAAATATTCCACCCTCACTTGTATATTTGATGTGGCATGAACCATTTGAAATTGTTATTATTTGTCTTTAATTATAACCATATAGATGTTCGCAATCGAAAACTTTGCCAATTAACGGGTAAAGCATCACCATTATTTCGCAGCTAATTATTATGCAAATAGGGGACGTGAAATTTCCGGTAATGGATCGTTTATACCGTTGATTGCATTGGCTTGTTAGTCAGTACGTTTTTTTAGATCGTATTGTGTTCGATGATTAATTCTGTTCACTTTCCATATTGAATTTTGTCGTAACCAAATTTTACCATATATGTTATACTTTTATTTTAGCAACGTGTCATAAAATCATTCTACGCGAATTTTAATGAGACGTTAGTATTCAATGTACGTCCTGAATATTTAGCTTTACATCTTCCTATTATGGATAGTAATAAAATTATCTGTGTAATAAGCAGATTGCGAATTTTTTAATAAAATTTGTCTGCAATCATTGCACTGCACTCGTTTGATAGCCTTAATAGATTAAAGATTATGCATGGATATTCTGAAATTTAAAAAACTTTTTACTGTATTAAATAATAAATGCATCAAATACTCTGCCTAAGTATCCTTTAACCGCTTGGCTACCACCGACGAGATATCTCGATAAAATTTTCGGACACTTTTTAATAAAAATAACTAATAAGTGCATTCAAATAAATGATTATGAAGAATTTTTGGGTAAAAACAGCGGATAAGTTCATTTCAACAAGAAGTAAGTAATCTTTTAATGAAAACGATGACAAATTTTGTTTAATAATATTAGGCTAGAAATGTTAAATGTTTCCCAAAAATTTTTAGATTAAAATAGTAAGTACATTTTCAAAAGGGATGAAATATGTAAAGACGAAATTTTTTTAATAAATGTGTCAGAATATAAAATTAAAAATACATCTACTGCCACATGAAATACACGTGTAGCGAATCTCGTTAACCCCTTGGCTACCACCGACGAGATATCTCGCACTTCGATGTTGTTCATGCAACGCTACGGACGAGATATCTCGCGAAGGAATGCCGTTTGTGCGACGCCAAGGACGAGATATCCCGCAAGTCTGTTTTTCTATGTTTACAGCAAAATGTCATTTGTAGAACAGTAGGGGCAATGTATTTCTTACCTGCGTGGAAGACGTTTTCAGTTTTCAGTTAGTACTTGGCAGGCATACAGTGCACTTGTACGTAGCGATAGCTCGACGAGTACGAAACCAAATAATCAGTGCTAGTGATAGTGACTACGAAGATATGCAATTATGTGTAAGTGATGATCATGTACCATTATCTGAAAGATGGCAGACGTTAGTGGAACAAAGAAAATGGAAAATTCAGATATGTACACCCATAAAAACGTGGTGTAAGTGTGTAAGAAAAATAACTTTCATAAAGAAACATGTAATTTTTGCAAAACTCTTGATGGTGCGTTGTGTGTGACTCCATGTTTTACGTTGTACCATGCACAAGAGTAAAAAACAATTATTTCTAATCACAGGAGAGAGTCTAATGAAATAGATTTTTGGCTGAACTGTACTTTAGAGGACCAAAAATTTTCAAGTTTTCTGTATGTGATGCTACACATTTTGACGAGAAAATGATAGACGTGTAAATTTTAGTAAACTAAATTCAAGTTTTAGTTACCGGAGTTCACTTGTTGAAAATCTGGGATCTGACATGGGGGCGTGGCCAATCTATATCGCTATCCAATATGGCGATTAAGAACTTGATTGTAACATTGTATTGCATTGCATTGATATCTTTTTTTGTGTTTTCGTTTAAAATGTTTGTAAGTATGGATGAAATTTTCAAATGGGCAGGCACAAATCCTGCAGAAGGAAAGTTTGCTGAAGGAGAGCGAATATTTAAGGCTGGACAAGTCACAAATTGCGGATGAAAATGGATGTGTGTCGTTTACAGCATTATACTATAGCATCGTGTACCTGTTCGTGCAAAGCAGGATTCGGAGAGAAATGCAAACATATTGTTGCTGTTTTGCTGCATTGCTATCAGTAAGTAAATGTAACCTAATTTAAATTGCATCAGTGGTTTTTTTTACTATTGTGGTTAAATATCTTTTTTATTTTTTTTACATAGCAATAAAATGGATATACTGTCGTGTACAGATAAGGAGTGTGAGTGGAAGAAGAAGCAAATCAATGTATTGGGGAATTACGATCCAACTCCTCTTTTGGAACATAAATGTTTCTCTTCTACATGTGCTCCAAAAAAATGTCTATTAAAACTAATAGAAGGAACAGCTACCCCTTCTTCAACAGCAGCCTCTTCTTCAACAGCAGCCTCTTCTTCAACAGCAGAGAGCGAAAAAGAAAAAATTGCTCTTTCTGCGAGGCAGAGAGATACTATTTTAAATATTATACATGCATACTAGTTCAATCTGCTCTAAATAAACACAGGTGATTATACATAAATTGTAAAAATTAAACTGAAATGTTTATTCAAATAAATATTTGAAATGCCATATAAATTATTTTTATAGGTTAGGACGACATGCACAATTTACTTTAAAAAGAAAATCTACAGAAAGTAGTCTTGAAGGTGAAATTATTGAATTGATTTTTAAGCATCAAGACAGTGATTTGATGAATTCGATAAAAGAAATATCTGTTTGTGAAATAGAAGAATGTTGTGCTAACATTATTAATAAGTTAAGCAAAAATATAAAAGATATTTGTTTCAAAAGCTAAGACTGGTACGCATTGTTATGTAATAAATAGGTTATGTTCACTGTAATTCCAACGATGATGAAAAACCATGACGTAGTCTATACAGTCACCGGTAAGAAGAAATGTTTTAAAAGTTTGGAATCGATTTCCGGATTTGTTTTAATTTCGAGAATAATTGTTATTCACTCACCTTCGCTATTTTACCATAAACTGCGCACAATAAAAACTTAATTGAACTTAGCACAATAAAATCATAATTTTATTATCCTCTGATGTATCACGATTTTGTAGCATTTTCTGCAAGCGGAAACGAGAATTGCATTGCTTCGAGGAATAAGATTTTTAGTTAATATTTTCTACATCTTAAACAAAAAATATTGTAACACCTTAGATTTGTGTACGAAGGTGAAACATAAATTCTATCTTTAAAAATATAGTAATACTAGGTGCTTCAAGTTATTTTTATGAATTTCTCAAAAATATGTTTCGTATCTGGAAACTGGATGGGGCACGGTAACTCGTAGCTTCGCCGAAGTTGCGATTCGCTCGCTTCCGGTATCGAAAAGTGGCCGCGATCGGCAGCCGCGAATTTGCATGGATATCGCCGATTAAGTAATCGCAATATGGGATGAATTAATGAAACGGAACAGCGAAATAAAACGAGAGGGGGATAACTTAATGACAGCCGAGCCCGGTTCTCACCGGCGCGACGCAGAATTTCACTTATACGCCCACAGTGATCGTTCCGCAGTATTCTGCACGGTTTCGCAACCGGCTGTATCGGAGACACGCCGATTCCGAGCCCGAAATTGAATCGACGATGATTTGCCTCGTTCCATGGAGAATTAAAGTCGGACAACAATTATCGAATCATTTACCCGCGCGAGTAAAGACGTCAATTACCATGGCGATCGTACCCGCAGGGTTTCATTAACTCCGGTGATCGTCATTCGCAGCCATCATTCCGCTCGCTCTGATTCCAAGGTTCCTTTTGCACACTCCTCCGCCAACAGAAGTCATCATTCCGGCTAACGGGGAACTCTGCCGCTGTACAACTTCATTGATTATGCAAAAGGCCCCGGCAAATTGGCCGTGCCTAACGCTTCCACCGAAACGAGGGTCAATTATATTCGGGTTAATTCGATGACTTGGACTTTCATCGGGCCAATGGTTCCTTGATGTGGTCGGGGAAGAATCGATCGTGAAAATGATTGCAGATCTGTGTAACACAGTTCGTGTTTTAAGAGACAGAAAATATGGCAGAATGTAGGTGGTAGTTATGATTAGACTATGGATTTTTATTTAAAATAAAAATCATCTGACTCGACTGTGAGAGAGGAGTAGCATAGTCTTTCTTCTTGTTTTATTTAACTACTATATTGTATGTCTAATGCTTTTAATGGGCTGAAGGTAATATACTGATATTTTTGATCTATTTGAAATTTAATCTATTCACTTTTATCATTAGAAAATTGGAAAAATGTTTAAGTAATTTAAGAATATTGTTGTATTGTTCTCAACTCAATACAATTAAAAAAAGAAATAAATGTCAACGTAATTCTCGAGTCTTGCAATTACTACAGACAATTTTTATTGTGCATAGGAAACTGCAGTCTGTTTATCATAGATGTATAAAATTCGTGGTTTAGTTATGATTGATAATATTCGATGATAATGGTCATTAGGCATGAATTTTCAAGGTAATCATAGATTATAATCAGTTACTTCAATTAATAATAACAATAATACAATAATCAAAATAACAATTAAACAAATAAAGGACAATGAAGTAATGTATTGTAAATTTTAATAAACCAGATACGATGAAATTAATGAACACTAAAATTTCTCCTTGATATAATGTACATATGTCGTACATGTAGTCTAAATAATTGTATCTGAAACGAATTAAACGACAGTCAAAACAACATACATTGTAACGTACGCTTAATCTATTAAAATTTGTTTTTTAATAAATACAATCATAATGTGAACACCAGGAATATTCACATATTAAATACAAAATTTGGACAAATACAAAAGAACTATATTCAAATGCAGTTATGATAAAGTACACAATAATCAAACTGTATCAAAGCAATTAAAAATTCAATTTTAATAAATACGATGACAAGATTTACCCTCGGCGTAAAGAACACATCATTGGAATAATTGTGGGTGAAGAAAAATAAAAGCCAATTGAATCAATATGCATAATAACCACCATCGAAACATCATTTTTAATAAATACACTCCCATTAATAAACACTAAGACTTTTACTTTCACCTTCGAAAACGATCCTCGTGTGCCGAGCATCTCGGAGCCCTCGTTCAAAGTATCGATCGTGGGTCCGTGCGAAAGGCTAACGAGTGAAATCGCTCAATTATTAATGCCATAACCGAGATTATGGCGCCGATAATTCGGGTCCATTAACGGGCGCACAGGCGGCGGCGCGTCGTGGCGGTTCGCAACGCGCCAAACCTGGAAGCCACCGCGAAATCGAAGGTTTGTTTCTGTCGAGGGGCCGTCCCGAAGCCGGTGGAGATTCACTTAAACCACGTATGGTGTGACTCTCCTTGTTATTGAAATTAACCGGCGTGTAATCGTTCCTTTGCCGAGCGCCTTAAACGGACGAGGAAGGACGCGCGAAATCCGCCATTTGTAGGACAGCGAGGCGTTACTCCTCGCGCTGCTCGGCAAGGTGCGAAACCCATATTTGGTGATGCTTCAATAAATCTGCGTCGATGGCTGAAATGAAACCGTCCTGTAATTTCACTGCTGCCTCTTCTCTCTCTTCCGGTTCAAGCTGCTGGCTTGGAACCCAGTGCTTCGGGCTCGGTAGCCACTGTCGCTGTTAATAAACTCGAACCGGGCACTGAAAACGTTCGGTCGCTCTTTATTTCATATTGACGGACGGCACATTTGGCGCACTTGTGCGCTCCAAGCAGGAATCCCACTTACAAACTTTGAAAACCCGATTTTTTAACACAGTGCCCATGTCTGAGGATTTTTTTAAGACAGCGGTGGACAAAAGGATTTGCATATTCTTTAAAATGGAACTTGTTTAAAATTGGACCAACCGACTTGAATGTTTCGAGATGTTAAAAGAATTATTAGTTGCAGCTTTATATAGAATTGTAATAATTAGTTGCTGGATATGAAATGTCTGATTTTTTACAGTACCATTAAACAGACGTAACTTTTTCTTAAATAAATCTTGTTCACCAAAGCAAGCACAGAAAGGTAAATAATAAACCTACAGAATATAATACGTAGTATTTCTTCATCAAAACGCTTCGTAACATTTGCATTTTAATATCGGACATTTTACATGCAGATATATAATTTTATGTAACTTTTTATTGTTTATTCCGAAAACCTCATTCATTGGAAACAGTACATGTTAAAGGATACATAATTACTTAAGTTGTAGAGCTGAGGATAACGAACTCATAATTTATAGGACATACTGTTTAACCTCTTAATATGAGAATTAACACTGAAACTACCAAGCATAAAAAGTGATTGACATGTATTGTTTTATAAAATTGACAAGATTGAGTTTATGTAGACTTTTTGCTATTTTTATTATAGTATATATTTGATTTAAGAAACATACTCAAATTATTTTCTACGAAAGAGTCTTCATAATTTTAAGAATTCTAAAATAGATAATCTGGGACAGATCAATTTGACCGGCGCTGGTAGGTTTAGTGATAAATAAACTTCGACGTAACCGTTAAGATACCATTTATTATAATAACTTATCATTTGTGTAAATTTAACAATACATTTTCGTACAAATTCAAAGCTAATATAAATAATAATGAAGTTTGACAGACTTCTAAGGTTTGACGCATTCTGTACTTTAAAAACTTTATTGCTTATATTAGCTATAAATATAAATACGATATGAATTCTAGATCATACTTCTACAAGTAGCCCGTCTTTGATACATGCAGAACAGTTTAAGTCTAACATAAACTTTCCCTAGACGGAATTAAAAACATAATAATAGTAATACACACATACTTCGAATTGAAGGCCATCGTACAAAAACCAGATAACTGCAGATTTTGAAAATTATTTAATTCTATTTTCGAACAATTTCCAATATTAGAAAAATATGTAAAACTTCAATAAGTACAATTTTACCGAAAGGTGGAGATTTAAAAACGATAGCCATGTTGAGTTGTTCCATCAAAACATCCAATTATTATTAACACTTTGATTGCCATCTCAGGCATATACGAGTGAAACAATTCATTGTCAATATTTAAAAATGACGTTCTGTCCGAATATATTCATTAGGATAAAAAATTAGGATTAAAATCGCTGCGATTCAAGTTTACAGTTTCGCTTTTATTATTATAAATTAATAAATTAATTTAACTAAGTGATGTTTCTTTGGAGTTGTGGCGTGGCAGTCAACGTGTAAATTTATACAGTCGGGGACAAAATTAAGTGCACATTCCTTAAAAACTAACTTTTTCAAAGTAGAACCAAATGACTTCAGTTTTTTTGGAGATGTCAGGATTCGTTTACTACATACTGCGTAAAAAAGAATTTGAAATGGATATTACTGAGAATTTCGGAGATAAAAAGTGAAGGTCACCTTTATTAACTTTTTATCTGCCTATAATAAAAATTTAAAATATGCATTTGCTAGATCGAAGTAATTTATATACTTGCCGAAAGTTTCATAAAAATCGGTTAAGGTTGTTATGAGCTATAAATAATAAAAAATGGCAAAAACAGTGAAAAACTGTGATGTTTTTTCTAAGCCACACAGTGATCATAGATCAATTTACAATTGATTTAAGCCACTATGTGGCTTGCTATCTTTCAACGCCAATGGCTCGTTTATGCGCCAATTTCGATGAAACGTTGTGGATGTACATAACTATTAGTTAGATCTACAAGAAGCATATTTTAAATTTTCATTATAGGCACACATAAAAAGTCAATGTAAAAGACTAAGTTTTTACACATTTCGCAGTAAAATAATTCGTCCAATATCTCAAGGAAGATCACGTCGTTTGTTAAAATTCTAAGAAAGTTATTAGCAGACTGCGGATCTTTCTGGAAAATAAAAGTTGCCAGCCTCAATTACGAAGAATAGGAATCAATTAAAGGGTTCTTTCTTCCATTAATAATTCCAATAAGTTAAGATAATAAGTCGATGATTTAATTTGCACGTACTCATTCTTGTCATAAACGCATAACGATCCGCAGTCTAGTTATTAGTTTTTGAAGTGTGTCCACTTAATTTTGTTCCCGACTGCACATACCGCAGATTTACATTTTATTTTTCCTTTCCACAAACTGAAAGCCAAGAACGAACATTTTCCTCAACACGTTCACTCTAACGAGCGGAAGCACTCTAGCGGAATGGCTTAAAGTTAGATCAGCGTGGTAACCTCGCACTTCCCAGCTCCCACAAAAGTTGTCCAATCAGCGCCGCAGCTTCGACAGGCCGAACGATCTCCAAAAACTCCGAAACCCTCGAAGTATCATTCACAAGACCGATCCATCCGGAAAGGCGTTTAACGTCAGATACGACAGCTTCCCTTTTCGCACCTAGCACCAGATACTTTTCGAGCTTGGTCGTTCTATGGTGCCGGGCACCACAATAAAACGATTTATCCCATAAAGAGGCCAGGGGATTGTGATCTGCGTTACGCGGGACCATTAAAGTCTCTCTTCCCCTTTAACGCCTTCTCGCTTTCTACTTTTATCGTTGCCTGTGCACGCGTCTGCGCTTGCTAGCAAATTAGCCAGCTGCTCGCAAGCATAACCCCCGAGATTATGACACCAGGAGCACGCGGGGGAGGTGTATCGAGACATCTGGCGACCTCCTATCGTTCCAGGGAAAGGATTTTCGTCGGTGGAACGCCGTAGGTGGTCCTCCTTCAACGTTTAACCACTTTGTTACACCCTCTACTTTCTGTAATCACGGAATCGTGCCCTCTCATCCGCACGGTCTCTTTGTTGTTGATGGTCCTCTCCGGAGCTGCAAGCAAAGGCGGGATAATTCATTATATGACAAAGGGGTTTCAATCATTAGATAGCCTAGAAAGCTCGTGATGTTTTAATTAGTGAAGGTAAACGGTATACAAAGTGGTTCATGTGATACCTTGTTTGGATAACTTGTTATTCTGGCATTTTATTACATTTTTTCCAACGGTCTACGAAGGTGTGTAGTTCTTCTTTTTATGAATCTTTTTGCTTCTACTGTGAAAAATGTCTTCCAATTTTTCTTAGACTTCTTGTCGATTTTTGAATTACCGATTGGTTGACTAGTTGAGGTAATATTCTGCAGTGGATTATTCACTTAGAAATGCCATCCTGTTCGAATGTATCGTGATAATTAGACTGCACACTGCATGCACTTGTCACAGCATTGACTAGCTCTAATTTGAAAAAATAGGAAGATTAAAATTAATTAAGAGTATATGCAGATATATTGTTTTCGACCCACTAAAATTATTGCAGAGAGAAAAGAATTGTTGCGTGTCTTCAATTTATTGCAACAGGTATAGAACATATTTATTTTGCAATACAGACCCGCAGTTTACTGATCATTGTTTAATATGGATTGGTGTAACTTTTTAAAGACTTTTCGTACCTCACCACATTTCTTATGTTATACAACAAAATTTATTTGCACTTACAAATTCAGAAGAAATGGATATTGTATAAAAACAGTCCATTTTCAAAGAACACTTAAGAATTAAATAAATTAATAATTGCTAGGTTGGTTCTCTTAGTTAAATAAGCAGTCATTTACGTTACCACATGTACGTTAATTTTTAATTATCAGGATGTGTGCACATGCAGTTTAGTAATGACACATCTTAGAAGTGCCACGGACTTTCTTGGTTACCAAGTAGACGAGGTATAATTTCAATATAATTGCATGATTTTCTATAAATGAAGCCGAAGTATCTACTGGATTTTTAAACAAGAACTGCTAAATGTTTCTTGTTTTAAAGAAACACAGGTATAGAAGCGTGTTTCTCGGTTTTTCCATAATTGTGCTATATTAAAAAGGAGTTTAAAAATCTTTTTAATAAAACTCTCAAAAGCAGTATTTCAATAATGATATTTTTGGGGAGAATTGTTGATTCAAGATTAAAATTGCTAGCTATTGAATAATTGATTTAGAAATCTTTAACTATGAATTGTACATGTTTAAAAATTGTTAAATAATCGCAGATAGGTTATGTGTTTACTTGATATTTAACAATCTACTAATTCTATTGGAATGGTTCCTTCTAAGAGTTGTATAGGTTCTCTTATGTATAATACCTGCTCCAAGTGTGAATACTAAACGGAGAGTACAATTCATTTTTTAATTGAATGCAGGCTTTATACATATTAACGTAGTCCCTATAAAAATAAATTTTATTTCGAAAGTTTTTCAAAATGTTGCTCATATTGAAAGCTGCAATGATTAAAATTGTCCAACAGGAACAGCAAATCATGTAGTCTATTTTAATGAATTGTTCATATGAATATGAAAAGGAACTTAATTAACATCTGCACCAAAATATTAATCCAATAAAATATAGTGTCCAAACATTATATGCAAGTACTTATTTGCTGCTTCGAATATTGTATGATAATTGTCTGTATAAATATCCATTAGTTTACATTGTAGTTACAGCAAATGTAAAAGTTTGTATTTTCCTAGTATTACTCGAACAAAATCGTACTCATTTCAGGCTGGAAGTGACGAGGATGCTCGCTCGTGAATTTCCTGCTTAATGACCCCCCGTTGATTCTGCATTTTTCCTAAATTAGCAGCCGCTTAATCAGCTGCAACTACACTAGTGGTGTACCATAGACCGATAACAGCTTAATGAATCGAGTAATTAACCGAGTCGGATAGAAGTACCGTCACTTTTTCGGCTGATAATGAGGCGAAAATGTAGGCGATATGCAGTCGATAAAGATTATGATTTTATAATGGTAATAAACTGTGCAGTCGGGCGCCATTAAATATGGTGTAAAATTGTAATTTTTAAAGGCGTCGTCGAGTTGAATAATATTCGAGCCTGGAGGCAGCAAAGAGGCGACAGAAGTTTGTAAAGCGTGGGCGCTCACGAGAAACATCTGTCGGTAGCGAATGGAAACTTGCATAAAGAAAAATTATAAACTGTTTTCACCTTTCTCAGTATTTCTCTTTTAATGATACAAAAGTATTCTCAATAAATATAACTGTATAAAAGCATATCAATTTTATATTCTGCAGAACTTGGAATTTGTGGGAGTTGCAAGTGGACATTGGCTTAACTGTAAATTGTAGCTCTGAATTAGGAAGAGATTAGAACAGAGATTATGCACTTTGTATATATGGACAATTTTACTCCCTAATATGCATACAGTTGTTTGAATATTTATAGAGCCTTTTTTAGTATGATTTGTATCTATTCTGAAAAGAAACAGGATTTATCTTGTAACCATACCTTTCATGTTTATTTCAGAAAAAATGACTAACTAAATTTTTATATATTATTATTTGAGACTCTTTATTGGATAATAATTGTATTTATTTTAAGATTATCCATTTTAAGACTAGAAGGTCTAGAATAAATTTCTAGCGTACCATCCTTTGCAACTCTAAGAAAAGAATTTTCTTATGTCTAAGATTTAATAAATAATTTGTTGTGAACTTAAGAAAATGCAGGGAGTTGTTCAACATGTGAGAAGAGGATGCGATGCAAGTAATAATAATTCAACTACCTTTGGGTCAAATTACGTTTTTTTGTCATTTTAAGCCTGTATTCATTCAAAATTCGTTTGAGCGTGTCAATCTCACGATCAGTAAAAATCGTAACTTTCGTTAACATTAACTCTTTAACTATTTACTTCCAAGAGAAGGGCAATCAACATTAATTTCTTAAAATCACATTTGAAATCAACTTGCAAAGTTTCAAATCCCTTAGATTGAAACACCCCGTACTTTTATAAAATCAATTTCTCACTCTGGAAAGTAAGTAATACCAGAATTACTGTTTTTAATTAATTGATTGTGTATTTTAGGCATTTATGAGAAAAATGGATGGATGCAATTTGAAACAGTAAAAATATGAAAAGAATTTAACACTATAACATATTTGATTGAATAAAATGATTCAAGAGAGAAATAAACTCTGATTTCTGTGTCGTGCAGATAATGCAAACATTTTCTATATTGCACAAAAATCCACAGTCTAGTAATTAACACGTTAAACACTATGCCAGTCCCTGGGGACTGGTGGTAACGAAATTATAAGACAATATATAATATATAATTCATATGATATTTCAACTTAAATAAAAAGTGAAATGTAAAGCGAGACAAAAATCACTGCGCGTTTGATCGTGTTAATAATGTACAATTCACGGACACATGAGTCTTGTGCAGCTTTTTGCGATTCTGGCTCACGGTACAACGATTCCTACGTTATTCCAACCTCTTTATCTTGAATAATTGCTGGAGAGTTGGAAAGGCACACGGTCAGAGAACTGTTCCTTTGTGAGCGACTGCCCCCTAACAAGGTATCAGCGAACATGGTCGAAAACGTAGGATCTCTGCTCTCGCCCCCTCC
Source organism: Sphecodes monilicornis (assembly GCA_913789915.3). Classification (NCBI taxonomy): domain Eukaryota; kingdom Metazoa; phylum Arthropoda; class Insecta; order Hymenoptera; family Halictidae; genus Sphecodes; species Sphecodes monilicornis. Next base: position 12,415,807 of record OU565297.1, on the reverse strand, counting down.
CTCCCCTCAACGGAAAGTTCATTCACAGAGGCATCATTCAGTGGGCAGTTTGGCCATTGGTAAAGTCACGTTCAGAAGCGGCGGGTTTCAACGGTGGAAGCATCGAGTTCCAGGAAAGTTCGCGGAACAATCCTGACCGGGCAGTCGATTGTCCAGTGAGGCGCGACTCGGAGCTAACCTGTAAACCCTTTCGCTGGGTTTCCGATCCATTGGAGGTGTAGCCGGTAGCTTGGTGGCTTCCGGGGTGGGGGAGGGGCACGGCACCATTCATGAACTCGTGGAAAGTACAATGGTCCGTCTAACTTGGCACGCCTATCCGCCGGCCGTGCGGTTATCTAGGCAAATCCTCGCTCGGAATACCAGTAGGTCTCATTGAGCGAAGCCACGGAGCAATTTCGTGGCAGCATTGACTGCGCTAAGGCGACACTTGGCTCGGTGAATTGGCAGGAAGCCCGCGCCGCTTAACTCCTCTTTGTATGAGATTATCACCGGCTACTTTCTCGGCCCTGCTACACCACCGGCCGACATCAACTGCGTTCACATTGTCGCCATCGGGACCCTTGACGATTCTTGAACGAGTCTTTCCCGCAAGATCGATCCGCTCACGCCGTCTCAAGTGGATCCTGCCATCGGCAGGTGATCGCTAACGCGGGGACCACTCGAATCCTGCAATGCCGAATTTCCTCGCCAATCCTGAGACGCATTCGACACGGACTGGCCAAATGGTCTCCATAGTTCGACAATTTCTTCCAGCTGACCCTTGACAGTGTATTATACACTCGAAGAACGAGTTCATTCAAAGCAGACTACAGAATTGACACGTTTCGTGTCGCATGAGTTGCATATGTCCACTTTTCAAGTTTTCTATTTCGAGCCATTTGAAATTTTCGCTGTTATGTTGTAGAGCAGTGGTGGGCACGGGTGGAGCCCCTCAAACGCCTGCTTCTCCCACCAACCTCTCTTTCATGCAGCGCGCACGTTTGTTGCGTACGCTGATGTCTCCTATCTTCGTTGCTTCATTGTACCGCGCTTGCTGGGAGGGGACAGAGGGCGCTACGGTGTTGATGGTTTTGCCTCAATTGAGGCAAAATTGCCCATCTCTGTTGTAGAGTAATCGCGGGCAGCGAGCAATGATGATCAGTATTATTGTTACAAAATCACACGTTTCAAGTTTTTAATATTTCTTGTTTACGTTTTACTAAATCGTTTGAACAACTTTCTTATGTGGGACTACATTGAAAATTTAAGAAACACGTTTTGTTGATCTACGTTGTAAATCGTTGGTTGAAAACAAAAGAGGATTACTATTTCGAAAACAGATAAAACGAACCAACATTCAAGAATTAATCAATTAATTCCCGTGATGTTTCCAAATCCCGTAAAACGACACCCAACAACTTGTCCAGGCCCTAAAGAAATGTCATCTGATCAGAAGTAGCGGCTCAGAATGAAGTAGCAAGAACGTCGCGCGTTCTTTATTAGCCTTCACCGGAGGATACCAAAAGATTCCCCAGATTAATTGCCGGGTAGTTCATAGGCGACCTGTTGATCGTAAAGTTTCCCTGATTTATGACATTCCTGGCCCATTCACCTGACGCAACGCTTCGAGGGGTCCAACGACGCGGCGCCGCGACGAAATCGATCAAACACCGGCAGGGACTTCCTGTTCCGTCTGAGGTTCGTTTGCTGATCGTTAGCATCACTTTTGAAACAGCCTAGGTCTGTTTACACAGGAGGACGCGGCGCGGGGCTCTAATGGACGACAAAGGCTTTGCCAGCCGGTGGCCATTTATCGCCGTGCTTTCTCGGTTAGCGCGTTTAACACCGTATCAACTGACCGCATAATCATCGTCGTATGAACTGGAATAATGACTGCCGCGAGAAAACGCGCCGCGCCGGGGCTAAGTGAATTAGTGGTGCGTGCCCTTATCCATTCTTTTTTTTTTTCCTTCTAGCCGAGAGTCTCGTTAAGCGCAGGCGTACTAATGGCATTCTCTTCGTTCAAGAACGTCGAGCACATTGCCTCGACGGCTATCGATTTTTACCAAGTTTTGTGGCCGAGGATTCTTCTACCACTATCGTTCTATCTCGATACTTGGACGCTTTCTCGCGCCTTTGACGTTTATCGTTGATTGAGCCAATTTTTGTTAACATTTTGTCTATGAAAATTAACCTCTTGGGGTACAATGACATTATGGTACAACTTGTGTTTTTTCATGTCTTTGTACACGTTGAAGTAAGATATTGTTTAATATTAACTGCAAATATTATCAGCGACATACGATAAATAACCCATTGACGTACAATGACGGCTCAGGTACATCGTGGGTTTTTTATGACATTCTATACACTGAAATAAAATATTGTTTAATATTAACTGCAAATATTAGCAGTGATCTATGATAATTAACTTCTTGACGTACAAAGACGTCTCATATACGTGGTGTGTTTCCTGTGATATTCTGTACTAAAATATTGTTAAAAATTAATTGCAAATATTACCAATGGCATGTTTATTATGATCTCAACATTTTAAAAATAGGTTGACTGATTAATGGGACTTTTATAAATTCAGTCTACTAGTTGATTTTCATTTTAAGGTGCAATATTAAATCGCAGAGCTACATGGTCACACTTCTGTCAAATCGCTTGTAGCACATTTTAAAACATTCGCAGCTTCTGACCTGTAAAGCTATTCAATTTTATCTCGCATCGTCGCGTCGCAAGAAAAATTATAGAGTCCACTGTCTATATTCGAGGACTTGATTCTTGAAATTTTCCAATATTTTTAGACACGATTAAGCCCCTTACCGTACCGTTTACTTTGCGGCTAGAGTGAATAGAACGTCTTTATCCTCAATAATGTCACAGAAGAGAAGAGAATCTTAATACTTTTATTACGGCTACATTTACGTCAATGCTTATATTGTTTGTAGAATAATAAAATTGGTACAGTAACCCCGCGATCTAAGTCCAACGGAACCTCGCGATCTATGTCCCTTGGTCTACTCCTTCCACTGCGGGGTATCCCCGGAAGGGCCGTGAATCTCGAGCTGCCTCGGTCGCCGAGAGCAGTGTGAACATGCCGCGTAATCTGAACCTGGATCGAGTATATCGGTGAGACCACTACTAATCCAATGACAAAACTTCTTAATTTTTTATTATTTTTTTATGGAACTTTCACCAACATATTCGTGGCATTTTTCTAATGAAAATGGTACCGAATATAATATAATTCCGATATATTTACTTGTGTAATGAACGATAGAAGGTTTTCATTGGCATTACATTGTACGGACACGCGGGCCTTTGAATTGTGCCCAGCGACTGCGACTCTCCGCGTTTCTTTCTTTCCCATAGGCTGTCCTTCTTTCCGTCCTAAACTTTCATCGTTTATTACACAAGTAAATATCAACGGAATTATATCATATTTAGTATCATTTTCATTAGAAGTAAAAAATAAAGAAGTTTTATTATTGTGACCTTGACAACATATTTCAAGGTCATCAAAATCGGTGAGGAGGACCAACTTGTATATAATTACCAAAAAATTTTATTTCATGTACAAAGGAAGGCAGAACATTCATATTCATTAGACTATGTTTCAAATCTTCATCACGAATCTGACTCGTTTAAATACGGAAAGGGGTTATGCATGTACTAGACAAAATGTATATTCACTTTCTCACCTACTATGTTATCGAAAAACATCTTACAAGAAAATAAATGCTAGATTGCAAAGGTAGATGATTCAATCTTTAAAATGAGTCTAGATAATTCTGTTTTACTGAGCTGCAAGCAGTTCTGGTATTAATAATATTTAAAAAATTTGAAGTATAGTGTTCAAATATTTTCTGGAGCTCCAATGTACCTTGTTCCGTTGTTTTTCAGCAACGTTAATGTAACAGCATCCCGTAATTCGATACTCGGAGATAAATCGAAGCGATCTCAGCGAATATTCGACTGGCGCGAAACGAGGGCCAATTACGCGTTAGTAATCGGCTTCTTCCGCACCCTCTCGTCAATAACAATCTCGCGATCGAGCTCGCACTTTTATTGGATATATTATCGCCTGTATATATCTGTTGCGCGGAGCACGGACGCCTTATCATAACGAACGCGCGCGTTGTCGGGCCGGATTAATCGATTTAACACGATTCCCCGAACTGGTGGCGGCTGTGTTAACGAGCCGTGTTGACCAGATAACATCGGACACGGTTTCTCGTCGCCGCTCACGAATTATAATTGGTCCGTAATTAATGACACCGTCGATATTGACAGGTGGACGGCGCGAGTGAACGTTCACGTGAACGAAGCCGCCGCTGCGCGAATTACGCGGGCCCCGCTGCGCCCATTGATCCCCTTTTCAGGCTCTGCTTATTTTCAGACTTAATTACCTCGGATGTTACAGCATAATCACCGATCTCCGAGCGTCTCCATCGATCTGAAGATATCGGGAGCAAGACTCTACCGGCAGCCGTCGTTTTCGAGCACGCACCTTTAAGAAATCATGCTGCGCAAGTTAACAATCTGAGAGAAACGTGACTATTTACGAATGTTTTCTGAGGAAGTTCATGGACTTCTTATTTTAACGAGTACCTCGTTTTAACTTGCATATATTGCGTAACATGTAGTTATTTATTTACTACGAAACCTTTAAAAAATGGCGGAATAACGACCTTTCTCACAGAAGATGTTTTTATTAAAGACGGTACGCGGTGAATATGACGTTAATAAATTTTTCCTGAATTAGCAAGAGAGAATACAGTTGAAAAAATCCTTCATTCATCGACTACAATAGATAAAATCGTATGTTAACAGAGTTGTCATAAATTTTTTATTTCATGCGATTCAACTATGAAAAATATTGAAATTCATCGTCACACCAGGTAGTGTTTTTAGGAAAACAACTTTTCGGAGAGAAACTGTTTTAAGATTTGGCAGTAGAAAAATTAGTACAAGTAGTACAATATATACACTTTTTACTCAGGTGCTTGTTAAAAAAGAAAGTGCACTCATTTTTCCAGAATAAATTTCTAAAATTCACGTTGTTTCAGCTAAAATGAATTGTCTCTTCGAAATTAAATTACTCAAATATGGTTGGATGAACATACTAATGCTTTTTACAGTTAATAGTAGATATAGTTACGGGTCATTTAAAAAAATATTGGACAAAATGTTGTAAATTGTCAAAGTTATGGAGCGACGAGCATAGCACTACAGAGCGTGTGGCTGTAGACCAGGGCTGGCTACAGTTGGGGTTCCTCAACCGCTTGATTCCCCCACCAACCTCTTTTTTATACAGCGCGCACGTTCGTCGCGTTCACTGATATCTCGTGTCTTCGTTGACCCACTGTACGGAGCTTGCTGGAAGGGAATAGTTAGCGCTACGGTGGGTACGGTTTTGCCTCAATTGAGGCAAAATTGCCCAGCTCTCTGCTGTAGACGGTGCTCTATCGAAGTTTCAGATTCGAAAATGCTGGGGGATCCAATTGTTTAAAGTCAAAATGATTTGGCTAGAATAATCTCTATATCCAAAGCTAGACTGGATTTTTGGTTAGGTAAATTCAGACAACAATTGCGAGAATTGTGTACAAAGCAATATTTTTTCCTATTTTTGTCGAAAAATTGATATTCAATAATTTATAAATCGTTTTGTAATGATTCAGTAGTGATTCAGTAGATTCTACATCTTCAGTTAAAATTTGAGTGTAAAATATTCATCCGTTCATTCCTAAAAATATAGTATCAAGATAAACATATTTAAAATCTCTAAAAATATTTTCTGTAGCCTCCGCGACTTTAGTTCAGTGTTTTCTTTCAATTTTTCTTAAAGTGTTCACAAAGAATTGTGTTTTCAAAGTTAAAAATAAAAAACTGATTTTTGATTAACTGATCTTCAGTTGAAATTTGAGTGAAAAATATTCATCCGTTCATTCCTAAAAATATAGTATCAAGATAAACATATTTAAAATCTCTAAAAATATTTTCTGTAGCCTCCGCGACTTTAGTTCAGTGTTTTCCTTCAATTTTTCTTAAAGTGTTCAGAAAGAATTGTGTTTTAAAAGTTAAAAATAAGAAACTGATTTTTGATTAACTGATCTTCAGTTGAAATTTGAGTGAAAAATATTCATCCGTTCATTCCTAAAAATATAGTATCAAGATAAACATATTTGAAATCTGTAAAAATGTTTTCTGTAGCCTTTGCGACTTTAGTTCAGTGTTTTCCTTCAATTTTTCTTAAAGTGTTCAGAAAGAATTGTGTTTTCAAAGTTAAAAATAAGAAACTGATTTTTGAAAGTTTCAGTACAGCAGTACTGCATTAAAAATGGCGTCTCTGTTTCGTGTTTCGTCGATCGAAATTATTCAGGAAATTATACGAACAGGAGAGTGATGAGCAAGCACAGGTGAAACGAAACTGCTGGTAAAAGGAATTCCGCACTTTCCGGGTTTTATGGCTTCCGTTTAATGTACAGCCGATTCTGAGGCTTTAATTGGACACTCTCCTCGATCGCGATCAACGATTCCTGGCGGACCTTCGTGTTGTTTGTGCCCGTGCTAGCACGCGCTTGCTTTATCGGAATTAACTTTGTTGGATCGAATTTTGATTGAATTTTTTTGCCTTCTCTCGGGCCCAGGAAACGTAATTTCCGTTGTCTATTTATATATTAATTATCTGTATATTTATGGCCTCCAAAATATTTGGAAATTGAGGGTATAAATTGAGCGTAATATCTTGCTCAATTCAATTCATTTTTGAACGAATTTCCTGAAAAGTTTCCACATAAACGCTGAAACGGTGAATCATGAACGTACCAACAATTTGGAGTCGGAAATTATCGAATTCGTTCTAAATATTCTATTTATATGTAAGTACGTATACCTCACAGTCTATGTGCCTAGCTATTAAAAATGTTTATCGATAATCATAGCTTAATAATAGTGTGAATGTATATTTAAATTATTAGAACAAAAATCTCGAGAATAAATTTTTTTTAAATACATTCGAAATATCCCTTTTATATATGAGTGCGTTTACACAGTGATGGGAACGCTGTAGGCACTGGGCGAAAATACTACCACCACTCTGACGTACTATGTTCCCCTACTTTGCTTCCACCGCGCACGAGCTACACACAAGCTTACCTCTACTCTACACGGACAGAGTAGAGGTACGCTTGTGTGTAGAGTAGTGGCACGCTTGCGTGTAGAGTAGAGGTACGATTGTGTGTAGCGTTTGCACGGTAGAAGCAAAGTAGGGGAAGGCAGTACGTCAGAGTGGTGGTAGTATTTTCGCCAAGCGCCTACGGAGTTCCCATCACTGCGTTTACATACAATAGTCTTTAAAAATGTTTATCAATGACCACAGTTTAGAGAAAAAATTGTAATAGCTTGCCTACTTTGATCAATTCTAAATTTGTTTGTCAAACTGTTTTAGAAACAAATTCCTCTAGTAGTTCAGCAATATGTAAACGTATATTTAAATTATTAAGACATAAATCTTGAGAATAAAATTTTTTTTGATACGTTCAAAATATCCCGTTTATATGCGAGTGCGTTTACATACAATAGTCTTTAAAAATGTTTATCAATGACCACAGTTTGGAGAAAAAATTGTAATAGCTTTTATTAGTCCCTGAATTAATTCCTTTCAAGAATGAATTCTTTTTTTAATGGAAGAACTACAAAAATGATCAAATTCATAGAACTCAAGGTCTAAATTTGACTGGCTTGTAATATTAGCAGTACGCATGCTTGTAAACGCAGTTCAATGAAAAATTTAATTATTTAAAATTCTTCATCCGAAATGAAGACTAACTAAGTATACCTTTAAAGCATCTACGAAATGCACGCAACACTGTAACTCTAGCTTAATGTAAAGATTACTATCCTGCGGCGGATTCGTGAAGAGACATGAATTTTTGAAGGGAGATATTGGTTTGGATAATGAAACTACACGCTCGATTTGTTCGTATCATAATACTTATTATTCACTAATGATACTTATCCAATGGCGTTGTGTTTCTGTTCATAAAAATGCACGTGTATGACTGTGGCGTGTTTTCGATCGTCGTCGTGTCTCCGTGTATATGGCGGGCTAAAAATCATAATGGCGTAAGTCACATACATAGTATACCGAGTAAAATAATATTTTGCGTGTGTTGTTTTAAAAAAATCCGTATACGCATATTGTGGTTTGAAAAAACACATTTATACGTTCAGGAAACTATAAAAAGTAACTATAACTGAAAATTGAATCACGAAACAAAATATTGTGTAATTTACAAGCGATTTAACCAATTAAGATTGACTAATACCGATGTGACTCCGATAAATATTCGAACACTCTAAAAAAACGTGAACTATTTCAATATTAGACCCTACGACTTGGCCATTTTTTGAAAAGTTAGAACAATTAGTTTACTATATGACGGGAAAGAAATATTTTGAAAAAATTGCAATTGGTCAGAATTTCAGAGAAAATACTAAAAGTTGTATTTTGCAACGTTTTTTTATGTGGGCCTATATTGAAAATTTAAAAAATACGTTTTGCATATCTGATGGTGGACTTTTACCACTATGATCGAAAATGGTTCGTTCGATTCGTTCAGTGACAAAAGAATTAGCTGCCATTTTTCGGCAGAGGATGAAGTTCTGCATCAATTAACGTTCCCGGTAAATAAATGATGCCTTTAAGATTCAAACAACAGTATTAGCACAAATCTTCTGAATTTGAACTTACACCACTATGATTCTCAGTCTGCCATATATCCATGTATATGTATATGTGTTCATGTGTGAGATGCAGTTGTCGAACAATCGATCGATACAAATGGCTCGAACGCTCGGGTTCCGGGCCTAGAATATGCGCAAGTAAAAATGAATTTCACGAAGAGAAGGACGGGAATTATATCGATACGATCGTGTCTCGTTCGTTTCGATTCACTTGGCGATCGAACCGAAGAAGAAGGGCGTTTCATTTAAAAAATCGAACGTATATGTATGTACAACGATTACAATGCGGTCCGACTTTTCCGATACAACAGTTTTACAAAAACCTATTATTATAACCGGCGTATAACATTCAACAAACACAGCCCTCGAGTGAAAACTTAATTAATCGATCGTCTAAACGAAGATCGTCCGATCTCGTCGAGACGAGAGAGAGAGAGAGAGCGAGAGTGAGAGAGAAAGAGAGATAAACCCGACAAACATGTTTTCCGTGCGATTCCCACAAACATACTTAAAATACGTTAACGTAGCCGTATCTACTAATACGATTTTCCCCCCTAAGGGCGCTTAAAATGTACGTTCCGCGACGTGAGCGTGACACTACCGTTTGTGGAAAGGTAAACCGTGACAAACAAACGTACTTTCAACGATCTCCGCCGCAAGCATCTCTAGATGGAGCAGCAGCTAGCTCTAAAATTTCACTCGCACCTTTGCAGTTGAATCGGCCCTTTTGATTTTATTCGATTTAACTTACCGCGCTGAAAATTCGTTTTCGAGCCGGAAAGTCTTTTAAAGGAAGTGTGTAGAATGACTTGTCCAGCGAATGAACACAAATAAACGAAAAAATCATATTTATGATGACCACTTTACGTTGAAATTTATACAATAATTCGGTAATTATTTACAAGTTCGACCTCCCCACCGATTTTGATGACCTTGAAATATGTTAAGGTCATCATTCTGAACAAATTTTCCTTATACATGTTACCGCTGCTCGGTTTTGGTTTTCGAGATATTCGCAAAAAACTATTGCTAATACAGTATTGAGTTTTCCGTATTCTTGCACGCTCCGTGGCAACGTAAGCCTGTTCCGGCGCAGCGTCTGTTTACTTTTTTTTTGTAAACATACTTTGGAGATGAGAGAGAAAACAGGGTCTCACTCTGGCCATACATATATGAGGTGAGCTTTCAATTTTGAAAGACTACTCTCGATTGTCGTATGCGTGGTCGGGCCGGCCTGACGGCCGGACCGCTCTGCCCCCTCCGCGACCTAACCATAACTCATTCTATTCGCAAGTTTTGCATTCTTCCTGTCATCCAGAGTTTGATCTAGTAATGGAAAAATCATGTCAATAGAATGAGTTGTGGTCAGGTCGTGGAGGGGGCGGAGAGCGCCGGCCGTCAACATAACATTTGTAAGAAGCAGAATACGTTACGAACGACGTTGAGCGATCGCCTATGCTGATATACGAAAATCCAAGAGAGAAAATTCAATACAGTATTAGCAATAGTTTTTTGCGAATATCTCGAAAACTAAAACCGAGCGGCGGTAACACGTATAGGGAAAAGTTGTTCAGAGCGATGACCTTTACAACATATTTCAAGGTTATCAAAATCGGTGAGGAGGACCTACTTGTAAATAATTACCAATAATTCTAGTGTTAGTTCACAGATATTTCACTAAACAGATCTCGTTTTTTATAACCCATTTGACACTGTATTCATTTATTCAGCAGTTCCAGCGGCATCCCACGTATTCAAAGTAAGTATTGTTATCGTGAGATCAACAATTGGTATTTTTCATTCGTAACGAACTCTATTCATTCATTAGAAATTGATGTTAATCCTTTGCCTAATTTTTAAGATAAACAATGAACATCAAATATACTTCATTTCTTATAAAAATTTCTTATAGAAAATTCTTATAGAAATAGAAATTTTCCTTTTTGTAGAAATAGTAGTCAGGCAATTAAATAATGTTGCTTTTAATAGACATGCAGCTCAATTATTCATTTATTGGACAGGACACACTGGGTAGTGTGAAACGATTTGTACTTATCCATATACTAACGAAGGTAAATTATTTTATCCGTGCAGCTTATAGAGATTGTTATTATGCGAGACGATATTATCGTTAATTTAACTACAGTTTTTGCCACTGTATTGGTATTGATAATTGATTAATACATTTAGCCGATTCTAATATTTAATACGAAGGAAGACATTAATTTATTCTTAAGTTGATCATGAATTTGAATTTGAATGTGTTGCATCGATTCTGAAAGAGATATTCAAGTTCCAATTAACATCTTGGTTGCTAAACAACCATCCTAAGCTTGACGATTGCTCTGATTTATGCGAATATGCTCTGACAAAAAATTGAATTTAACACTGAACCTACCACGATTAAATAACCAATTTTTTAACTCAAAGTTATCAGAATGATAAAGACGGTTCATTAAGAAATGAATAAATTCTTTTACTCAAGCATATAGTACATTAAAACCCGCGCAACATTAAAATAAACTCAATTTCATATGACAACATAGTCAGTTGTAGTGATCGGTAAGTTTAGTGTTAATTAATTCAAGACAAACAATTTTGTTAAATACGTGTGTTCGATGTGTCAGTCAACGTGTAAAGGAAATATTAGAAGGAAGTGATCTTTGTGGCTTTAGCCTTAATATCGAGGAAAACTGAATAAACTAGAATTTATATGAAGAATCTTTTCAATTGCATGAAAGATGCTGATCAGTCTTAATTGTTGCTGCCGCACACGAGACATGTCCTGATTGATCAAATTCGTTAGTTGAATAAACAGGTGCCATTTTCCTTACCCCATTCGGCGCCATGTTGAAAAGATTGTCTCATCGATGGATATACAAAAATGTGGTAAAATTAGATCCTGGGCGCGTCGCACCAGTATCATTCCACAGATTTATTTCGTATTATAGTGGAACATATTCGAATTGCACAAGCCAATTTTCACGAAACTTATGTAAAGAGACAGGTCTTAGGAAGACATTCAACGCGTATGGTTTTTAATTTAAAATTAAAGTTGGGTGTTAGAGCCTCACTTTGTGAGATATCTCAAACACTTAGCAATTCGCAGATTTTATACATTTATGATAGAAAAAGGAGAGATACAATTTAACATCACATAAAGACTAAAAGAATTTATGAATATTAATGTATTATTGTCAGACTATTGAAATTATTAAAGCAAGAAAGACATTTCTACTTAGCTCCTGTCTCTTGCAATTGATGCAGACAATTGTTACTTTGCATACTGATTCACAGTCTAATAGTTATTGTTAAATGGCAGGAAACCAACAATTCTAGAAACACACTTTAGTTTATATGAATATGTACTAACAAATAGTAAGAAAAGCTCCAAAAAATCCAAATCTTTAACACAATATTTGAATAAATTTCCCATGTCAATTTCTGAGACAATGTTTATTTTTCATAAAGATCCACAGTCTAATAATTATTGTTAAATGGCAGGAAACCAACAATTCCAGAAACACACTTAAGTTTACAGGAATATGTATACTAACAAATAATAAGAAAACCTCCAAAAAATCTAAATTTTCAATACAATATTTTAACAAATTTCTAAACTTATCCTGAAAGATTGAATTCCCCATTGGAAGACACATTCCTATCTTCAACGCCCAACTTGGAGGGCTGTTCTCAACCCTTCAGTATAAATGATGACCGATAAAAAACTACGTGTCACATTTAAACAATATTAGTTTAAAACCTGTCTTCTACACAAGTTCCAACAGAATCGACTAGTGTAACTCTAACACACCTGGTCCATTCACTTCAGATCAGCACTCCGAGCGGCTCCAAACCTAAGCACATGCATCAACAGAAAGGAACCCGCTCCACTAACAAAATACGCTGTCGCACAAGTAACAACCATCAGCAAGACAGCGAACCACAATGAAAGAAACAAAACCCCTCCATTCCTCTATCGATTGCAACTGCAAAGGTCGCAAATCTCGATCCGCATCGTGATACACAACACCGACACCGAACAAACGCCTCTTGATCTAGACGACGAGCAGCTACCGGCTCACATCGCGTCCAAAAACCCCTCGATTAATGACCCCGTGGTTTCCGGGTACACCGATACTTGCATGGAAAAAGACTGATTCATGAAAAAAGCGCGACACACGCGGTACAATGCGCATCGACTTTCTGGGACAACGATTATAACTATCGTATATGGTGTATACTCGCCTAAAATCGATTGATATCGGTAAATGACTTAATAAATTCCGTTAATATCACAACACAATTACATTCCCATCGCTCACTTGATCTCGTACGCGCCTAGGTTGCCCTTGCGTCTCCTGTAGACAGCCGGTTGATGTTGCTGCTGCTGTTGCTCGTTAGTCTGATTCCCTTGGTCGATCGATCGCTTCACGTTCGCCCGGTACTCGTCCTCGTACGCGTTCAGATACAAGTTCTTTAGAAATATTTGATTATCCAGCTCGGAGAGTGGCAGGAATCGTTTCGAACGACTCTGCTGCTGCGCCTCGAGCTCTTTGAAAGTGAACTGCCTTGTTTTCTCGTCGTCGTAGGCCTTCCTCGACCGCTTCAAACTCCTGCGAACCCTCATGGACCCTCCCTTCCTCATCGAAAAAACGTTCAGGCCCAACAATCTTCTCTTCTGACGCGTTGGACCCATGTCCTCCGAAGCGTTTCGTATCCGCTTGCTCCGGTGCTTCGGCGCACCCTCTTTGCTAGGGATCTCGTTATCCAGCGTCAAGGATTCATTCGCAGACACTGTCGAGGATCGATTCTCGTGGCTCTCGATCTCTCTGGGTGTTGGCAAAGTGGTTGTGCTGGTCGTGGGCGTCGTCGACGTGCTAGTCGTGGTCGACGTCGACGTACTGGACGCTGTCGAAGTGCTCGTGGACGACGAGGCAGCTATCGTCGTCGTCGCAGTCGTCGTCTCCGTCGCGTCCTCGCTGCTGTTTAGTTTCGCCTCTATGATATGTTTGAAGAAACCGTACATCTCGCCGACAGTGAACGTGCTGCCGTTCCTCACTGTGAACTTGTCGATATTCATCTTCTTGATCAGCTCCTCCGTCGCGTTTCTGGCTTCCAACATCGACAACTTTTCAGTCAAATAGCTGTTTACGAACTCGTAGAAGCCTTTGTAGTAATTCTTCCTGTGCTTCTTCTTGTCTTTCGATTTCTTTGATTTGTCACCGTGAGCCTGTCCCTTCTTATGAGAGTCCTTGCGTCCCTTCTCGTTCCATCGCGTCGATTTATTGTAGAACCGCATGATCTTCTCGAACTTCCGTTTCAGCTTCATGAACTCGCGCTGGTTTCGCACTTCGAAGTCTGAACGACCTTTCGAGTTGTTGCGACGAGCCTCGGAGAGGTCCACGTGAAAGAAGTTCTTGCTCATGGCGTTCAGGAGATCATGCATACTGCCGTTCGCCGAATTGTTTGATTGTCTAGCGTCGATGCGTTCCAGCTTCCTGTAGGCGATCTCCAGGAAATCGATCATCTTCTCCTCGCGCAGCTTAGTTCGGTTAGCGTGGTTCGCGTGCTTCTTCCAGGATGTTGCTTCCGTGGAGTTGTCGTGGGGCTGCGTGGAGTTGATCGTTTTCTCAGGCTTGTGCTTCCCGTGATCCTTGCCCTGGTTCAGCTCGAGACGCAACAGCTTCTTGCCGATCTTGCGGGCGAACTCGATGAATTTTCTGGAGAAGATTATCGGGAGAATTGTTATTATAGTCCGTGATCGATCAACGGACGTGCTCTATGATTTATTAGATTGGGCTACAAGTCCTTAACAATGCCGAGGCGGCCATTGAAGGCGGCAAAGGAAACAATTACATTGTATAACTTTAGGAACCGTCCATTTCAAGGACGTACAACATTTTTGAGACATCCCGTATATACAGAGTGATTTTGATTGAAAATTAATAAAATTTGAGTAACTAATTCGAGTACGCTCTATCAAATGGTGGTAGTTGCAATTTCCGGTACTAACCGGATATAAGAGTTTTAAACCGGAAGTCGTTATTTTCAATGGGACATTGTATTCTTTATTGCATATGCGAATTGTACGCAGAAAAAATATAAAAGTTTTGTCTCAAACATTTTTTTATATATTTTCTATATGTAAAAACCGTATTTATAAATACTTAAGTTTTGTTAAAAACAAATCTTTGTAAATAAATAAAAAAAAAACAAATCTGATTACTGCCCGTTGGCTCCTGTTGAAATTCTGAACATATCAAAATCAAGCGTGGAAAATTTTTGTCGCACGGACTTATGGCCAATCCAATAATTGCAATTCTAGGACGTGAATGTTAAAAATAAAATTAAACTGAAAAATATTAACACTAGGTTTACGGAGCACTAAGAGTGACTATTTTACATTACTTTATCAAAATAACAAGAATCTGTTTATCTAAATTTTTAGCCATTATTTTTATAATATATATCCAAAGCAATAGATTTGTTGTATAATTCCTCTGGAATGCATCTTCGCAATCTCAATAATCGTAAATTAGAAATATTTGAATCCGTCATTTTGACGGGTCTTGTAAATCTAGTGTTAATATATCAGTATGTGACAAAGTTACCAGAGCAACAGGGAGTTAATTGTTTGCACATAATATACGCATTCGCGAAGAGAGATCTACCAATTAATTTGTCCACCTAATAAAGTAAAGTGCACTAAAGTAGAACCACGATTATCCGAACTAAACAGGGAAACATGACTGTTCGAATAGTAGACCAGTTACTTAGCTAATTAGTGCGGTAAATATACTCAGTGCAATGAATGCTGTTGCAAATGGATTGCCATAGATTGCGCTCATTTGAGCATTGGGGTACTAAAGAATTCAGACATCGGAGGTTCGGATAATCGAGTTCCGACTATATTTACAATTCGAAACAATATCCCATCTCTGGAGCTTACCTGCATCTCATGGTGAGATCCTTATCACTGATTGACCTTCTTTTCCTGCTCCACCGCAGCCTGGGATGCTGACCAGGTATACACTTAGGCAGTTCCTTAGGGCTCCACTTTCCTCCAACACAAGTAGCTCCTGTAGGTCCTTCGTCCAGCACATATCCCTTATCACAGTCGTACATAATCTGCTTGTTGTTCACAACCTTCTTCACATAGGGTCTATAATCATAAACCCCCATATTCCCAACCAGGAAGACTTTGCCATTTTCAATGCTCCCGGGGAATGGACAGAATACTTGAATACAGTGAGGAGTGTCCCCTGTCCAATTTCCATACTGACACTCAAGCGACAAGGAATCGTTCATGGGTCCCCCACCCATAATTTGAAAACCGTCTTTGCACCTGAAAGCCGCTCTCATCCCATGATCCGTCTTCGGTGCTATCACCATACCATTTTTCGGCGCTTTTGGCATTTGCTTGCACCTAGCAGGCGAACAACTGGGCACTATCGACCAGGTGCCATTGTTGCAAACCACCGGCGTGCTGTTCAATGCGAATTCATAGTTCTGCACGCAGGAGACCAGCAATCGCTCCCCGTGCTCCACGACGGTGACGTTGTTGATGTGATCCTTCTCGTGGCTGGCCACCGTGATGTTACCGTTTTCAATTTGCGGCACCACACATGGGGCCAGACACTGCGGCAATGGGTAGCGCCATTTTCCGTCGGACAGGCAGACGGACGAGGCATTTCCCTCGAGCTTCATGTGGTCGTTGCACCGGAAAATTATGCTCGCGCCAAGCCCCATACCTGTCGCCCAAAGAATTCCGTGGGATTAGCAAGCTAGCCGCTCAACACTTTCCATCGAGCAATTATCGGATCGCTTCTGTGGAATTTGTGCAAAACGGTGGCGTAGAATACTTATGTGTCAATTCAGTAAATTTTTCATTGACTCTGGATAGGTATTAGGTCGTCCCGTGTCGTTTTCGATTAATACGCAGAATGCAAATACAGAATTGCTTCTGACAAAGCTGAATCGCATGGTTAACTAAGAGGAAGTTTGAGAAAAATGAAATATTAACACTAGGCTTACGGAGCACTAAAATTTATTAGTTTACATTGCTTTATAAAACTAATAAAATTGTATTTACCTGGATCTTCAGCGATTTTTATTGAAATATGTACACAAAAAAATAAATCTATTTAATAATTCCTCACGAATGCCTCCTTACACTCTTAATAATCGTAAAGTAAAAATGTTTGAATCTGTCATTTTGACGGGCAACGTAAATCTAGTGTTAAAGAACGGATGATCGCATTGTTTGCGTGTGCTCGTTTTACCTAACAATATTAAACGTGTGTATTGCGATTGATACTTTTGGGATAGTTTAGTAATAGTATGTTCTATGTATTAATTTGTTAATCATTCAGGGGCGACGCCTGTGCATCGTACTATCTCTAAAGTATTTCAAAATCGATTACAGGAGATCAGATTATCATTTGTGATACAATTTCAAGTATTATTGTAGAATTTTTAGTATTTGAGGACAGCCATGTAAAATATGAAAATGTCTAGCAAATTATGGTAACATCTGTAAAATGGTGTAACAGTGGCTCTTCAAAAAGAAAATGGTAATTGACAATCTTAGTTTATTATTGCGCTTCATCTTTCTCATTTTTAAAGAACGAATTTATAAAGCTAATTGTTTTCCTTTCTAGCGTATTGATTTTTTACTATTGTGCCAATTTAACATCAAAGAGGAAGTTAGGTTAGAGAAATAAGGCTGTGTTAGGGATAAAATGAATCGCGGCTGTAATATCGATAGCTGTACTATATAACATGCATTCACTTATTTTTATTTGTCTTTGTAAATATTGTAGTGTATTGAATGTTTTGGATAAAAATTATTGCAATAAAGTTAGTGGTAATCTGGAGGATTAATTGATCGATAATGTAACAATTTCGACTGAAGAGATTACCCGGTATTGCCGCGAACAAAATGCTGTCACAGTAAGAGGATTTTATATAGCGGTTTATTTTTATATAACGCAATTTATTTATAACGAAGAATTTTTTTAATCTTCCAACTTACCAGCCTCGATATTCTCAATCCAGCCGTTATAGAGAACGCCAGGTGAACCGCAATTAATTTCCTGGCAAATGGGCATCTTTCCAGTCCATTTTCTGTCAGCGCCGCAACGTCTCGTCCCTGCACCTACCACCGTGTAGCCGTAGTCGCATTCGTAATGCACTATGGAATTGTATGCATACGAGGTGTAGACCGCCTTCCCTTTTACAGGGTTCTCTGGTATAGGGCATTGCACCGTGGTAACCTGTACAACGAAAACGTTTCCACGCTCGATTCCATGGAAAATGGGTGACATGGGGTTGGGGGATGTTAGAACAACTCATAATTAATTTTATTAGGTTGCTGCATACGAATTGCCCGACTCACAACAGTAACTTTAAACAAACATGACTTTTCTCGAAACAAAACTTATTTATTAATGGAAACTCTATTGTAATCATCAGACTGCAGATCTTATTGCGAAATAAAAATTGTCTGCATCAATTACAAGAAATGGAAGATACATAAAAAATGATTTCTTCTCTTAATATTTTTGATAGATTGTAAATAATGTATTAATAATATTAAATTCATCTGATGTTTCTTCTATTGCGAGTTTCACCTACTCATTTTTACTATGAACGTATAAAATTCGCAGTCTAGTAATCATCATATTCTGTCACCAAATCACAAGTGTTTCGATTATACAGGGTGTTCACGCTATTACTAGCCAGCGTTTTTCTTGCAAATCATAAATATTAGAAAGAAATGATAGAGGGAAAAGTAATACTGTTTTTTATAAGTAACATAATGGCGTATGAAATTTTCTTGTTTTTGCGCTATTTTCTTAGAAATAAAGGTGACCTTCAATTTTTGAAATGAAATGCTGTATATTTTTTTGTATCATGTGAAAGCGTGTGTCAAGACAAATTCATTCGTATACAATACAATGACCTTCAAGGTCGTACAAGGTCATACAAGGTCAGAAATGGCAGGAAAATTTTGAATATTTCGTACGTAATATTTTACAAAGGTATCGTTCACGATGTACAACGCAAGGAAATGTAAACGTCTTGCAAAGGAAACTAACGAAGTCATGTGCTACAATATTTCGGACAACGTTAGAAGAAGCTAACAAGAATGTAATTATTAGAGCCGAAATATGCAGTCTTGCACAAGGAAGTTATATTGAACATTTACTACAGCCTCGTCAATAAAGTATACTTGTAAACGCATTAGTACGAAATATTCAAAATGTTTCTTCCATTTCTGACCTTGTATGACCTTGAAGGTCATTGTGTCGTACACGCATGAATTTGTCTTGACATACGCTTTCATATGGTATGAACAAATATACAGCATTCCATTTACAAAAATTGGAGGTCACCGACATTTCTATGAAAATAGTGCAAATACAAAAAAATTACATATGTCATTACGTCGCTTGGAGAATACAGTATTACTTTTTCCTCTTTCATTTTTTTCTAATATTTACTATTTGCAAGAAAAACGCTGGTTAGTAATAGCGTGAACACTCTGTATAATAGAACAGCGGAAACTAGATTTTTTGGTTGTTCACGTTCTTCATTTATGAGACTGTCGTCTCTATTTTTTAACCTTTTCAATCATTAGCTAACATCAATTAAACATCAAACAACGTTGTCGTCAATATATTTATTTTCTCAATCACATAAAATAAATACACGACGATCACATTGGTTGATATTGAAATGAACTTAATTGAGAAACAAAGTTGGATTTGTTAATAGAAATTGATGATGGGACTTAGAAGATCAGCTTCGTATTTTCAAATGATAAATGATAAATAGACTGCGGATGTTTATGCAATTTGCAATTTTTGCAGACGAATTTTAAGAAACTGGAGTCAAATCAAATCTTATTTTCAGTAGTAGTAGCCTTTGTAGATCCAAGATTGAATTTTATATTGCATGATTTTTTGATAATTTTCAGAAGCCATAAATGCATAAAGATCTGCAGTTTAATGATATACCTGTAGAGTATAATAGCATTTCTTGATTAAAACTCTTCATAGCATTCGATTTCTGAAATGGGGCATTTCATATGTAACGACCTCATATTTCATAAAACGTTGATGAACATATTCCTCAACCCTTAAGTGATCTAGCAGAATAAATTTTAAAGATTTAACCCCTAAATCAATATATTTAGTAATTATTGTTGTCGTATTGGAACGTGGAAACCCATTTTGCTTTGCAGTATTAGAAACGTAGAGAGATCAAACAAGTTTATGTAGATTTTGAAATTGTTAAATCAATACATGTTAAATAATTATCAGAATACGTGTAAATTGTGCACTTGAGGGTTTATATCGATATTTGACAGTCTGAAGCAATAAATAAAATATGAGAAATATTCTAACCTATGATACATCACATAAACATGACGACTCACGTTATAAATAAAAGCAATTCGTGAAAAATACTAAAATAATGCATTATTAAATACGTAATACAATCTTAAAGCTTACTAATGTCAAATATTAATGCAGTATAATATATATAAATTGTGATTGTCCACTTAAAGAAGCAGTAAATAAAATATACAAAACAATGTGGTTATCTATTCATTTTATAAACACATTTTCTACGATGGGTAATAGAAATGATTTTAAACTATTTAATTATTAAATTATTGATTGAAGAGTATATCTAACTATAAAATTTTCTAAACATAAGAGTGAAAGACAAAATATTGTAATAGAATATAATATGGAATAAATATAAAATGAATTGTACATGATAGAAATTCAGAGCATAGTCGACTTTCACGTGACAAAAATTGAACGATTGACGCGTTCACGAGAATATGATTATAATGCAATTGTCTGCAATCAGAGTCATTCACTGAACGCTTACTTGAACGCATTGTGGCGATTCCTTCGGTGTCCATGTGCCGTCTGCCAAGCAAAGCTTTTCGGCCTTGCCAACTAATTCGTTGCCATCCGCACAGTGATATGACACACGACAGTCGTACGTGTAACATTCGCCTTAAACAAGAATAATACTACATTCATACCAGTTTTCAATTCTCTCAAAGATTCTACAAAAATTCAATCTAAGCTATATAGCGTGACAGTATTATTGAACGTCAAATTCGCCTTAAGAAAGAATAATACCACATTCATACCAGTTTTCACTTCTCTCAAAAATTCTACAAAAATTCAATCTAAGCTATCTAGCATGACAGTATTGTTGAACGTCAAATTCGTCTTAAGAAAGAATAATACTACATTCATACTAGTTTTCAATTCTCTCAAAAATTCTACAAAAATTCAATACAAGCTATCTAGCGTGACAGTATTGTTGAACGTCAAATTCGCCTTAAGGAAGAATAATACTGCATTCATACCAGTTTTCAATTCTCTCAAAATTCTACAAAAATTCAATCTGAACTATCTAGCGTGACAGTCTTATTGAACGCCAAATTCGCCTTACGAAAGAATAATACTACATTCATACCAGTTTTCAATTCTTTCAAAAATTCTACAAAAATTTAATATTGTTGAACGTCAAATTCGCCTTAAGAAAGAATAATACTGCATTCATGCCAGTTTTCAATTCTCTCAAAAATTCTGCAAAAGTTCAATTTAAGCTATCTAGCGTGACAGTACTATTGAATGTCAAATTCGCCTTAAGAAAGAATAATACTGCATTCATACCAGTTTTCAATTCTCTCAAAAATTCTACAAAAATTCAATCTAAGCTATCTAGCGTGACAGTATTATTGAACGTCAAATTCGCCTTCAGAAAGAATAATACTACATTCATACCAGTTTTGACTTCTCTCAAAAATTCTACAAAAATTCAATCTAAGCTATCTAGCATGACAGTATTGTTGAACGTCAAATTCGTCTTAAGAAAGAATAATACTACATTCATACTAGTTTTCAATTCTCTCAAAAATTCTACAAAAATTCAATACAAGCTATCTAGCGTGACAGTATTGTTGAACGTCAAATTCGCCTTAAGGAAGAATAATACTGCATTCATACCAGTTTTCACTTCTCTCAAAAATTCTACAAAAATTCAATCTAAGCTATCTAGCGTGACAGTATTATTGAACGCCAAATTCGCCTTCAGAAAGAATAATACTACATTCATACCAGTTTTCAATTCTCAAAAATTCTACAAAAATTCAATATAAGCTATCTAGCGTGACAGTATTATTGGTGTCCAAGGCTGTTAAGGGAGAGAGAAACCGATATGCCATCAAAGAAGATTCGTGGACTATTTTAAACACAACCCTGAACGTCAAAAACGTATATTATATAACCAACTATTATATACCGTATCAAAGGAGGGCAAATGTAACATCTAAAACTGTCGTTTGGTTAAAAAACAAAACTTTGTAGATTATTATTTATCGGATAAATATGACGTTATAATACTAGTGTTCTCGAAAACCATTGAATAATTCAAATATTTACAATTACGTAATGATTTATTAAATTGTGCTAAATATGTTATTGTAATTGTCTGGTGTACGTAGTCGATAATGATTATATTAATAATGTATCGGTCATAAATAGTTAAACACAGATAATATTATGTCTTTCATTATTCAGTGGAATTTCGCGAGATTGTTCATTAAAGATAAACTGCAAATACCGTTAATGCTTTTACATTTTTTATTACAAAATTAGTGAATTCGCTTATCAGTACTATAGAGGTTTAGTTGTATTAATATAGCTAACATTAAGCAACACCTAAATTCTTCAGAAAGTGAAACAACGCAGTTTAATTACCAGTTTTGTATGTACAGTTAGTTACAAAAATGATTTTTCAAAACATTTTATGACTCTGTCGCTAATATTTACGAAATAAAATATCATTTATGGGAGACACATAAATGTTCTAACAGGGACATCAAAATATACAGTAATCTTTCTATTTATCGGATAATAACATTTTTCAAATCAATTTTCTAAACAATCTTTCCCTGAGTGAAAATAATGGATACTACGCTCATGAACATCTTTGTGGCAAGCTCAACATATTTATGAAAACAACTTCCTATTAACAACATATATGTGCTCATATTTCTAATGTACAAATTTAATCCTCCACTGCATGGTGAATATTATTCCTCAAATAGCCTAAACAGAAAATCTTTCATCTGCATTTTCATTAATAAATATTTCTCTTTCTGGTTGTACCAATATTGTTACTTTATCGTAAAAACCTGCTACAAATAAAGAAAGCGAATTTATTTAAGCTATCAAATAATTTCAAGAATTTAAACAACAATTTTCTTCATGGGTTCTACAAATCTAACTCGTGAACCACGGGATTAATATTTTAATGTGACTAGACCTCCTACGTTCACAGAATGACAACAGAATTAAACAGGTACGTTTGCTTTGAAACAAACCATGAGACCAGCGGTTAACCCAACACCTCGACAAAACGTTATATAAACTTTGCCAATCCCACCCGACCACTCCACACTCAGTCATCCGTAAATAACACACAAATGTCTCCCAGACTCTAAAAAAACAATAGTACCAAAACGCCAAAGCTAGACAAATGAATCCGCCTCAGGTTGTACACCAGACGAGTGCCGGATTAAGACCAATCAAGGCCCTAAGCATTTAGAAGATTTTGTGGACCCTCATACAGGCTTTGCCAATTAGGAATTTTCGAAAATTTGGCTAAAAAGTGTTTTTAACAAAAGTACGAGTTTTTCTCGCATGTTACTGATATTCATGTATCCACTATTCTTTCGTTTTCTCCACTCAAAAATATTGCTACTATGAAAAGTCAGAAAATTTCTATGGTGCCCCCCTTCTCTCGATGCCCTAAGCACGTGCTTAATTTGCTTATTGGTTAATCCAGCACGGCACCTGACGATCTACCTCCACAACGTAACACAACCCTAACCTACCAGCAATCAAACAAATAACCATAAACAAACAAACCAGAACAGACGTGTACATACCGGCGTGCCATCCGTTCGCGATATCCGCCGGTGGATCGCACTTCTGCGGTTCACAGGTGATATCCGGCCCGAACCAGCTCGCAACACCCTCCATCAACAGGCACTTGGCCTTCCTGACCCCGTTGGTCATGTAACCATGATCGCAGAAGTACTGAATATCGCTGTCCAGGTCGAAGGTCGTCTGTTCCGCGAGCGCGTTGTGCCTCGCGTTTTTCACTTTCGGCGGTTGCGAACAAAAGGAAGTCGGATCCTTCTTGCAGGAAGGAGTTGTGCCAGTCCAGTGTCCATCGGCTCTACATGTCCTCTCGGTCAGGCCCACGGTGTAATAATCAGGATCACAAGTATAATGAGCTCTGTCACCGAAGAACCTGCCGGTAACGGTCATGGTACCATGCAGGATCTCGGTTAGCGCCGGACACTCTCTTTCTGGTTTGATGCAGGACATGCCGCAGGCACCGTCGCATCTGCATTTCTTCTTCTTGCTCTTGCAATCCTCGTCGGTGGAGCACTTTCGGAGACACTTTTGTCCAAGCAGGTTGGCTTGCTGTTCGTCGCGCGGGCACATGGCTGACGGCGAGTTCCTGGGGTTCTTGTAGATCCTGCCATCGTCGTCGACCTCGGGCTTCGGCTGGTAGGTTTGATCGTCGTCGTCGTCGTCCTCGTCATCGTCCCAGTCATCGTCGTCGTCGTCGTCGTCGTCGACGGCAGACGCTTGCTGTCGGAGCTTCGACTCCGACGAGGCGATGAACAGGATTCCCAGGAACATCAACAGAAGCGCACTGGATCGCATCCTGGCAGTCTCTCTCGCTGAACAACACTGGCTCGATACGCTCCCGCGGAACAACTGTTGTATCCCCGTTCGTTCAGGCGGCTTGTTCACTGGCTGGCCACGCGTTTACATGACATACGACGGAAAAACTGTCGGACCAGGCGGAAACAGAGCGAGGCCAGTCTCATCCCGAGGCTCCGAAGAGGACGACGTCGTTTCTCTCGCGGCCGTGACTATTAATCGAGTCTGCCTCTTCGGCGTCCAGGAGGATTAGGACGGTGTCTCTCTCTCCGTCACGCTCGCCGCCTCTCTGTTCCCCTAACTCCGCGGAATTTTTTTCTTTATTGTGCGGACTGCGGCCCCGTGCTGCCGGGAATTCGCGGATACTCGCGCATCTCTGCACGCGCATTCAGCCTGTTCAATACATCTCCTCACTCGTGCAGCTTCCAGCAGATGGCGAGGGACAGGGGAGAAAGACCCCGGAGTTGCGCAGAAATCGACGACCACCGTCAGACACCTCTCGTTCGACCGTGGTACACGACGGGGGATGATGCTTTCGACGTGGTTCTTTTAGTTTTTACAGACACATTTGGACACAATCGGATATGTGTCCTTTACTACCACTCCCCGCTCCCATTCGCGAGCTGAAAGTAGGGGAAAGTTAACGAACACAACCTGGTGAATTAATCTTTTTATTTTTTATTAAGTGCGGGGTCGAGCAGTAAATCTTGAGTTCAATTTTTGTTGTGAATTTTGTAGAACCCCTCTTTCATGGCAATGCGTTCTTGGGGCGCTCTAGATTGATATAGATTGATAAAAGTGGCATTAGGCCACCCTGACATTCCTAATTCATTTTAAAAATTGCTTAATTTTATTTCGTTGTATACTGATTGAAACTCATTTATTATTTTCCACTTGTACGTTCGTTCCGGAATACATAGATTGTGGATTTTATACGTTTAGAAGAATCTGAGTAGATGTGGATGCAGTGAAAACATTCTAAGAGTTTAAAAATGTTTTATTATTGTTCACGTATTAATATGATTGAGAAAAGAAATAAATGTATAATATATAGTACCAGTGTTTTGCAATGAACGTAGACAATTTTTATTTTGCATAAATGTCCGCAGTCTAGTAATATGTATATTAACATAAGTAAAGAGGATGTTTCTGATGATTGTACAGCAACCATGGCTGAATTCACTTAAATCCTCACACATCAATTTTGTTTTTACATATTTTTGTATCTACTTCTATGAAATCAACTTATTCTTATTGGAGATAATACGAATACCTAATGATTTGAATTGGCTAGCAGAAAATGAAAATTTACAATATGGTTTGATGAAACATTCTACGTCCAGGTCAAAGTAGACCCGAGTCATGCTATTAGAGGGTGAATATTCATTTTGACTGGTTCGAACTTTTTAATTTTAAAAGTGGTCAAAGTTTCTTGTCATTTTTAATTGTGTAAATGTTTGTAGATATTTATGAAAAGCATTGGCTGTCTTGTGAAACAGCAAACGGTAGTTTTAGATTGATTTATTCAGCAACAGTTTGATAGATCTCGTTCGAGAAGAGTAATCAATGTTATATTGTTATGGAGGAAGCAAAACTTTCGTAGTATGGGGTATCGGTCAAAGTGGGGTACAATATAGGGATGGTTACATAAAATCTTACTATGCTGTAACAATTGAACATTATTGAATATCTTCCTTCCCGGGAAATAAATGATAAAAGTTGTATTATAATAAGTGATACAATTCGTTCTTCCGAATGGCAGATAATAAAAGTTGTATTATAATAAATTGCATCCTTCAGTCTTCTGAAGGACGAATAAGAAAAATAGTGGAAATAAAAATTGTATCACGAATAACGACATTCGTTACGCAATTCAGAATTCGTTACGCAATTGACAAAAATACAATTAATCTCGTAGTATAACAAGAAACTAATAAATAATGTGACCGATGAATTAAAAACAGTAAAAAGAATGTATCGAATCAAAACTAAATACCTTTACATCGTAGACAGTTTTTAAAAATGTACCAAAACGCACTAAAACCACAGGTAGCCCAACTACAACAGTGATTATTTATTACTAACGTATAATCATAATTTAGATAAGCACAAGAAAGTAATCCAGTCTATATCCAAATTAAGAGTTACATATTAATTAACTCAATAAATGAAAGAATATATAGAATCGTTATAAATTTTCAATATTAACCTATATGGAAACCTTAAAGAACGAATCTTCCCTTCTTCATGTACAAACCTAAAATTATCGGTCGAAGAAACAATTAATAACTTTTCAGTATTGCCACGTGCAAAATTCTCAGTGAAATATGATGCTACCGAAGAAAGTAAGAGAAACGGCCTTACGTAAGAAATTAATTGAGGATACAGTTTTCCTTGAAAACTGTATCGACAGTTTGAAACGTCCTTTGTGACATGATATTACATTTGCTGTGAGAATTCGGCGCACAGAGAACAGAGCAACGAAGACAGATAGTAACTACCCAGGCGGCGACCGTGTTTCCAACAAGTAGAAACAGACAGTCAGGGGCAGACATGTCGGCCAAGTGGTATTCAGTAGCACGCGCACTCCAGCGATCTTCAAAGTTAATTTCCTCGAACATGAAGCGTTCTACGGAAAATATTTGTTCTATATTTTCAGCTTACTTCATTCTTGAGTATCATCTCGTGTGCACCGGCACCATAATTTTTCAAGCACTCTACCCTTCTGGCAGAAATCGCGACTATTACTGGAATAAATGTTTCCGTGAGCGAGAATCAATACTTAGCAAACATTTTATAAATATTTATACATTGAGAATCATCTTTCATGTTCAATGAAGCCAATTAATAATGACTCACGTATCGAAAATATTAACAAGGAGATGAGAATAATTGTAATGTCATTTCTGGTCACTTTGTCAACTTCTTTGTAGAAAATATGTATAAATATAATGTTCTATAAATAATTATAATGTTATTACTTATCACTACGTTACTTTCTTTGTACAATGTAGATATAATATATACAGGGTGTCTAAATTGAGATTGTAAAAAATCTAATGAATTAGAGAGGGAATTTCAAAGTCAGAAATATAGTTAAATTTTCTACATCGTTGTTCAATCCTCTTGTGCACTGGCTCAAGTGCTCTTTAATAATAAATACAATCATCTACAAACAGTTTTTCTATGTAATGCCAAAATTTGAATCATGGTGAAGTATTACTTTAAATTAGGTAAACGGCAATTGTTGCTATAGTTCGTCAACATTTCAGGTGCATATACAGGGTGTCCCATTTAAGTTGAGATCGTAAAAAATCTCGAAGGCATGTGATTCAAAACAAACAAACTACCACATATCCTTTAGTGTTTTGAGTGGGGAGTCGAATGGCACTACTAGTTTTCTAATGCGTGTGGGTATCCAAGGTTATTTCAAGGTCATTTTTACTTTTTTATCATAAACCCATATTTTTTATTTAGGAATCATATTCTACATAAAAGAATGCATAACTTTTGGTTGAAACATCTTTTTGTAAGTTCAATATTTCTTAAGATATTTAACTGATTTTTCATGTTTATGTCAAGGATAATTTTGTTTATCTATTAAAATGACGACGTTACTTTCTTCTGGAAGATTTTTTATTTCATTTAAGAACATCATAATAAATGCTCGAAATTTTTACCCTCAACTTCTAGAGACTTAGTAATTCGATTAATAAAAGACTCATGAACACATAATAAAGTTCTTACAAACTTACAAAAAAATGTTTCAAACAAAAGTTGTGTATTTTTTTACGTAGAATATGATTCCGAAATAAAAAATTATGGGTTTATGATAAAAAAGACAAAATGACCTTGAAATAACCTTGAAAACGCCCACGAATTAGAAAACTAGTAGTGCCATTTGAATCCCCACTCGAAACACTAAAGGATATGTGTCAGTTTGTTTTTTTAAATCATATGTCTTCGCTATTATTTACAATCTCAACTTAAATGGGACACCCTGTATATTCCACTGTAAATATAATGTTGTTTCTTATCATTTTGATTTCGACAACATCTTTGTAATAAACTGTATGCTATAGACAGCAATTTCATTTAGAAATCAGCTAGGTATAAAATAATTTAACAACTTCTCTAGTGACTATTATTCACAAGAAAAGGATTAAACATGCTTTTTATACATAGTAGAGTGACTTGGCAAGACTATACGGTAACTGAAGTATTAGTGCACTTCTTAAGCAATCATTTGATGACCAGACTGTGTGGATTTTATGCATTTGCAACAGGAGTCAAATGAAATGAAAATCGATTATTAAAGATTATAAAAATATTTGTAAACTGGGAACTTAAATTCTTCTAATATTTGCACAGTTCTATATTTCATCTGTGATCATCAATTTACCGAAATTATCAAAAGGTGGAATACATTGCTATTTAGCTTTTGTTCTTTGCAATAATTATATAAAAACTACTGTTTACTCATAGCTATAACTAAACCCGAAAAATCGCAGCTGTTTTTCACGTATCTTTTGCCTTAAAAATGTGACATTTAGTATCGAATAAAACTGCAATATTTCTGTTCATAATCCCAAGCAATGCGTATGAAAATATGATACAAAAAAGAAACCGATAAAAATACCGGGCAGGAAGTCCATTTAAAAATACATTTGCCAGGTGTCAATTTTATCGGTGTCTTCCATTTCGAATATATCTTGCCTGCATTCGCGGCCGAGTAAATAAAGTCACCCGGCGGAAACAAATATTCCCCGAGTGTCGGAATAAAGTTTCGCGCTATCGTTTTCACGGTGAAGTATTCTCGATCCATGCAATTCCGGTCCCGGTAACAAGGAGGAATATAGCTAAGCAGTCCTGGGAGCAATTTCGAATCGTTCCGGGTGGCCCCGGAATCTCGTTCCCCGGCTCAATTACATATATTTTGATATCGCTCCCATGGAAACGTTACCCTTTGGTAACCGTACCGAAAACCATCCAGCGTTCAGCCATCGTCGTCGACTTGCTGCAGGTACCATTCCAAAACGCTCTGCGCTCCCGTTAACTCGTCAAGTTACGAAACCAGCCGCCTGCAGCCCCTTTCTAACCTGTTCACACTTGATTCGACCAGCCCAAGACAGATTGGACGACGCACAGTGGAGTACTTGGACCGAAAAGCTGGCCACAAATATATTTCAGCGTTATCTTAAGGTTTAACCCCTCGCACTCGGAGCTATTTCAACTAAGAAACCAAACATTTCTTCTAACCTAGAATATTTCCATCGTACATCATTTTTTTCATTATATGTTTACGAAACTGATATAGTACCTCATACAATATTTAAATGTTTAGTAATTTATTACACATAAACAAATTTAATCATGTAAACAATATTCTGAATAATGTTGTAGTAATTTGTAGTGGCGCCTAAGATCCGCCATTCGAGTGCTAAGGTTTAAAACCATAGTATAACCATAGTATAACAGGTCGTTGAATTCCTCTTGATTTTCGACCTTGAATTTTTACACAAAGAATACCTCGATATCTATTTGTTTGTGACATGGAGTTTCTTCTAAACTTTTTCTCTTCACGATGAATAGATGTTCATGTAAAAGAATTTTTGACAACAGTATTCTTTGTTATAAACAATATTGCATCAAGTTTATTTTTCGAATATCCACCGATCCAGACGTCCAAATTCACCCTCTACCGCTACAGGGATGATCATTAGTATTTTTACAATTTATATAAATGTTTCTCGGTTTCTTATAACTTTTTTATAAAATATATGTTCGTGTACTGAAAAATACAGTTATGAACGGTCTTTTGTCGCTCTTTATACAGGGTGTCCCATTTAAGTTGAATTTGTAAATAATGTCGAAGACATATGATTTAAAAAAAAAAAAACTGACACATATTCTTTAGTGTTTCGAGTGGGGAGTCAAATGGCACTACTAGTTTTCTAATTCGTGCGCGTTTTCAAGGTCATTTCAAGGTCATTTTGAATTTTTTATCATAAACCCATACTTTAGTTCGGTATCATATTCTACGTAAAAAGAGCACAACTTTTGTTTGAAATATTTTTTTGTAAGTTTGTCATTTTAATAGATAAACAAAATTATCCTTGACATAAACATGAAAAATCAGTTAAATATCTTAAGAAATATTGAACTTACAAAAAGATGTTTCAACCAAAAGTTATGCATTCTTTTATGTAGAATATGATTCCTAAATAAAAAATATGGGTTTATGATAAAAAAGTAAAAATGACCTTGAAATAACCTTGGATACCCACACGCATTAGAAAACTAGTAGTGCCATTCGACTCCCCACTCAAAACACTAAAGGATATGTGGTAGTTTGTTTGTTTTGAATCACATGCCTTCGAGATTTTTTACGATCTCAACTTAAATGGGACACCCTGTATATGCACCCGAAATGTTGACGAACTATAGCAACAATCGCCGTTTATCTAATTTAAGGTAATACTTGCACATGATTCAAATTTTGTTATTACATAGAAAAACTGTTTGAATCTTTTTTTGTTCAATATTTCGAAATGGTAGATGATTGTATTTATTATTAACGAACACTTGAGCCAGTGCACAAGAGGATTGAAAATTTAACTATATCTCTGACCCTGAAATTCCCTCTGTGATTCATTAGATGTTTCGAAACTGTGAAATTTTTTTACAATCCAGCAATGCCGTCTATAATCATGAAACCCGACAGGGAAAACTCGAATGTCAGCATTCGCAGATTAAATTTGAAGCTCGATATATTTCAGGCGAGCATAGCTTGCAAACAATTTTGCCCGATTTTCACCAAATTGCGTGGGGAGCGTCTCCGGAAAATGGAGCATTCGTCTAGCACAGAATATTTTAAAATACGGATACCGGAAGTTATGGGTACAGTGCTTTCCCCGTACATTTTTCTATCCATTCGTATCCCGATTTGCATGATAAGCAGCAATCCTGCGCGCGCTACGACCATCTGAAAAACGCCGGAGATAGCGAGGCGTGGGCAGTAGCCGGATCAGTTTTCATCGGACAAAACTCGATCTACGGTGCTTGTTAACCGTGGCACAGGGGTAATCCCTGGTTCTTAAGTTAGTTGCGTCGTTATAGTAAGCCCGTGTCAGCCATTGTCTTCGTAACGATCGTAATCAATCGGTATGGTTCGATGCGCCCGGTTCACGCCGTAGGTGATCCTCGGCCCAACCTCAGATATCAGCTTCATCGTTCTCGCCGTGCGTCTCCCGGATGTCTTCATTTGTCTTATTCAAATGAGTCGAGCTGCGACATTCTCCGAACACATGCACCGTGGGCCTAGAAACCAGCTTTTCGTAGCCAATAGCCAATTTCTTAAATCGAATACAAAATATTTATTTTAGATGATACTGTGGCCTATTAGGGTATGGATCTTTTTGCAAAATAAAAAATTTTCTAAATTATCAATTATTAATGTTTGAACTAGGATAATATTGTTAAAAAAATTGTACAGTAGTAAATTTGCAATCGTTTTAAAGCTCGAAGTCTATATATTTGCAGACCGTCATTCATTTTTTTCTAGGATATTTATGCATGATGTAGTAGATGAAAAACTGAGGACACGTTTTTTGTCAAAAATGCTACCAATTGAATCGTCTGTAGTGGCATAAGAAAATTATTTTTCAGAATGAATCTATCACAGATTTGAAGACTTCCCCTTTACAACAATTGCTTAAAACTTCCTTTGCGATTTTTTTACTGTTCTATACAACAAAAATGCGAAACAAGGTCGGTCGTGGAAGGCCTCCACTGTGTACCTTATATTATTGCAAAGATGGTAGGTCATTCAAAGTTCAATAAATCGATTAAATAAAATTGTGAATCAAGTTTTAAGCCTTCGTTATAAAGGGGAATCTTCAATCTTTAAATCTACGGTAATATCAGTGACGAAAAATATTTCTCAATGTTTTTAGAGACGTTTCAATTTTTACCATTTTGGACCAAAAAAGCGTCTTCAGTTTCCCAGTCGCTATATCATGCAAAAATATCTTAGACATAAATAAACAATAGATGGCGACAGTAGAGGCTTCGAGCTTAAAAATGAGTTGATTTTTTTAACGAAATTATCAAAGTTTAAGTATCGACAATGTCTAAAGAATGGCAGATTTAGTGTTCAAATACTTTTTAGATCCATTGTACATTGACATTCCTAAGTTCTCTCAATTCTTCTATTTTTAAACTACACCAGCTCGTTATTAGCATAAACGCACAAAATCCAAAGTCTAGTTGTTAGAATTAGTTTTATTTTAACCAATATAGGCAATATAATAGGTGACGACCAAACGCAACTAAAAAGAATAATAATAAAGATGAAGATATTAGAGAATAAGAAGAAACTTTTTCTATATTGAAATATTAAAGTAACATTTGTATAACATAGAATTAAACTCTCATATGAATTACATAAAATATGTCTTTCATACATTTTCATTTCTTTCCATTTTTATTTTTATATGATACTCGTACTGTGTGCTCTATTTGTCATCATCCATATATATATTTTCATTTTTCATGTATACTTTATTTATTGTATTTTTAGTTACCTAGATTACGTTGACCATGTTTTTTGAGAAAAGGTTCATATGACATTTTCATTTTTTGCCAGAAAAGGTCGCTTTCCATAATATTATTCGACTAAGGCCGGAACGAAAGAATATAGAATCCCTTCTCGACTCTTTCCCCAAGATTTTTAGGTTAGAAGCGTGGGTGGACAATGTCTCCGGGCTAGTGGGATCTCGTAGGAACGAGGTCACTCGGGACTGTCGCTTCTGTGCACATAGAGCCACCGTTTCTTCGAGATTTAAAGAGTAAATTGGAGCGAATGTATTTGTTTTAAGATACTTTCATATCGCCATTTTGTATCGATTGTAGCGAACCTAATATTTCGACGGACGCCATTTCATTTTCTCATTCTCTTTCAGTCTTTCAAAAAGCAATGAAAATTGCGTCAAATTGACATTAGGGTTAAATGAGGATTTAACGAAGGTTAAAAACGTAAATAAAAATTGTTTGACCGCATTTAAAAATTTCAAGGACTTCAAAACTACTTTCTGGAAAACTGCTTTCAACGCTGTCATTTAAATAATATCGAATAAAAAGTCTCCCTGTATTCGCAGCTTCTTTGTACACTCTAATCCCAAATGCAAATAAATACTTTCTGACAAAGAAAAGCACGTTCCGTTGCAGCCATCAGCATATTTTGTCAAACGAGAATAGCATTTGTAGGAGTTTCATTAGAATACTTTATTTGGCGTGCTAGTACGAACGGGGCTCGCTCTGTTCATTAATATCGGCGTTACAATAGGGCATCAGCAATGGAGATGATTCCCCGGGAATGTATTCAACAGTTTCTCCGAACTAATTTCCAAGGCTGATCGCGTTCGCAACATCGTGGGATACAAACGATGCGACTTTTCCTCTTGGTGCCAACGCGAACGGCCTCCGAGGGTTATTCATTGTCGGGAGTGTATCTTCGTTTAGACGCGAATGTCAGGTGAGATTGACAGAGTGGCAGTAACTCGGTAGCTGAAAATGGGAGTGGCTGAAAGACGAGAGGACAGCTCGCTCAGCGACATCCCCGAGGCGCCTCTTCGCAGATCTCGAGCCAAGAAGCAAGGACGTAAAGAAACAGTGGTTCTCAGCTTCGTACAAACATTTTTTATTGTCCCAAATTTTTCACATCATCGTTTCCAATTTTATTTTTATTTCAATTTTTTTTATCTCTCCAATTTTGACTTTCATAAATCACTTTCGTCAGCATCCTGTTTTGTAGATCCTATTTGTCAATATCGTTTAGTTTTATCAACTTATTATGTCAATATTCTTTATTTTTATAAATTTCATACGTCACTATTATCAATTTTTATAAATTCTTTTTGTCAACATGTTTTATTTTCAATTTCTTATGCCAATCTTTTTAATTTGTATTACTTTCTTATATTAGCATTTTTAATTTGTATAAATTCTTTTTGTCAGCATTTTTTATTTTTATCAATCTCTTTATGCCATCATTTTCTATTTTATTTCATATTAAAGTTCATCAAGTTTTCTTCTACATCACAAGCTATTTTTAATAGCATTTGATATTTATTCTGTTTAGAAATTCTTCAACAATATTATTTGTATTTCAGTGGTGAAGATAATCATTTAGAGCTAATGACTACCGATTACGGTACATACCTGTAATTATTAGAAACCATGTAATACGTCTTTGACTATTGAAGAGAATAACAGAACAGTATCGTTTCGTCTTTATATTATTAAGACTTATTTTTCTTTTGCCTACCTCTTTTAATTGTCATTTTTAAATTATTGAAATTCTTTTAATTGTCACTTTTAAATTATTTCATATGCAGACGAAAACAAAACATGAAATTGTTTGTCAATTATTCAACTTGTTGAACAGTGTATACTTATGTACAGGGTATTTTTTCACAAAATTATTTACAATTGGTTGAAAATTTATTAAAATACACACGTACCTACTTTTTCAGTTTTTAATTGTACCTTTTCTAAAGTTATCGCAAGCAGTATAAAGTTTATTTTACACTGCTATCGAACCAATTCTCAATGGCTTGATACAATCTAAGAATTCTTTCACAATGCTGCATAATAATAAGATTGATAAAGTACCGCAGCAATTCACAAACTTTATACCTTTATAACTTACAATATCCACGAATGTATAAAACATCGAAATACAATTCCTAATGTAGCTTTTACTTCGGCTTCATCTTAACTTAAAAATAAAACTTCTCTTTACCCGCGTGTTCTGTTAATTACTCCACAGTGTACAGAAATGGAAATAAGTATCCGCAGGTTGTTTATTAATTCTATTTAGCCAGCAGACAGAAAGGAAAGAAACAAATCAAATTTGTTGTAAAACTCCTCTTCAAGAGCATCTTCCTTCAGAAATTCAAAGAATTTCTTGTTGTAATATCCAACGGGATAGAAAGTGGCGTCTTTGTCGAGTTATTAAACTGCAGAAAAATATATTTCAGAAAATGAGACTCTCTGCGAAAGCAGCTCCGTTGCGTTTGTTTCATCAAATGAAGAACGTCCTTTTTGTCGCGCAGTGGGCGGTACGCCCGTCTCCGTCCTGAAAGAACGACGAGCCCGCGGTGTCGGCTTACAGAGCTACGTGCCTACGTTATGTCGCGTTATCTTTTTTAATTTATCTCCTCCCGATAGAAGCGGAAAGATGCTGACAATAAATGTGCCGCGACCGAAAACAAAGCGGGCATTGCAATACAGTAGTTCTCGGTTAAGAACTAAAATCAACTCGGTTAAAGACTATGGCTGGATAAGGTGGTCAATTGTGAGACCAAACAAAATCTATCTTTCTTCATATACCGGGTATTTCACCTAACTTATACCACCTTAAATATATCGCTTATTTTGTATGATAGAAAAAATGTCAGAGGGGAGAAAATATTCTGTTCGAAAGCGCCAATACGGTGATGGGCCGAATTTTTTCTCAAGGTCATTTTTTTCGAGATCTCAAGGTCATCGCATTTTTTTTAAATGGGACTGCATATGTTCGCTACAACAATCTTATAGCTTATAAAAAAACGAATAAAACGAGGTGCAATATGGTGACCTTCACGTGACCTTTAGTATGTCGATGCCGATACCGTAGCTTATTGTGTTGATACTGATTGTAAAGCGATAATATTCTGCTAAGATTAACGCTTTGATAATAATGCTTGTAAACATACTTCAACCGATGAAAGGAGAATACGAATGTCTGTTTGCAAGCACCAGGGACAATTACACGGTACACTGTCTCAATGAAATTGATATTCCTTCATTTACCGTTTCCGAACGCGTACTGAACGCTTAAGGTCACGTGAAGGTCAACATATTGCACATCGTTGGATTCGCTTTTTCATAAGCTATAAGACTGTTGTAATGAAAATATGCAGTCCCATTTAAAAAAATACGATGACCTTGAGATCTCGCAAAAAATGACCTTGAGAAAAAAATCGGCCCATCACCGTATTGGCGTCTTCGAACAGAATATTTTCTCCCCTCTGACATTTCTTCTATCATACAAAATAAGCGATATATTTAAGGTGATCAAGATAGGATCACCAAAGAACATCCTCTATAGCAAGTTTCAAGATGGTACCCCACAAGGGTAGTTATACGGTGATCACGGTTTAATGAACTTTGCTTTATTTTTCCCGTTTTACGTAACCAAAAGTTACGAAAAAATTCATGAACATTATATCTAGGAGCATACACGACTGTGATTTTTTTCAGATTTTTTACTGAAAAATTGATTTCAAAAAAATTTTAGGAATATAAAACTGCTGATTTTATAGTTAAGTTATCAGATGACCAGGTTTATATTATTCTGGCAGTGGCGTCTTATTGTGATTATTAATATGTATTTTCCTAAATTTTTCAGATCAGGCAACCATGTTTAACAAAATTGAAAATCTCCAAAAGTCTGAAAAATTCATATTTCTCATTGAAGTTTTGGGGGTAACAATTTTATAAAAATTTCCTATTGAGATTTTATCAAAAACTATGTTGTAAATTTTTTTATAAAGTGCAGCGTAGTTAAAAAAGTGAAAAATGTACTTCACTGTATTATACACCATGAAGCGCTTCTATATTCAGAGAAATAATGTACAAAGTCAGAGCACTGAAACTCTGACCGAAAAACCAAAGGAAGCACCATATATTATGGGGTGACGGGATTATTTCTCAAGACTCGAAAATGAAGATTTGCGATGACAGGCAGAGTATGCTAAATTTTCTTATGGTCTGCACAATGTAGAAAGTTTGAGAAAGTAATTAACATGATAAATCATAACTTCTCAGTTTCTATCTTGTTAAATAAATGGCTCTGATTCTACCCAATTTTTGTTATCGCTGAGTTGGTAGACAACTTGTTACAGAACAGCAAAAGAAGATTAGGAAGATTTCGCTCTCCAGTTGATGTTGCTTATCGATCAGAGGCTACGGCGATATGTGGCTCAAACGTTTGTACGTTTTCACGTGCACCCTTTCATGTGCACGCTGCTCTGCTACTTGAACGGCTCGAGAACCCGTTCGTTTTTAAAGCGCTAAAGCCTTTTTGCGGGTACTTCCTAGCTTTCCATTTCTTCGTTCCTTTTTCGGTTACGATGTTATTGCTATGTTATGTTACGAGCTTTCTTGGTCCAATTTCTTTCTGTTAATGCTTTACTCCTGGATAATGGGTTGTTTCGACAACTGGAAGGTTTGTGGTAAACGGGTGTATTTGTGGCTTTGTTTATTAACACTAAACCTAGTAGAGTTCACGGTCATTTCAAGGTCGTGCTATTAAACATAGATGAATGCAAAATAATGTTTGCTATAACATACAACAACAAAAAATGCGCGTATATATCAAAAGAACACGAATGACCTTGAAAAAAACTATTAAAAAATTGCAATTTATGAAAAACGATTCTTCCATCTGATTCGTCTTTTGAAACCATTTAGATTACGTTAGAAACATTTTTTGTAATTTCAGAGGTAGAGAAGATATTTAGGTGTCCTGTTTTAGACGAAACACCCTGTATAATTGGCACGGATCTACAAAATGTATTAGCAACTTTTAGTATCCTCTCTGCAATCTCGATCAATTGTAATTATTTCGAAATTTCTTATTCACATCATGTACTAAATTAATTGTTCTAAGTTCTCAAAATAATCCAAGTCGTATGGTCTAATATTAAAAATGTAATCGTTTTCTTAAGAGTGTCCGAATATTATCACGGTTGATTGTATATGATGTTACTGATATTACAATGCACTCTTGATGATTTAGACTATTTGATATTTTCTCTAGCTACATGATAAACTGTTAGAAAGCAAACAATAACGCATGAAAACACATCGCACCTAATAATCTGACCTTCTGCAAATCAATTTTCAAATATTCCTGAGGTTCGGTACGAGTTACAGACGTCTCTGAGGGGTAGTTTCGTGTTCGTTCAACGGACAGGTTACCCTAGTCACGTCCAGCCTACTGCAGTCTCTCGAAACAGCATACAACTTCACCACAGCGCAGCGCAGCGGCTACCAACTCCCAATCGTGGAGGACACTGGCAAGTTCGCCGGTCCAGGTTCCTCTCGAATTTCCTCCCTGTAAGTTACAGGGTTGCCGGCAGCTTGTCGTCACCTATTCGGAAGATCTTTCCACTCGAGCAGCAATCATCGTCGCCGTCGTCGCAGCTCTCCTTTGTCCGTTCGCCTGGCTGACGAATGCCACGGACATTGCGGTTGCCTTTCACGGGCTGCATATACACGCGTATACGTACGTGCCTTAAGCCGGCCGGCCGGCTCTTTCGCGACTGCATCCAATTCAGAGGCAATTGAATTCACAATTCCGGCCATTACGAGTGTCGGGAAAGGATTACGGTGGCGGAGGGCGAAGGAGCTACGGCGACGGCAAGGCGTGCGTGCCGCATCTGCATCCATGCGGAGAAGTGCCGGACATATGCATAAATGCATGCACGCCGCGTACCTTGGGCCAGGGCCTGCATCCGTTGCATCGCGAACTAACGGGACGAACAGCGGGAAACTAGCTCTCGCACTTGGGAAATAGGAGACCGAGATCCTCGCTCGAGATCTCCGCTGTGCTGCTTCGTGCTAGAAACTTAATGGCTCAGAGCTGTCCAATGTGGCCCCCTGGGCAATAATGTCATCGTTATAGAGTTAATTATGGCGAGGAGACCTGGACGCCGCAGAGAAATGCGCTGGAAAATTCTTGGGACTTCGCCGTGGATTAATTTGCGAAGGATCTCTGGGGTGATTCTAGCGAGATCGAGTTGGTCTTAGTTTATTGTTGGATGTGTAGCACTTGAAATCTTGTTTAGGTTGGATTATTGCAGAAGTTCGAATGTTTCCCGTCACATTCGATATATAATTGTGTTCCTTCTATTAACACATCGTGGATCTGAGGCGATTCCAGTGAGCTCGAGTTGGTCTTAGTTTATCGTTGGATGTGTAGCTCTTGAAATCTTGTTTAGGTTGGATTATTGCAGAAGTTCGAATGTTTCCGGTCACATACGATACATAATTGTGTTCTTTTTATTAACACATCGTGGATCTGGGGTGATTCCAGTGAGCTCGAGTTGGTCTTAGTTTATTGTCGGATGTGTAGCTCTTGAAATCTTGTTTAGGTTCGATTATTGCAGAAGTTCGAATGTTTCCGGTCACATACGATACATAATTGTGTTCTTTCTATTAACACATTGTGGATCTGGGGCGATTCCAGTGAGCTCGAGTTGGTCTTAGTTTATTGTCGGATGTGTAGCTCTTGAAATCTTGTTTAGGTTAGATTATTGCAGAAGATCTAATGTTTCTTGTCGCATTCGATACACAATTGTGTTGCTTTTATTAACACATTGTGGGGTTTAACTGCGTTTTGGAGAACTCTTTTTTTCAAGTTTTTTTTATACAATCTTATAGATTTCGAAGAGAAAACGCCGAAAATGAAAATCTTAATGCGCGGAATTCATTAGTTAAAAAGTTATACACATATAAATTTGAACACTTTTAAGCCTTTTTGACAGGTTACAGCGCCGCCATATTGATATATTTGCTAGGTAATACACACAAAATATGCTAAATACTTCCGAACAAATCCATTAGATGGCAGCACAAACACGTACGTAATACATAATAACACATTTACTAAATCAAAATGCGAAACATTATACCATGGTCGGGCTGGCCTTCTCCGCTCCCACGACGACCTAACCCCAAACCATCTTGTACTGTATCTTCGTTTTGTAATCCTGTATGTGATTCTGTATATTTTTACTACTGAACACCGAAAACGACCGATTCTATGATTATTGTTATACATTTTCATTTCGCACCGATGAGTACGACATTTTTTAAGTTTCCTCAACAATCCACAATCCTGAGCCCAAGTAATTCTGCTTTACTACTTGTCATGTCTCTAAAGTTAAAATTCATAATACTTGAACTAGCCATTTCAAAATTCACAATAAACTTAATAATTAATTTGTGAAGAACACTTGAAATTGCTTATGTTTACAAAATATGTGTAACCACTGAATTGCTATCTAGCGCATACACTCAGTACTATTTAGCCGATTCCGCAAGTATACCATACTATCTAACACGTGCGCTGAACACTCGCGATCTATCCAGAGCATGCGCCAAACAGACCTACCTACCTCTACCACTCAACGAATATCCAATATGGCGACGCTCTAACCTGTCAAAAACGCTTAAAACTGCTCATCTTTACACGCGTATAACTTACGAACCAGTGAATTCCTAACAACCGTACACACATTTTCGGAATGTCTTCATCGATATCTACAGGATCACATAAAAAAATGTTCAAAAAAGTTAAGAACACGGAGTTCTCCAAAACGCAGTCGAGCCCATTGTGGATCTGGGATGATTCCAGTGAGCTCGAGATGGTCTTAGTTTATTGTTGGACGTGTAGCTCTCGAAATTTTGTTTTGGTTGGATTATTGCAGAAGTTCGCATGTTTCCCGTCACATTCGATACATAATTGTGTTCTATTTATTGACAAATTGTGAATCTGGAGTGATTCTAGTGAACTCGAGTTGGTCTTAGTTTATTGTCGGATGTGTAGCTCTTGAAATCTTGTTTAGGTTGGATTATTGCAAAAGTCCGAAAGTTTCCCGTCACATTCGATACATAATTGTGTTCTTTTTATTAACACATCGTGGATCTGAGGCGATTCCAGTGAGCTCGAGTTGGTCTTAGTTTATCGTTGGATGTGTAGCTCTTGAAATATTGTTTAGGCTGGATTATTGCAGAAATTAGAATGCTTCCGGTCACATTCGATACATAATTGTTTTCTTTTTATTAGCACATGACGGATGAAGTAATGTATTAATCACCGTACCTACTGTTCTCCGTCGCTATTCATATTTAAATGATTTGAAAATTTGATTTATTTCACAAATTGTCATTAAAGTTCATCTGTTACCATTTTGTATGCAATACGTTACAATCGCC
This sequence comes from Sphecodes monilicornis, assembly GCA_913789915.3. Classification (NCBI taxonomy): domain Eukaryota; kingdom Metazoa; phylum Arthropoda; class Insecta; order Hymenoptera; family Halictidae; genus Sphecodes; species Sphecodes monilicornis. Next base: position 12,374,240 of record OU565297.1, on the reverse strand, counting down.
TTTGACTCATAGAGTAGAGGATGCTAACCTGGTGGTGTCGTATAAAACAATTACAGGATTTTATTGTTACTCTTCAAAAGAAATATCACTAAGCGCAGAAATTTTAAACACAAAAATTCGCGCTAGATCGTAACATGAAATTGTTGCCACACACAGTAGTGAAAATCCATGAAATATTCGCAGGGACGGTGGAATATTCAGCCTGTGGGAGCCTTTCCACGGAACGAGTGTCTTCCGCTCATTACGCCCGCGCGAGCCGCCAAAAAACGGTCGCGCGAACCCGGCAAAAGCTGCGCTAAACGCGTGACGGCTTAATAATTGTATACAGAGCGCTCGGAGAGCTTCGCGAGCTGGAATGGCCTCACGGGAATCCGTTCTACATGGTACCGCATAATTACTATTATCCTGTGCGCTTCACGGTGCTCCAGTTCTTCGCGAGGTAGAGAGACAGACGGGTCCGTTGTGACCCCCGCACGGCGAGCGGGCTCAAAAAGCGCCGGCACCGAAAGAAAACCTGCAATCAACGCGTCAAAAAGCAGAACTTTCACCCGGCTCCGATCGTTGTAATATATCCTCGGCGTTGCTCGCTCGGATTCAACGAACCGGTGCACCATATCTGGAACAATGTCTGCCACGGTTTTTTTCACCCTCGCGTTCCAGTCTGATGTATTTTTTTTGTTTATCAGGCGAGACACGCCCATCCATCGGAAAACGGTTGGCTGGACTCTATCGAGTTTCGTCAGTCGGCCCGATGATAGCTCTAATTTTGTTGCAACGTATTTTGAGGCATCAGTGAGTTCTAGGAACCTCGGGTGAATCATATGAATGTTTAAAAATTTTTTCGGAAATGTTTGGTTGAAAATTTAGTTGATGAGTGAAACCCTTCTGTAAATGTTGAAAATTTTACACGGCATTCAGTGATGTTAAAGGAGTAAGTTAAACTGTGTCCTTTTAATTTGAACTTGTGTTTTTAATCTTCAAAGATAAATCGATTGATAATAATTGAACCGTTCACTTGCTAAATCAATTAACTCCAAAGTTCTTTGAAGTGTTGTCATTCGGTGGTATTAGGCCCTATCATTCTTCATACTGTTGTGTCCGTTCCGAAGAGTCCGTCGCGACGTGTGCTCGTCATTAACAGCAATTAGAATAACACTGAAGGAAACACTAATTTATTATTACAATGAATCAACTCTTAAAATAGACATCTCGGTACGTCTGTATGGTTTGGGGTCTCGCTTCAATCTGTCAGCTATCTTCTCGTCAACAACTCCGTTGGCCGGACACTGCAATATCGATCGTGAAGTCTTCATTACGACTTCACGTCGTAACACAGTATTAATGATCGTGGAGTGTCCATTATGACTTCACGTCGTAACAATACTCTATTCGATAGGGTCCATACAAAAAACTCTCTGTGACAAGTTTCAAATTGGTACTCCTATGACAAGGGTAGTTAGAGGGTGAGCACGGTTTAATGAATTATGTTGTATTCCTCCCGTTCTACTCAACAAAAAATTACAAAAAAATTCATGAACATTCTATCCAATAGCATACACGTCTATGAAATTTTTCGTAATTTTTCGTTGAGTAGAATAGAAGAAATAAAGCACAATTCCTTAAACAGTGCTTACCCTATAACCTTGTGATAGGGGTATCGACTTGAAACTTGCCACAGCGGGCATTCTTTGAGGACCCTATGAAATGATACGAAGAAAGATCAAGTAAGTATAGGGGCACATTTGACTCTACCCTTCATTCTAAATGTAAAATGTTAAGCATTAATAAACTGCTTTGGTAGCATAACGCAGTATAAAACTGAATGGCACTCAAGCACGAAATCTCAATTTCAAAGAATTTGAGTTTATGTATTAATTCAGCTTCATAGTATAGGGATCACGTATTTCCCGAAAAAAATCACGAAAACAAATTCGAAAGGCTAAAAAAAATAATGCAATTTAATCGATATCCTATGTCAAAGCATTGGTGATCAAAAATTTTAACAGGAATATGTCGAAAGTGAAAGTACAAATGTGACATGCGGCGTTGTTTCTGGCAACCACAAAATGGTTAATGATGTACTGTCGAAAATATACAAGGTGTTCATTTGAAAACTTTCCAGTCGAATATCTCGAAAAGTATGAAAGATTTAAAAAAAAGTGTAAAACACGTGTCCAAAGATTTCGAGGGGGAAAGAGGGGGCAGTATCAGTTTTTTATTTGGGTGGCGTTTCCAAGGTCATTTGAAGGTCAACTTAGTTTTTTCAAACAGAAACCTATATTTTTTATTATGGGATCTTATTGTACGTAAAAGGACCAGAAATTTTCGGAGGATACTTTTTTTTATCCGCGTACTAGTTTCGAAAAATGTAGAGCTATTCCAACAGATACCTTCAAAAATGTTCGTTCAGAATTTGAGAATCGTCTGTATTATTGTTTAGAAAACAACGGAGAACATTTTGAAAATTTGTTATAGTTATAAAAAAGTCACAAACTTTCTCGCAGTATAAGTATGACTCGCTCTACTTCTCTTTAAATATCTCCGAAACTAGTACGCGGATAAGAAAAGTATCCAACGAAAATTGTTGGTCTTTTTACGTACAACAAAACATAGGTTTCCATTTGACAAAACAAAGTTGACCTTCAAATGACCTTGGAAACCAAATAAAAAACTGATTCTGCCCCCCCCTTTCTCCCTCGAAATCCTTGGACACGTGTTTTGCACTTTTTCAAAATCTTTCATACTTTTCGAGATATTCAACTGGAAAGTTTTCAAATGAACAGCCTGTATACATATAATAATTTGCATGGTAAACCTCAAAATTGCGCAAAAATTGCATTATAATATTTGGTTTTTCCAAAAGGTTGTTTTGTTTCCGGCTAATGTGCACAATATTCATTTAGAACTCTGGTTTAAATTAGCAAGAGGGCCCCGTTAAATGGATGGAAGCTTCGTAAATAATAAGACATTAATAAAAAGTTGATAGTACGTTCATGCTGCTTAAAAATATTAAAAGCACACATTACGGAAGGAACTTTTGAGATACCAACTATTTCGAAACACGAACAAACGCCTTGATCCTTTAAAATCCTCCACAATGACCCAAAGAAATAGAAATTGGAGTAACCACTTAACATTGTCCGATCGAAAGGCATTTAAACCAACAAGTCCCAGTTTTATAACGCAGTTACACCTCACCACTCTCTCGTTCGGAACGGTTCACAATTCCTCGGGAGAGGAGCGTCGACGGCCTGTAGCTAATTTCCATCAAACAAATTCCTCCGGCAAACAGTGACGATCCAGTCCCCGAAGGAGGCATTAACATCCGGAAAGGAAACTAGACTGGCGGCGCGGTCCTTTCGCGACAATTACGCAAACTGTTCGCGTTCGCCATTGTGCATCTTAATTAACATCCGGAACGAGAAAAGTCCTCGGGTGTAATTACGATGCGGAAGAGACGGTCGCCGCGACCGGGACCAGTTCCTCTCGTTCCTCTTCTTCCGGCCATCCGCGAGTTCCGCGTCATTGTCCCTCTAATTAGCCATTCAGAAATTACTTCCTAAAAGCGGCGCGTGCGCGCGGATGTGACGTGTTCGATCGTCTGCACGTGGACGACGCACGACGACTGGCTAAGCGTGCCAATAAGACTACAATGATACAACGCTGGGAAAACTACCCCAATGCCAAACGCTTTGCCGAAAGATTTTCATCGACGCGACAATGATTAGATCTTCGTTATACTTAACTCTTTACCGTCCGAACTGTTTTTTCTTTTTTTATTTTAAAGCTTGCTTCAACATCTTATAATTCAATTACATTCCCATGTGTACAGTGCCTGAAAAAGTATTGGCACACCCTTTAGAACGGAATACTTTTTTAAAAACTTGACCAAACGACGCATTTTTTTTAAATATTAGAAGAATTAGATTACTATGCTGAAGGAAAAAGTGAAAAGTACACTCGCGTCGGTATTTATGTTGAGGCGATAATATTATACAGCGTTTGCTTTAAATAATATTAATTCCGTCAATTTTAAAGCGCCTGCCTTTTAGAAAATAGGTCCGTAAAGAGGAGACTTGCAGCTGTCACCACGTTTTTTTCGAATTTTTAAAGCAGTCCCGGTTATAGGAAAATTGCATTTGTTTAAAACATTTGCAAAGTAAATGGTGAAAAAACCATTTCTTCCGAATCGAAATATTTACAATAGATACTCTTATGTGTTCACTACAAGCTCCTAAAAACTCAATTTCCTCGATACGTTAGTTCTAGTGTTATAATTTAATGAGAAAAGTTTTTTACACGTCTGTAAAACCAACATTTTTTAAGATTACGAAAAATCCTTCGAGATTCGTTCATAGGTTACTAAAGACTACAACATATTCAAATTTGAACTATCCGACATAGGACTCGAAAAGTTTTCTTCTCTTGTTTGTTCCTTGCTTTCGACCGCGGTGTATCACCATCGCTCGACTTCAGTCGCGCGCGGCCGTTTCTGCCAATACGCCTCTAGGTCGCGCTCTGACTGGTCCGTGTTTTTCGTTAATAACTCCTTAACAAAGCCGAAACGGCCATTTTTGCAAAGGAAAATGTTGCTTCAAATAGCCTCAGGAACCTCCCCTTTGAAGGAAGCGAGACATTTTTGGGACACCCTGTATGTAAGTGCAACGTTTTGTCCTTGTAGTGTAATTTCTTTGTGTTCCTCCGACGCTGTGATGTTTGTTTACATTGCTCGTGAGTAGTGGCGTTCTGTTTACCCCCAAGTGGTGAAGTGTAAACGCGGTGTTAATTTGTTAGAAGAATAAGTTTGTGATAGTTGTCAGTTAAACCACGCCGAAAAGTAAGTTGACGTATAGAAATTTTTAATTTAAGAATTGAATTTTGTAATTAAACTAGTATTTACATAACCCTAATATATTTAACAGTTTGTGAAACAATTTCGTGAAAAAGTGAATTGAAATAAAACAAGGGAAAATCAATAATACCGAAAACAAGGGAATTGGAGGCTTCAGAGCGAATACAAATTTATAAAAGAAGATTGGACGGAAAATCCTTACAAACGATTGATGTTGAGTTTGGAATTTCGAAAGAAGGCGTTCGAAAAATTTGTAAAAAGACACAAATGACAGGGAAACCCGAAATTGTGTTAGATCAGGAAGGAAAAGAAAAACATCAATTCTTCAAGATCGAGAGATTGTAAAGTAAGCAAAAAAAAATCCATCCATCACAGCTAAAGAAATAAAAGAAAATTTGTCATTACCAATCGGGACCACACAAATTAAATATCGTTTGTCTGAGGCTGATTTACACGGCAGAATATCTAGGAAAAGACCACACATTTCTCAAGTAAATGCTGACAAACGTTTACTGTTCGCCAAAGAACATTATAAGAAACCGCTATCGTTTTGGAAAAGCATCATCTGGAGTGATGAATCGAAATTCGAGTTAAAGGCAAATAAAAGAAGAGAATATGTACGCTTTTCCAAGACGATAGCGGTTTCTTAACACTAGATTTACCGGCTATTTAAGTATATCTATTTCTACCAAGACCAGTCAGAATGACTGGTCTTTAGAAAAAGTGCTTAGTGGTGTTTCCAGTCTTTATTTACTTTTAAAAAATGACAAAAAAGTTTAATAATATTAATTGTAATACAAAAATAGATTTATAGACATTATCAATTAATCAAAAGCTTGATAGGGCCAGTGCTAGAAATTTACGGGCCACAACTCAATCAACTCGCCCAAAAGCGAGTCTACCGAGCACGGCCAAGACACTCAGAAACCCCGAGTATCGAGTTCGCACATACAGATAGCCAAGTGTCCAGGACTCAAGGAGAACCTTATGTGCTACCCAAAACCCTCAGTAAATATACAATTCCAAGGGCCGCTAGCGTACTGCATGAGGATCATGATTTTCCCGGAATCATATATTCTGTCCCGAAAAAACGTTGCAGTACTTATCAATTGTTATAGCTGTCCCAATGTCATTTCATCACATAGAAACATGCACCAGTCATTTTGACTGGTACTGGTATAAGTGTCAATAACAAAAAATATATTTGTTACGAATACATATAAAATAATATAAAGTTTATAAAACTGATTCTTTAGTTATAGCTAAAAAAGTCATGATATCATTTCGGAAAGAAAATGTTACATGCAGTAGGAATTTTGAATTGAAACTGCAAAATCAGTCATTTTGACTGGTGTGGTAAATCTAGTGTTAATGTTCTTTGGCGAACAGTAAATATTTTCCAGCATTTACTTGAGAAGTGTTAATATTATCGCGTCAACATAAATACCGACGCGAGTGTATAAAAAGGAATGGACTACCATAAACTCTACGAAACAACGCAAAATAATATTTTACATAAATTCCTCCAACAAAATGAAGTTCCTCCGTGAATTCTGCAACTCTCGCAGACCAACACGTAATTTTAAAATATACAAAATTAGACGTGACGTGCTCGATCGTCGGCACGTGGACGACGGACAACGTCCGGCTAAACGTGTCAACGACTATAATGTGACAACGATATAGTGAACAAGCGCGCTCGGCAGGTGGTGGACACTCACCTGGTGGGGAAAAAGGCAGAAAAAAAGCAGAAAAAAATAGAAGACCGCGGTGGAAAGGAAGAGGAGCATCGGTGACGGAACGATATTACCGGGGAGATGAGCGTGTAATTAAAACGTAATTACCAGATACGAAGTGTTATTTAAAATGCTATTTGTCCGGCTAATGGACGGGCGTGGTTTGCTCGCTATCGCGGAATTTCAATGGCGGATTGCTCCCCAGACCGCGTTTCACGGTTCAGAATGAACCTTAATTAGATGCGTGCTTCCTGTTTGCTTTTTTTTTTCTTTCTCTTTACGTTCCGTCTTTGAAAACACATTCTTCTGTGGAAGCGTTTCATTACGTTTGTCCTCGTACTCCGATGACAGTCAATTAAACGAGCTATTATTATTGGACGCTTTTGTAGGGCTTGATACCAGTGGTGTAATTTCTTACAACGTATTTCTGTTTGGAGAGTTGTGAACTTCGCGACTTCGACAGTGCTGCGATGAATGAGGAACTTGAACGAGAGAATGGAATTGTTTATTTGGAAGTTTTGTGCTCGGCGTAAGCGACATCGAACTTATTTGGTTAGTACGCGTAACTTATTAATGATTATTGCACCATGGATTTCGTGTGTTTATTAAAATTTCGATAATCTCGGTCTGCGTGTATTAAAAGTTTCATTTAGTTTTTAACGAGATTTTTATATGATTAGAAATTTAATAATATTTTTAATAGGAGAAATGTATTTAGCTTCAATTGTTGTGAATTGTTGCATATAGCTGGGCAGTGTATTAACGGTAAAAAGGTACGTAAAAATCGGTAATGTAATAATTATCTTGTCGTACATTATTCCTGTAAGAATTCAGAATGAAAAATCGTAAATGGACATGTTAGTCGATTCCTGTTTAATAGTATTTATTAATGTATATTTTAAATTTGATTTTGTCACAAAAGAAGCCTTATTTGTAATTTATTCTTTTGTATTTTTAACAATTCCTTTTGAAAACTGTATTTAATGGAGATCCAACAATGAGTTCGATACTGTTCAAAATATTTTAATGCAGTCATTTTAAAAAATAGAGAGAATAGATTTATTTGTTTACATAATGTTTACATTTAACACTTTAGGAATGAGTGTTTTACACCTGAAATTGACCTGAATTTGTTTAGGGATGAAGCTGATGGTGAAAACGAATTGATTCTGCCTAATAATAACACTGTACGTTCATAGTTGAGGTTAATTGATATTTGAAACTTGAAGAAGAGAATTCATATTGGAAATTGACCTGCATTTATTTAACAATAAATGTTATCATAAAAACATACTGAATATACTTGCCAATGCACCATTATGGATGCTGGTACCATTTATTTATTTATTCACACAAAATTTATGACTAAATCTTAAAAAAGACAATTAATATTGGTAATTGACCTACATTTATTTACGAATAAAAGTTATTATAAAAATATTCTGAATATACTTGCCAATGCACCATTGTGGATGCAGGTACCATTTATTTGTTTATACACAAAATTTATGATTAAATCTTTAAAAAGACAATTAATATTGGAAATTGAACTGTATTTATTTAAGAATAAAGGTTATCATAAAAATATACTGAATATACTTGCCAATTCACCATTGTGGATACTGGTACAATTTATTTATGTATTCACACAAAATTTATGGTTAAGTCTTTAAAAAGACAATTAATATTGGAAATTGAAGTGCAATTATTTAAGAATAAAGGTTATCATAAAAATATACTGAATATACTTGCCAATGCACCATTGTGGATACTGGTACAATTTATTTACTTATTCACACAAAATTTATGATACAATCCCAAGAAAGACAATTAATATTGGAAATTGACCTGTACTTATTGAAGAATGAATGTTTTCATAAAAATGTACTGGATGTATCTAATAATGGCCCTACACCATTATGGGTAAAGATACCATTTATGTAGTTATCCAAGTGACATTAATATCTAATGCCTAAAAAAAAAATTGGTACCGCAAATTGTTTTCAATTCCATTCAGATTGAAGGTAATAATAAAAATGGGCAAGAGTACGATTTCCGTGGCCCCTCGTTTGAATTCGCCCCCTCCACGGCCTCACCACAACTCATTCTATTCACATGATTTTTCCATTACTAGTTGAAATTCTGGATGACACATACAATGCAAAGATTATGCGAATAAAATTTCATTTTTTACAAAAAAGGTCTCTTGATATTTTGCTACATTTCGCATGGTTACCGAGATATTTGCAAATTTATAAAAAACAGGAAATCTACTTTACCGGCTAAACCAAGCCAATTTGACACCATGTTATATATACATTTTTTTCTTGAAATAACCACAAGAACACAAATATAACCTCAAAACGAGGGGCCACGGAAATCGTACTCTTTCCTAAAAATGTATCGAGTCTTTTTAACAATGATACTGCCTCCATATTGTAGACAATAGTAGAAAATATTTATTTATTCATGTAATATTTATATTTAAACCTTATTTCTCGTGTAAGCAAATATTCCCGAGTGCAGTGGCTTCATATCAATCGCAATCATATACATTCACTAAAGTACCAAAAGTAAATGGCACATATTGCCCTTTAAAAACGGCACGATCACATCCATTCAGCATCTGCGCGACTTCCATCATAAAACGTGCATCAATAAAGAAAAGTAGTCAATAATTTCTCGTGGAAGCACATTCATAATCCCAATAACAGTCAAATAAAAATCTAAAAGCGGTCACTTAATCAGCACTAGCAGTTAATATCATCAGTTGCACATGCGGGTAAACTCGGTCGTTCCATGTTGCAGCAAACGAACGCGGAAACTCGCAGCACTTTTTAAACGTCAGTCCCGCCTGCGTTTTGATCGTAATCATAGTCCGGAATGCACTGATAAGGAACTCGTCCGTCTCGAAATCCAGGATTTTACGACGCCGGGATGCGCAGCGACGTCGCGTTCGGTAATAAAGCGGGATCTTCGCTGCGCACAGCGCCATTAATGAGAAAGTTTGTGCATCGCTTTAACGACGTTGGATTCCATTAACAAGTCATAATTGCCACGTTATCGATCACCGACGCGGTCGCGTTATCGACGCAGGCGGTGCCAGCACGAGTCTTTGTAAATATCGTAAAACCGTGGCCCGCGCACGGTGCGTCTTAAACCGCTCTCTTTACAGCCGGCAGTAAATAAATAATTAAGCGTTTTTTCTCCACTACCACCACCATCGCTACCACCACCAACACCAACCTTCCTCCTTTCCAGGTTTAATAGTCACGAGGATACAGCCTAGAGTACCCACGGCCTTTATTCGTCGCGTCTAAAGGTGCCACTGATAGCGTATTAAGCCGCGGAGGATTGCTCGGTGTCTGAGACACTGACGAGACGTAAAACCGTGCGCAATTACGGACGTATACGGCCAGTTATTAGACGAATTTGTTCTGACTCCGAGTCTGAAACGTCTGGGGAACCTGAGTGCAATCGGTTGCCATTATTTCTCGCTGGACGCATTAAATGGGATAGTAAAGATACGCTCGGATTAGAGCCTCGGGTAATTAGTAGGCTCATGGTTTCGAACAGGAAATCACAAATCTCAAGAAAGGTTTTCGGGAAAAATTCTGGCGTGCAGGTAAAAGCCTTGTATCTTTAGTACTGAATGGTGGAAGTAGCTTTATAACAAAGCGAATCTGTTATTTTATTGGCTATCGCGAGCCGATGCTTGGTGCTGGCAATAACTGAGGTTCCAGTTGTGTTAGTTGGAGAAGAAGATTGTACTTTTTAGTATCAGACAGACACAGTATATTTTTATTAGCTTCCTGTCTGAATTCACGTGATTTTTATATAATGATTTTCTTCTTTGGGTTTAAAATATGAACATTATAGTATTATTTAAACAGCACGAGCCTCTAAAAGGTTACATTCTCATTGTTAAGTAGACACAACACTTTTTATTGTTGCTTTCATTCTGAAATAAATTCGTGTCATTTATCACTATTAGGTTTATTTCCCAGGTTTTAAATATAACTTTTGTATAAACACATAAATGGTAGATACTTTTATCTATGATGGTGCAGTGTAATTATTAGATAGACAACACTTTTTGTTGTTGCCTTCATTCTTAAATAAATTCAGGTCATTTATCACTATTAGGTTTATTTCCCAGGTTTTAAATATAACTTTTGTATAAACACATAAATGGTAGATACTCTTATCTATGATGGTGCAGTGTAATTATTAGATAGACTCAACACTTTTTGTTGTTGCCTTCATTCTTAAATAAATTCGTGTCATTTATCAGTATTAGGTTTGTTTTCTTGGTTTTAAATATAACTTTTATATGAGCACATATATGGCAGATACCCTTATCTATGAGGGTGCACTGTTATTATTAGGTAGATTGAACACGTCTTTAGCGTTATCTCCATTCTGAATTACATTCTCGTCAATTGCCAATATTAAGTTTATTTTCCAGACTTTAAATATACATATTATGTAAATAAATAAATAGTCGATACCCTTATCTATGAGGGTGCAGTGTCATTATTAGGTGGATTCAACACAATTTGATTTGTTACCTTTATTCTTAAATAAACTCAGTGTTGTTTTCCAGGTTTTAAATAGAAATATTGTATTCATAAATAAATGGTACTCTTATCTTATAATATGGGTTTAATTATTAGAATTAGAATCTTTAAATTTTATTATTACTTTCATCCTAAATGAATTCAGTATATTTCTTAATTTCTATACTCCTGCAATACTGCAGATTTTATGCATATGTGATAAAAGTGACAAATTACAAGGAAATTAAAAGGATTCAAGAATTTGATTATATTCTTTTCAATTTCAGAAGCTGTCTAAAAGAAGAAATATGTTTTTGTGAATGCCCTGACACTCACGACTGATTTAAAACATTTTTATTTCGCATAAACAGCCGCAGTCTAGAAATAAGAAAATAACAGAATCGTCTAACAAATTCAAGATTATTGAATCTCTAATTTTATGTATTTATGACAAGAATGAGCGGGAAAAATTAAAAATAGTAGAAATAGTATTATTCTTAACTCATTGAAATTATTAAAAAAAAGAAAGGAAGACATTTTTGTTTGGCTCCTGTGTGTGACAATTACTACAAAGAATTGTTATGTTAGATAAATGTATACAGTCTGGCAAAGAAATTCTGACTTCTGACACGAAAGAAGATCCTTTCGCAGAAATGCAGTCGTCACGAGTGTAAATTGTAACCTGAAAGCGATGTTAATGTCGCCGATTAAATCTGAGAGGATGGCATTAACAGTGAACCGACTGGTTGTCCGAATTCGATAAGATCAATCTTCCAGCCGGGAGTACGAAGTGCTCAAACGAGCGGCAAACCAAGAAACGATCATCGAATATTTATAAATTTTTCGCCGGCTCCGGGTCATACAACCATATAGATAACGCTAAAAACTTTCGACGGAATCGCCTGACCGTGGTGATGGCCGTTCGATGCATCGAAAGAGTCTCGATCGTATCTTCGAAATTGCAGAACAAAGTAAATGTATCAGCGGTTCGGTATTAACTGTTGCTTAATCGAAAAGAATAATTCCGGGGGCCCGGAATGTTAAAAGCTTTCCTCAGCCTTCGGGAAACTTCAGGCTGCAAAGTCAAATAAAAATATATTTCGATGTGTTGCACATAATTTCTTTGGTCAGAGTGCAGTTACATTTATTATTATTCAATAACAACAGCTGTAATGCTTTTAATATAATATTTGAACAAATTCTTAAGGTTACATTCATATTCTCTTTAATTAATTTATGCAGAGAGACAATCGATAGAATTTAATTTATCTTATATGTATATTCATGTTTTTATTTTACTGTATCTTTTATGTTATTTTACTACAAAGTGCAGTTAGAACCATCATTGGCAGATTATTATACAAGCAATTACATACGTTTCTAAAATACTTAAAAGAATTCTTAGGATCACATTCATGTTCTCTTTCAAAATAACCTCTTCCGTGAGATTCAAATTGCGTAAATAAAAAACATGTTCTCTTTAATTAATCTATTGTATAGAGCAGGGATGGGCATTTTTGCCTCAATTGAAACAAACCTTCCCCACCATAGCGCCCATTGTCCCCCACCAGCATCCGTTGTTACCATAGAGAGGATGGAAGTGCTTCGCCCGTAGCGAACAATGCTCATGCCTCGCGCATGATAGAGAAGTGGGTGGGAGAAGCAGGCATTTGAGGGGCCCCTACTGTGCCCATCCCTGGTGTAGAGAGACATTAAGTAGAAATTCAAATTGTGTTTTTAAAAGTTTTAGTCTTCTTTCTCAATTTTCTTTTAAATAAACACGGTTTACGATATATGATATCAATCGACAATGAAATTGTTTATTTAGACAGGTTAGTAGCTAACAAATAATTGCACAAAAAGGTGAAAACCCATTATGATGATAGGTCGGTATGCATGAACGATTGAAATAGACTAAAACTTTTGCATACACCTAATATTGTGTCTTGCATTTTACTTCTCTTTAATGTGCTGTTTGATAAAGTAAAACTCTATTAGATAAAGAATAACAGCATAGATTTATTCATTCATTGAATAAACAATATTTATCACCTAAATTTATAATGTGTGTTCATAAGAATTTCGTTACGAAACAGAAAAGAAATATTCAAGTGAATAATTTCGGAGATGTTAACGTAAGTGTACAGTAAATCAACATAACGAAAATTAAATGAGATATTTCAGGAATCACCAGGTGAAAGGATACTTTAAGAATTAATTACTTTCACGGAGACTTCCTGGACGTTCGTTGTCGTTTCTCGCGTGGATTTAAATTTGTACATTCTTGGGCCAAACCTTTCATTGAATTCTTTCTTCCTTTTTATATCCACGAACAGTTTACGGCGCAGATACAGAAGGAGTGATGCCAGAAGGGGATGAGTCTTTTCATTTGTACTACTTAACGCCCGCCGGCAGGAAATACGACGGCGTTAATGCTGGCCTAATGTAATCGAAAGACGGCGAACGCTTCGGGGAATTAACAAGTGCGAAAAGGGAAGCCGGATTTATTGCAGCTCCACCGTTATGCCGTTAAAGCGACTGTGAATTTACACTCGCCACCGAAATCGGTCGATCCAAGCACCCCGGGACCAAAATAGATTAATTAACAGCTGTCGAAGTCAGGGGGTGGGGGGACATTAACCACAATCAGACAAAATATTCCACTGACAGAATATTCCACGTTTTGTAAATAGACTGCGAATTGTATGCATTTTTCTCGTTAGCAGACGCATAAAGTACAATAAACTGGCTTTGGACGGCTTTGGAAGATTTTATCGAGAGACGAAAATTTCTATTTTATTTTATTCTCAATTGAGTTTCAAATGTTTACGTCTGTTTGTTCCGAAGTTTGTGAATGGGCTCTTTTATTGAACATATTTATGAAACAATTTTTATATGTACACTTTGTAGATACTTGGTTAGAAAAGATGAGGGGATAAAGAGTACCATGGTTTTATTACAATTCGACTGTGGATTTTATATATTTTTCTCGCTAGCAGATTCATAAAGTATAATGTATTGAACGGCTGTAGAAGATTTTATCGTGAGAGGAAAATTGCTATTTTATTTTATCGTCAATTGCTTTTCAAAAATTTACGCTTGTTTGTTTCGAAGTTTGCGGGTGGACTCTTTTATTGAACATATTTATGAAACAATTTTTGTCCCCTTTTTTATACACTTAGTTAGAAAAGATGGGGGAATAAATACTACCATGGTTTCATTGCAATTCAACTGCGAATTTGATGCGCTTCTAACAGAAATGAATCGGTGAAATATGAAACAATGAAATATCAGAACAACTTAAGAATGTTGTTTTTACACTGAATTATTTCTTACATGAGTATTACATGATTATATCATTAGATTTTTACATGATTATTACATGATTATATCATTAGATTTTTACATGATTATTACATGATTATATCATTAGATTTTTACATGATTATTACATGATTATATCATTAGATTTTTACATGATTATTACATGATTATATCATTAGATTTTTACATGATTATTACATGATTATATCATTAGATTTTTACATGATTATTTTACTATTTTTGTTAGGTCTTGTGTATTAATCTGAATCCATTTTAAAGTGAAACGTCAATATGCATTCCTTAACATATTCTGTGCCAGCATTTATTTCGGTGCTTACCTTCTTTTTTAAAATGTTCATTTAAAAGCAGCGTAGCTTGTTTAAGGAAAATTAAAACAAATTATGATGAGTACTATGACTTGGAAGAACAAAGTGTATAAAGTTAAATTGACTGTCTTTTGGTACACTGTGAGATTGTGGACGTTACATCTCTGTGACGAAGATAGTGAACGTGTTTTAAGTGCTCAATAACTTCACTAAATTCAGGTAAAAACTAGAATGGAAGTAGAATCAGTGAATCAAAGTAAGAAATATAAGACTATTAATAGTACTGCATGCATTATAAAACCGTAATTATAATCATTAGACGTACAAATTAATTCGCGGACCTCGTAACCAATTAATTGTAACTTTATTTTAGGCTAAACTGTACTTTAGAGGACCAAAAATTTTCAAGATTTCTTTATGTGATGCTACACATTTTGACGAGAAAATGATAGACGTGCAACGATTTAGTACACGAAATTCAAGTTTTGGTTACCGGAGTTCACTGGTTGAAAAGTTGTACACGTGTAAACATGAGCAATTTTAAGCGTTTTTCACAGGTTACAGCGTCACCATATTGGGTATTCGTTGGGTGGTACAGATAGGACTGTTCAGTACGTCGAGTAAGTAGTATTGAGCGATATAGGTCAAGTTGGTTTGGGGTTAGTTAAAAGTTCTCAACTTTACACGCGTATAATTCCTGAACCAGTGAACTCCTGGCAATAAGACTATCACTTTTGGTGTTTTCTCTTCGAAATCTATAGAACTGCATAAAATAAGGATTAAAAAAATTGGTCCTCCAAAGTACGGTTTAACCTTATTTTAAGTTCCAATCATTTACCCCATATATTAGAGATTCATTTATGTCATGTAAAATAGAGAAAATGCGTGGAAAACTGGTAGAGATTATTTTTTGTGAATAAAACGTATTTCGATTCTTTGAAAATAATCAATAAATTCACGGACAGAGGGGCTACGAATTACATTGCGCAACTAATATTACTATCGGAGATAAAGGAGTCGCTCACAATAACAGCATCAATGGAACCACAAAACTATAATCGTAATTATTAATTGTAGCACAGAAAAATAATTAATTCAACAGATCCGAGAACATAAATACTAACAGCTGAGCCGCTGAATATATTTCCAACATCGAAACCATTTTCGTTCGTGGAAGCTCTTATCTGGAAAGCGCCAGGATACAACGGCCTAGCACGGGAGCTAATCCTTCTTTCAATATCTCGATCGACACGAACGGGAGATACAGATGTCGCGACAAATGTCCGAGGGTTTTCAGGTGTTGACGGTCGATCGGTTCGATGCACGTGTTCGCCGGAAGCGGAAACGCGGTGTGGGAACGTCGGCCGTCGCAAGTGGCACCAGGACCGGCTAATGATGCGCATATAAATGCGGGATACGCGAGAAGTCTAGATGACACATGTAGATAACATCGGCAATGTGACTGGCGTTCAGTATTGGCTCTATCATCGTTCGAAATTGATGTCGGCACACACGCTTCTATTCCCTCCCATCACTCTGTAAAAACACGTTTCACGAGTTTCACGGATTACCGACCGTAACGGCGGCGCGGCGCTCCGTTGACGTGAGCATTGTGTAATTAGATTGGAGGAAAAACACAAATTGCTCGCGTACCGTGCATACGATAACGTGCGACACTCCAGCGATCTTCCTGTGCTACAAAGCAACAAAAGAGACCAAGTAAAATTATTTAGACTGTTAATTGGACACACAAGACTAACACAGATACCTCCTACAAAACGAACCCCCCAACGTTGTGAACTCTGTTTTTTTTTTATTTTGCATTAACTTCACAAGTGTCATTAGCAACTACGAGTTTACAAGTGAGTGGTCATTTTTTTTTTAGGTTCGGTTAATTAATTTTGTGTGCTTCAAGTAGTTGATTAGGTTTTCGCATGAGTCCTTGGAGTCGGTGGTACCTTTGATGCTTTCTGGGATAGTGTAATCTTCTTCTTTCTTGTTGGTAAATATGACAAGATGTAATTATGTGTTCAATTGAGTTTATTGTGTTGCATATATTACACTTGGGTTCGTCTTGGCTTTTTATTATGTAAGAGTGGGTGAGGTTTGTATGTTCCAATCTCACTCTGTTGATTATTACTTGTTCTTTCGTGATCTATCACTAACTGGTCCAACAAATGATTCTAAAATGCACCAAATTAGATGAGCTTCGAAATCCACATTTTTGAAAATTGTATGTACATTATATGAAATTGATCGCTAGATCGAGGATTTTCATGCATTTGTGGTATTTAGATTTTTCCGAAATACAATAATGTATGCATACTAAAAAATATTAGTCATAAACAACTCTACTCTATTCTTACGAAAAGGAATTTTATAATTGATAAATTGAACTTGTTCCTTATACTGACATTTATAAAGCAGTCCATGAAAATTGAAATTCGCATAAAGATCCGCAATTTATCGATCACTAAAACTAGTTTTAATATTTTGTAAGATATAGTGTATGTACAAGTCTGAATATGAGTGTGAATGTGTGTGTATGAGTGAATTTGTCTGAATGAGTGAGTTTGTGAGAATGAGTGAATTTGTGCATGAGTGAAATTTTATCATTACGAATCAATTTTTATTAACACTAAATCTACCACGGTAAAATGACCGGTTTTTTACGATACTATAATTAAAGTTATGAAAACGCTTCCATAAGAAATGACTGAATTGTCTTCATTATTTCAACACATACTGTAATGAAAACCGCACAAATTTTAAGTAAATCGAATCTTCTCACTTCTATAAGTCGTTTCACTTTTATATGCTTTATGCTTGGTAGGTTTAGTGTTAACCAGTTTTACAATTGACTAACATGTGGTTTTGGATTAAAAATTGCTTGGAACATTCTTCATAACAAAAGATGCAATCAAAATTTTCAACTTCATCCTTTTCTGTGTCTTTTTCATAGACAAATTACTTCCACAAGAAATAAATTGAAAAGGGTAGTAACACACAGTAAAAATTATAGGACCGACTAAAAATTACCTAGAACATTTTCCGCAATAAACGACACGATACAAATTTTTAATTTCTTCTTTTCCATAGAAAAATTACTTCCACAAGAAATAAATCGAAAAGGGTAGTAAAACACGGTAAAAGTTATAGAATTGGCTAAAAAATGCCTCGAGCATTCTCTGCAACAAAGAGTACAATTCACATTTTTTACTTCACCTTTTTTTGTGCCGTGTGTATAGAAAAATTACTTCCACAAGAAATACATTGTAAAGGGTAGTAAAACACGGTAAAAATTATAATACCGACTAAAAATTGCCCCGAACATTTTCCGCAACAAAAGACACAATACAAAATTTTAATTTCTTCTTTTCATCGAAAAAAATACTTCCACAAGAAATGAATCGAAAAGAGTAATAAAACACAGTAAAAATGGTAGCACCGACAAAAATTGCCCCGAATATTTTCCGCAACAAAAGATACAATACAAAATTTTAATTTCTTCTTTTCCATCGAAAAAATACTCCCACAAGAAATAAATTGTAAAGGGTAGTAAAACACGGTAAAAATTATAATACCGACTAAAAATTGCCCCGAACATTTTCCGCAACAAAAGAGACAATACAAAATTTTAATTTCTTCTTTTCATCGAAAAAAATACTTAAACAAGAAATGAATCGAAAAGAGTAATAAAACACAGTAAAAATGGTAGCACCGACAAAAATTGCCCCGAACATTTTCCGCAACAAAAGATACAATACAAAATTTTAATTTCTTCTTTTCATCGAAAAAAATACTTAAACAAGAAATGAATCGAAAAGAGTAATAAAACACAGTAAAAATGATAGCATCGACAAAAATGGCTCCGAACATTTTCCGCGACAAAAGATACAATACAAAATTTTAATTTCTTCTTTTCCATCGAAAAAATACTCCCACAAGAAATAAATCGAAAAGGCTAATAAAATACAGTAAAAATTATAGAATTGGCTAAAAATTGCCTCGAACATTTTCTGCAACAAAAGACACAATATAAATATTTAACTCGAACCTTTCCTGTGTCTTTTCCATAGAAAAATTACTTCCACAGGAAATAAATCGAAAGGTGTAGTAAAACACGGTAAAAATGATGGAATCGAGTAAAAATTGCCTCGAACATTCTCCGCAACCTAGGATACAATAAAATCGAACTCAAAGGCTAGGCCCCGATGCTTTGAAATCCAACAGAACAGAATTACAGAAAAAAAGTATAAACGGTTCCCCCGATACCAATCACAGAAAAACCGAAATGAGATCAACCCCCTAACCCCCTTCCACCTCTCTCAAAATCCCCGAAACGGGACTAACGAAGGAAAACTTCAGCAGCCTCCCGCGGGGAGTACACGGATCCTTTTATGGCGTGGCACAATGGCGACTCGGATAATTCCCCAGAAGGATCGATGAGTAATGATCTGCCAGTGATACAAATCGTTGCGATTCACCTGCGGGCGATCGGCGATTCGGTTCTGGTCCCAATTAAAAGAACACGGGTACGGGTCAGCGGGTGACGTCCGATGGCTCCCCGTGGGAGACCGTGGCCATATTCCACGGGGCTGCTGGGATCGATACCACGATTTTTCGATCGCCGGTTATTAGTCACGGGAGCGAGAAAGAAAAACAGGGTTGGAACGGGTCCGCCGCAGGCGTAATTACCGTGTACATCGTCGTGCACGACGTAATTAGCGGTAAACGTCCGTTCGACCGGCAGATATAGTTAATTTGTATCGGTCCGCTTTAAAGTACCCACCGATCGTCGCCGATACATTTCCCCGTGTCGATGTTCCTCTCTTTTCCTTTCTTTTTTGTTCATTGAACAACTACGTTAGGGTTTTCGTCAGAGCTGGGAAAATGTTTTAGGAAAAAGTATATTAAATATTATTTTCAATAATCGTTGTCTTAGAATTCAAATAAAATGGTATGTTAAATAATCAGTAAAATGTCAGCAGATAACGTATTTTATTTTCACAAGTGCACGTATGATTTCAGATAACTTACTATTTGAAATTGCATATTACCCAGCTCTAGGCTTCATGTATAATGAAGACAGTGTATGGGTTAGGTGACGATTAGACTGCAGATTTTATGCATTTATGAGTGTCTGTGATGATCAGAATGATTTCAATTTTTTTTTTATTTATGCAATTTGAATCTCAAGTTAGAGATTATTTTGCAATACTGTACAGACATATCAATACATTATAATACTTTACATAATACAATACTTATAAACATTCGTATGCCAGCTAAACAAGCAGTTTAACACTAAACCTACTACGCACAAAACATATAAAAGTGAAATGCCTTATAGAAGTGAAAAGATTGAATTTACTTTAACTTTTTACGGTTTTCATTATAATCTGTGTTTAAATGAAGAAGTCTGTTGAATCATTTCCTATGGAAGCGTTTTTATAATTTCAATAATTGTGAAATAGAAAACCGGTCATATGACCGTGGTAGGTTTAGTGTTAAGGATGTACTCTTTTCTTAAATCTTTAACTCACAGTCATTTAGAAACGAGTAGGTCAGTTTACATATCTCCGACGTAGGTCTGGAGAGTAGGACATTACATGAGATGATTTCAATTGATTCATCAAACTGAAGAATATTGAATAAAATAAATATTAGAAACGTTTTAATCCTCATACATTCATCAGGATGAAAATTACAGTGTTGTGAGCAGTGTCGCCAAATCGGTTAAATCGAGAGGAATACAGTTTACCACCTCTCTGATGACCAGAGTAATATGTGACACGTTGTGCGGTACGTCACGTGACCAGTCTATGGTCTTAGTGGGGGACGTTGGAGTGTGGTCAGGTAGTGGAATGGGCTAGTGGAAGGGGAAAAGAAGGAGAGGAAAGAACAACCAGTTCTGGTTGTTTCTGGCATCATTGGTTGTGACATGTATTTCTTTAGAATGTGACGTTGTAAATTAAGTATAATTTGGTGATTTGAAATGAAAATCAAAAATGGATGAGATATTATTCTAGGATCTTTCATGCAACTATTTCTGAGGAGCATATGAGAGTTAAAGCATAGAAGTCACAATGTTGTAAACATCGTACAAATTCTAATTTCTGAAAATTGTATACATCGGCTTAACACTAGGTTTACGAAGCACTAAAAATGACTTTCCATCTCTTTATAAAAATAATAGGAATGTATCTATCCAAATTTTTAGCCACTCATTTTGTAATATATACCCACAGAAATAAACTTGTTGAATAATTTCTCGCGGATGCATGTTTACAATCTCAATAATCACGAATTAAAAATATTAGAACCTGTGTCATTTTCTCGGTTCCCGTAAACCTAGTGTTAAATCATATGAAAAGTAATTGCTAGACTGCGGAACTTTATGTAAAGTAAAAATTGTTTGCGTTAATTGCAGGGCACAAGAACCAAATAGGAGATCAACTCTCTTCTCAGTAGTTTCGTTAAATTGTCAAAAAAGGTGTTGATTTCCTAAAATTGCTTGTGATCCTTTACTGTTTGAAATTGCACACACTCATTTCTCTAATAAATGCATCAAATCCGCAGTCTACTAAGTACCGTGTACATTGTCGTGCACGATGTAGTTACCGATAAATGTCTGCTTCTTCCGGCAGATATAGTTAATTTGTATCGATCCCCTTTAAAGTACACCGATCGTCGCCGATACATTTCCCCGTCGATGTTTCTTTCTTTTCCCTTCTTTTTTCTCTGCTGCTGCTTCTTCTTCTCTTCCTCATACAGTTTCTTTGAGCGAGCGAGCGAGCGAGAGAGAGAGAGAGAGAGAAAGGGAGAGCAGGAAATTACGAGGTAATCCTTATGTTAACCGCGACACGATCGAGCGTTCCTCGACTAGGTTAATTGAGACGTTAATTAACGCCATACGGGGAACACGGTTTTTCGGAGTCCCTCCCAACCGGAAATCGAACGGCGATAACGGTACCGTTAAGATTAAAGCGAAAATTTCATTTGATCGGTATGCATTAAAACGCTCTTTAGCCCGGCTGAATTTCGCCGGCTTATCTATGAGTGTGATAAGGACTGACGTCGACCACGATCCTTTGTTACCGTTTTATTATTCCGATCCCATTCAGATAATCGAATGAAGAGAGGAACTTAACGTCTCGCGAATATCGATAGGAAGGAGACGGTGGAAGCTGGAAACTGCAGGTATCGGTAAGATACGGTTCTCCCATTCGAGATAAAGTTTTGGATAACTGAACGAGATAAAAGTAAAGGAGGCTACATTATGGGGGAAAATATGTAAACATTAACCAAATTTAAGGTATCGAAAAAGGAAACATCGATAAATTCATTCAGAAGCGAAAGTAACACGGTGAGGACATAAAGATAAAATTGTTTTCGTCGTTTCTCTTCACTTCGCGTTGCTTATTCGTACTACATAATATTGTGTCAAATTTATTGTGCTCTTTTATTGACTCTTGTTTTCCATAGAATATATTTACATAGACAATCGCTGTCGATAATCTTTAACGCAATTCAAACCATCGTAACATATACAGCTAAGTTCATTAAGAAACAATTTTTATTGACATTCAACTTTTGAATATAAGCTTACTGCACCTAATAACGATCGATGACAGACAAATATCCAGCATCCCTTATATGAATTTATATTTCTTGTATTTTTCTGATGATTTGTGCAAACATCCTTTCCCCTTATCCTCTTTTATTATGACTGCCGCTCTAAATACGTATTAATGAAAAAACAAATGATTTATATTGCTTAAAATATAACGTTTATAGTGAAACGTTAAAAATAATCAAGTTTGGCTTCTGAAATCCATGACGTCTCTGACACGTCATTTTAAGGCAAGGGGTTAACTATGTATATCAATACCAAAACTTTTATTATTCAATTTTATTAATTCTGTTCAAACCAAAAATTTTAAACTCTGGAATTCTTTTGTATCTGTTCTCATTGGAACTTACGCTATGAGAACTTTTTTTTTATTGAAGTTCTGAAGTAGAATAGAGGGAATACGTTCGACCGTAATGAATTAACACTAAACCTACCACGGTCAAATGACCGATTTTCTATTTCACATTCATTCATATTATAGAAACGCTTTCATAGGAAATGACTAGATTGACTTCTTCATCTAAGCACATATTCTAATGGAAGCGGTACAAAATTTAAATAAATTCATTCTTCTCACTTGTATAAAGCGATTCACTTTCATATGTATTGTAGTTGGTAGGTTTAGTGTTAAATATCGATTTGCGAGTGCTAATTTCAACAAGCACACAGCTCAAGTGTTCGTTCACTGTACAGGTCACCGTACACAGTCTTTGAACTCTATCGAATATTTTCGAGTTTGAACAAAAAGAAAGAGAAGAGGGGATCTCGCGCTTGTACGACTGGCGCGAGATTTACAGCCTAACGGCTCGTCGCCGAGCCCACGTCCAATTTCCGTGGATACCCACGAAAAACATACCCCTTTTTCGTCGCAGCGAAACCCTCGTGTCGGGTTTCCTGCGGCGTGGCTGGCAGCGTAGGCGTCTATAATAACTCCTCTCGTGGAAGCTGGGCGAGGCACGAGCGAATCGGCCCGCGTTTATCGTACTCCCGGAGTGAGAGTCGACTTCGTATGGCCTTTTAACCTTATATGGCCGGTGCACCTGCCTCCAGCCCGATAGGACATTTCCCATAATGTGTTCGTTCTCTCTCTCTCTCTCTCTTTCTCTCTCTCTCTCTCTCTCTATCTCTGTTTTATCCGCTTCCTCGTCTTTTCGTTCCACCGTTTTATTTTCCTTTTCGTTTTATGCGCGCTTATACACTCTTATAAAATCACAGAACTGCCATCGATTGCGACGAGGATTTATGATGGAACAGGCTCACGTGTAAGCCTTGTCAGATCCCGGAGAAATGCCCCACTCCTTCTCTTGATCTTCCGGTTGTTCACGTGCCCTTTGGCCGAAAAGTGGTTTCTCTCATACATGACCTCTTTTCCTTGTTAAGTCCTATACGAATCGCGGCGAATGAAAGAGAAATACAGAATGCGGCTTGCGGTTCGACCCGGTGTAGGTGACTTCCTGTGGAAAAATTGCTGAAAGCTGATGACGATGTCCCACCTTTGCTGTCACGACTGATGACTCCGGAGGATGCGAGGTGAACGTGTCGATCCTTTAACCTTTTGCGGTGGGAAGTATTTTCTCTCTTTTATTATATTGAATTTGCTTCAATCATACAGGGTGTTTCGTCTAAAACAGGGCACCTAAATATCTCCTCTACCTCTGAAAATACAAAAACTGTTTCTAACGTAATCTAAATGGTTTCAAAAGACGAATCAGATGGAAGAATCGTTTTTTATAAATTGTAATTTTTTAATCGTTTTTCAAGGTCACTAGTGTTCTTTTACATATATACACATATTTTTTATTGTTGTGTGTTATAGCAAACATTATTGTGCATTCATCCATGTTTAACAGCACGACCTTAAAATGACCGTGAACTCTAAAATTTGCTAATTAATGCAGAACTTACTTTCAGCGACATTTCAGATTTCAACGATAACAGAAAGTCGACCATGAACTTAAACTTGTAAATAATCACATTTATTACTGCAATAAATGTTCGAAATGATGTCCTTCCGTTGTGATATATTTCGTGAGGCGAAAAACGACAGATTGTACAGCTCTTTCGATGATTTCAGGTTTCATATCAGTACATGCAGCAATTATTCGTTCCTTCATATTTTCTGGCGTCGTGGGCTGCTCTTGATAAACTGTACCCGTTAATGTCCCCCATAAGAAAAAAATCAAGTGGTGTGAGATCGAGTGAACGAGCCGGCCATGATACAGGTCCATTGCGTCCAATCTACCGATTTGGGAATTTTTCGTTGAGGACACGTGTTGCAATATGGGAAAAGTGTGCTAGATACCCATCGTGTTGGTACCATAATACTAGACGGTCCCTAAATGGTACATCTTCTAATAAACCTGGTAGAATATGTTCTAAAAATTCAGCATACTTCTGCACAGTTTGCGTACCGTTGATAATAATTTTCTTTCACGTCATGTAATAAACTAATTGTTTTCAAGTTTCCAAATTTGTTAAAAGTTGAGAAGAGCAACGTCTACTATTTTCTCCGTAATGCAAATTAAACGCAAATTTTCCAATATTTTCATTCCATTTTCCTCACAATGCAATTCGTCACATTAGAATGTTCCAAAAATTCAGTAAAAATTTACCGAGGTACTTTGGAGTATACAATTTAAAGCGACAAAATCCAAATGATTAAACGAATCTAAAGAAACTCCATAATTTGCAATTATCTTTCAATGCATTAGCGACAATAAGAAACAGAAAATTTTATTCGTGGGTTACAGCGCAAAGAAAAATTGTGCAAATTACTCTAGGATTCTCCATACAGCTATTCCCAAGGATCGAGGAGTATTCACGAGGATTAAAACAACAAAATAACATTTCTAATAATAATAATGACAAAAACCGTTAAATTCTGCCGAGGGATGATTCCACCGGAAGCTATATCGAAAGTAACAGCCCATCTCCGTGTGAGTACGCGGTTAATCAGTAGTCAATCGTTTACCATACACTCGCAATTAGTGGTCCCGGCGATTTTCTCAACTCAATTAAACGAAAGGTAATTAACCGACCGTTCAACTGGCCGGGCAGGTTCATCGAACACGCGACCTATGCAAACGAGTCAGCAACACCGTGCCACGGCTCGATAAATCCTCGAACCATACAGAAAAGCAATTAAATCCCAATTAAACGAGGCTTGCGCTGCTAGAAAGCAGTCCCCTAAAATAGGTGAAGAGGGTCCCCAAAAAGCTGACCGTTTTCCCCCGGTAATCTCGGTGATCTCGAAATTCTCATTAGTCAAGTCTTTCAGATAGAGAGACTGTTATCGTGCCACCTTATCTCTCTTCGTGGGTTGTCAGGACAAGAGAAACGAGAGGAAGGGAGACAAAAAAAGAACGTTTTGGAATTAGGTTGGGTCGCGCGCAGGTGCTGGCATAGCACAGGTCACGGTCAGATTAACCCCGATCATGTTACCCTCGGCGTGGGAGTGCTGGCAGGTCCCGCGTAATAATAGGATAGCTAGGAGAAGTATAGGAGATCGCATTGCCCAGGATAGATCTCGGTTCGTTATAAACGGTTTCATCGGGCCCCTTGATTTATCTCCGTTGCTGTTCACTCGTCTGTTACACGCGGAACCGCCGAATCGTTCGATTTTCATAGCGCGAGTCGAGATTGCGGCCCGGAACACCTCTTTCTCGATTAGGCGTCGACAGTGCCGGATTATGACCTTTAGAGGCCCTGAGCACTTAAAAGTCTTCGAGGTCCCCGTATACAGGCTCACTTCAACGCAATTTAAGGCAGACCTGTACGATTTTTTACGTATTTTCGATATTATGACGAAAAAGTGTTTTTAGCAAAAGTCTTGCTTGCTTGCTACTCTCTCGTCTTTCCACTCGCACACACATGCTCATAAACACTCGGCAATATTATTACTATATGTAAAAGGTGAACGTTTTACCGCTGCGCCAATCGGCGCTGTTAATTTTTTATATTATGTCATAGTGATTTTTAAAGTCTGCGGAAGGTTCTTGTGAATGTTGAAATGCTTAACATTGCATAATATACATAAAGAATCTAGAAAAATCAAGTATAAATTAGTTTCTCGTAGAAAAAACGTCGGGAAAAGCAATTTTGGTAATTATTTACATGTTGGTCCTCCTCATCGATTTTGATGACCTTGAAATATGTTGTCAAGGCCATCATTCTGAACAACTTTTCCCTGTACATGTTACCGCCGCTCGGTTTTAGTTTTCGAGATATTCGCAAAAAACTATTGCTAATACCGTATTGAATTTTTTCTCTTGGATTTTCGTATATCAGCATAGACGATCGCTTAACGGCGTTCGCAACGTATTCTGTTTCTTATAAATGTAATGTTGACGGCCTGCCCTCTCCGCCCCCTCTACGACCTAACCACAACTCATTCTATTCACATGATTTTTCCATTACTAGATCAAATTCTGGATGACAACTACAATGCAAAGATTATGCGAATGGAATGATTTGTGGTTTGGCAGTGGAGGGGGCAGAGCGGGCCGGCCGTTAGGTCGGCCCGATCACGCATACGACAATCGAAGGGTAGTCTTTCAAAATTGAAAACTCACCTCATATATGTATGACCAGTGTGAGACCCTTTTTTCTTTCTCATCTCAACAGCGTGCTTACAAAAGAAAAGTAACGAGACGCAGCGCCGGAACAGGCTTACGTTGCCACGGAGCGTGCAAGAATACGGAAAATTCAATACAGTATTAGCAATATTTTTTGCGAATATCTCGCAAACTAAAACCGAGCGGCGGTAACATGTATAGGGAAAAGTTTTTCAGAATGATGATCTTGACAACACATTTCAAGGTCATCAAAATCGGTGAGGAGGACCAACTTGTAAATAATTACCGTAATTTTAATTTTTCGTTAACTATGACGCATCCTAGCTAACATTATTTAAGATATTGGAGATTGTATTGATGACAATACCTTATTATTAAATTAATTTGTACGCGGTGGTCGCTCTTATGCTTGAATATGAAATCTTTATTGTTACGAGTTTTTTTTACTTTTTTACAACCAGAGTTTGGAACTAAAAAATCGGAGAAAATTGCCAAGTATCATTTTCGGTGTGCTAAATGTGTCACATTTTTTTAGAATTTTCAAATGCGTTAAAATGGAGGAAATGGCGGGCAGAGACTGGGTTTTCTTTTGCTCCCCGTAACTACCCTTACAAATGAGGTGTAGGCCTGAAACTTCAGAGAAACGATTCTTTCTTGGTAAATTGTCGAACGAGCCATCTTCGCTCAGAATCGGCTGAAAGACATTTTTCACTACATCTTCTGGCTAGACCCTTTCTATGGTGCCCTAAGCATGTGCATATTTTGCTTATGGGTTAATCCAGCACTGGGCGTCGAAGATCGATGACGTCCTCGCCGCCAGTGATTTATATCGCATATACCTATCTGGTCCTCGTTTTCCGATTATAGGGTTCCCCCGAAACTCAAATAGAAATCGCGGAGGCAACGCACGCTTAGGTGCTTGTAACTTCATCGGGATTCGATTCGAGCCTGGAAGAAGTGTTTCTCGGAGGGATAGAACTGCTCGAAATGAGATATTGATGAAGTGGGCTACGTTTGAGCGGATGATGGATACGCTCTTTCGAAAATCTGTTACGGCCGCTATGTCTTGATCGAGAGCGGTTTCGATCGGAGATATTCGGGGGAATTGTTCTTTTGTGGTCTTGATGATTGCTGGATGTTGATGGGGAATGGGAGGAAAGGTTGATGATCATGAGATTCTAGTTTGTCTGGTTTTTTCGATGGGGTTTTTTACTATGTCTGTTTCTAGGATTATTGGGTTTTTGTTGTGTATGAAAAAAAACTTCACCGTTGTCTATTATAGTCTTTTCTTCACCCTGTTGCCTCTCTCCGGTGTATTCCTGGACAGTGGAACCGTATTAACCCCTTGTCGTACTATTTTCTGCGTCGCTACATTAATTAGAACGTTTTCATCCCCACAAATATCACAGAAGAGAAAAGAAAATTTATTTTCTTTGTATGGTTACATTTACTTCAATGCTTAAATAAAATATTGATTAGAAAAGAAAAACGAAACGGAAGGCATAATATTCATATTTGTTAAACTTTGTTTAAAATATAATATACAATACTCAGTAAATAGAAAGATTAAACATCACTGGTACACAAATAATACCGACACTGACCCAGCATGGGACAAGAAAGGGCTAAAGCTAACGTACCGTTATCTTGAAATAAATCCCAAAGAAAGAATAAACCTTTTGCGGACGGGAATTATTTACAGGATCCTGTTTGATGGCTCGAATGTATCTATTTTCCCGGTGAAACGAAATGGTATACTAAAGAAACAGGTGTAAGAATGAAATATAGAATTGGTAAAACTTTGTTTGCTATTTTTTGAGAGTAAAAATTGCTTTAAAAACTATTCGCAGTCACAGAACAGTAAAATTGTTTGGGCAGCTGTCAGCAGATTCGCGTCCGCAAAGGGTTAATACATCCTGTCAATTTCCTGTCCCTCGGCCACTTCAGCTTAGCGCTCATCACAAGCCCTGAACTTATGAAACGACCTATAGTTCGGGGGACAGATAGCCCGCGGCTTAATTAAATTCGTCGGTGGACACATACGAACGATAATGAATCAGAACGCGCCGTGACCGCCGCCAATATCACAAAGGGAGCATTTCCCGAGGACACGGCCGCTAGAATAAAACCGTATTAATTGGGACACCGCAGGGGCCGGACCCACGGATTTATTTATCATGAACTAGGACAGAGACGCCGCCGACGACCCCCGCCGGCTTCTTCAGATTAATTTCATTTTATTCGAAACCAAGGTCGCTTCTCTCTCTCTCCCTCTCTGTCATTCTCTTTCTCCCTCCTTCATCCTCTTGTTCGCCCCCCCCCTCTCTCTCTCTCTCTTTCTTTCTTTCTTTCTCTCGTTCTGTCTCAGGGACCGGTCCTGAAACCGTCACGGGCTCGTTCGGTTGCGCAGCTCGTCGCACGTTTCATGTTTGTTCCACCTCTGCGCTCGTTCTTCTTCGTGCTTCCACCTCTTTCGCTCTTTCTGTGAGAACGAAACAGGACTTTGTACACGCGAGACTGCCGGACACGGATGAGATCTTTATTCGGTGGCTCGTTTTGCGTTCGCGTTCCTCCGATCGCAAGAGAAACGAGCCTCGTGGGAGGTTCTTGTCCGTGGATTTCGGCTGGCAGTATTCATTAACCAGGCGAATTATAATTCCCCGGAGAGCCGCGCCGAACGTAATTGCATATAACAAGCGAAATCATCGTGTAACATCGTGGGTAGACCACTGACAAAATCGGTTGAACTAAGATATCTCTTTATAAGGGCGCAGCGTCGAAAGCCGGGAAATTGAAGCCGTGTATTATTGCGAAGTTTTTGAATTGGACTTTCACCAGTTGGTTTTGATGACTGGGTATGAAGCTGAGTTAGTACAGACGCATAACGATTTTCTGAAATTCTGTTTATCTTATGCGTTAAAGTGTGTAAGACTGTTTAACACTAGGTTTACGGAGCACTAAAATTGATTATTTTACATTGCTTTATAAAAATAATAAAATTGTATTTACTTAGATCTTCAGTTATTTTTATTGCAATATGTACACAAAAAAATTAATGTATTTAATAATTCCTCACGAATGCCTCCTTACACTCTTAATAATCGTAGATTAAAAATTTTTGAATCTGTCATTTTGACGGGCCCCGTAAATCTAGTGTTAATCTAGTGTTAAGTACTTGTCCAGCTCGAAGAATATTATACAATTACGTGTTAAATATCAAATATCACACATGTGTGAAATAAAAATTTTGTACACTAGTAATTGGAACCAAGTAGAAAATTGCTGTCTCTCTTTAATAATTTCAATCAGCTGAAAATAATTCATTGACACTTTTTAATTCATCTATTAACTTTTCTATGAATCCATAAAATCTGTAGTAATAAATAAATGAAAATGTAAAATGAGTCAAGAAAAACCTATGAGACACAGGAGTTATGAATTAAAACTTTATCAAATTGTTCAGCATTTTTACCTTACGCAATCAAGTATACTATTAGTGCATGAAATCTGCAGTCTAATTACAAGGCTACTAAATCAGTAAGACTTTAAAGTGTATGAATCAATTCAAAATTATGTAATTTACAGTGGGGTTATCATTCTATGCAATCAGTTGTTCAATATTTTATCTACAAACAATGGGTTTTATATATTTATAAGAAAAATGAGTCGGTGAAACTTAGAACAGTAAAAATATTAGAAAAATGTAAGAACACTTTCATTTCAAACGAATAAAATTATTTACACAAGAAATAAATTTGTATTTGGTTGCTTTTCCATGCAAATAATATAGTAACATTATACTTTGCTTATAGATCCGCAGTCTATTCATAATTTTATTTATTTGGTTAAGACAGTAACGTATTGCCCATTTAAAAGAAGAAACACATTTTCATTTAATTTCTGTATCTAAAAATGACAGAAACTTTTTATTCCCCATAAAGATCCGCAATCTATTCATAATTTTATTAATTTCGCGAAGACAGTAGTGTATCACCCATTTAAAAGACGAAGCACATTTTCATTTAACTTCTGTATCTAAAATTTGCACAGAAAATTTTTACTTTGCATAAACATCCGCAGTCTAGTCACAAATGTATAAAATTCGCAGTCTAGTAATAATTTTGATTATCCGCCTGCCCGAAATCGACCATTATCGATTTGGGAACATGATCACCATTTAAAAGACGAAACACATTTTCATTTAACTTCTGTATCTCAAATTTGGATAGAAAATTTTTACTTTGCATAAAGATCCGCAGTCTAGTCGCAAATGTATAAAATTCGCAGTCTAGTAATAATTTCAATTATCCGCCTGCCCGAAATCGACCATTATCGATTTGGGAACATGATCACCATTTAAAAGACGAAACACATTTTCATTTAACTTCTGTATCTCAAATTTGGATAGAAAATTTTTACTTTGCATAAACATCCGCAGTCTAGTCACAAATGTATAAAATTCGCAGTCTAGTAATAATTTTGATTATCCGCCTGCCCGAAATCGACCATTATCGATTTGGGAACATGATCACCATTTAAAAGACGAAACACATTTTCATTTAACTTCTGTATCTCAAATTTGGATAGAAAATTTTTACTTTGCATAAAGATCCGCAGTCTAGTCGCAAATGTATAAAATTCGCAGTCTAGTAATAATTTTGATTATCCGCCTGACCAAAATCGACCATTATCGATCTGGGAATTATCGACCATTGTGATCACCCTAGTAGTTAGTATTCTAAGTCCGTAAATGTCCGCAGATTTAAAATGATAAACATCGCAAGAAGCGATCGGAAGAATGAGAATAATTGTTACTGGCCGACGTATAAAAATCCGCGAGGATCATGCGAGTCAGGGAATGATTCAGCGATGTTTATGGCCGACGACGGAAAGCTTCTTCCCGCTACACGATTCCAGACAGATATCGATGTACATATTTTTCTGCTGCACCAGCCAAGCATATTTGGTGATTCAGGAAAAGTATAGGACGCGAGACGTGGATGGGTTCAGATGGAACTCCCGCCAAGTCTCGGGTGTGCAAGAACCTGGAATCGTGAGGCAATATGTACACCTGTTGCCTAGATCCGTGATTTATATCGAAGACTTCCTTTCTTCTTGTTCATCGCGCCACGCGGAGTTTCTCTACGCACTGTGCGTGGGTCGCGACTGGAATATTTTTCTTCGTGGACGAGCAACAAGAGGACCCAAGTGATACATGCCCACGGGCCGTCGATTTTTCGGCGTATTTTCAGGCAACGTGATGCAATTTCTCCTTTGCCGAGACGTGCATGCTAATTTTTGGCTAATGTGGTCGTACATCATTTTTTGAGATTTTTAAAAGAGGTGGAAATTAACAATTTTAATCCTGTGGTATTTATATCTTTTTCGGTACTGCGTGTTATTATGTTGGACATTTTTAATTGAACTTTATATATCATTAATACTTTTGTGCATGGAAGTTGATGGAAGAACAATGAAGGTTGGAAAGGTATATGGATGACTTCAGATTGAATTTCCTGTACCATTCACAATTGTTAACAATACATATTTGTTTGAGAAGAACAATGCAAGTTGAAATGATGGATTTATTACTTTAAATTTCATTTTACGCAGCATTCATGTCTCCAAAGTGCAGATTTATGTCTCCCGTTTTCTACATTTACAAAAATTATGGTTTACGAATTAATTTTATTTTTTTAAATTTGTTTTCATATATCACTTATACCTCTGAGCTTTTGACGTTCGTACCTTTAAAAGAACAATGACATATGAAAAGTTACATTTATTGTTCTTATTTTTGAATTGTTGACGTTTTTGCATTTAAATAAATTATGCAATATAGAAAGCTTAATTTATTATTTTAGGTATTTTTTGTGCATCATCATATCTCTATGCTGCAGACGTTTATGTATTTGTATCGATTATAATAGTGTGAAACAATGATATATGAAGTAAAGATTTAATTTGATTTTGCGTTTACTAAATTGATAGCATATAAAAATGATTGATAGTGGAAATAAGTCTTCCTTTCATTTTTAGGCTTTGAAAATTAAAATACGGAAAATATATTTTATATAGGTAGTTTGTTTCCCTTAATATTGTTAAGATAATTGTTTTAATTAATAAGAATAGCCTGCTGCAAATATAAAATTATAATTTTATACTGTGAGCAATGAGCAGATTTAATTGTTGGTATTATTAAAGCAGGTAAAATTGTTAGCAATCTGTGATCTAGTATAAAAATCATAGTGTGTATTTTAAACAGTGAATAAAAAAATGAATTCTGACCTAAAATTTGGCATAAATTGAATATTAAGTAGCCAATTTTCCAATTCCATACAATGTTGTACAGAAAACTTCTAAAATGGACACGTCTTACGTTGAATTTTCTACAAGATTATTATTGTCTTTCAAAAACACTACATTAAAAGAAGGGATAACTAATTACACCAAGTTCGTCAGTAACTTATAGCTCTTCCTACGAAAAAGATGCTATTTAAAATCATAAAGAACATTCGCAAGAATCTTCCTCAAAAATTTAAAAAAATAATTTAAACCATCAATGTTTCGTACACCAGGAACTTCACGTAACGAAGTAACTTTACACGTTGTAAAAGAATGTGCCGGCCACACCTGAGGACGCATACTTACGTAGTCAGCTGATTAGTAGGCCACTTTGCAGTCCAAAACTAATTTAGAATCTAATTTAAAGTTTTGATTGACTCGAGATAGACGTGGCAAAACATTTTGCCCAGCCAAGGATGAAATCCCCATCACACCCACGAAAAAAAAATCGAAAAAAGGGTTAACCACTCAGATTACTACAATCTATCTACATTCAGAGACCAATCGATAATTCATTCTGCACCCTGTACTAACAAAATCTACCCAATCAAACAAACAAACACTTTCGTACGCCGAGAAGAGCAGAAAAATCATACAAAAGTTTTATCCTCTCTACCACAGCAAAACGGTATTAACTTTCAATGAATTCTATATTTTATAAGCCCCTGAGAACTTTTTTAAAGGCATAAAGATCTGCAATCTTCTCCCAAGACAACCGTCACCGATGTAACGACTCACCAAAATTGTCGGGCGGTGAGGAAACGTAAAATAAAGTCCGATATTCATTTACCAGCATCTTTAATATCGGCGTTCTCATAGCAATTAAGAAGATCCTCACCCGCGCGCATGGTTTTTATGAAAAGGATTGTACCATCGTTCTTGATACAAACAGCGAGGATGTTGGGGGAACTGAGTATAATAAAAGATAACGTGGCAGGATAGCGTGGCCAGCAAGAAAATAAGAAACGGTTGCATCGCGAGGGCTGCTTGTTGCATTAAAAGCTGGCCGAGCATGCGGCAGCAGATAATCAGCTTAAAACTCGAGCAAAATTCGCGCGAGGGTTGGGCACACCGAGCACCTTCGAATCTGCTTCTCCGATCGAGGAGCAACGTGTACCCGCGGCGACTCCGAGTCCCGTGTGCTCTTAATCGACCGTAAATAATTGCATTTATCACACCTATCATTGCACCTCGGCAACGGGCCCCGGCCCTTCGTAAAACCTCGCCGCCTCAACGCCGTTGCTTTCACTCCCGAGCCGAAAATTGGCACGTTGCCAATCCCCGGCTATCGATCCGCGCGTCGCGCCGGATTTCGAATTTTGATTTATCGCGTTTGCATCACATTCCCTCGGACGTTACTCGTCTCACCTGCCCGACAACAGCACGTAACAAACCACGCATCGGCTGCGATAATTATGGTAGGCGTGGGGGACTTATCTCTCTGGCCAGCCCAAAATCGAAAACGTAACTGAAACGTTACGCTGATTGTATTTTGATTATCGATTACGCAATGGATACTATATTGAAATTCCCTGGCAGGCGAGCTTTATGCACACTTCTTTCTAAAAGATCTTCTTTCACGGTTTGGGGGGGGGGGGGGGGGAGAAGGGAACGGGACGTTAAAGATGGAAGTTGATGTAAGAGTATGTATTTATTGGATTTGATTTGTAGGTGTACTTATTTGTTTGATTGTTTTAAAGAATAGTTAAATCGTAGGGCAGGTTTATGAACAGCTATTGAAATCTGCAGTAATCATGGTGGACGTGGGGCACTTACCCCTCTGGCCAGCCCAAAATCGAAAACGTAACTGAAACGTTACGCTGATTGTATTTTGATTATCGATTACGCAATGGATACTATATTGAAATTTCCTGGCAGGCGAGCTTTATGCACGCTTATTTCTAAAAGATCTCCTTTCGCGGTTTTTTTGGGGGGAGGGGGGGGGGGAGAAGGGAACGGGACGTTAAAGATGGAAGTTGATGTATGAGTATGTATCTATTGGATTTTATTTGTAGGTGTACTTATTTGTTTGATTATTTTAAAGAATAGTTGAATCGTAGGACAGGATTTATGAACAGCTATTGAAATCTGCAGTAATCATGGTGAACGTGGGGCACTTACCCCTCTGGCCAGCCCAAAATCGAAAACGTAACTGAAACGTTACGCTGATTGTATTTTGATTATCGATTACGCAATGGATACTATATTGAAATTCCCTGGCAGGCGAGCTTTATGCACGCTCCTTTCTAAAAGATCTTCTTTCGCGTTTTTCTTTTTTTAGGTGTATGGAGAAGTGAACGG
Organism: Sphecodes monilicornis; assembly: GCA_913789915.3. Taxonomy (NCBI): domain Eukaryota; kingdom Metazoa; phylum Arthropoda; class Insecta; order Hymenoptera; family Halictidae; genus Sphecodes; species Sphecodes monilicornis. Next base: position 12,338,587 of record OU565297.1, on the reverse strand, counting down.
GACGTTAAAGATGGAAGTTGATGTAAGAGTATGTATTTATTGGATTTGATTTGTAGGTGTACTTATTTGTTTGATTGTTTTAAAGAATAGTTAAATCGTAGGGCAGGTTTATGAACAGCTATTGAAATCTGCAGTAATCATGGTGGACGTGGGGGACTTACCCCTCTGGCCAGCCCAAAATCGAAAACATACCTGAAACGTTACGCTGATTGTATTTTCTAGATAAGCGTGTGTCTAGACGAATTCTTCCGTATACTTCACAGTGACCTGTAAGCTCATGCAAGGTCAGAAATGGAAGAGACATTTTGAATATTTCATAATAATATGTTCACAAGTATTCCTTATCCATACGAATTGGATGATGTTGTCATTTACTATCAGAGTGTTTACTTCTAGTCTCTTCTATGATGAGACAATTTCAGTATTACTTCCGACACCGATTAGTAGTGTCGCATAGTAATATATTATTCGATGGACGAGAAGCCGGATATGGTACGCATTTATCACCAGTGCAATGGAAATAGAAGACAAAGTATATTGAAATATCTAAACGACACATTAGTATGAAATATTCAAAATGCTTCTCCCATTTCTGACCTTACATGACGTGGAAGGTCACCGTGCAGTAGGGTGGTCCTTATTTTTCAACTTTCTAATTTTTTTGGTCCTACCCCTCTAAAATATGACACTTGCTGAAAAAATGATTTGTGCAAAATTTCAGCTCGATCGGACAATGGGGACCCGTGCCGCATCGCGCTTGAAAATTGTTTATTTCTTAAACTTGATTTTCTCCATTATAGTACATCGTAAATATACATTCCTATATATCGTTGAATTTGTCTTTCCATTCTCCATAACTACATGCAAATAAAGTACGAGGTCATCGTAAAAAATGATTCTGCGACTTTGAAATTTCGAAAATTGGATTTCGAAAAAAGAAACACAGTATGCAGTATACGGATGAATTCGTCTAGACACACTCTTTCATGTGATATAAAAATATATACAGAATTCCATTTAAAAAGTTGAAGGTCATTTTTATATCTAACAAAATAGTATAAACACAAAAAAATTACATACGCCATTGTGTTGCGCATAAAAAACAGTACTACTTTTTCCTCTTCCATTTTTTTCTAATATTTACTATTTACATGAAAAAACGCTGGCTAGTTACAGGGCGAACACCCGTATATGATATATTGATTTGCAAATTCAATATTGCCAGTCCCTAGGGATTGACATAGCGTTTATTAATCTCCCTGCTGTTTAAAATTGCACCCATCCATTTTTGTAAAAAGTGCACAAAATTCTTTGTCTGTCAGCCACTGCAATCAAATCTCCCAAACGTTCATGAACACCAGTGTGTATGGAAATGAGTGATCGCGCAAAAATCGGTAGACAGCGAACAATGTCCTTCTGCCTCATCCCGAAGATAAAGAGCCCAGTCACGGCTCGGGTTAAACGGTCTTTGGACATAAGTTCAAGGAGAGAGGACGACAACGAAGAAGAAGATGACGACGACGACGACTACGACGACGGGACGACGATGTCGACGTGACAATGAAGAAGCAAAACGGCGCTCGGCAGCAAAACGAAAGCAACAGCTGTGAACGGAACTAATAAGTATGCAAAACACGAAAATGGAGAAAAAGAAGAGGAGTCGAGTGGATAGGTTGGGGGAACGGAAGGAACGGAGGTGGTCCTGGCAAATTCACGGGTCGCCGCGGTCCTGAACGCGCCGCGCCGGAGGTGTCCAGGTGCGGAGGTGACACTCTACAATAACTCTTTCGGCTTTATGCCGTGGGTGGTTTATACTTTATGCGTCCCGCGGGACAATCACAGGGCCACGGAGGACGATTCGGGCTCTTATTTCGACTGCCTCTTACCTTTTCACGTTGTTTACGACGAGACGGTGCCGCTGCCTACGGCACATAAGGCTGCGGTTACGCTGGATGCGTTCTCTGGCGGCCAACGTGTATGTGCGAAAGGATCTAACGAGCGATGGCTATAACACATGATAGTAAGGCAATAAGTTAGACCCACTCTTTCTTTAAATATCTCTGTGTTTAACCCTCCAGTGCATAAAGAGCATCTGTGAGATCCATGAATTGAATTTGTACTGTTTCAATCTTCCTTAAATTGTCTTGGAATTCCTCATTGGATTCTTGTTCTACCAGGCGTAGTTTTTAGAGGGTTCAATACAATAATGACCTTGTCTTCAAATAATTACATCGGATGCGTACTCTGGCGGTCAACGTGCATGTGCGAAAGGATCTAACGAGCGATGGCTATAGCACATGATAGTAAGGGAAAAGTTAGACCCACTCTTTCTTTAAATGTTTCTGTGTTTAACCCTCCAGTGCATAAAGAGCATCTGTGAGATCCATGAATTGAATTTGTACTGTTTCAATCTTCCTTAAATTGTCTTGGTATTCCTCAGTGGATTCTTGTTCTACCAGGAGTAGTTTCTAAAGGGTTCAATACAATAATGACCTCGTCTTCAAATAATTACATCGGATGCGTTCTCTAGCGGTCAACATTCATATGCGAAAGAATCGAAGATGATATTCAGTCAAGCTATACCCACTCTCTCTCTCTCTCTCTTTCTCTCTCTCTCTCTCTCTCTCTCTCTCTCTCTCTCTCTCTCTCTAAATTTTACTGTGTTTAAATTTATTACTGGAATTGGTCTTGGAATTGTCTTGAAATAATTACGATGAACGCGTTTTATGAGGACCAACGTTGTTGTTATTATATATTTTTTAAAATTGTGATTTTTACTTTTTTCGTCGCAATTCCGACCAATAGCAATTTTTAGAAAATATTATTTACACGCTACCTAGTAAACTAATCCTTCTAACATCTCAAAAAAAACTGAAGTCGTTTGATGCAATTTTAAGAAAGGTTATTCGATGTTTAAAGGTATACGAATACTTTTTACACCCACCGTACGTCGATGCTTATTCTCACCCAAACAACCTTGAAACTTGTCCAGCACGTCAGACCGAGGACTCTTCTTCCTCCCAGGTCCCTCTTCTGCGAAATAAGCCCTGTTGCAAGGCCCTGATTTGTCGCTGCTTTAGAAATACTGCGACCTTTCTCCCATCGGCTGTGATTTACAGGTACAATGGAACTCCATTTATCGGAACGACACACCGAATGCCTGATTAACTGGCCTCCGGAGGCACGAGATTTTCAAGTACTGTCGAATAGCAGTCTTTTTAGGAAGAATTTAGTATCTAGTTTTGTTACTCGGCAATAAACTCGCGATGTTTATGCACACGGAGTCGCGAAGTCTTCGTACCCTCTCAATTCATTAACCTTTCGCTTCGCGAGGGTTGGGGCCTTGGGAATTCACGAAGAAAATTGGTATTCTTTTGTTACTGCTGAGCTTTCTTGGAGGTTCGCAAGAGGTTGCATAAATTGTGCTTTTTATCTGCTGGTTTATGGTACGAGCATTTTGTTGCAAGCAACACGCTGTATTTATTAAAATATATATTCATACAGACAAGACAATGTTCTCTGAACCTTAAACTTTAAACGTATAGCGGAGAGTTCATTTCGTCGGTAATATAACATGCAGGACGCATTTTGCAAGAAATGGTGTAAGATGCGGTATGAGATCCAGAAGTATATTCATTTAGATAAGTTTAGATTTTATTTATAAAAGTAACAAAGTGAAAAGGACTGTAAACAAATACTTACAAAACGTGAATACTAGACTTATCTTCAACCTTAAAAATTGTTAGCACGTTGAATGCCATAGCAATTCCAACAACAACAAAACAATTCATTTAAATTATTGACCTTGAAAAAAAGTGTGAAGAACTTTGAGGCCCATTTTTTCAACAGATCTCCACCGATCCGGAGGTATAGAATCCCGCTATGCTAGTCGTGACAGTCGTAACATTTGAATACATTCTGTAATTAAATTGCACGAAATACGAAAATCGATATGGTTTGGAAACTTTTGTCCGCAACTGTATATCTGATAATGATAGAAGCGGTCGCTAATGACTTTATTATTAATGCGATCTCTTGGAAATAAACTCATAAGGAGAAGACGCGGTCATAGGGTCTCAGATTTTCTGGAAACTTTGCATATTGGTGGACTTCGTTCTCCTGTTTATCAAAATGTAGCATTATAGGCGTCGATACTCAACAACTTTTGAGATACTTTAAGATTGATGAAATCAGTGTTTCTTTCATATTATGTTCTTTTTCAATAAAATTTTTATATTTTGTTTCCTATAGATATTATGAGTGTATTTTCCATGTGCAAAATACAATCAAATATTATAGATAAACTGAACAGAAAAAAAAGAAAAAATGGAAAAAAAGGGAAAAGGGGTTTGAACACTGTCCTTCCCGGTAATGAATCTAGTACGTTACCATCGCACCGTTTGGCACTTGACAAAAACTTCAACCAAAACTGTACTTAACATATTAACGGGTATAATGAAATTAAAATTGTAAATATCTCAAAAATTATTGAGTATCGACGCCTATAATGCTATATTTTCGTAAACAGGAGAACGAAATCTACCAGTATGCAAAGTTTCGACAAAATCTAAGACCCGACGACCGCGTCTTCTCCTTGTCAGTACTACTACTACTAATTACTTCAATAAGAAATACCTCAGCGCACACCCAAAGTATCATCACCGAGCACGATTGAAGTATCGCGATTAGCAGTTTCGCATAATGCCAACACTTTATCGCCTTCCTTCTATCTTTCCCAATCCACCATTAGTCTATCCCATTTCCCGCATCCCCTCGTCATCGTCAACGTCTTTTTATCGTCGCCGTTCTCCGCGCGTCTCCTCGGCGCTCCTTTTTACACCTTGGGGTTCTCGGCCACCATCCGTAGATTATGGGAAACACCGTGGCCCGGACGTTTATGGCTGTGGAACTCGCGACGCACGAGGCACTCAATCGCGGATTTGATACAACTTAATCGTGGCCGGTGAACACCCTCGCATTCCACGACAGAGAAAGGGAGAGAGAGAGAGAGAGAGAAAGTGCGGTGCCAGCGCCGACGTATCATAAACACAATCGTCGTCCTTTCTGCGTGGAATTTCGCGAGGACACGAGTCCCCGGTCGTCTCTCTTCTCTTTTCTCTCTCTCTCTCTCTCTCCTCTCTCTCGTCTCTTTTCTTCCCTCTTCTCTTTCTTCGCTCATCGACGCGCCTTTATCCATTGCGGGCCCAAAGTATCGGTGCACGTGGCTGCGATTCACATAAATATCGAGTGCGATCAAGTGCCGAGGATTATTGCCGATGCTCTCCAGGTGGGAGCATGATGACAGGACAACCATGGAACAAGCACCGGGGCTTTATATGATATTATGGAAATTATGGGATATTAAGCGGCGAGTTATTGTTCCGCCGCACCGAGATGTGTCAATTAAGCCGCGACGCATTGTTCGAATTGTTTCGGACCGCCCGTGAACTTTATGGGATCCCGTTCCTCCGGTACTTACAATTAGGGATAATGATTATTGCAACCAGCATCGAGTATTTATTACACACTTCCGCGCAGCGTGTGTTTGTTAATTAGAGCGGGAAAGGATGGATTTGGAACGAGTAATAGCGTTTTTAGCTGCGGCGTCTTTCTAAATGCGCTGGCTGGGGTAGTTTTCACGTGGAGATTGTGAATTAGAAAGTATGAAACACGTTGGCTGACATGTAACTAATATATGAGTCACGAAAATATTAATTCAGATTTCAAAAGAAATTTTTACGTTAATTTATTCATTGTATCAAATTTGATTAACCCCTTGCCGTATTTAAACGAGTCAGATTCGTGATGAAGATTTTAAACAAAGTCTAATAAATTTGAATTTTCGGGGGACGATGCAAGAGGATGCGACCTATGTGGGGACAAGTATGGAAACATAGAACATCTGACAAGAGAATGCAGGGTAATGGGAGAAATGATCAGGATTGAGGATGTAGTGAGTGGGAGGAAAGATAGAAATGTCGTAGAGTAGTTGGAGAAGTTGAGGAGAAAGAGAGAAAAGAGAGTATGAATAGACCAAAGAATATGCCAAACCAATGAACAAATGTTAGGGAATGGGGAAGGGTGAAATTATTGGGTTAGCAGTAATTAGGAGACTACCAGAGTAGGTCAGTGTAGGAAGGAGGGAGACAAAGAAAAAGTGTGAGAGAAGGTATGGACGAATGTGTGAAATAAGATTTGTACAGTAGGTTAATGTAAACCAAGTCACATTTCTTGGCTGTAAAGCTGAAATAAACCAAATACATACATAAATATGAATGTTCTGCTTTCCTTTGTAGACGAAATCAAATTTTATTCTTCTGTAATCAATATTTAAGCATTGACATAAATATAGCCGTAACAAAAGTATTGAGATTCTATTCCCTTCTGTGACATTTTTGGGGATAAAGACCTTCTATTCACTCTAGCCGTAAAGTAAATTGTACGGCAAGGGGTTAATATCTGGAAAATGCAAGAAGGTTGAAGAACTACTCGGTATTTTAACATTTTCAATTTTTATTTTATTAAATTAATCACTTTGATTTTTTGAAATTTTTGAGGTTGCTGGATTGAACTTAAGGTGTTAAAAAATCAATATCGCTGAAAAATAAATAGTTTAACTTATAAACAGATACATCAGGCTTTGCTTTACAATCTTATTGTGAGCTTTCAAATTAAAACGTACCTTTTAATTTCGCCTGATGCTGTATACCAGTAGTAGTCAACTTTGTCCCCACCAGTGGGCGTTTCAGTTTTCATGGTGGGCGGTTGTGGTTTTGTCCAATACTGAAGCACTTTCCTTTTTTTTTAATTTAATTGACTTTTTAAAAACATTGAAATGGAAATTTTTTAGTATTTTTTAAAAATTTTTCATAGCATTATTTAAAAACAGTTTTATTAGGTTTTCGTAAAATTCTTTAGTGTTTATATTTTATAACGAGTCACAAATTAAAACGCAAAGTAATGCAATCCTACTACGTAGTTTCGGGGTAGGTACTACTACTAACAGAGATGCAAAAGTGGGCGGTAGGTATAAAAAGGTTGACTATGTGTGGGAAAGTAAAATAATTTGTATTACTTTAAAATCAATGTTAAATTATTGAGTCACTCTTACATATGTTAGTTTATGAATCATTGTTAAAAATTAAAGACTGTTAAGTTTGGCATCCGATTTCAATGACGTCTCTGAGACGTCATTTTAAGGCGTTAACCCTTAATTGATCGAGTGGGGCCTTTGATACTCTATCTTCTTTAAATGAATGATACAATACTTGTACTTATTATGAATACAATTTTAGTTACTGCACTTGATTTACTAAATATATTGAACGGTTCGTTATGAAACAAAAATGAGAAAATTTTACTATTTGTAGAAGGATGTTGATATGTTAAGGGTTAAAACTGTAAGGATGCAATAAAGTGAGATTAAATCAGCCTGAAATTATTTTCACAGTTCACAAACAATAAAATTAATACTCTATGTCTAATCAACGACAGAAAAATACAACAAACAGTCGAATGTCCAAGCCACTGCAGCAAAAACGTAGAAACGCATCAAAACGAGCTTTTAGATTAAAAAAAAAAAGAAAAGAAAAGTGTGTAAAATTGACACGAGGGACGATGTCGGGTTAAAAATGCTAACCCCTCAGCGGAGATAATTACTTATTTTTCTGGTGGAAGGTAATTTCTCTTTTTCGCATGGTCGCGTGACAGACGCCACGGAACGGTCGGTTCATTCCGTCACGAGTTTGCTAGGCGGAACGGAACGTTTTCGTGGAAGTCGAGCCGATTGATAATTACATAGATTTCGGCAAGCGAACAAGAAGCGGAACCACTTCGAGCATGATGGACGTTCGCTGATATCCGGAGAGCGTTACTCGAACGTCGGTCGGCGTTGCTCTGATCTACATGGCAGCGCGATATAACATTGCGGTGGTCCCTGCACTCCCGAGAGGCCACGAAGAGGATGCCGGCGATGCAGATATGGTTTATATACCGGACCTCATTGTGGAACGCCTTTGCGCCCCTCTCGCACCGTGTAGATCCAGAGATACTCTCTCACGGAGTTGCTCCGCGCCTTACTAATGCTCCAGTTTATAAGGGCTATCTCTACGCGAGATCCTCGAACCGAGAAGGCGGTAAGAAACTAAGAGAGATGAACTTCTTCCTTTGCTGAAGAAAAATGGTGGCCTGGGAGAGAGTGTCTCGACACTGAAGAAAGTTGTTCTGGAACGATCGAGCTTCTCGTTGCTGGACACGTTCAACAACTGAGGGTGCAAAATAATGCTTTCGTAGGATCTTGCTGAGAATACTATTTATTCGATCAATTGTACAGTCGTTAAGATTTTTAACATCTTTCTGCATCGTTCAGGCAGTTGCAACCTTCTATTATAAAATGTAAACGAACTTCTTTCTCACTGAAGCACTCGAAGCATTATTTAAAGCTTGCAAGATTTAGCACTTAAATATCTCCGTTATTTTTGGAGATAAAATCTTGATTAGCAAAGGTTGTTCAGTATGAAGAGTACAATAATATGTCAGTTAAGCCTTCTTTATCTGTGGAGTAGTTTCGGAGACTATAAGGACACCTTCACTTTTTTTTTGTACACTAGTTAATGCATCTCGGCATTTTTTATAAAAAAAGTATTAACCTGTGTGTCAAAAAATTATTAATTTAAGAGATATTGCAGTTTGAATATTGTAGATCTTACAATTGGATGGTAGTAACTCTGGGGGAAACTAGAAGATAAAATATCTCATAAATTAATAATTTTTCGACATACAAAGGTTAATACCTTTTTATAGACAATGCCGAAATATATCAGCTAGTGTGTAAAAAATATATGATTTTATTTAAAATAGGGGAGGTGGCGTTCAAGTCTACGAAACTACTCCACTCGCAAAGAAAGCTTTATTGCTATATTATAGTTCTCTCTATACTGAATAATTATTTGCTAACAAAGTTTTTTTTTACCTCCAAAAACCAGGGGTTGGAACGGTTCTGAATATAACTGTTTGAAACAGTTATATATCGATTTAGACTGAAACAGTTATGAAGATCCGAAATGATGTTGTAACTGTTATGAGAATATCGGTTCTCGTTTATATCTGTTACGCTTACGGTTCTTGAGAACCGATATTATAACGGTTCTATAACTGTTATTTTTAGGATCTGGATTTCGATTTCGGTTCTTCAGACTTCAGGACCTACAATATGCCCTGTATCGGTCTCATATCGGTATTGCAGTTCTGCAACTGGTATTTTTTGGTTCAGTATCGGCTATACAGGGTGTCACAAAATTCCTTCAACATCCGGAAATGGGAGGTTCCTGAGATCATTTGATGCGACACTTTCCTTTGCAAAAACCGCGTCCGCGGCCTTGTTAAGGAGTTATTAAAGAAAAACAAGGATCAAACAGAGCGCGGCTACAGCGAACGGAGTCCGACTCGACGGCATGTCCCGCTTAGCGTTGCGTCGCCGTTGGCCGAGCCAGAATCAATCCGCTGTAGCTGCGCTCTGATTGGTCCGTGTTTTTCGTTAATAACTCTTAAACAAAGCAGCGGACGCCATTTTTGTAAAGGAAAATGTCGCGTCAAATGATCTCAGGAACCTCCTATTTACGGATGTTGAAGGAATTTTGAGACACCCTGTATAGCCGACACAGAACCAAAAAATAACAGTTATAGAATCGTTATAACATCGGTCCTCAAGAACCGTAACCGTAACAGATATAAGCAAGAACCGATATTCTCATAACAGTTATAACATTTTTTCAGTTCTCGTAACTGAATCGATATCATAACTGTTTTCAACCCCTGCCAAAAACAACGAAGATATCTATATGCTAAATCTTATTGGGCCACCCTGTGTAACGTCTGTTTATCGCAGCTGATATAGAAAATTTTTATTTTGCATAAAAATCAACAGTCTATTATCAACTTCTCGTTTTCCATCGCCGTATAGCCTCGATCATCATAAGGTTAAGTCCTCGGAGTTAGGGACACGCAGTTTCCCCGCGGTTATGGAACGTTGTAACAGCAGATGATGGATTATTTAACAAATATTATCCTATTAGAGCACGCGGGCGAGGCAATAAATAATTATAATAAATATGCTTCGTCATGGTGCGGTACGGCGGGATGATAAACGACGGAAGATCGCCAACCACGATGGCGGAGTAATCCTCGGAAGTAAGAGAGTCTCGGAGAAAGGAACGTAGTAAAAAGGAGCTTGCACCGACCCGGCGCGGTGAGGATGAAAATAGAGGAAAGGAAGTCGTGAGAGAGCGGGCGTGCTCCTAGAAACTTCATGATATTCGTTTTGCGGTCACGGAAACGACGACGCCGGATAGAAAGAGCAGAAGCTGGTTCGCGCTGTATGAGCAGAATATCCCGTTCGAAAAAACGATTTCGAGGGAAGCCACTCGATCCTATGGGAAACTCGACGGGACGCCTAGGATCGTAACTTCTTCTGCGACATGGATTCCTGCGAAGCTGCTTGGACGAGTTAATTCCTGTTGTCAGGATTTCGCTTGACGTGAGAAATCGCTGATCCGGCATGGACTGTATAGTAATCCCCAGACCGACTCAGAAACCGGATGCTTACCGGTATTTACCGGTGCCAGTATAAACACGAGTGTTTTAAGCAACCGGTTATCCAAGGAATTTTATTAAACGTTTGTAATAGGTTCTAGTTGAAATATCGAGCTTTTTTATAAAATGTTCTCACGTTAGAAATGTCGATGAGCACAGATAAGAACGAGATCCATTTTTTCAGTAATCATTGGATTGATTGAGTTTAAATTTAGTACATTCAATAATAATTTAATTTTATTTATTATGGCATTTTTTTATTAAACTTTTCCAAATTATACTAAAAATTGTAATAATAATACCACAATTAATGATGGTATTAATATATTAATTATCACGGTATAGCATTAAATAAATGTACGTTTTTACTACTAAGCAGGGCTCGAAATAAACAGGTACCTTCCATTTTTCAAAAAACTCTGTACGTACTTATACGTTTCGTTCAACAAAATATCTGGTCCTGTGGCATTTTTACGAAAAGAATTGTTACCTCTTCGGAAGTTTCTCAAAAAGTATTCTCGTGGAATATATTCTGTACATTAAAAGTTTCATGGAAACAAATTTTTTGACAACCTTCATTAAAAAAGTCGCTATAAGATAAATAAAACACCAAAACATTATATATTATATTTATTTAACAATATTATGTAATATAGAAATAGATGAAATAGAAAAATAGTAAAATGTAACTTTTTTCATAATTCTTTCTAAACGCAATAAAATTTTCATTACAAGTCATCAAATAAACTAATTCTTCTAGCTTGGTAAAAACCCTGAAGTCATTCGGTCCATTTACAAACAAGTTATTCTAATTTGAAGCATGTGCCACCAATTACGCGCTTGACAGTATATTCTACAGTACTTAAACTTAAAAAAATGCATGGAAAGAAAGAACGATATTTTGAAAATGAAAGGCCGGAATACTTGCTTAATAAAGCGAATAATTCCGAGCGGTCGAAAGTTCGGCTAGATATCTGCGTTAAACAATATTCGAACAATTATGTATGAAAGTTTCGAGTCTGTTACGGGCCCTCGACCGCGTCCCATCCAGCGGCGGCAGTGGGTCGCTTTTTAAACCCGTCGCGCCGGAGTTAGCGGAGTGGATAAAAGTTGGAGTATTTGGTTAGCGACGCTTGAAGTGAAATTGCGATCCAGTTCGTCGAATATGTCGCCGCGAGCTGGACCCGTGCCAAAAGCGTCTCGAGTAATTCGGCGGGTCCCGCGAGCCGGTAACGAGCCGGGCCGACTAATTTGTTCGTTCGGCAAATTGAAATTACACGTTGCTCCGGTGCCCGGTTCTCTCGCCGGTTCGCTCTCGACGAGCCGCTGAATTATCGGCCGAACCTCGAAAAAGAGGCTCTCCTCTCGAAGTCTCCTCGCTCCGTGACCCGGGATAATGCTTCTCGTTCCTCGAGACTTTCACCCGACTTTCCGTGCCACCCTCGTACAACTGGCAGGCCTCGTAAGAGGTTATTAATTTCTCGCGGGGTCTACTAACGACCAAGTTATTATTCCACGTGAAATTTTGCATTAACTTTTATTGATGAGCCCGGCACTCCTTGCCGGGGCCACGGGCCACGGGTTTAACCTTAATTTCAGCGACGGTGAAACGCGCGCCGCGTCATGATCCCTCTGCGCGCGATGATTGAGCGACGCGGATTTGATGGAGGCCCGCTGTCACGGCCGCAATTTTTTCACCGACTTGTTGCAATCTGTGAGCCGCTGATAGAAACGCTTGTAAACGGCGCTTGAAACCGTTCCCGGAAATCGCAGATTCACCCCTGCACACTGTTCTGGAAATTGGAACGTTCACGAGGTCAACAGGTAAGTTTTGTTTAGAGAATGATTCCATTTGATGTTTCGCACGTAATTATTTTCCAAATTGTAATTTGTAAAAAATGTTTCAAACAAAACTTACTACGTTTCGGGAAGACACCGCAAGACGTTCGGTGGCTACAAATTTTCTCTAGGTGGACGTGCTTCTGAGATTTCAAGGTGACCTCTGTTCTTTTTGTACGGGATTGTTTGTTTTTATTTAAGCTAGCGTGCAGTATATCGCGAGACGAATTCATTGACCTGTAACACCTTCGTCTTCCAAGGTCATTCAAGGTTATTTAGTGCTGCTCCATATTTAGCTTAGCTAGACGGAAGCACGTTCATCTAGAGAAGATTTGCGACCACTATAAGATGTGTCTCCCGAAATAGTGTCTTATTTGAAATATTTTATACAGCGAGCCATAGTTTGAGAAATAATTGTGTGCAACAGTTCAGATGGGACAGCCTGTATATTAAGTTGTTACATACAAAACGTCCGATTTTAAAATGCAAATTTTATGAAGCATTTTGATTAAGAAATGCTTTTATAGCTTGAGGATTTATTAATTTACCATTTTACGATACAAAACTGATCGTTAAAGTGTTATCTTCAGTTCGTATATAGATATTTAATTATTTTTTAATTACGATTATTTCGAAAAAATATATATGAAAAACATTATGCGATGGTTGATCACAATACGGTGGTAAATGAATACACTATTCGTCGATGGTAGAAAGAACTCTAAGCTGGATCTGACAATCTTGAAAATGAAGGAAGCTAATGACCAAAAAAATTCAATAGCTACCATCATACAATCGAGAAACTTTTACCAATTTGTTGTTAGAATGTTTGCACTGGTCAATAGGTCTTATTTAGGAAAAAGTTATGTTTGTTCAACGTTATTGTTACAAATCAGACATTTCGTATGCACCAACCTAATAGAAGCAGCATTAGCGTTGATGTACTGTCAATTTCAAATCGATTGCATATAACAAATAGGTATAACTACGAAATTCGTGCTGTCACACGATTTTAGTGGACGAAAGTTAATTTAACCGAAGAATTCATAAAGAATTGTTCACGTGTATGAATAAAATGCCCCAGATGACTAAATTGTGTATTAAGCGTTCTAAGATTTTAATAGAATTTACACGTACAACCTAAGAAAGTTGGAAGATTTAGTTTCGATTGACTACAATCACTAGATAGACCGTGGATTTTATGCATTCATGACAAACATGAATAAGTCAAATATGCAAAACTTTTTCATATTGGTGTTTTAGACAATCCAGAATGTCATTGTGGATATTCAATTCAGGATATTAATTTCGCAATTTGGACAATATAATGCACAGCATCTTATCCAATATAGAAATGTTCATTGCTTCTCCAAATATAAACACCTGTCTGGCGGTATTGATTATGATTAATTCCAAATGCTTAATAAAAATGAGAAACTCTTTCTTAGAACTTACTTGGACAATTTTTATTTTGCATAGGGACCAGCTGCCTACACAGTGTCTGCAATAGTGATCCTAATGACCCAAAGACACCATTCTCTCAGGGCGGTTAAGCCGGAGCGTCCCGCGTTCCCCAAACACGGCGAACAAAGAAGAAAAAGTCAAGAGTGCCGCTTGTTCGCAACCAGGTTCCGTAACATCGGCGAGCAATTTTTATTTCCTAATTTATACCGTGGTCCAACAGCAGCAGCAACAGCGACAGCAGCACAATACGAAAGTTCCAACCGGGGGACATTAGCCGCTACAAGCCCGGCGAGCCTCTCCACCGTCTACTTTATCTCCGAAACGAAGGTCACATCGCGGATTTCGTGGCCTCATAAAGACGAGAAGACGATCCCCCCGGTTCGGTAGTGGTTACACGACGGTCACGAGTAGACTGCAACCGGTGCCCTTTTAATTACACCTCGGCCTAATTTATTGCGAAATCCGCACCGGTGGCAATGCGATCTGATAAAACCCACGGCCATAAACCACGGCGTCATATAAAACTCCTTTTATTCCTAACCGGCTAAGGATCGGAGCCTCTCCGACTCGTTTGGTCCTCTTCCATCCTCGACTCGTCCCCTATCCCTCCGTTCCTCTCCCTTTCCTTTCCCATACGCGGATATACATAGAAGAACACTCGTGTTCCTCCTTTTTTCCACCGTCCTCCCTTCTCTCCCCTCCACTCCTCGTTTATCTTACCTTTATGCTCGTTTTCTACTCTCTCCCTACTTGCTCCGACTCCTTCATCTTCCTCTTCTTCTTCTCCCGCTTCGCTGGGGCCCCACCGGTCCCCGAAGGACCCCTTTCCGATCGCTCTCTCGGCCCCGTGGCATACCATCAGACCCGTCTTTCTCTTTCCACGAGACGTGCGTCCTGCCTGCGGCCGCCCACGCGCCGACCCGACGCCCTCCCATACCTGTCTCATGCGATTCCCCCACCGAGAGAACCGAGCGACGCATGGAAGACGCACGAACACGCACGGACACGCACGCTTCTACACCAGGTAGACTCGGATTCTCGCCTGGATGCACCGCGATCGCCTACGACACTGCGCCACTCTTTTTCTATAAGGGCCGGAACGTTTTGCGCACACGAGACATACAGGGTGTTTCGTCATTTGTGGCAACTTCTTCAGGAACGGGATGGGATTGGCAGGGGATAGGAAAACAATCAAAAATGTTCATATAAATATTTGTCCCATTAGATCTTACTTCATAATTGTAGACATTTTTGTGTTTCGTGAAAGCTTGTTTTCATAGGAGATGCTCAAAATAGTCATTCTTGATTTGTGGTCTACCCTTTGTAGTCCAAAGTGTGTTCTCTATTTTATTTCAGAACTTGCTACATCATGTAGTTCAATTGTACAGTAATGTCTCGATGTATGCGGAACATTCGAGATCGAGTGTCACTTACATCGTGTACAGACGCTATTCCTTGATTTCCTGCTCCTGAGATTGAACTTAGAAAAATTAGTAAACTTTTGTGTTTCTAATGATTCCTTTATGACATTTTTATCAGCATATTCGTGATACTTTTCTGGTTGAAATGATACCCGACATGATACCATTTGGGTCATATATATTTGTTCAATGCACGGTAGAGTAGAACCTCGATTACCCGAATTAGATTTAATCATTATTAATTTGCACTTTAATTTATATTGTATATGGATACGTTTATATGGATTCATCGGTTTGGATAATCGAGGTTCAAATAAATCGTCAATGGAACAAGGAATTACACTCCGATTGATGCCATGTTTGGGCATTTTAATCACAATAATGTCACAAATATACTGGCAAAAGTTTCACAAAAAGATCATTACGAGCAACAAAGTTTTCATTGAATTAGTACATTAGTACACCTCGCGGCAATCGAGATTTTCAAGAGTTACACTTACACTTCAAAAGTTACACTCTGCGATAATGTAGAGAAATTTTGCACAAATATCGTGTACATCTTTTCCACATGCACCGAGGCATTACTGTACTATGTTCCGTTTTTAATGAACCCTTAAACAATTCATTTAAAAATCGCTATTTTGTATGTTAGGAATCCTTTAAGAGTTTCCGTGTGATTCAGAATAGAAGTTTATACGAAATCGTGCGGATCTGTTTACAGGAAAATATAAGAGCGTGGTTGGGGGATCGGTGGGTAGAGGATGCTGAAATTTTTCAGTCGGGCTGGAACATGGTGCGAAAATCGTGGCCTGGAATGGCCGAGAACGACTTCTATCTCCCCGAACAGCGTCGGCAGTGGTCGTATACCCGGGTGGATTTAAATTTAAGCCGTTCGTCTCCCGACGAACGACTTTCGAATCATTAGGATCTCCATAAACGGTGGATGGCCTAACGAAGCTTCCTTAAAATACGGGATGTACGAGTATTACGACCGTCCGAAAGAGCACCGTAACAGGAGAGAGAGGGGGGAGCTTCGCAAAAGGTGAGCGGAGAGAAAAAGAGAGAGGGATTGGGGGGAGGGTAAAAAAGGGGGAAAAAGTAGTTCGGAGACGAGCAAACGATTCACCCAAAAGTACATCTGCCGCCTACCCGATAAGCGCACTTGTAAATCAAGACACGCTCGCGAGGCCGAGTAACTAAACCTCATAGAAGGGCGCACTGACTATGGAGGAACCCGAATTATTAATACAAGCACGCTTACTGGTCCAATCAAGTCCTCCCACCTGGCCACCTGGTCAATTCTTCGACGATGTTCCCTTACTGGGACCGCCATATTTAAAAACGCTCTGCCCGCATGATCCTCGACACGATTAAGCTCTTTGGCGTCTCTTAAAGACTTGGACCCGGGTAAAAAAATTAAACGAATCGAAACGGACTGTCTCCGTGCTGATCCTTAATCAGGAGGAAAGATGATTCCGTCTAATATTTGTGCTTCTAATCCTAGAGAGTTATTCTGGTTTTGAAATTTCAAAAAATCAATTCTTTTGCATTGTCTCGGAAGATTATTCTAAGCGAAGAACCCACGAAGAATTTGTGTGCAGTAAAACCTCGTATGTTGCACGAAACGAGGCCGAAAATTCGTGCTAAAACCGAGGTTGTGAAACGGAGGAGATAACCAATTGCACGATCTGTTTTCCCAATTTCCCACTCTGTGTTTCCCCACTTCCTAGGCCATCAAACTCCCCTCTATGAGCTCCAGACATATTATTCCGTGCAATAAACGAGGTTGCAACGAGCGTAGTAATACTGTACATGTATAGATAAATCACTGAATTGTGAAAGCATTCGAGAATTTTATCAGAATTTGCAATTAACTGTGGTTTTTATTCGTTAACGACAAAAATGAACTCGTAGTATTAGTTATAGGCGTTGGAGAACGCAACGCACTAATATTGTCTTAAGACCATGAATCTTTATCCAAGATAAAAATTAATTATCTTATTTTGAAAATATCCTACGCCGAAAATAATACGAGAACATTCTTAAATTTTCGTAGTATCTTCACAGTTTTGCATTCACTCATTTTTGTCATAAATGCATAGACTCTGCAATCTATTACATGACAATATAAAAAGAAAATAAAGTATCTGAAAATTATGATTTTTTCTTTAGAAATTGCTTTAAAAAAATATACTTGCATATATACCTGTTTCTACGAGGAGATTTTATTCTATTTGAATCTTGAAACTAATTGGCTGAAAATGTAATAAGAAAAGAATAACGCTGATAATAAATGATCTCTGAAGCCCTCAACGATATTCAGCTATAATTAGTGTAATTCTATAGACACTCGAAGAAATCTCTTTCGAGACCCGATCGACCGACGAATTCTTCTTGAAGTGGTTTTCGTGGCTCGCGATCTTGTTCTTTCGCTCTAAAACACTCGCCAGAGTAATTGATGCGGTTCATCGAAGTAGGTCGGTCTCGAAGGTACGCGCGAAACCCGACTACCATAGTTGTGTCACACGACAAACGAGCGATCCGTATTTGTCAGAGTAAATTAGCCGCCGATACCGAGATAAGGCATGGGACGGTGGCCATATTTGGCGACGGCAAAGTACAGCGACAGTGTTTTTTCAATTCGGCTTGAAACACGGTTCAACGAGAGATACAAAGTGTTCTTTGCGTATAAATCCTGTCCGGTGGCAGTCGAATGGCTAGAAACGGTGAAAATGGCAATCGTGGAGGTAGGCTGAGCTATTCACTTATTTTTCCATTCCACCAAATGGAACGTTGCTGCAGCGGCGTTATTCAAAAATTACCATTTCAGAGAAGACAGATTGAACATGCCATAAAGTGGTACATTGCTACAACAGTGACGTTATTTAAAATGTACATTTGCAGAAAATAAGGGTTGAGCATTTCATTAAATGGTACATTGCTACAACAGTGGCGTTATTCGATATTTGCCATTTCCGAAAAAGCAGATTAAACATTTTACAAAATGATTGCTGTAACAGAGACGTTAATGAAAATTTGCCTTTTCAGAAAAAAAGAGGAACAGATCATAAAATGGTACATTGCTGCAATAGTGACGTCATTTAAAATGTACATTTGCAGAAAATAATGGTTGCACATGCAATAAAATGGTACATTGCTACAACAGTGGCGTTATTCGATATTTGTCATTTCCGAAAAAGCAGATTAAACATTTTACAAAATGGTTGCTGTGATAGAGACGTTAATGAAAATTTATCTTTTCAAAAAAAAGAGGAACAGATCATAAAATGTTACATTGCTACAATAGTGACGTCATTTAAAATGTACATTTGCAGAAAATAATGGTTGCACATGCAATAAAATGGTACATTGCTACAAAAGTGGCGTTATTCGATATTTACCAATTCAGAAAAAGCAGATTAAACATTTTACAAAATTATTGTTGCAACAGTGGCGTTATTGAAAATTTACCTTTTCAGAAAAAGGAGGAAAAAATCATAAAATGGTACATTGCTACAACAGTGACGTTATTTAAAATGTACATTTGCAGAAAATCAGGGTTAAGCATTTCATAAAATAGTACATTGCTACAACAGTAACGTTATTTGATATTTACCAATTCAGAAAAAACAGATTAAACATTTTACAAAATGGTTGCTGTGATAGAGACGTTAATGAAAATTTATCTTTTCAAAAAAAAGAGGAACAGATCATAAAATGTTACATTGCTACAATAGTGACGTCATTTAAAATGTACATTTGCAGAAAATAATGGTTGAACTTGAAATAAAATGGTACATTGCTACAACAGTGACGTTATTCGATATTTGCCATTTCCGAAAAAGCAGATTAAACGTTTTACAAAATGATTGCTGTAACAGTGGCGTTATTTAAAATTTACCTTTTCAGAAAAAAAGAGTAACTGATCATAAAATGGTACTTAGCTACAACAGCGACGTTATTAAAAAATTTCCATTTCAGAGAAAATAAATTGTAAATTCTATAAAATGATTGCTCCGACAGTGAGGTTATTCAAAATTTACCATTTCAGTAAAACCGATTTGGACATTCTGAATTGTTGTATTTTTGTAAGATTATCATATTAAAATACAAAACCGGGTAGGATAAGTAAATGTTCTTGTTTAGTGCTTTCAAATGCTAATTTACTCTTAAGACAACCCTTATTATGATCTATAGTCTATGTCTATAGCACCATGCGTCGCGACGCGTCGTCATCGATATTATTTCATTAATGAAATTAGCAGTTCCATTAACACTTCATTAATAGTAAAGATAGAAACTGTAAAATTAATTTCACAGGTTTTATATCTCGAATTTTAAAAATTCCAAATTTATTTAAGTGTAGGTACTTGTGTGGTGAATTTTATATTATCATTATTATAGCACATGAGCTTGAAGTTCTGTTTTCATTTATTCAATCATTTTAAAGTGCACATAAAATAGTCTATTATTCACTAGCAACCTCATAATAGCCAGAACATTAATTTAAATTATAAATTTAATACAATCGGTGGAATTTTGAAAAATAGAAGTACATAACACATGTTTAAATTTGTAATATCCATGTATCATTGACTATTCTGAATTTCTTTTGCTTACTTTTTCAAGAAAAATAAAGATAGATATTATAACTAATTTACTTAATAATCGTTGTAATCAACACAGATAAATGACAAATGATTTAATTAATAGTCGTTATAATCACCACTAATAAATGACAAATGATTTAATTAATAATCGTTGTAATCATCACAAATAAATGACAGATGCTTTCATTAATAATCGTTGTACTCACCACAAATAAATGACAAATGATTTAATTAATAATCGTTGTAATCACCACAAATATAATCACTGAAAGCTCATCTCCAAGTTCTGACACTGAACACCACCCTCCCGGTCCAACTTAGCGCAATTTCCGACAGTATGCAAACAAATCGCGCACTCACTGCCAAAAGTCCGTGACCAGACCCTGCCCACTGCCAGAACCGAGAATTATTATTCCGTAAAAGTTCGGTGAAACTTGTGCATCAAGGAAAGATCACAAATCATTCGCAATAATTACAGAGTTCGCGGGTTTTAATACATCGTTATAAATGAATATTATCCCCTTTCATGAATCACGGTGTGGCTCTCGTACTTTTTGATCGTCAGTATATTCCCTCGTTACACGGTTCTCTAAAAGAACCAGAAAAAAAGAACGAGCCGGCCCCGGCGAACTTTTAAACGTACGAAGGACGTCCTGGAAAGTCACAATGTCCGCGAAATACCAAAAATAAATGACCGGTGCAGTGGAGCGTCCTTAAATCATCTCGTAATTAACGCCGGCGCGTGTATTTCATCATCAAGTCTGCCCGGGTCTCGCAAGAAGCGGGAGCAGCAATTAAATTCATTTGTCAATTATTTGACGAATGCTCGTCCACAGCTGTGCCTGGGCGGTCTTCCCGGGACCAACGGCCGCTTCAATTCACAATTAGCTCACATACTTTCGGATCCAATCCCCTAATTGCCGCTTCCACAAGAAGCTCGGGCCGCGCTCCTGTGTGGGCCGCCCCGGTAAAAAAGCTCCGGTTATTTTATCGTAGAATTATCCCTAAGCTGGAATCTGCGCGCAGGTGGATTCGGTGACAATATATGTATGTACGTTGTCTTTTCAGCCAAATGGCTGTTTTTCACGTTCCGCCGATACACACAGTCATTTTTTCGCGCTTGTCGCACCCGCCTTTTGCGGCCCTGGCCCGATCAACGCGGCGATACTTAATTAGCGAAAATTTATGCCGTCCCTTCCACGCGTTTAATTGACGAACACTCTGAACCGGGGAAAAAGACCAGACGAAAAAAGCGGACCGGTGATTGGATGCTAATTAAAGTAACGAACCGATCGATCACTCGCAAAATCGCAGCTACCGCGAACGCGAATCGGACTGACAACGTGATGGAATCTGTTCCGATGACGGAGTTTCGGCTCGACTTTCTTCTTTTTGTTGATGCCAAGTGAAAAACGATTGTGGGTCGTAGATGGCAATTTTATGAGGTTTGTTTTTGTCTGTAAACGTGCGTGAGCCTCTCAGATTGCAATTGAGGATGGGTGCAATGGAGGAGGCAATTTCGATATACCAATCTCGATTGAGTTGGTGTTATTGTTTTAATGTCATCATTATCGTGGATTTTGATGGTTATTGCATGCGGTTGTAAAATTGTTTAAACCTCTTTTAGAGCAAATAATAGTAGGTAAGCACTTTTTAATATGAATCTTAATCTTAGAAGCAATTCTGAATGTTTATATTAAGATTGGAGAGATGTACATACAAATATCGACTGAATTGCTATTATGGTTTCACGTTATTATTATTGAATATTGTGCTGGTTATTACATGTGGTTGCAAGATTGTTTAAGCCTTTTTTAGGACAAATAATATTAAATTCACAGTTCAAAATATAAACCTTAATTTTAAACGCATAATTCATCCCAATATTAACACTAAACCTACCACTGCGGATAGAATGACCTATTTCAGAATTTGTATTTCACAATCACTGAAGTTATCAAGGTGCTTCTATTGGAAATGATTATGCACGCTGTTTTATTAAAGTATACAATACAATAAAGAACGCACAAAATTTAAATAAATCCAATCATGCTATTTCTATAAGGCAACACATACTAATCAGCTTTAATGGTCGGTAGGTTTAGTGGTAAAAGTGATACCATCAATGCAGTTGGCTGTTTCGATACATGTTTGAAATAAATATTTCATAACTTCTACAAATATTGATAGATTCGCTTGAAATTTTGTGTACATAATCTTGAGACTTGTCTTTTATATCGGTTATAACGTTACTTTCATAACTTAAGGCGGAAATATATTTTTTTATTGTTTCAATATTAACACTTTGCCGTCCGGCGACACCACAGTGGTGTACTGGACGGCATAGTGTTAATTGCGCATTATTTAATGCATTCAAGACATATCAACATTTCAATAGAGAACGATAGAGTCTCCGGTTTCATGATTTTTTATTGAAAGTGTCTGAATCGTGGATAAAAGATCATGTACCTGTTCCCGAGCAAAACTCGGAGGTCGCTACTACATCGCGTGCGTCCCATCATGATTCGATCGACAGACTATCCGGTCAGCTAAAACAACACCAGCTAACACTCATTTCCGAAACTAACAAACGAAAACGAAGAAACTGCCATGTATCTTCCAAAAACAAAAAAAGAAGGACAACAAATTTTGAACAAAGCTTGAAAATTTATAATCACCCGATAACCCCAAGAACGGCCGGCGCTAAGCCTAGAAAGTTTTACGAGACGTGCGGACGGCAAAGTGTTAAGAGTTTGAACTTTCCTGATCTACTCTACTTCAATATAGTTTTCTAAATTATACGAATCGACTTTGAATTGTAATATGCTTGAAAAAATTATCGCTAGGGCATCAAAACTAACTAGAAGTTCTGCATAAATAACCCATATATTAATAACTAAACTGTGCAACTTTACTTTACTATGGAAATTCTCATTTCCTTATTTAATTTCACAAAAATTAAATCAAGAAAAATATGTTTTCATCGACTAAAAAAAAACCTCGTGATAAAAACAAAATAAAATTTTATTAACCTTTTGCACTCCAAGCAGTGACAGTAGAAATTGACATACCACAATCCAAAACGATTTTTTCATACATATACTCGTTTAAATTGAACAAATTATTAAAAATTCATGTGTAATATGAATAAATGTGCTCAACTTCATATGCATACAACGAAAAATATCGCATTTAATAGAATACAAATTTTTGAGATCGAGAAGTACATATAGGTACCGGAGTTAAAATAGTTTCGAGTGCAAAGGATTAATTAAAAAATTAATGCACACGTGTTAGACATTTGAATATAAAAAAATGCCTGAAAGTGCACTGTGTACTATGTAGTAACATTAATACATGAATTACAGTAATTCTACAAAACGCATATTTTAAATTTTCATTACGGTCTGAATTAAAAAAGTTTTAAATAGTGCCCTTCTCATTTTTTCAAGTAATTCTTAGCAATCGCAAGTTTTTCAAAATCTCTTTTGCACGCCATTTAATAAATCAATGGCTCCAATTGCACAAAAAAGTCAAGCCGTTTGGTGCACTTTTAAACAAATTATTCTGATTTAAAAGGCGTTCGAATACTCTCGTGAGCCACTGTAAATCAGAACCGATATATCTTATAACAGTTATGAGACCTTTTCGGTCCTCCGTAACAGTTATGAGACCTTTTCGGTCCTCCATAACAGTTATGAGACCTTTTCGGTCCTCTATAACAGTTATGAGACCTTCTCGGTCCTCCATAACAGTTATGAGACCTTTTCGGTACTCCACAACAGTTATGAGAACTTTTTGGTCCTCCATAACAGTTATGGCACCTTTTCGGTCCGCCATAACAGTTGAGACCTTTTCGGTCCTCTATAACAGTTATGAGACCTTTTCGGTCCTCCATAACAGTTATAAGACCTTCCCGGTCCTTCATAACAGTTATGAGACCTTTTCGGTCCTCCATAACAGTTATGACACTTTTTCGGTCCTCCATAACAGTAATGAGACCTTTTCGGTCCCCTATAACAGTTATGACATCTTTTCGGTCCTCTATAACAGTTATGAGAAATTTTCGGTCCTCTATAAAAGTTATGAGACCTTCCCGGTCCTTCATAACAGTTATGAGACCTTTTAGGTCCTCCATAACAGTTATGAGACCTTTTCGGTCCTCTATAACAGTTATGAGACCTTTTCGGTCCTCTATAACAGTTATGAGACCTTCCCGGTCCTTCATAACAGTTATGAGACCTTCCCGGTCCTTCATAACAGTTATGAGACCTTTTAGGTCCTCCATAACACTTATGACACCTTTTCGGTCCTCCATAACAGTTATGAGACCTTTTCGGTCCTCTATAACAGTTATGAGGCCTTTTCGGTCCTTCATAACAGTTATAAGACCTTCCCGGCCCTTCATAACAGTTATGAGACCTTTTAGGTCCTCCATAACAGTTATGAGACCTTTCCGGTCCTCCATAACTGTTTCAGTGAGAACCGATATACATATAACAGTTTGAAACAGTTATTTTCGGAACCCTTCAAAACCCTGTTTTAAATTCATATCATTGTAATTCATTTCAATGGTTTATCACAGATTTGAAGGTATTAATTTTGTCCACGAATTCGGCCGAATTCGCTACTGTGCGGCATGCAGGTTTTGAAGGATCAGTGGTTCGATGAAAGCGCGCGAACGATTTCGCCGCTCGTATGGCCGAATCGTTCGATGCTCGGCACGCACAATGTAACGATGCAAATTGCGGACGGTCTCGGGTTGAAACAAAAGTGTTTGCTCGCGCGATTTGCGGTCTGGGGATGAGAGAGGGAGAGAGAGAGAGAGAGAGAGAGAACCGGGGTCGAGCCAGATATCCCGAAGGCGGCGGATTTCAATTACGAGTCTTCAGCGGCTGACAGACGTATACAGGGGCAGAGGCGGTAGCTCATTCGAAATTCGGTAGCTCGGTCCGAGCGCCTCACGGTAATGAAACATTCGCAGCGCACCGCAAATTGCCCCTCGCCGTGCCACGGCAAGAAACCAAATGTTTTTGACCGCCTACTTGTATCTACCTTTCCTTCTTCTCGTCTTTTCCTCCTCCTTCTTTTTTTCTCCCTTTCTCTCTTTCTCGTGTTGCATTGCTCGGTTTCTTGCCGCATTTTCCCCTCCCGCTTTCCCCCATTCACTCTTTCTCTCTCTTCCCCCCTACCCTCTCTCTCTCTCTCTCTCTCTCTCTCTCTCTCGCGCTCTCGCGAAAGCTTCATCCGTCGCGTATACGCTTCGCGGCTGCAATCTCGTGTGCAATTATTGGTTTTCGTGCCCGGGCAATCTTGCTCGATGAAACCACCACGCTGTTTTCGTGGGCTTATGGCAGCGAGGCCGTTGCGTAATGCGTTTTGCCAGAGAATCTCGGACCTGTCTCCGAGACCTTTTTTTTCTTTAAATTTTGAATTATCGTGCTAGCGTTGGACGATCTCGCGTTCTATTCGGTAATTTAATATTTGTACGGCAAATATTTGATCCGCGGCGACCTATGGAGAGGAAAGTTTCAATCTGGATTTTATTTAGTTAGCTGGGGACGGGTAACAGTTTGTTCTGGTTTTATTGATGCTTCGTTTTTGGTTGAAAACGGGTCACATCGAAGCAATAACCCGATTTCTTCCAGTAATGTTATTGGAAATGTAACTGTGCTGACCTGAAATTGTGAACGAAACTTGATCAAACAGAGAACGAATTTAGAAAATATTACTGGGTTGTTAAAATAGAAAATTGGAGACGTAAATTGTGAAAGTTGCGAATGTAATTATTTATCTTTTCAATTTATACATACATTAATCGTCTCCAAAATAGCCATCTTCTCTTTACAATGCTACATTATCATTAGAACAAGTTCCGTGTCCGTCTGTAATAAAAAAATATATAATAACAATTAAAACTAACTCTGCATAATCAAAAGTGTACACCAGTGGCAGACATTTATAAAAATCTTTTTTTCCATTTCCTAAGTTGTTCCGCGAGCAATGTAAATTCTGTATATTATTTTTGGAACATGAAATATAAAGACATAATTATTAATATTGTATTCAGTGTTGAAAAAGGTGCTCACAATTTCTATGATACATGGCACTTGTTCTAATCCTTCTAACTTTAAATTAATATAGAAGAATAGAAATGTATACTTTAAACTTAATAAACAATTTTTCGTTTCGGTTAGAACGATCGAACTTCCCCTAAATATCATTTCATAGTTCAAAAATTGAGGACCCTTTCACAAAATATCAACTATAATTCGCATTACGTCTGGGACTACCTTCTACGATGAATTTCTGCAAGAGTAATGAAAAAGAAGGGCGGAAGGATAAATCTACATCAGCATCTTGATGCCGGGGAGTTAATTTTTGTACGGTTCTTTTTCTTCTGGAAGCACTACCGTTAATTAGTCGATGATCGAGCCCCGTTAGACTGTGAAGAGTGAATTCCGTATTCCGCGTATCACGTCGCATTAATTGCCAGCGGCGTGGCGAGCGGTGCAATTTTAAGAAATTAATCCGCGGCTGTCTGAGTAGTAGGGGGATGGGACCACTCCAGAAAGCAATAACGTCGAAACCACGAGCGTGACTCTCGTTTCCACAGGATCGCTTTACCGGAGCTATTACGTTCCCACGTGCTCATGGGAGAGCAAGAGTAGTAGTACACACCAGCGATATGGCGGCTCGTAAGACCAGGTGCTACGGTATAACACTGGAACAGCATTCCACGTTGCAACTGATGCGCGGCGCCGTGCAGTGGCCGATGCACACGACCCCTGCAAGACCGATGGACGAGATACCATGTCTCCCGACCAACGAGAATGTATACATATACTCGCATAAATTGCATGGTTCCACCCTGCATCGATCGTCTCCAGAAAATTTGAAATGATGGTGGACCTGCGAATTTTCTAAAAACGTTGTGAATCGCTTTAGAAATTACTGCTGTAATAGGGAATTAAGTTGTACAACCCCTAGCAAAAAGTATTTCACCACATTTAAAAATCGCATAATTTTCGTACAATTGAACAAAATGTGTTGAGATTTGTTGACATGTTGGAAGAATTAGTTTACCAAGTAACGAGTCAACAAAATTTTGGAAAAAATTGCTATTTTTTGTTAACTGCAATTACTTATTTAAATTAAAAAATAAATATAAAAACTTCTTTTTGCGATGATATTGAGTGCATCAAATTTCGGTTGAATCTGTGTGCTGCCGAATGTTTAACAAAGTAAGTCCTCGTTTCAATAAATAAATTTTTATGCTGTTTAGATCGACTATCGATAAACTATTTTTATCTTTAAGAGTATTCGCGAAAATAATAATTCCTCTGCTTTCACCCCTATATAATTTCGTACGATTTCCAATAGAAGAGAATATCTGTTATATTTTCATGTTTTAAATAAATTAATTTCACATTCAAACAAGTAGAAATTCAAATAATATAATTCCGCATTATTTTTGAATGTATGTTTTACAGTTTGCATTAAATTGTACATTCTATATTAAATTGTAAATCATATGTTATTTTTAAAATTATGTTTCACAGCTTGTATTAAATTGTTTCAATTCAAATCATTGCATTATGGGAACATCTACATTTGATAAATAATGGGAGATGAATATAAGAATATAAAATTCTTATCTTCTCATCTCTGTATTAAAAATACTTTAATTTGAAAAATCAAATGGACCTCAACTATTCTACTCGCGTTGAATCAAATACTCCGTTGATTACGTAGCCCCTCCACTTAATATTCGCAACAATGCGTCCGCAACAAATATTCTACCTCGATTTATTTTAAAACAAAACCTCCCCCGGATATACTACCCTTATACATTTCCCATGTAAATTCGCCCATTGGGATTCTACCTCCAGTCCGTAGACATACTTTTAACCGCATACTGAAAGAGCAATTTTTCCCTTCGACCGAATTTCATTTCTCAGTTTCCCTTTACGGTTGCGCCGATCCGCTTTCCAATGGAGTTCCGCGAATAATTTCAATCCACCCGCGGAGGAATTCATTTAAGCCGATACCTGGAAGGGAAAGTATTAAAAATCTCATTTCAGCTGGTTTTCAGCAGGGCACCTGTATTCCGCAAGCTCGCGATCGTTTGCAGCCGGCTCGAAGTGGAAAGTGTTAAATTACTCTTGCGAAGAAATCTGTCGTTTATCATTGTCTTAATCGGAAATTTTTCTGGTTAATATTCACCCCCGTAATAGTAGGGGGGTGAATATTCTTAACCAGAATATCTGGTTAATATTCTCGAACCGAATGGAAGCGAGCATGTCATGTCATATTAATAACGCAATATTCTATGCGAATTTTCGTCAATGAGTTCTCGCAGGAACCTATTTGTATGGAATGAATAATTAATCAATAGGACGGGAAACGTTTCGACGTTTGTGAACACTGACACATGCAAATTTCTAACTGCTTTCATCCATCAAATTGTTTATGCGAATCAGGTGGAGGGATTAAAATGTCTAGATGATTGTTTTGAATTGTTATACGTGGAGTAGTTACTCTGCCATAAGCGCACGGTTTTGGCAACGACGACAAGCTTGTAGAGATACCTGGGCGATGGCGGTAGGAGTCACAGCAAAGACCAAATATGGCGGAATCGGAGGTGCATTTATTGAAATTTAGCGGGTCAAACTTCGAGAGGGAAACTGTGATTTTTGGAGAGTTTATTCTTAAACTTGAAATTTTTCTATATTTACTAGTTCATGCTATGTACCTTTTAACACATTCCTATTTTTATAGATAATAATATAATTTTGAGACGCTTAACATTTTCAACATTGTACAGATTGTAGTATAGGAATCAGAATAAAGAAAATTCGAATATTTCTTACAATGGAGATAAAATTAAAATACTACAACAAAATCTCGAAACTACATTAACGTATTTTTACTTGTACTTAACTCATATTTTCAAATTGTATTATATACTTTCCTTTCATTTCTGTTACAATTAGCTTGGACAATTTATTGTATCTATCATCAACCCATACATTCCTCATAATTAGACGGCAAATTTTAATCATTTATAAAAAAAATGAATACATGAAATATAAAAAAGCGAAAGGATTAAAAGAATTTAGAAGCACCGTAACGTTATCGTCAATTTATAACAATTATTAGAAACAGAAACGAACAATTGTTCGAACAATTGATGCGAACAATTTTTATTTCCCGTATTTCGCAGACTCTCACAATGAAAATATACAAATCCAGAAGTAAAGTGAAAACAGATAACGAAATCGACCATAACCTTTAATTCAAGTAGTCAGTAAACAATTTACTGATTTTATTAAAGACTCCTTCACAGGAAATGATTGATTAAATTTCATAAATTAAACATATAATATCATAAAAATAGCAAAAAGCCTACAGAAACTTAAATGTAGTGTCAATAAGTTGACTGCCATGTCACCCAGATATGGGTGACGGAATTACTTCTACAAATTTAAAAATAATTGTTTCCACTAACGTATTCATTGTACCAAATTTGGTCGGTATGTGCAAAATAGAAGAAGGTAGAAAGAGTACTCACAAGGAGAAGACGCGGTCATGGGGTCTCAGATTTTCTCGAAACTTTGCATATTGGTAGATTTCGTTCTCCTGTATATGAAAATGTAGCATTATAGGCGTAGATACTCAACAACTTTTGAGATACGTTAAGATTGATGAAGTTAGTGTTTCTTTCATATTATGTTCCTCCTCAATAAAATTTTTATATTTTGTTTCCCATAAATATAATGAGTGTATTTTTCATGTGCAAAATACAATTAATTAAAATAGATAAATTGAACAGAAAAAAATGAAAAAAATGGAAAAAAGGAAAAAGGGATTTCATCACTGGCCTTCCGGGTAATGAATCTAATACGTTACCATCACGCGATTTGGCACTTGACAAAAACTTCAACCAAAACTGTACTTAACGGCATAACGAGTATAATGAAACTTAAATTGTAAATATCTTAAACAGGAGAACGAAATCTACCAATATGCAAAGTTTCAACAAAATCTAAGACCCGATGACCGCGACTCCTCCTTGTCAGTATTATACATCTTAGCTTCTCAGTTTGTATTTCATTAAATAAGTTACTTCGAGTTTATAGAAATTTTGAGGTTCATTTGGTTGGCGGAAAATAAAAAGTCAAAGTGTTAAACAGAATCGGCGATTGTAAAGGTGTAAAAAGCACGAATCTGGTGGAATGCAGTTCCCGAAGAGCACAATTCGGCGAACCAGTCGAAATTAAATCGTCAAGAGACTCGTGGCCGGATTCCGGACGATGGTCGATAATTCCGAGACATTTTCATCGGCTATCTATCGTTTTCGGTTGAACAGAGGGTATCTTTTCGGAGAAGAGATTAGGTGGCCAAGGAACGTCGTTAATCCGCGTGATCGCAGTAAGCCACTCCCGTAACGGAGCCCCGAAATTCAGCGGAATCGACGGAATCGTCCTTTCGTCCTGCGCGATCCTGCGGCATAAATTCGACCTGGCTGATCCGTGAAAGCTGACGATCGTTTCGTCTTTGGCCCGAGCTCCTTCTGTTTCTTGGTTACGCTTTGCACGCGACCGACAAACTATTGTCCTTTCGAAGCATCATCGAACAGTACACTGTCCAGGACAAAATCTCTCCTTCTAGGGGATTCACATATTTGGACCTCTTCTGCTCGCCCGGACATGTATCATATTCAATATCTCTGTATATCATAATTCCAGCGGCAGTCTCTCTGCGTCTTTACCGGATTTTCTTCAAGATTTCGGGCATTATACCCCCTCCACTCTCGCTCGTGTTACCAACCGGAGTTTTTTAAGCTTTGCTACCTTTTGGTATTACCAAAACGAGGGATTTGCGATAATGGCACCGGATCAGTTGCGACAGAGGGCGACGAACTGATTAACGTTTATGTTTCCTTCCTTCGCGATCGGACGGCGCTATAACTCGCGATGTCATTTGCATTGCTAAATGTACTTCGAGTACACTCGTACGTACATCGATATTTTATTTTTGCTTACACGATAAATGCGTTTACTACTCATTTATATAATATCGACTCGCACAGTCGAATTAGCTACGTATTTCTGTGGAAATGCTACTCGAAGATCGCTTGAAATACATTTTGATGAACAGGAGAGCGTTTATTCGAAATTTATTTGAAATCGTGGGTCGAAGTCAACATTAACCCCTTGACGTACAAAGACGTTTCAGACACGTCATATATTTCTTATGGCATTGTGCACATTGAAGTAAAATATTACACAATATTAATCCTTTGCGCTTGGAAGTATTTTAAATCCATAACCAAACTTTTTTTTTCGATCAAGAATATTTCCATTCCATATGATTTTTATCATTTCGAAGAAATGAAACTGATATAAGACGTCATAGAATACTTAAATGTTCGGTAACTATTTTTTTGAATATCAATTTAATAATGTAAACAATATTTTGAATAATGGTATAGCAATTTTTAGTGGTGCCTCAGAGTCACCACTCGAGTGCTAAGGGTTAACAGTAAATATTACCAGCAACATGTCTGTTATCATCCCAGGAGCATATTAATTTTGAATTTATATGAAAATCATTATTAAGCCTACACGAATGATAAGTTAAACAATAAATGATAGCTCTGATCGCATCGAATTTCATTTAATTCGTATGTCAAGGGGTTAATGTTCGTTCTTTTAATTTCTGACGAAGACTACCACATGATTATGAAGAAATTAATCTCTATTAAATATTCAGGTTACTGAGCTTATTTCTCGAGAGCCAGTTTCCTTGAAACAAGTCACTTCAAGACAACAATGATTTTAAATCAATAATTAAAAAGTTGTACGTAGTAAT
The DNA here is from genome assembly GCA_913789915.3 of Sphecodes monilicornis. NCBI lineage: Eukaryota > Metazoa > Arthropoda > Insecta > Hymenoptera > Halictidae > Sphecodes > Sphecodes monilicornis. Next base: position 12,306,786 of record OU565297.1, on the reverse strand, counting down.
GGATAACAAATTTTCTTTAAGTATAATTAATCTTTAAGTCAACTTTACATTGAAGGAATAATTTTTTATAGTTCTCAATTAGCTTCTTAAATCAAGTTGTAATTGCACAAGGAACTTTGAAACAAGAAAATAATTTTTTAAAAAGCCTTGAACTACAACATCGAGTCAGATTCGTGATGAAGATTTCGAACAGGATCTTCTAAACACTGTTAATATACAGGGTGTCTCAAAAATGTTGTATTTCCTTGAAATGGGCGGTTCCTGAGGATATTTAAAGTAACTTTTTCCTTTGAAAAAATGGCCACCTCGACTTTGTTTAGGAGTTATTAACGAAAAACACGGACTAATCAGAACGTGTTACCATTAGCCGAGCCGGAATCCGTCCGCTGTAACGGTGTTCTGATTGGTCCGTGTTTTTCGTTAATAACTCCTAAACAAAGCCGAGGCGGCCATTTTTTCAAAGGATAAAGTTACTTTAAATAACCTCAAGAACCGCCCATTTCAAGGATTTACAACACTTTTGAACAGCCATTTGAGAATATCTACGCACACAATAGCTACAAATTTTCTTCTCCTTCTAGGAAATGATCAACGACAAGGAAGATCTGATCACTATAACTGTAGAATCGATCGTATTGCAGGAGGTTAATAAAAAGTAAAAATAGAGTCACTATTTAAAAGACTGGAAGTTTAAAAAATCAGGAAATCATTTGTTATTATAAACTAAAGACAAAAGACTAGACTCTGCATTTAAAAGAATAAAAATCAAGTAAACAAGAAAATAATTCCTTAACACGTTGACTGCCGTGGGGGTCACTGGTGACCGGCACTCGACTGGGCTGCAGTGCCGTTGGGGCCACCGGTGTCCGGCGACGCGACCAATAGTAAAAATACATAATTAGAATAAATATCGATACTGATAAATTTTTCAATAATATCATTGTTACTATAATGATTTGAAGAAATTAATGCCATACAGAACACATAAAAATCATTTTATTAACACATGAAAAATATACATGTTATCTGTATGTATCCAGGACGGGACAACAAGAGGAGAGTGCCACGAATTTTTGGTATTTGATTGACATACATATGTTATAAATTCATATTTCAAAATCAAATGAAAAACAATTTTGCGAAATTATGAGCGGTGACCAAAGTACCCTATTTTAGTCCAACTTCGTACTTTACTGACGCTAAAATCGTCGCGCATGCGCGAAGAAAAGGTGCAATATCCCAACACTGTCTGATTGTTGGACGCACTGAATAAGACTAAGTAAACAGAGTAGCTATTTAGCCACTCGAGCACAACAATTTGAAACAAGCGATAATCGCAAAAATGGCCTATGGCGCTTCGGGAGTCACCGGTGACCTCCACCACGAAAAATGCATTAAACATGATTAGACAATTCGACGTATCTGCTGTAAATAATATTTCAACATAATATGCATCGCATAATAAAAAATTCATGTTGGCGCCATGGGCTAACCACGAAAAATGAGCGCGGCAGTTAACGTGTTAATAGGAAGTTAAAAATAGAATCACCATTTCAAATAAAAGAAAAAATGGATCAGTCACATCAAATTAAAAATAAAGAATAAAATGTACAAAGCTACATCAACAATTCAAACAGTCTCGATTAAATCACCTGAATTCTCCTACACTTTCTCGAACACAATACAAAAGTATAAAAATTACTACAAGTTGTAGAACAGACTGTCTTCAAAAAACATTAACAATAAATCCAAGGAAGACCGCAATTCCTTAAATCTACGAACACTTTCGTGGACAGTTTTAGTGGACCATAATTCCGCCAATATCCTTGATATAAATGGTTTCTTCAAGCAGCAATTTACACAATTAACAACACGAAGGATCCGCGTTTCGGGCCAGGATGTCACGGCAGTAATTCAGAATTAAGATGATTCCGTTCAGCGAGTGATCCTTTTGCGCTGGTCCCGGTGAAGTAGAAGCTTAATCCTGTCAGGACCCCGGGAGTTAATCACCAAAATTGCCGCGGCAAGACGAGAGTAAGAAAAAACGAGAAGGAAATAAAACTGGGGATAGTTACGGGGGTCAGAAGGGGTAGGGAGGTGCAGTTTCGGTGGATCATTTTCGCTTCGGCGATCTCTGTGTTCAAGGGTTAATCTCCCGAGATATCGTCTCGAGAGCCGCGGCCCGGGAAGAAAGAATCGGAAGAATTAAAGTTGATGAAAGATCTTCCTGACGGCGATTTATCCCCGAGGGGTGATGCGATACCTCGGAGCCGACAGTCTCGCTCGTGAAATATCGTGGCTTATGAGAGCTCCGGAGGTTTTGGGCCCCGGCAACGCGCTTGAATTTGTAATTCGTAAGTTATTGCACCGTTCCCTTCTTCTAAAAGGACCATTACTTAGCGGCATCCCGTTAAATATCGCCGCGATTATGGGACTCGGTTTTCTGAATAGGACGTTCTCGGCCAATGCTTTTGATTCTATTCTCGGACACGGCTGCCATCCTGACAACATCCGCCATCGAAGCTTTCTTTTCACCTGTTTTCTGCGAAGCAAAAACGTTTGATCTCGTTTTTTGTTCCTCACGGCAAACGCACGCCACTTTTAATTTTAGGTACGCTTTGCTGTGGCCGCGCCCTTGATCCCGGGAAAGAAGAGGGTAGTCAGGCTCAAAGGAACTCAAGAATTCTCTTCTCTTTGAGACCTTGTGGGTTTGTTAGGAACTTTGATCAAAGTGTCAGATAATTTTTGCTTTGGTGAGTTTCGATTCTTCTGGGTGGAGTGGACATTGAAGGGCTCGACTGCTTTGCCCAGTTGATGGGACTTCAAATTAGTGTTATAACTGGTATTTATAATGAAGGAACTGTTTGTTAGATTAATTCAGTTTCAGATTAGAACATACGGTATCAATTTGTCCGATGCACCAGTACACATCGATGGAAAAATATAATAATTTGTATATTTTTCTTCAATCAATGTAAAATGGTTAGTTACATGTGTTAGTTTTGACAGAAGGTTCAAAATAATCAAATTCCTGCAAGAAACTCATGACGTTCTAGAAACGTCAATTTAAAGGAATGGATTAAGGTTGTAGTTTGATTTAAATCGTCAGAAATTAACTTTGCAATTTTTTCTTAAGAAACTACAGACCAGTTCTTTTTGAAACTTTTACGATAATTTAGTTCTTATTAAAGGAGTATGTACCAATTTTTTGGTTGAAAAATGTGGGATAGAAATATGCAAACAATTTACGTATGGTTTCATCACGGTTGGTGCAAATCAGCAAACATTCATCAATCACCCACCGGAAACTTGAATATTTAAACTATTCTTACTTCGTTAACAAGAATCGTACACGCATCCATCTACGGTGATTTTAAAGCGTGCGGTATCTATTTCCAAAGCTCCTCCTTAAATTTTTCTACAGGGAGGAGAAACGATAGACAGTTAAGAGGAAAAGATAAGAATTTTTCTCCGCATAAAAAAAAAGTAAAAAAATAGTGATGTACTCTAGCTTTTAGTTTGTAGAGGTTACTTTTTCTGTACACTTTGGTCTTGTTTGTACCGAATGTTGTAATAAATCTCTTATGAGATTTTCTAAATAAAAAAAAAAGAAAATTGCAAATTCAAACCTGTCTACCAAGATGAAAAAATTTTTCAAACAACTGAGATTACCATAGATTTGAAGATTGAAGCTTTTGCTTTCAAATGACTGTTTCAAAAATTGCCGTACGATCTTTTTCGCTACTCCATTGAACTTTGAAGAGCCTGTAGTACCTCGAAGGTTTACCTTAGCCAAAGGTGGAACATCGTCACGTCGATCATGCCGCGGAAAAAAGAATCAATTGGTGGGATAAGTCTCGGCATCATTGACCAGCTGCCACGCAGGATCTCCCTTATCACGGCCCGCACCTCGCTGATTGGCCACGGGTCTTCATTTGCATGCGCGGCTTTCGTTTATTGTACGAACTTACCGTGTAGCGCCATATAAGGCACGGCCGCCGGTTCGCCTTTCAGGCTGTCAGCGAGAAGGCTATTGTCAACGACAGATGGACGTCCAATGGGCAACACGTGTTGCATACAACCACCGTCCAAGACGTATGTCCCCCGGGAAAGAAGAGACCCGCGAAGAGTCCCTTTTGTCTTAACGAGAGGGAGAAGCCAGGCCGCGCATGTGCAACATCTGCGATTCTTCTCGCTGTCCACCGCAGAAAATAAACGCTCGGAATGTCACCGTGACCTCCTTTACCTGTGGACCATTTCATATATATTTTCTGTTTCTCTTCAGCTCGACCCCTTTCTTCCCCTTTTCATCGACCCTCTCATCCCACCCCTTGTAGGATTTTAATTAAAATAAGAGCGTCGAGGATCGCTGGAGACCGCACCGACAATGATATCTCCGAGACAATAGAGGATAAAAATTGCCGCGATGAAAAGTAATCGAGTTTCAACCCTCTTTCAATGGTATGAAATGTTTTCGAGATTGAAGCAGCGTGGGATATTGTTTTCAATTTAATAAGAAGTTTGTTTTAACTTCTTCGGGCTGTTTTATGAAGTTTAAATGGTCATTAAAGTTTCATCTTGGAGACATTTTTCAAACTTGTTATAGGTCTCAAGATACTCAGAAATTGGAACAAAAATTGAAGGGTTGGTCACAAAGTCCCCGCATTTTTATTTTTAGTCTATCGATGATAGTATTATTTGCAAGAATAACTGTTAAAACAAAATAGAGACACTGCAAGAAAGTACAACGTTTCCGAATAATATAGACAACACACATATTTCATTAATTTAGATTTATTGAAGTAGAACATAATGATATGAAGAAATTATTTATTGATAAAAATATTCTAGAATAATTGAATCGTGAGCTAAATTATAGCAAATGTACAAAATGAAACCTAATGTACATATAAGGTATCAAAGCGAAATGGTACGTCTCTTCAAAAACCGACTCAACGACTAAAACCAAACTCAAATAACACACCCAATAAACTAAACGATTGCAAACAAGAATGTCGCCAAACCTAAGACGCACATAAATTCCAAATCTCTCCAGAAAAAAGTCAAAAACCTCAACAGATAACCTTAAATCCCTCCGCACCCTCGTCGTCGATCTCTCGGCCCAAGAAATTAGGAAACTTCGAAAAGGATACGACTGCAAACATTCAGGATCAAGTTGCTCGATAGCGCATCGCGTTGCAGAGTCTCTAATTCTTAATTCGCGAGCCCACGTAGCGAATCCGTTTCTCCATGACTCGTCGGCTCCTCCCGTTTCCCGTAATCGTGGCAGACTAATTAAAAAGCCGGGATGGTTGGTCCGCTAGCGCCCCAATAAAATAGATCCAGGTGACGGTCGTTGTCAGCGACAATTTGTAAAACGTCAGGCTTATTAGCGCGTCCATCGAGGCCCAATTACCGCGTACAAGCGATACGATTATCGGGTAACGGGTTGCGCCTCGATCGGTGTTCGTTTTCGGAGTGATTCGGTCTGTGGAGGCAGCAAACGAAAGATACCACGAGAAGAGGAATAAAATGTACAGTAATGGTCGGGCACTTAGTACCATTTCGTCCGTGAACAGGAATGGAGGCAGGTGGAGGCACACGGTACTCCTTCGGAATGAAATTCGAAAGGTCTTCGTGGTGGGGGATTGGGGCGAAAAGTGGAGTGGGGGGGGAAGAGGAGCCTCGAAAGACACAGTTTATCGCTCGTCTTCTGAGCGAGCATTTGTCCCTGAGTGCCGTTTATCTCCCGGCCCCCTCGGTAATGCCTGTAACCTAACACTGTCCTGGAAGAGACAGATAATAGGACGAGGCGTTGGCGAGGTTACCACGAAAACAGGACGATACCCGGGGACACGTACTCTGTATCCTTTTGCTGCTCGTCCGGAGACGAATACCGAGCTCGTTCGGACCCCGTGTAATGGATATCAGATGATGCGAACGAGACTGTGTGCGGAGGTGTGCCAGAAATGTTAGGAAAAAGGGGAATCTACAAATGGTGATCCTTGTCCGACGGGCATGGGCGACCGCACCAGGAATTCCTGGGAGGTAAACCTCTCTGGGCGTCCGTGTGTCCGACCGGGATTTTACGGTCGGTATAAATAGACGGTGTAATGCACTACTGATACGTTAACAGTTCGGCCAGGACGTAAAAATTAATCTTTGATTTTTCTCACCGACGGGAAATGAGCTTAGCTCGGGACAGACTAGAGAAGATTACGAAAATGGATTCGGAGCTAATCATTGTGGATTCTCATTCTATTTTGAAAATTCTTTGACCTCTTCGTATATTTATTTAGAACTTTTGTAGAATTATAGAATTTTTTTTATTTAGGCACGTCTTTCTACGGAGGCTTCATAAATTAATTTGACTCATTGTCTTATTGAAAAAGAACATTCAAGGAAAAGTTTTTTATCATTAACTCGGATCTTACCCTGAAGCTATTAGGGTATTCTTGAACATACCTGTATATTTATTTGTTTGATAATATTGCAATTTTATAATATTGTGTTCTTTAGTCACGTCTTTGTGCCTTCTAACGCGGTTCTTACTCCTTGCGATGTTGGGAAGGTCCATTCAAGCTGAGGTGCTTTAGGATTAATTAAGTCTGGCCCTGCTATGTTTTTAGGGAATCTTGAACATACTTGTACATCTATTTGTTTAATAATATTGCGAGTTTATAGTATTGTGTTATTTATTCACGTCTTTATTCCTTCTAATGTGGTTCTTACTCTTTGAGATGTTGGGGAGGTCCATTCAAGCTGAGGTGATTTAGGATTAATTAAATCTAGCCCTGCCATGTTTTTAGGGAATTCTTGAACATACTCGTATATTTATTTGTTTAATAGTAATGCGATTTTAAAATATTGTCTCATTTAGTCACGTCTTTATTCCTTCTAACGTGGTTCTTACTCTTTGAGATGTTGGGGAGGTCCATTCAATTGCGTTAGGATTTATTAAATCTGGCCCTACCATGGTTTTAGAGAATTCTTGAACATCCTTGTATATTTATTTGTTTAATAATAATGCGATATTAAAATATTGTCTCATTTAGTCACGTCTTTATTTCTTCCATCGTGGTGCTTACTCTTTGAGGTGTTTTGAAAGTCCATTCAAGCTGAGGTCCTTTAGGATTAATTAAATCTAACCCTACTGTATTTTCAGGGGATCCTTCAACCTAATTTTACTCTTTGAGGAATTGTGGATACATGTTCCAGATAATATCCGTTGAAACTAGCTCCAATTCTATTGCGTTTTTAGAGTATTTTTAGATCTACATAATTAAAATAAAAATGCCTTCTCCGTTCTTCTTTCACCGCGGGCTAGCAAAGCAGGTAAAGTATAAATAAATCACGACACGTACCATTTTCAATTTTAAAAGAAACCTTTCGCTTCAAAGAACTCATTTTCCATTCCCGAGTCTGAACAGGAGTATTGTTCAACGATCGCCATTTTCATTTAAAACGCCGCTTTCAGCACGGTCGCCACGGCCATTTTCCTTTAGCGTGATTAATGCCGGCGCATGTATCCTGATTCTTCTCGTAACTCTCCGGACAAACTGTCATCTCCGTCCCGTTCCAAATCCAGGACGGAACGAAATCTCGAAAAAGGATTCTCGGCGGACGTGACCCGTCTTCTCGATACAGAACCGGCCACGGTGCATTTAAATTTGACCGTCTTGCGTTCGTGAGTCGCATAAGTTCATCCCCGCATGATCCTCGTATCTGTTACACCGTGGGCTAATCTCGAGACTCAATCGTGGAGCTGTTTTTTTCGGGGGGGGGAGGGGAGAATAAAGTAGACGTTCCTTTTGCCGGGGTGTTTTTAAATCGCTGCGGTGCCTTTTGCTACGCCGCGGAATTGTTACTGTGGTACAAACTGTTTGATGACCGGATAAGTTTGTAAATTATCCTTTTAGATACGGGAGAACGTTGCATGCGTCGCTTGTAAAGCAAATGTTACTCAAAGAGTAGACTTACTTGATCGAAATACGTTTGGAAGAATAACGACGTGTCTAAATACAAAATTTTATAGGATCATAATATTTTTAAATAAATAAAAATACAAATATAGCAAATAATACACTGAAAATATTGTAGGGTTAAATCTGGGCTAATTTTAAAGGATTTTAACTTGCTTAAATATATCTACAATACCTCAAAGAGTAAAATTAGTTTATCTAACCACGTCTGAAGAAATAAAGAAGTGAGTAATGTCAAATAAAAATATATTAAATAATCATAATATTCTTAAACAAATAAAAATACGATTGTATCCAGGAATACAGTAACAGGATCACAATATTATTAAACAATTAAAAATACTAATAGGGCAAAGAATACCCTGAAAATATTGTAGTGTTGAGTCTGGGCTAATTTTAAAGGATTTTAACTTGCTTAAATACATCCACAATACCTTAAAGTGAAAAATTGATTTATAAAACCACGTTTTGTGAAATAAAGACATGAGTAATATTAAGTAAATAGATATTATAGAGTCGCAATATTCTTTAAAAAGAAATGCGATTACATCCGGAAATACTCCAAAAATTTAGTGAGTTTGAATCAGGGCTAGTTTAATTAATTTTAGCTCGAATATGTAACCACAATACCACGGAGAGCAAAATTAATTTATCAAATATAGACAAGAGTAACAATGAGTAAAATATTTTTCATTGTCCTTTCATACTTTTAACCACTTTTCTGGTCAATGTATAGCTAAATTCCATTCCAAAGAAACGAAATAACTTACATTATTGATTTTATAAATGTTCCTATTCGTTACTACTGGAAGTTATTCTTCACAATAACAATTACTATACAATAATACCGATAATACATTCATTAGCTAACTTTGTTCATTAAAACTGGAGAAATTCAGATCAGAATGTGTCAGTAAAAGTAACAGAAATGCAGACACTAACGCAACAGAAATGCAAGAGCCCAGAAAGCTTTCGAATTGAACAAGACTGCGAATCTATATACAAAATAAAAATTGTTTGCATTAATTGCAAGAGACACAATCGAAATGTGAAGTTTCATTCTCCTTTCACAATTTAAATAAGTTGAACTTAATACATTGATATTCTTAAATTCCTTCAATCCGACGACTTCTTTAAACTGCATCTACTCATTTTCGTCATAAATGCATAAAATCCGCAGTCTACCGATGAGAGAGTGCTATTGAAATTTTTGTTGCATGCAACTGCGGATAATATACTGCCGGAGAACTCAATAAACATTGCTGTTTAAATGAAGCTGTCGCAGAAGCCTCATTTGTCCGGCATTCTTTGAGATTCTTGTATGTTCGCAAATATTCCACCCTGTTGAATTTCTTCAAAAAAAAAAGAAAAAAGTAATTGTACAACACAAGGAGTGAACGGTCTTGGCAGGCGAAAGCCTGTCAATCGGTTCGTTTGAGAGAGCCAATCCGCGGCGGGGATTTCTTTCGCGGCGTATCGCTTTCGAGTTGGCCCCACGAAACACGCATAAAATTTCCTCTTTACGGAGGAGGTTTCATTAAAAGCACAATGAGGAATAACGAACTCGCGACAGGTGCCGCACGCTTCTTCGTTCGGTTCGTGTAGATAGCCTGAAACTCGAGATCCAAGATGGAGAGGAGAGCTGGTGTGCCTCGGGTACCAAGGGAGGTTAATACTCGGTCGAATGACGATGCATGAACATGGAATGCAGTACTCGGGGTCGTCCTAATCTCCTCGAACACGTCGTATATACGCCGGGAATCCCTTCGAAGACATTCTACCATCGATTAAGTACAATATAAATGATGGATCGCGTGTCCATGACATGAGGACATCGGCAAGATCATCGCACGGTGATTATTTATCCCGACCCTGTCACGGGCTCCTTTTGTTTATTTTTCTTAATTGTATTCTTGACGATTTTTGCTGCTAACCCTCTTGACACACACCTTCATCTTCTTCGATTCTAGAAGAAATTGAAAGTATTGTTAATAACGTTGTATGTAAGTGTGAGGATCAATCATTCTTTTTCTAGGACTGTAGATATTTGGATTGTGAGTTAAAATAGAATTAAAAATTCTCTATAGTGTAATTGTCCCAGTAATCAGCCATTTCAGGCTAGTAGTCAACCAATTTTAACGTTGTTGTTATTATTAATACACTGTTTTCTATGTTTTGTTTAATCGAAGGACATGAAGCTATACATTAAAAGTGAGGTTTTTGGTAGATATTTCATATTTTTAAGCAATTTATTTTCAAGAATAGTTACCCTGGATGTATCTCAATTTTTACATTAATAATATAATATTCTTATTCTTTAGTTATACTATTAGACTATTTTGTGTTTTTTTTAAATAAATTCTGTTTGTGAAGCACATCTGGATAAACCCGATAGTAAAGCTTTCAACAAATGTTGTATTGAAATTAACTCTCCGTGGGTCACCTGGATCGTTTAAGTTACCGGAACGAAATTAATGCGTTAAATATTTGACGTTCCAACGATCACATATTAAAATTGGGACTTCAATATGTGTTCCGCAACATTTTTAGACTTTTTGAAAGCTTATAAACCTAGAACAGTAAATAAATTAGCTGGTTAAAATTCAAGAATAGATTCGCTGAGTCCCGCATAGCGTAGGCCGGTTATAAAACTGCGAAATTGCCAAGCCTCATACAGCAAAAACGGATAAAGATACTCTTGATTAGTTGAACTAGGAAATTTTGCCACATCCGGCGTATTCACCAAGCCTTACTCCATCAGACTTTCACTTGTTGCGATCCCTTCAAAACCGTTTAGTGAATGAAAACCGCCATCATCTTATAAAAATGGGATTTGCCATCTGTCAGAGAAATACAGAAAAGTTGTAGATGCTGCTGGAGTTTACATTTCTGATTAACTTATTATATGATTTTGAATAAATAGGCATCAATTTTTCTGTGGAAAGATCGAAGATTTAATTTGTACACCTAATAGTTTCAAGATATCCACGGAAACATGGGTAGCTGTAACAGAAATCTCGGACGTCGCGGAAGGAAATTCAATTAAATTATTATATGATCTTGAATAAATAGGAATCAATTTTTCTGTGGAAAGGTCGAAGATTTAATTTGTACACCTAATAGTTTCAAGATATCCACGGAAACATGGGTAGCTGTAACAGAAATCTCGGACGTTGCGGAAGGAAATTAAATTAAATTATTATATGATTTTGAATAAATAGGCATCAATTTTTCTGCGGAAAGGTCGAAGAATTAATTTGTACTCCTAATAGTTTCAAGATATCCACGGAAACAAAGGTGGCTGTAACAGAAATATCGGACGTTGCGGAAGGATTGTTTCGGGACAGCCTAATATTTACCTGTGTCCATCCACAGCCATCTTGATCCTGCTCGAGGTGTCCGGATATCAGTCGGAGGATCTGTCGGCCCGGGTTGGTTTACGGCCTCGACGGAAAACAAACGTGTCTTCCTAGTCGAAAACTGGTTGCGCGTTTATGTTGTCGTTCCCAGGTGGCAGTTAACCCTCCCCTGTCTTTCTTCGTCCTCCCACCGGCTAGTTGGCTATCGGCTATTGGAAAGCAGGAACAATAAAATATTCAAATGAGCCGCGTTGCACTTGACGCGAGTTAAACGGCTTGTACACGCCGAAAGGGATGAGCTGTTTCTCTGGTGCTCGAATGAGGCACCGAGAAGAGCGGTTCCTTTCACGTCAACGACGAATCGGACCTTTATATTGTCCTTAATCGATCGTAAAGGGCCACGAAAGGGAATCCCGACGCATGCCGCGTTCATGATACTAAAAGGGTAATCTGCCGTGTAACCTATGGCAGGCTCGTGCAATCACACGGAACGTTAATAAAGATTACTTCCTGGCTTACCGGTGAGAAGCGTTTTTGAATTCCTCGGCGAATTTGCCGGCAATTACGCTCCGAAAGCATCCGCCATAACTGCGCGCAAACTTTCGGCGAACGTTATGCAAGCGGTTCTGGCGGTGGCGAGTTCTGTTAACTTTGGTATTTTTCAGAGATGGCGTGTGGATTTAGTGTTGCTCGACGTGGGCAACAAGAAAACATTTTTAATTATCTCGGTTATTTACTTTTGGTTCGTTTCTGTTTAAGCGTTTCTTGGAACGCATTCTAAAAACTGAAGTATTAGGTTGTCACAGAAGTTTGTTTTGTTTTTTATCAATGTACTCAATGCAAATGCTGTCTGCGAATTGCGTGGTTACGTGTAACTCCCAAGTAACCTTGGGAAGAAATACAACGGTAACGAATTAGATGATCATGTTGCTTGTATATGCTTATGTTATTTAACAATATTAAAAGTACATTTTGGGAAAGAAAATTTTTGAATAACTTAATATATATTGTTATTTTGTTTCCATTCAGATTGTTGGCCAGATCCTATCAATAATAATATCGCAATTTTATAATATTGTTTTACTTAGTCCCGTCTTTTTTCTCTCTATGGTAGTTCGATCGATTATTCTTACTCTTTGAGGTGTTGAAAATTCCATTCAAACTGAGGTCCTTCAGAATTAATGAAATCTAAACTTGCTATATTTTTAGAGACTTCTTGAACCTACTTATATTTTTATTTGGTTGATAATGTCGTGATTTTATAATATTTTTTTATTTAGTCACGTCTGTATTCCTTCTAACGTGGCTTGATCAGTAATCCTTACTCTTTGAGATGTTCAGAAGGGCCATTCAAGCTAAGATCTCTTAGGACTCATTAAATCTAACGCTGCTTTATTTTCAGGGGATTTTTGTACAAATCTAATAAAATGATCAAAGTAAAAGAAATACATTAAACAAACCACAGAAAAAATTAAATAATTCTCAATTTATCCATCATGATCGAAATACTTCTATCAGTTAAAAATATAAGATAGTCATTATGAATACCTTCTCCACTTTCCTGTTTACTGAATTTTATTTTGCCCGATGACCAACGGCGGCCATTTTCTTTGACGTCAAGCGCTGTGCCTTATAAATTGCCAGGACGAAAGTGCCGGTGGAATTCTCCAGAAACTAAAAACAACGAAAACAAGGATCGACAAGGAAAAGGATCGCGGAATTTTCTATCTGTAAATTATGTGCCGGACGATTATTCGTTTGGCGTGCGTAATAAATGCAATTTACGCGTGCAGTATGGTATCTGATAGACGGAAGGAACGGAAAGGATTTCCGTTTATTGCAGCTTGGCGAGTCGTGGAAACGGTTCGTGGAGCGGCGATAAATTAGACGCGGCTACCCCGATCAATTATTTGATATTGGAATTGCGCGGTCGCTTCTGACGAGATCACAAAGCCGCGGCAAAAAGCGCCGCCATGATCGCTGGATAACAGTAGTTCCGCTCGGGAACGGTTTATCAGTTCACGTGGCTGATCCTCGGCAACAGCCTTTTGCTCGCCGAGGTTTCATCAGTCAATGACTTCGCGCTTACAATCATCGTTTTGGAATTCGCTCCTCGTTTTTGACTAGCCGTGCTAATCAAGTTGTTCGACGCTCCTCTAGAGGAATCCTGGATTCTTCGACTTTCGAGAAGTTCACGGAGAACTTCCGTGGATTCGCGAAACATTTCACATCCTCGAGTGATTGGAATCGCGGTGTTGATGGTAGTGTAGGTGCGAGGGGAATCTCGATGAAAGCATTGGTTTGGAACAAAAGTTCGTGTTTTTCAATAGACGGCATTTGAACATACGAATCTTATTTATCCGTGGCTGAAGCAAAACACATGTTTACACATTCTGAAAAGTTATAATGCTGCGTGTATCTCATGCGATTTTGGTTTTGATAAGTCGATTTGAAGTACGTTTAACACTAAACTTACCACGGTCAGAATGACCGGTTTTCTATTTTACAATTATTTAAATTCGAAAAACGATTTCATAGGAAATGACTGAATTGATTTCTTGATTTAAGCACATATTGTAATGGAAAGGGTACAAAGTTTAAAGAAATTCGAATATTTTCACTGCTTTAAGGCTTTTTATTTTTGAATGTGTCATGCTTGGTAGGTTTAGTGTTAAAGTAAGGTATAAGATGGAAGAAAATAAGATGCATTTTCGTCACATCGTGCTTTTTTATTTCCGAAATGGGAAAAGTGATATGAAACGGCTAGCAAAATTTGTATCGTTTATGTAGACAGTGTTGTAGCGGAGAATACAGTTCGCAAATGGTTCCCCTGTTTCAGAAGCCATAGTTATCGAAAACCGAGAACGGTCCGGTGTAAAACAACACGATTGACCTTGAAAAAACGATTAAAAAGTTACAATTTATAAAAATCGATTCTTCCATCTGATTCGTCTTTTGAAACCATTTAGATTACGTTAGAAACATTTTTTGTATTTCCAGAGGTAGAGGAGATATATAGGTGTCCTGTTTTAGACGAAACACCCTGTAGAAATATACGTGTTAACAGTTTGAGGTTCAATTAGAGCAGAAAGAACCGCGTACAGCGGCGACATGCGTACATCTTTGAGGCACGCACACACACGCACACATTTAATAACGATCGCCACCGTGTTATGACACGGTACAAATAACATATAACTAAATCTACGGATATGTCGCAATAGTATACTCCAGAATGTTCGCGTTCTAACACTTACAGTTTATCCGAGGAGAATTTACTGGACCGAATATCAATAATTGCTATGACCAAACGATGACTGAACAAATTACCAAAACATGGTTTGGGTTACTAAGGAAATCTCTTTATTGCGGAAGGCATAAAAGCAACAGGCAATGAACTAAAAAAAAATATAAAAAAATTGCTGTGACCAAAAGATGACTGAACAAATTACCAAAACATAGTTTGGGTTACTAAGGAAACCACTTTATTGCGGGAGGCATAAAAGCAACAGGCAATGAACTAAAAAAATATTAAAAAATTGTTATCACCAAAAGGTAAGTGAATATAAAATTAACAAAACACGATTTGCGTTAATAAATAAAGCACTATATTACGGATCAGATAAAACCAACAAAGAAACTGAAATAAAAGAATATAAAATATTACTGTGGCCAAATGGTGACTGAACAAAATTACCAAAAAATGGTTTGGGTTACTAAGGAAATCTCTTTATTGCGGAAGGCATAAAAGCAACAGGCAATGAACTAAAAAAAAATATAAAAAAATTGCTGTGACCAAAAGATGATTGAACAAATTACCAAAACATAGTTTGGGTTACTAAGGAAACCTCTTTATTGCGGGAGGCATAAAAGCAACAGGCAATGAACTAAAAAAATATTAAAAAATTGTTATCACCAAAAGGTAAGTGAATATAAAATTAACAAAACACGATTTGCGTTAATAAATAAAGCATCATATTACGGATCAGATAAAACCAACAAAGAAACTGAAATAAAAGAATATAAAATATTACTGTGGCCAAATGGTGACTGAACAAAATTACCAAAAAATGGTACTGTCACACGTACCATGGCTTCGAGAAATATTCACGAGGATTCTTAATTTGTGCAACGTGTACAGAAGAATGGCACGTTAAGAGCACCCAGCGAGAGATGCAAACTCACTGCACTCGGATCGCGCGTCACCGTGCAAGGTTGCTCCCTTTTTCTGCAGCCGAGTGAAAGCTCCCGAAAAGGAAGTTCCTTCGGGGTCTGTTACCAATTTTTGGTCAGACACTTGACACCCGTAGAAATCGTCGCAGCATGCCCGCATCCTGCTGACGGGCACCGAAACGAGCCGAAAACGGTTTTGGAAGGAGCATCGGAGTTCACAACATGCGGTGACAGATCGGAAACGGCGCTCGTGAGTGCGTCAAGCCGATAATGGCCAACCCGAAGTGCCTCGCGGCATTCAAGTACCCGGAAATCTTTGATTGCCCGCCACCGATGACGCCTGGGGCCTTCTTCAAGTACCTCGACACATACACACACACACACGTGCGACCACTTGAGATATTTCGCAAGTTTCCAACGTTTGGAATCCAACGCTTCCTCCTGTCAGAGGAAAAGGCACCGCAGGCTCTGTGGATCGTCCCGCTTTAAGTGGCTCATTGTCCAGGGACAATTTGGTACTTCCTTTAACGCGTCTCTGCTGGCACGTGTTCCCCAAAAAATTCTCAAGTGTCCACTCATTGCAGCAGATGGAGTTCATCACAGTTTTGGGGGAAAATCTATCTGGGAAATTTATGAGTTGACGTAGAGATCCATTTCAAATTTGGTAATTGGAAGACAATCTTTCTAGTGCTTCGTGAATTATTGAGGAGAGCTAGAGGAGGAGAGGAGAGATAAGTTTGCGTCAGGCTCGTGATGAAGATTTCAAGCAGACTCCCATGAATATGGATGAATTAATCATTTCTTTTGGAGCGAAGTAAAATTTTAATTTTATGTCATACGTGTCTGAGCTGTTGTTTTTGAAAGTGGTTTAAGTCCATTTTTGGAAAAAAACGAGTTAATGGTAGTTTTAGTCAGATACAGATGTCCTCTTTTTATATTTTTAATCACACTGTCAATGGTGCACAATATCCTGATAAATTAATCAAAAGAAGTTGAAATGTAAAATGTTCTCGTGGGAATGCTTTTGTTGACAGTGGAAAAATGCCATTCGTAATAATGATAATTGAAACAACTTTTTAATCGCATTAATTTAAAGTCTTTACAGCGGATGGTAAGCTAATGGCATAAAACGCAAACCCTTAAATATCTCAGTGTATGAAGAAATTGACGTATACCCCTCCAAAAACTCATTTAATCGTTGCGTAAATTCTTTGTTAGACATACAATAAATATACATTTAGTTTTTAACCAAATATGCAATGAATACAGGAGGTGATGGGGCGGTATAGAATGGCGGAGGGAGTGGTAAAGATGAAAATAGAAACGACTGAAACAGGAGCATAGATGATTAAATATACGAATGCATACAACGTTGGTATAGATTTGTTTACAATTCAAATGTACAGGGTGGAAATTATAAAGCATTACAGACGAATATAAATATTGTTTATACGCAATAATGTTTCAGATGAATGTTGTTCAGTACCGAGAGGGGCATCATATGGTTGGACAACTTTTATTTTTCCCGGTGGACACTCCAAGGTGAGGTGAAGGTCAACTTTCTTTTTTTAAATGGAATTATTTGCTTTCTTATCCACCATCAAACAGTGCGTTTTAAGATAAGTTGATTCATTCAAGGTCAAACTTGCAAGAAAATGCAGAGAAGGTGTGAACGTTTCATTTAAGTTTAGTTTTCTGATATTGATGACTGTTTCAAACCTCTTCAATTTCGCAGATCGTAAGGTACACTTAATCTACCAACATAAAAATTAATTTTCAATTCTGTATGAATAATTCCGTCACTCAGATATGAGACGACATGACGAATGAATGAGTGGACGTACGTGGAACTGCATGGCATGAATATTTTACGTTAGGGAAAAGTTACTGTAAACCGAGTCACTTTTCTTGTCCGAGAGAATGAAAGAAATGAACTGATTATAGACATAATGAATACAATTTTTTGTTTTCAAAGAAATTATTGTCTTCCTTGGCGCTAAAATTCATTTTACTATTATACAATAAATTGACTTGTACGTATGATGAAACTATTCAAAAGAGACGATACGATAACAGGAAGAAAAAAAATGAAATCCTATTGAGAAATTTCGCAGCTCTAAAAAAGTGAGAGATACGGGATGAATTAAAAGAAAAAATGGCCCTCGAAAAGGTATCAAACCCCTTAAAAATGGGCCTCGAGATAAAACATGGGTACAAAGTGCCAGGATAAGTGGCGCGTTCGGAGCATCTGTCCATCGAGTAGTCGAGAGAGCGTAGATTGAAACGGATTCGGAGTAAATCCTGAAACTGAAGGGCTCGTCGCACACCCAATTCGTCACCTGACCAGCCATCCCTTGGATCAGGACCACCTGCACCAGGTAAGAGTCGGGGAGTCGATAAGTCTTTTGGGAGAGAACGTGGAGACGATTGCGTCGTAACGGAGGATCCTTCGGAAGAGGATGTCACGAGATAAGAATTAGAAAGAGTGTCAGGGTCCCGGTTTCGAACGGGACGTGCAGGTAGTTTGTAAACGACGGTGGGGCAGCTTTTAGTGGGAACGGGACAGAGGATACTGTTTTGAATTTAGACAAGTAGATGTGCACGGAAGATACACTGTAGTCCTCGTAGGCGCCCCTTTTCGTACGTTAGGTGTTGGTTTAGGCAAGGGTTTCGAGAAATAGATAAATATCCTTAAAGTGGAAACAGGAAGTGCCACTACGTGGCCGGAATCCCATTCGTTCTTGTACGGGACCAATATGCTAATCGTTGTTTTCGTAATTCGCGAGAACACTTCTATTCTAACTTGCTGCATTTCACTTCCGAAATTCCCCGAAAAATTAACATTCACCGATTCACCAACGGTAAATCGAACTCGCCTGATGATATTCTCTTTGGTGCCTATTTGGAAATGATTTCGTCACGAGTTCCTTTCAAAATCATGAATAAAAGAAATTGTATTTTGTCCTGAAGGAAGTGTCTTTGCACATCGAATAACGTCTCATTTATTATGCTGTTCTACGATAGCGGCTACTTTAACTGTAAAGAACTTATTATACATACCAAAAATATACACATATACATAATAAATTATTTAGATTACTGAATACACTACTTCACAAGATTAAAGGTACGAAGAAATTCTTAAAATACACTCTAGCAAAATTATTCAACCGAATCTAAATTAAACATGATGACTTAATTGTAAGCTTTTAGTTGCTAATAACCCTTGTGAACTTGATGCAACTTAAAAAAGAATAAGAATAATTTGAAAAATGGGAATACCTCTTTACTTCCATAATAATAAATAATTAGTTTAATTTTGACGAAAACCATGTATAAAATTCATGAATGTAGATTTAATGAACGTAAATATATCTGCCCATTTTCATAAAAATATATTAATTAGTTTACCAACAAAAAAATTTCTGATGTACACTTTGAATAGATTTAGAACAGAAATACTCCTTTACTTCCATAGTAAATAATTACCATAGTTTTGGCGATAGCGATGTACAAAAATTCATGAATATAGTTTGAGTATGTATAAACATATCGGTAAAGTTTCATACAAAAATATCGTACTTAGTTTTCTATAAAAAAAATCATAAACTACACTCTAACAGTAAGAATACATAGATCGAAAAGTGGGAATTCCTCTTTACTTCCTTGATAAATAATTACCGCAGTTATGGCGATAGCGATGTGCAAAAATTCATGAATACAGTTTGAATATGCATAAACATATCCGTAAAGTTTCATAAAAATATCTTACTTAGTTTTCTGAAAAAAAATTCATAAGCTACACTCTAACAGTAAGAATACATAGATCGAGAAGTGGGAATTCCTCTTTACTTCCTTGATAAATAATGATGTGTAAAAATTCAAGAACGTAGCTTGAATATGTATATACTTATTGGCTAAGTTTCATAAGAATATTTTGTATAGCTTGCCAGAAAAAAATTCCTATACTGTGTCCTCAAGATAGGTCAAGTTATGGGCCAACCAAAAATACGTTTGTACAATAGTATGCATATGTATATCTATAGAAGTTCTGGGTCCCTAGAACTGCCATTTATATGCGGCAATCTAATATTTTCGTCACGTTTAATGGCACACGGGGTAAAAAAACGGTCCTCGCATTAATACGGATCGTATGCACGGTTTCCGTGGGCTACCCCGTAATGGAACGATCATCAGGACGCGGCTTGCTCAATCCTTCTCTACACTCGCGAACTTTACGACCGGATTATTCAAACACCCACGCCGGAATGGTGCCATTCTCCCTCCTGGTTCTCCTATTTTCGTGCACACGCAGATGGCAGAAGCTATTGAGGTCCTCGAGGGAGCACTATCGTTCAGACTTTGCTCGAACAAGACCCGCTATAGACACGGAGATGACGCGTCCCGCATTAAAATTCCGATTCATATGAACCCCAACCCTGTCAGACGTGATTTCTGGATCATGACTGCTTTCGAGGGTGTGGGGTGCTGTTTCGGTCTGCTTTGTATACCATACGTAATTCTTTGAACGCATTTGCATTTAATTCCTGCTGCTTTGTTGAGCCCGGCTAACAAATTTATTATCTCATTCTGTAAAGCACTGTTCAACTTTGTAAGAAAATTGTCTTCAATCATTGCAGACAATTCGTGAATCGAAAAATGGTGGATTGTAATACATAGATTGTGGGTCTTTGCGCAAAATAAAAATTCTCTTCTTTAATCATTTTAGCAAGTTCACTCGTTTCGTGCTGAACCGTTTCTTGCTCTTGATTCAGGCCATTTGATGTTTGGATTATAGACTGATATATTATCATAAACTATTTCTTTATATTATCGATCGATAAGGACTTAACCTCTCCATATTAAGAGTTTCGATATTATGTTCTATCTTTACATGAAATAAATACTCACTAGATAAGCCCAAGAAGGGCCTGTATGTCCTATAGTCAGTCTAAAAAAACTTCTTAAAAATCACTTGTTTTCACTCCCATTACGCGAGGACCTCCTCTTTAGGCTTTCAGGTGTAGCCGTGTCCTAGAGGTATTATTTTCCCAACATTCCGCCAGCAATGCAGCTAGATTCATCAGAGGTCCAAGACATACAAATGAATCCTCTAGGACACTGTTTGCACCCGAAAGCCTCAACAGCGAGAACAGTAGAATACTGTATTTAGTCAGCGCATGCTGTCGCGAATGAAACGCAGGACCTTCAGGCGACTCTAACAACGTCCTACACAGAGTTCCATCTTCAATATCCTGGCGATCGATCCTCAGGAGCGTGTGCTGGCAATCAGCATCAAGAGACGTCAGGGTCGGCAATCAAGGCGGGCCGTCGAGGATCCCTGTTTAATAGAAAGATCAAGGAGGTCGTCCGCGTGATCCTCGCCGGTGTATCTCTCTCGGCCGGCCCACGCGCAGGACGATCTGCCCTCTCTCTCTCTCTCTCTCTCTCTCTCTCTCTCTCTCTCTCTCTCTCTCTCTCTCTCTCTCTCTCTCTCTCCCTCTCTCTTTCTCCTATTTTCGTAGGAAGACGGATGTCAGGAGGCGAGAAGATCCCCGTGAGATCCATGCCCGTGTCAAGGAACACCGGAACGACGCGGATAGAGGCCCTGGGCCCCTGAGAGACACGTGGGGCGAGGAATAAGAGGATCCCGAAAGAGGAAGGGGGTTGGCGACTCGTTTTCCCTCTCGTTCTCTCCTGGCAAGGGAACCGGAGAGAACGAAGAGGGAAAAGGAGTGACACCCACGCAGGTGGGACCACACACGACGGTCCCGTCATTTGTTGGACACCGCATGGGCATGTCGTGTTCCACGGACACGGGGTACACAGCATTGTACACTTCTTGGCGCTGTCCCGCGGTGTGTCGTACCTCCGCCAAGCCGGCCCGTGCAACTTTATGGTTCGAGACGATTGCGTGCGACTCGAATAGACACCGACGAGAAACGAGCCAACACCGTGGGTATCGAGCCACCTAGGCAAGCGATTCATCACCCCGTGTCGCGATGATTAGGCGTACCCGGCGTAATTGGCGGACTCTGACGAGATAGAAGGACCCCTCTCGCCGAGGTTGCCTTCCAACGATCTTCCAACCGACGGATTAACGATCGTCGTGTGTGGCTTTTTTACGAGGTACAGCGACGGACAGTCGGTGATCAAATTGTTAACAGTACGAAAAATGCACCAGCGAAATTAACCCTCCGCTGGCAACATCGATTTTCATCGACGTAGCCTGTGTGACGTCTTTCATTCACAGTGATAAGTAGACTGCGGATCTTTATGTAAAATAAAAATTTTCAGTCTGAATTGCAATAAACTGGAGTGAAAGAAAAATTGGTTTTCTTTATTAATATGTTTAATAGTGTAGGGTTATTTTTATTATATTTTAATGAGGTTGGCATTATGAGTGTAACGAGATTGAGGTTGGTATGAGAGGGGAAAGGTGTGTGTCGGTGTGTGTGAGAGTCCAAGCGTGAGTGCATAAAGAGAAGTACATGGAGAGAATTGTATTACATATTTTATTAAATATATAGTTGTTTATTTACAACAGCGAGTGAGTTATTGAACATAGTTAAACCACCCATTCCTACAACAAATAGGTTGAGAATAATATAAGAGTATTTTTAATATTACTCTAATATTTTACTGTTTTATATTAGGCATATTCCTTTTTGTCATAAATGCATAAAATCCGCTGTCTAGTGATAAGGCTTTGAGTTTCTATAGCATACAGTAGGACCTCAATTATCCGAACCTCTGGTATCTGAAGTCGCTGTTATCCTGACACGCTTCTTTATTTTTTCTTTCAGAAATTTTTTAAATGTATATATATTAATAAATTTATTAGGAATTATTAAATATTATTAAAATTGTATTTAACACGGTAATTAAGTAATTCATCTATTATTCGTACACTCGAGTTTACCTGTTCAGTTCGGATAGTCGAGGTTCTACTGTACATCATAAAACATATACACGTTGCACCGATTATTCAAATGCAATTTCTAACACTCGGTGCAACATTATCATTTTTATATTTCGATATTATTTTTTATAATTCCTAATGCACTTACTACGATTTATTAAAAATTTTGAAACTTTTATAAAATTGCGTAGATCGTGTAACAGAATCTAGCGTAGCAGTACAAATATAATTTCTTAATGTAAAGATATACAGTCTACTAATAATAATTTACGAGTTCTAATTAGACTGTGGACTTTATGCACTTATTATAAAAATGCGTTGAGCGAATGCAAAATACTAAAAATATTTAAAGAATTTTGAGATGCTGCTGTACTACTTTCAACTCATTAAGATTATTAACCCCACATAACGAAACTTATTATGATGGATGGAGCTAACGACAAGATTGAACGCTTTTTATTTAACAAATAAAAGTACTTCACCGTCTGAAGGAATAGTGTAAGTGAAAATTCCTATCTAGTACTGAATCTATTAATTTACGTGTCTACTGGATAACCTGATGTCATAAGATTTAAATGTCCTGGTTGCAATTTTTACGAAAGCTTAGTTATTTAGGGTTAACACTAAACCTACCGACCATTAAAGCTAACTAGTATACATATATTGCATTATAAAAATTGTACGATTGAATTTATTTTGAGTTTGTGCGATTTTTATCGTAATGTGTATTTAAATAAAGCAGCGTGTATAATCATTTTCATTGGAAACATTTTGATAACTTCAATAATTTTGAAATGAAAAATCTGGAACTGGTCGTTTGACCCGCAGTGGTAGATTTAGTATTAAGAACAGAAATAAATGTCGATAGATCCTGTATCATGCAATTAATCCAGACAATTTTTATTTTACATTAAAATCCGCAGACTAGTTATAATAATTTAGCTCTGATATATTTAATCAGCTCTTGTACAACTTTCTTAAATGGTAACTTCTGCAAAATTGTGTAGGTCGAGTTAAGGAACCTGGCCTCACAGAACAAGTATCGTAGAATTTTTATTGCAATTACGTGAAAGTGAAAGAAGTGACAGAATGACGAGACACTTCTGACCGGGGTACGAGCACTTCATTCTTCCGCCAACGTGATCGTCTAGCATCCCGTTCACGAAGACAAGAGTAGCAACAGGGGAATTAGTGTAGGCGATGAAATGGTGCTTCCTGTTAGACGAGTATCCCTGATGCAGTGTATGTGTACTCTGCTTGCATCTGCCTACAGTTATCCTCCTTCCTGTCATCATGAAGATACTAATCTCTTTGGCAGAATTATTGCAAATTTCTCTTTCTCACCGTAGGCGTTCAGGTGTTCGTAGCCGTCGAACCTTTCAAGTAGGAATCCATAGTTCACGCGTTGACCAATCTATTTTATCATTTTATAAATCATTTAGACTGAGATAAAACATTAATGATAAGAACAGCCCACTCTCTCCACTTTAATAAATATTAATAATAGCTTGAAAAGTACAATTAACATGTTTTAACACTAAACCTACCACGGTCAAATGACCGGTTTTATATGTTCCAATTATTCAAATTATAAAAATTCATCTGTGAAAAATAATGGTATACATTTCCTTGTGTAAGCATCTATTATATTGAAAAATGCGAACAATCTCAATAATTATAGTGTTGCCATTTTTATAAGACAATATTTACTAAATCCTTTTAATGCTTGGTAGGTTTAGTGTTAAAATCTATAGTTCATGCGTTGACCAATCAATTTTATCATTTTATAAATCATTTAGACTGAAATAAAACATTAATGAAAAGAACAGCCCACTCTCTTCACTTTAATAAATAGTAATCATAGCTTGAAAGATACAATTAACATGTTTTAAACATTTCCATTGAAAGTTTTAATAATCAAAATTAAATAAAAAGTGTCCAGCCCATCCCCTCTACTTTTATAAATAAAAATTATAGCTATAAAGTTACAATTCACACATTTCTATCGTGTGTTATCAAACGAAATTAATGTTAATAGTAATGCATCAACCATTTCAAAAATAACATTTTAACACTGCTATGTTCTCCGCGTCTCTTCTGATCCATTCACATTATCATTTCTTTAATATTATTATTATTATAATAATATGTAGATAATTGTGTAACAGGATTATTAATATTATGATATATAAATGTACATATATCATTGCATAATATTTTTGATTTTAAGAAGAATGTAATAAAATTGTTGCTAATACACACGTTCTGCTTTCCTCCAAAATAATATTTTAAACGTGCAGAAAATAATAGTTATTCCTTGTATTAAATTCACGAACTGTTTAACTATACAACTTTTATCAAGATGTATCTTATAAATGAGATTATAAAATTGTAGTATATGTTTTCTCCATATATAGTCGTTATGTGAATGGTAAAAAAAAAAGGATAATACCATGAACAAAATTTTTAATACGTAAACTTTAGATACATACTTCAATCGTGTTGAGAAACAAGAAGCAAAGTGAATTCTCTTATAGAAATCTTTCCCATTGTGACATATTATGTAGACACAGATGTATTTACAATTACCATAACTATTAACATAAAATGAATCCGTGTTCCTCAATGGTCCATTTTGTCCACCTCTCACCCCATTACTCTGCAATTACAGTAACCAATCTTCGCACAAAAATGAAAAACAATGTCCAAAGGAATAAAATCAAAGTGAAACCGTGTTCTCCAATTGAAACGGCCAGGCAATTCCTCGGGGCAACAGGACAAAAGGACTACACAGTGCAGAAACAATTACCTTCGAACTACACGATGATACTCGGAACAGGATCATCGAACGAGCCCACGCGGATCAGCGGGCTCTAGAGGACACTCGAGCGGAGAGAAGACGGATGGACAAAGAGTGAAGAAGTCCTTTAAAGGGGAATGCAGAGATGGATGCGCAGCATCGGGCAAGTGTACCCGGCATGACCCCAGGGATACGTTATTGATGGTGCTACACCGGGAATGGTGACTAGATGGTAATTTTCGTGGGGACAAAAAGGTGCGCCGGTATTCCGTGTGCTTAGTTCCTGCGGGATTGACATCCAGACGCGCTAGGAATGCTGGATCAGCTCTCGATCGTCTTTGCCGAGCTATTGAACGAGCGATCGACGCGATTCGATAAGCAGCCGACGATCGAGAAAAATACCTGGTGACTTTGGAAAACATAACGAAAATAACAGGGGACGATATATCGTAGATCATTCAAAATACACTTTTAGGTTAGGCACTACAGCAAATTTTTTGATGTACGACGCAAAATTACAATTGAGGAGATACGCTTATGTTCTAGTAATAAAGAACGTAAGTACAATACAGGTTGGTAATGTTGTACAGTTAACTTCAAATATTTGTCAAATATACCTAGAGAAATTTGACTTTTCTATTGAAACCTACTTTAGGAGACGAAGAAACGAATGTATCACTGTATTTATATAGTACAGGGATGGGTACGGTTGGGGCTCCTCAAATGCTTGCTTCTCCCACCAACCTTTCTTTCATGCAGCGCGCACGTTCGTTGGGTACGCTGATATCTCGTGTCTTCGTTGCCCCATCGTACCGCGCTTGCTGGAAGGGGACAGGGGGCGCTGCGGTGTGGACGGTTTTGCCTTAATTGAGGCAAAATTGCTCATCCTTGATATAGTACATTCGGTTTTTGAAGAAATTTTTAAAGGATGATTTAAAAAATTATACGATATATTCATTTTTTCTTTATATCAACACAATTATTTTACTGCTCTTCATTTATTTACATAATCTTGATTTCAAACGTATCCTGGTGTTCGGAACGGTTGTAACACTTTCTTTATTTTTTTTTAACAACGTGGATATTAATTATTCTAAAGCGAAATGGCTGTGATTCAATACTGTGAAATAACGCAAAATTGTGATATAAAACTTCATGTTTTAAATTTAATAGTTTCTGCATAATCGTAGAACAAATTCAAATTGAAGATATTGGTTGGTACCTTGTAACAACCCAGCAGGTATATTTTTCTATAAAATTGCACATCTTCAAATTCTACGTATTTTCATATATTGTTGATTATTTGAAGTCAGAATTTTTGAAAATCAGGACTCGCTAGATTTTTGCATCAAGGTCTTCGGATTGTTACTTTTGACTCCAGTCTAACCTATTTTAATTTCTGTCTTATTGCTTTATCAAGCATACATATGCTATCGATAAGAGTGTTTCATTGAAAATTTGTCAGTAATTCTTCAGTTCCGTATTAATTTTCTTCCGTTGATAGTGAACGATCGCAAGTATCGATAAAATCCACGCAATTTCGGCTGCCTCGAGGTGGGCGTTGCGCGACCGTTACTCGAAATTAACATTATACGAGCATAACAACAAATAGTAATTTATGTCTCTCTTTAGTGGTGTTATTAAGCTGCATGTGTTGGTACTCCTGAACTCTATTAATGTTCATACCTTTTAAGTAACTATACTCACTCATTTTTGTCACAAAAGCATAAAATGCGCAGTCTAATTATTCTCTAACAGTGCTTCCTTTTTTATTTAGGTAAGAGTTGTATTTATTAAACGTGACCGTTACAAATCGAATATTTTACATGCGGCAGCTTAAGAACCTCTACTCGACCAAACTATCTATAGGAGTGTTTGCAAATTTTGCAGTAATTCTTCAGTTCCCTACTAATTTTCTTCCGTTGTTGGCGAACGATCGCAAGTATCGATAAAATCCACGCAATTTCGGCTGCCGCGAGATGCGCAATCGCGCTACCGTTACTTGAAATTAACATTTTCAGCGCGAGGCCACGGATCTTTTCTGATAAAGCGGTCGATTAAATCCGCGGGAGCGGCAATTAGTTAAAAATGGGGTTTTTGGTTGGTAGATATTGCATTCCGGCGATGCAACTGGCGAGCAACACCGGGCCACGTGAATACGGTAGCCACGGACTGGCTCGATCAAAGTCGGGCCAAGACCGGGAGCGATCTTTTGACGGCGCGGCGAGATAAAATCGAGACTGATGCGGGTCCTTAACCGTCTAATGTGCACGAAATTACGCGGCAGGATATTAAATTAAAAGCGGAGCTACTGGAAGATGGGGCCGCGATATCGGCCTGTGATTCGAATCGATGCCAGGGACCGCGAGCGAACGCGCAATTATTTAATTAACCCCGACTGCTATTCGTCTTTGGGAACGCTCGAGATGCTTCCGATCGTTTCGGGCTTTCGGGAATTCTTCTTCACCGCTCGATGCAATTTATTTTCATTTTATTTCCATTCTTGGTACAACTTCCACGGTTATTCCGAAGTGTTCATTATAATTTGGCCACCTGTCGGGGACAGAGCTGGGTAAAATACTGTTCCAAATAATAGTCCATTTTAATTGAAATTATACGTGCAGTTTTGAAAATAAAACATTTCAATTGTTAAAAAAAGGTTTTAAGATAATATTTTAAATTGTATTTTATTTGAAGGATTCTCAAAATAGTGTAAATTTTATTTGAGAAGCTGATTCTACATGATAAAATAAAATGAAAATATGGAATAAATTTTTTCACTTGATGCCTCGTTTTCGAGAAAATCGAGTTCGGAAACATTATGGTTTCTTCATATTCAATTTTATTTTCTTTTAGATTACCAAAATACAAATATTTTGTCTTATGTGTTAAATTTTTATCATCAAAATAAACATCTTTTATTTGCAACGACTATTTAAAATAGTATTTGAAATGTTTTTTATCCAAAATTTTACCCAGCTTTGCTCGTGAAATACTTCAGAACGTGTGTTTTTCAGGATACCTATTTTTTGTTAGATTGTTGTATTTATCACGACTAGACTACGGATTTTTGTGCAACATAAAAGTTGTCGAAGTTCATTCCGAGCTACAGGAGCTACTTAAAGGTCAGTTTCTTTTCTTTGAAATTTTAGTGAGGAGAAAATGATATGATTTCTAAAATCTTTGACGTGTAAAAATGATTTTAAGTCTGCCGTAATTTTTAAATCTTTTTAGACGAATATTTTGTTGGTTTTGGAGAGTTGTAACTCTACGGTTAACGTGTTAAGCATTACAACAAACGATTTATTTCCAACAATCTTACCACACAATAAAACAGAATTTAACACAATTCAGTGAACGGTAGCCCCTCCAAAATGGCGCAGCAGGTCAACGATCTCCGGAAACTTTTAATTATAGTTTATACCATCTTCCAAACGAGCATATTAGCTTCATCCCTGGCTGTTTCTCTGGAACAAGAGGGAGGGAGGGGGGGGGGGGGACAGACACTCGATACGTGGACCATTCAGGATATATTTAGTAAATTGGAACATAAATTTCATGTGGAGGGTCTTCAAAATCGTCGGAATTTTTGGACGGAATGCGGCGTCGGGATCGCGCGTTTGGAAAAGACCGTCCGTCGTAAACGTAAGCCGAAGGAAACGGATTCTGTGCCCCCGGCAGCTCGATCAAAGTCGACGGAAAGACCGGGAGCGATCGTCGGCCGATCCACACGGAGAGATATCCATCTACAATGATGTTAAGGACCGAAGGACCGGGCATTTGTAATCCTGTGAGAGCGGCCTGCGACGTCTCTCGTGGCGGGGAGGAGGATCCGGCAGCCCAATTTATATATTGCGTCCTCTGGACGTCGCCGATTAATCCTGCGAGAGTCGCGAGACCACCCAGGTAAAACTAACACCCTTTGCCAGCGCCTCGTAAACGTCCTTTCGTCCTACTTGAACCGTCTGGCTTTAGTAAAACGTCCGTCCCAGCTGCCCACAGGATTCCCCTTTTTCCGACACGGGGACCCAGCTTTAATCGCGCGACTTAGGGCGCGTTTATCTTCGAACGATAAAAGATGTAACAGCCTCGATCAGAGCAATCTTCTTTTTTAGGTGTATTTATAGCTGTGATCATAAGTTTCAGTCGTTGAACCCACCAGAGATGACGTCTGTACATTGTAACGGCCATGATGAGGGTATTCCAATGGATTATACAAGGTTACATTAGTTGATACACTTTTATGCATTACTCTTTGCTTGTCAGAATTCCGAGAGAACTATACAAAATATTCAAAAGTTTAAATTTTGAACAGGTTAGGGGAATATGTGTAGCATTTGTATAATGTCGGTTGTTCAGAGAGAAAGTAACAATTGGGCGCAGTATCGCCAGATCGGTTAAATCGAGGGGAATACTGTTTACCACCTCTCTGATGACCAGAGTAATGTGTAACACATTGCGCGGCACGTCACGTGACCAGTCTACGGACATAGTGGGGGACGTTGGAGTGTGCTCATGTAGTGGCATGGGATAGTGGAATTGGTAAGGAGGAGAGGAAAATCAACCCAGTTTTGGGTTGATCTGGCGACACTGATTGGGCGTCGTCCTTCAACACTAGGTTACGGAGCACTAAAATTAATTATTTTACATTGCTTTATAAAAATAATAAGATTGTATTTACTTAGATCTTCAGCGATTTTTATTGTAATATGTACACAAAAAAATTAATCTATTTAGTAATTCCTCACGAATGCCTCCTTACACTTTTAATAATCGTAAATTAAAAATGTTTGAATCCGTCATTTTGACGGGCCCCGTAAATCTAGTGTTAAGGGTATGGTTTTGTAAAGATAATCCATTTGGTCCTAGATAATCAAGTAATCTGTGAGTAACCTTGTTTCTCAGTATTTGTAAAAATGACAGTGTTAATTATAAATATTGATATGAAGGAAGTTAGTTGATTTAATAACGAAGAATTTTATCTTGGAAAGAAACAGGATCAATGAAGTTAAAATTTCATCCACTATGTATAATAAATATTATTCGTTTCGTTCAAACTGAAATATAATTCTTTAATTCGTAATATTAATTGTATGGTCTATTAACAATGTTTAAGCATTATATTATTGTAGTCATACGAAGTGTGAGTTCATTGTTAACCTTCCAGTGCACAGGTTGGGTCTGCAAGATTTATGAATTGAATTTCTACTGTTTATAGACTACAGTAACAATCGCATTATGTATGAAAAGCTGTGAGTTTTTGGAAGAAATGTAAATAAAAAATTGGATATGTTTGATTCGTACACTGAAGGATTAATTGGTCTTGGGAGAATGATATTTACTGTTTTCAAGTTACATAAAATTGTATACATTCATAATAAAAATTCTGGCTCTACAGCCAGGATTAAAACACTTGCGGTGATTTGTGTCTTCCATATCCAATAAAGAAAATGCAGTAATCAATCCATTTATTAATTTGCCTATGTCCAACGCCAATAAGGTCATGTGTATAAAGCGAGAAGCAAGTATCGTTGGTCATCTAGTAAGTCTAGCTCTGCTTGCTGCTTTAACCCATTGACAGCGTATACCTGGTCTATTTTGACCTAAACTATAAACATGATCATTCAATTACTCAGTTTCTAATGAATTAATTAAATGAACAGCTGCTGCATTAGGGACGATTAAAAATTAACATGTACACAAAGAGAAACTACAAAAATATGATTTAAAAAATTATTAAATTAAGCAATTAATGGTTCTAAACATCAATTATATAGTTAGAAAATTGTTCCGCCGTCCCAGGGTTAATGCAAACATTTTTGTCATAAAATAATCGAACGTATTTTTATATCTTCTTCGTTTTCATCGTCTTTCTGATCGTTCACCGCAGCACCGACATAAACGTACCCCAAGGGATCCCGTGGTCGTTCGTGGGGGCGAAAGGACACGTCAGATACAGGACGACAATTTCGGCGTATTTCGGTCCTCCCACCCCCGGTCTGATCGAATCGGTGCTGAGAGTTTCTCGTCGAATCATGGAAATTACTTTCGTCTTGGAATTGTCCTCCTGCCGAGGAAGATCCAAGTTTGTGCTATCGGATGCTGAATAGATTAGAAGCTTACCTACATAGCAGACGCTAAAGTTGATATGAGGCATAGGCCATTCAATTTTAAGGATGAAAGAAAAGTAAAGATTTCACAGATTCTCTCGATTAAATTTTTTAAGCTTTCGTTGTTCCTATTTACTTCGCCCTTGCTTTAAAGTAGTCCAAAATGTCTGAAATTTGGAAATCTGTATTTAGCTTTATATTTATTAGTGGATCCTGAAAAAATATCCATGCTTAAACATTGGAATGTACTTGAATTTACTTGTATGTACTTGAATGTTCTTGACTGTACTTGACTGTACTTGAATGTACTTAATTGTACTTGACTGTACTTAGATACATGTATTTGAATATAATCCACTTGTAATTACTTGAATGTTTTTGAATATACTTGAATGTACTTGACTGCACTTGAATATACTTGAATGTACTTGACTATAGTGAATACACTTGAATGTAATTGACTGTACTTGAATATACTTGAATGTACTTGACTGTACTTGAATATACTTAAATGTACTTACTTGTACTTGACTGTACTTACATGTATTTGAAAATAATCCACTTGTAATTACTTGAATGTTTTTGAATATACTTCAATGTACTTGAATGTACTTGAATGCACTTGACTATACTTGAATATACTTCAATGTACTTGACTGTAATTGAATATACTTAAATGTAGTTAATTGTACTTGACTGTACTTAATGTATTTGAATATAATCCACTTGCAATTACTTGAATGTTTTTGAATATACTGCAATGTACTTGAATGTACTTGAATGCACTTGAGTATACTTGAATGTACTCGAATGTACTTGATTGTACTTGAATGTACATAAATGCACTTAGTTGAACTTGAATGTGCTTAAATATACTTGAATGTACTTGAATATACTTGAATGCACTTGACTCTACTTAAGTATAATTAATATTGCATGACAGAATTTATTAAATATCATTCCTCTGATTAGACTGTAATTTGTACACACAGGCATTATTAACTGCCTTGATTTAAAGACGTTATTATCAATGTTTAAAATACGACATTATTTCATTTTCAATATTCAGTTACTTGTCCGAAGAGTCCCAAAACGACACCATCTGCTCTGTCCACAAAATATCTTACATATCTAACAAGTACATATATGTCAACGTTAAAAATTCCCGAATCTTCAGACTCTCAATTCAATTAACTTAAAAGATTATTACTTCTAACATAACAAGGTCTTGCAATCAAAACCTCAATAAATAAATCTCACTAATAAACAAACAAGCTTCCATGAAGTTCCTGTACCACCTAACCAAAACGTCATTACTGAGAAGCAACTGTATATCGTCAATACCCACAATTTCAACATCCTAAGAGTATAAACTCAGTTTACTTATATAAAAATAGTGGCACTAATATAAAATCTCCAGGTAATCGCCAATATACAAAACTCTCTATTAAACAGATAAGCATCCATTAATGTTCTGTTTCCCCCAAAGAGAATTATAGAAAAACAAGAAAGCAAGCAATCGTGCGATCAGACCAACTCCCGTGTCCAGATGTCTGTCAACCAATCCGGTATTCAATTTATCCGATGGGACCGGTGTCTTTAATGACACCAGGCGAAATTAAAAAGGATACGGGGGTAAGCAGGTTGAAATTGATACGTCGCGCCTCCCCGTCGTTTCGTTTCGTTTTTAGATGCTTGTCCACCCCCTCCGACCTCCCTCCCCCTCCCCTACCTCAAGTGATGTCTTACACCTACGGTCGGACGTCATTATGATAATATTTCGCAGGCCCACGTCTTTTTTCTCATTACGCAGACACACGCGCGCGCGGAAAGGGGGCAAGCGAGAGAGAGAGAGAAAGAGAGAGAGAGATTCGAGTCCGCTAATTTGAATATTGAGTTGCGGGGGTGTCGGTAACGGGCAGCTGCACAACTCGCATAAAACATAAAACGTCTCTAGAACGCATTCGCGGAGGAGAACGCACGTGGGTGCACACGGCACACCATGCAACGCGCGTCCAGCACCGAAAAGATCTCCTACGAACGACGCCCCGAAGACAAAACGCGCTCGCGTGTCCCGAACAAATTCCTCGAACCTGGCCTAAACTCGTTTGCCGCACTGATGGACGAGAAACATCGGCCAGATGCTCCTACCAGGACCACTTTACCGGGCTGGACTATCAGCGCAAGAATTCGGAACCCGGTGACGATTGCTTGGTCCGTGAAGGGACTGGTGGTGGGTTGGATTTGATCCGAGGTGGATGCGTCTTGGAATGCAATTGTTATAGGAGATTCATTGTGTTCTGATTTCAAGAGAGGAGCCGAGGTGTATGCATCTTGGTACTTCGAATGCAATTATTACAGTCATCCGATTTTGTAATCAGTTTTTAACAGAGGATAAATGAAAGAGCATTGCTGCGCGATATTTTTGTGTTTTATGCAGGTTGCAGCTAATTCATTTATGGAATCGATCAGCGTTATTAATAACAAGTTTTGGTTGGTTCATAATGAAGATGTTATTACTGTGTAATCGTTATAGTATGGTTAATTTCGGTATTGATAAACTAATATTCGGTGGAACTAATTTGATTTTATGCAACTCTATCGCTCAGAAATGTCTCTCAATATCAAAGTAAAATAAGAGTTGACAAATCAGGATTGAGCTTACGAATTGTTTCTTCATCCCTTTGGTAGCCCACGAGTATTATTAAAAATTAATTTGTTCCAAGATATCACAAATATAAATGCACCCTTCATCCTTTGCAGTTGAATATTTCAGCAGTAATACAATATTCTTTGATAATAGGAAAATAAAGCTAGAAAATCAGAATTCAGCAAAAGAATTTTTTCTTCAACCCTTCGATAGCCTACGAGTCCTAATAAAAATTGGTTTGTTAGAATATATCACGATACAAATGCACCCTTAACCCTTTGCACTAAGTTACTTTTCCTGTACCTTAACTTCTCTAAAATAACTTCCAATAATGGGAAATTGAAGCTAGACAATCAGAAATCATCTTTGGAATTGTGTCTGTAACTCTTTGGTCGTCTGGAAGCCGCAAATTAATACATGCACATATGATTTTCCAAAATTCCTATACAGAGGATAAAAACTAAATAAAGTAGTATTAAAAATTCAGACTAACAAGTAGGGTTGATTTAAATATAAATGGTACAACCACATTATTGTAGATTGGTAATAACATAAATTCGTTCGATTGCAAATATAATTTGCATGGTAAATTGCAGATAACTGTGATGAAATAAAAACGAATAATAGTCAATGTTTTTATAATGGATTCTGAGGATGGGATGCCGGGAAGAGAGAAGATCGATGATAGAGCTTCTATTCACAACACTTTCCAACGACAACTGCTTTATTTCAAACCGCTGGTAAAACATATTTGTTTCTTAAAACAGAAGGGCATCGGCGATCGATGGTGTTGCGAGGCGCCGATATTCTAATGTTAAAATGCGGTGCGGTCCACACGCACACCCACACCGTCCATACTCTCACACATCCATGCTCTCACACATCTATACGCTCACAGGATCGACTGTAATTTATTTTTTTAAGTAGACGTAATGATTATTACAGAATTGTTTCAAACACAGTTTATGCTGCATCAAAGCAAGAGCATGATAAATAGAGAATTTTTATTTTGCAGATAGCTGTAATTAAATAGAAAACAAGTGCTTATAGTCAACGATTTTATAATTGATCGACTGTAATTTAATTATTTAAGAAGAAGGAATGATTATTGCAGAAGTGTTTCAAACACAATTTAAACTGCATCAAAGCAAGAGCATGATAAATAGAAAATATTTATTTTGCAGATAACTGTAATTAAATAGAAAGTAAGTGCTTATTGTCAACGATTATATAATTGATCGACTGTAATTTAATTATTTAAGAAGAAGTAATGATTATTGCAGAAGTGTTTCAAACACAATTTAAACTGCATCAAAGCAAGAGCATGGTAAATAGAGAATTTTTATTTTGCAGATAACTGTAATTAAATAGAAAGTATGTACTTATAGTCCACGATTTTACAACTGATCTGATTGCATTTTTCTACTTTGTTAATAACGGAAAAGAAGCTATCGAAGCCACCGATCTAATTTACGTTACGACCCAATCAAATTGGTAGTATGGTGAAACGAAAATTCGCATTATACAAGGGCGAAGAATTGAGCTAAGCGAGATCGGTAGTGGCACGGGATTCCAAGCTTTATCGAACACAGGATCGTCGCTGCTTTTATCGAGAGTTAATCGAATCATCGATTAGTGAAATTGGCATTCGCTTTTACGAGGTGTGGCTAATCGGCGCCTTCGAGCCTCTAGCACTTAATGCTTTCCGTCAAACCTGTTCGAGCACCGACAAACTCACACAGCCAACACGACGTTATACAAGAGACTCTTCTGTGCCAGAGGGTCAAAGTTCGTCTTATAGGATCGACTATTGACTCCACTGAAATCCCACCGACACTTGCGCCGTTCGAACTGAAATCCCTCCGATTGGTTAAAACGAAAAAAAAAAAGAAAAGAAAAGAGGATCGTGAATTTTCGAATCAACTCTCGTCTTTAATGGATGTTCGGCAATTTAGGCCACGTGTCAATCACCGGTTTTTAAAAGCAAAACTTGTCTTCTTATCGGCTAAATACTTGCTCGAAAGTCTATTAATATTAATGCTATCGGCCGGTGTCACCTAAACTCTTGTTTAAGACGCTCGGACGCGTGAAACCTCGCTGGCAGATACAAAATGATCCTTCATGTGTGTCGTCGGCACACCGTCGGACGTGTCATGTTCGACAAGACTCGTTCTTCACGCTGTTCAAGCTGCTCATGGTGTCTGAGAGATACTGTATGAGCTGTGCAAAATCT
This sequence comes from Sphecodes monilicornis, assembly GCA_913789915.3. Lineage (NCBI taxonomy): Eukaryota > Metazoa > Arthropoda > Insecta > Hymenoptera > Halictidae > Sphecodes > Sphecodes monilicornis. Next base: position 12,270,557 of record OU565297.1, on the reverse strand, counting down.
CATTATGAACACTTTCGGTGTTTATATTCGTCAATTTATGCAAATTCGCTGACGTAACTTTTACAAATCTGGTGGGACGTTTTACAAAATTTTAATCTTCTTTGTACATGTTCTTATATATTTTCTTTTTTGGAGTATTTCAATTGATAATATTAGGTATCTTTATAATAAATTGTACCATCGATGTTATACAGTAGATTATGCTAAAATAAACATTATTGGCTGGAGAGAAATTGGAAATCAATACAGCAATTTAACTCCAAAAATTCAATTCCATCCATTTGATACAGTAGAGTATGCTAAAATAAACATTATTGTATAGCGTGAAATTGGGAATCAATACAACAGTTTAACTCCAAAAATTCAATTTTTTTTCTTAGATATTGAAAAATATATTGTTTCTGTATAGTCGTGTTACAATTTTATAATATAAGATTCTGAATAAAACACAATAGATTAAAGTGTAAACTGTTATTTGATCACTTAATTAATTTTATTTAACAATCACTTAATTTATTTTATTTATATATACCATATAATTTGAAAAAGCAATATTTTCTATTACTTTCTAATAAATTTTCGTCCTATAAAAGATTGTAGTTTAACCTTTCAGACAATACTGTTTCTGAATGAAACATGAAAAAGAATCTTTATTTTTTAATCATTTTTATAGAGACTGAGAGAAATTAATTTGACAGCCTGACTAGTACTGATGTATAAATTGTTGATTTCTCTGCAAAATAAAAATGTTCCATGTCAATTATAGGAAACATGAATTAACCAAAAAAGAACTATATCTTTCAATAATTATAAACAGTCGAGGACCAGCACTCTTAGCTTCTTCCAATGTCTTCACCTTTCTTCATTATAATTATTAAAAAAAGAAACTTTCCAACTCCAACAAATAAACTGCCACATTAGTCCCATCTTACCTGTATAAGAAAGCTGTATCTGAATAAGATGAATAGAGGGAACATGAAACTGTGAAAGCCTTACATGAATTCAAGAATATTTTTACAATTATTTTCGACACATTCAAATCAATAAGAGATGGAATACAATTTGATTTAACTTCTGTTTCTCAGAATAAACATAGAAAATTTATATTTTACTCTTATTTAACAAACCTTCCAGCCGTTTGTTTAATTCCTATCTTTCAAAAGTTTGTTCCTAGAAGCTTACTCTCGAGAAAGAAGCACCTTTCACATTCAGGCATTCGCGAGAGGATCTTTCATGGTGAATTGAATTTCCCTTGGAAATTTACCAACAATAACCTCTGTTCACCTGTTGTCGGTGTCGCGCGCGCGTCAACGAGACATGTAAAAGAGCGGGGGCAAACAAAAGGCCGGGGAACGATCACGGGTCTAAACTGAAGACTCATAGACACTGGAGTCAGGGCTCTCGGAGGAACGAGGCACCTAAATCACACCCAACGTCAGCGGCCGCAACAATGGCCGTCACGCGCATCCATCTTATTAACGGATGTTAATCATGTCTTCAGCAACGCGTCGTCCACGCATTACCTTCGCGACCACCACGGTCGCGCATTGTTCGGCGCGGGTTCAACCGAACGGAGAGCGCAACCCACCCTCCCTCCCTTTGGTTCCCTTGTAATAAGATACTCGCCATCTTCGTATGTAAATGCTGGCCATTCATTACGTTCCAGGCTGAATGATTGGGCCCTTTGTGGGAATCCTTTCACGACAAAAGCCGTATCATCGCTTAGGGAGCCCGCGGACAACCAGCCCGGAATAATATTTGCGCAGGCTTACCGGTATTGAGCTTGATTCGGAGAATGATCTGCGGTTGGTCCACCGACGAACATGCTTCCAACATGTTTTACTTGAAACCGAGAAGAACACCCTTCGCGAATTAACACGTTCAGCGCCATGTCGCCCATATCTGGGTGACGGAATTATTTATACAGAATTGAAAATCAATTTTTACGTTGGTAGATTAAGTGTACAAAATTTCCTTACGATCTGAGGAATGGAAGAGGTTTGAAACAGTAATTAATATAAAAAAACTAAACTTCATAGTTTTTGTTTTATTAAATATATTGCTTTGATTTTGTGTAATTTTTATGATTGTGGAGTGGACGCTGAACGTGTTAAGACAAGGTTTTCCTCTTGGGAATAGAATTTAACGAATATTGAATTGTACAGGGTGTAAAGAAATATGTCGTGACTATCATAACGTGATTCTACCAAACTCGGTTTGGTGGAAATCCATGTAAGAAAGGTGCCGTAAAATTGGTAATTATTTACATTAGGGGCTTCCTCACCGATTTTGATGACGATGAATATGTTGTCAAGGTCATCATTCTGAACAACTTTTTCCTATAAATGTTACCGCCGCTCTTCCTTAGTTTCCGAGATATTCGCAAAAAAGTTTCAACATCTCAAAAAGTGATCGGAGTAGGTCTGGGTTAGATCTAGGTTAGGTCTGGGTTATTTATATATTATTTATATATTTATATATTTATGTACTGGGTTATTATATATTTTCTTGTTTGTTGCAGATATCCAAGAATTCGTACAGTTTCATGCTTGATACTCTGTATGCTAACACAGCTGACAATGAAATGAGTTCGCGTTCGACTCGATTCATTTCTCGTTTCAGTTCGTAAACAGAAATTCTCAACTGATTGAAGTCGTTTTAAGTTGTGACCGTGGCCGCGCTATCGGCAGCCACAATTTCAAATCTAACCCGGACCTACTCCGATCACTTTTTGAGATGTTGAAACTTTTTTGCGAATATCTCGGAAACTAAAGCTGAGCGGCGGTAACATGTATAGGAAAAAGTTGTTCAGAATGATGACCTTGACAACATATTCCAACGTCATAAAAATCGGTGAGGAAGCCCCTAATGTAAATATTTACCGTAAAATTAACCTTGATCTTGAATTTCAAGGTCAGAAGGTAAATGATTTTTTTATTGCATCGTATTCTATTCTTCACATAAACAGTGCAAAAAGGACCATGGGTCAAAACTCAATCGTTCTCTTAAAAAATTATGGTAAATTTTTTTCATTGTCAAACTGATTTTATGGTGTTCAAGATGAAAGCAATATTTCCACAGTGCTCCGAAAGTGGTTGTACGATTTTATAATAGATGGCAGCACATTCACCGTTCTGCTTTTCATATACAAGCGTCGTTGAATCGTTCAGAATAATTTTCCTTTTCCTTTATACCGAGAAATTTTGTTTTAACAATTGAGTACTCTGGTTCTCATTGCCTCAGATAGAGATGCGATTATTGCTGAATGAATTGTTAATGAGTCATATCCTTATCAGTGCACTTACGAGGTCATTCTAGACGTCACTTGGTTCGCGCACGCATTTTACAGCCTCCTCTTTAACACTAAAGCTACCACTGCGGGTCTAATTACCCATTTCAGATTTTTCATGTCGCAATTATTGAAGTTATCAGGCATGCTTCCACTGGAAAATGATTATACACGTAGCTTTATTAATGTATACATTATAATAATAGTCGAACAAAATCTAAATAAATTCAATCGTGCAATTTTTATAAGACAACACATACTAGTTAGGTTTAATGATCAGTAGGTTTAGTTTTAAAATTGTTTTGGGAAACAGTTTCGTCCGATCTAGAAATTTTCATTGATTTTTAATATATTTTTGGGGTTATGTTAATACTCAGTGCGTTGTCAATGGCGTCACTTGCTTCTCATAACGATTTTACAGTCTCCTGGAACCTTGTAATTGCACTGTAAACATCATTGTCTCGTCTAAAAAATTTCATTAGTTTTTATAATAAATTTTTAAGGAATATAAAGGAGTATCGAATTCTAGTGTACGTTTATCAATTTACAATGAATTTAGTTATCAACGTAAATCAAAAATATAGTTTCCATTAACGTGCGTATTATACAATACATAATATGAAAAATTGAACTAAAATGAAAAAAACACTTGTACTTTAAGGCTATCTGTTTACAGCAGGGCTGGGCAATTTTGCCTCAATTGAGGCAAAACCGTCCACACCGTAGCGCCCTCTGTCCCCTTCCAGCAAGCGCGGTACAATGGGGCAACGAAGACACGAGACATCAGCGTACGCAACGAACGTGAGTACTGCATGAAAGAGAGGTTGGTGGGAGAAGCAGGCGTTTGAGGGGCTCCACCCGTACCCACCACTACTTTACAGCGTAAAGAGGCCTAGTCCCAGATATCCAATAGCTATTCCAAAAAAATTCTTATAAATCACATTGTTTTCACCGCCATTGCACGAGAAGGCCTCATTATCACAGTATTTACCGGCGATTAATTCATCATTTTTAAATGTCTATGGCACATGTCTACGGATTTTTTAATAGATCTTTCAGTAGCACCATCAATTTCAATCGTGAACCTACAAGTCATCCTCAGTAACGTAATCTAATTATTTCGTTTGGGATTATTACATATTCCTTTTAGTACAGCATAATTATTGAAAAGACTATTGATAGATTTCCGGTAGACGGAGTGTTGAAAAAAGGAAGAAACCGATGCTTCACCCAGTAACGTTCCTTGTTGACTCAGTTTAGCTCCACTTTTGCATCAGGATCAAAGCACAATGTACACGTTAGTTTCGGGTCAGCAGCGATCTCTCGCCAGACGGATCAGCACCGTCGTTCCAGATCCGTGGCTCGGTAAAAATCGATGCCACGTAGGAACCGCATTATCTTTGAAATTGCGTTGACTTTCCCCGGGCTGCCAGGGACAGGGACGACCAATTTCCAAGGCGTTCCGCTCGCCTCGGCAGCGATCCCGTGCAATTTTCCCACAGATGTACAGAGCGGGATACCGAGCGTGAAACAAAATGGCAAAAGCAGACGTCGCGGTGGCAAGAAGAAGAATAAGAAGGAAACGAAGAAGGTTAAGTCTAGCTGCACACCGCCGCGTTGCAAGTTGCAAGGGACGAAGAACGATGTCCCTTTGGCCGTATAGAGAGACGCTCTCGCATAATTAACCCGACGGAAAAATCGTTGTGCGCCATATGCCGCATGGCGAGAGGGTAAACTGCAAAGCGGATAGGCGAGCGTACATGCTCGTCTCCGCTTCGAGGTACATTAAACCCTTCCTTGCGCTATCACGCGGCAACAGCTGCTACGCGCAGCCTTGCTATCATTGCATCTCGTTGATCCGTAACCCGGCGCCGGCCTCCCAAGAAAAATCCTCCCTTGATATAGAGTATCCCGGCGCGGTTAGAGACCCCGCACCAAGGAAAGTGTAGGACGACGAATAGAATGCCGGCAGATGGGCGTTGGAATTTTTGCGGCGCCCTTTTCGCACGAGAAAATCGCCCATGGAAACAATCGAGAAGACTAGGATCGATTAACCTGTCGATGATCGGGGCCCTTCGATTATTACCGAGTTGTTTCGCCACTCTGGAGGATCCATTGTCTGAAAGTTTCATGGAAGCATTCAGCTCAAAACGCTTTAATGTTGTCACGAAAATAATTATGAGCTGATCTTTGTGCAAAATAAAAATTCACTGCATCGTAGAACATTGGAAATTCATAAACGTAAGAGAGACGGGAGTAATGACGGTCACTTAAGCAATAATTATAATAATATGAAAACTTGAGAATTAATCATTCTAATGTATGAAAGAACCATGTGACGCGTCGGTTGACCCCATAGGTGCAAAGATTCCAACATTGACAACTCACTGACCATTAATCGCACGTTGTATACGACTCCATACTGCGATCGTCCAGTAGGAAGTGTCTATGATAAACGTCGTTCCGAAGAAAGTTTTTGACGTCGTATAGAAAGCCACGGGATTAAGGAAGCCATGGTGGAAAGAACGATGCGCGTAGGCTTTGTGCATCGTTCGGAGCTGCGTGATACGATCGCTCGATAATTCTGAAGGATTAGACCGCATGATGAAGAGATCAAGCCACGGGTTTCCTTCGTCTTTCTTCTCCTTTCGAAATCACGCGTTAAGCCACCGACCAGGCGGTCGCGTGTACCAGAGTTTATCAATTTGTATGAATTACTCGACGTGAATACGCCCGCATCGAGGTATGGGAGGGGGGCTCCATTACAAAAACTCATGGTTGTACGTCCAACGCCCCCATAATGCCCGCGGATGGAACGCTGCACCTGGCACAGATCGAAGTTCACGCGTAGACCTCATTCCATTCCCATCATATATCTCGGCCTACGCGTATTTATTGGAGCAATAAACAACGATTAAACGGACAATTTATTGCGCGATTCTTCGTTAAATATTCAGCCACGGCGGGACAGAGTATCCTTGTCCAAACATTGGATAGCCGTACTTGAAATTAACGGGAGAAACTCGTCAAGAACAATTCTGGGGAACAAACGATTTTATCGTTGGCATGAACTGGTGAGACTGACAGACGGCAAATATACGAGTATTTGTGGGTTTATTTTGGGTATTAGGTTTTTAGTTTATTTCATAGGGGGTTGAGAGATGTACGCCCCCACGAGTATCCCAAGATTTAGGTATTTACGGATTTTGCACATACAGGGTGTTTACGCTATTATTAGCCAGCGTTTTTCTTGCAAATAATAAATATTAGAAAGAAATGATATAGGAAAAAATAATACTGTTTTTTGTAAGTAATATAATGGCGTATGTAATTTTCTTGTTTTTGCACTATCTTCTTAGAAATAAAGGTGACCTTCAATTTTTTAAATGAAATGCTATATATTTTTTTATATCGTGTGAAAGTGTGTGTCAAGATAAATTCATTCGTATGCAACACAATGACCTTCAAGGTCATACAAGGTCATACGAGGTCAGAAAAGGCAGGAAAATTTTGAATATTTCGTACGTAATATTTTGTAAAGATATCGTTCACGATACACAACGGCAAGGAAATGTAAACGACTTACAAAGGAAACTAACGCAATCATGTGCAATAATATTTCGGACTACGTTAGAAGAAGCTAACAAGAATGTAATTAATAGAGCCGAAATATGCAGTCATGCACAAGGAAGTTATATTGAACATTTACTATAGCTTCATCAATAAAGTATACTTGTAAACGCATTAGTACGAAATGTTTAAAATGTTTCTTCCATTTCTGACCTTGTATGACCTTGAAGGTCATTGTGTCGTACACGAATGAATTTTTCTTGGCATACGCTTTCATATGGTATGAAAAAATATACAGCATTCCATTTAGAAAAATTGGTGGTCACCGACATTTCTATGAAAATAGTGCAAATACAAAAAATTACATATGCCGTTACGTCGCTTACAGAAAACAGTATTATTTTTCCCTCTTTCATTTTTTCTAATATTTATTATTTGCAAAAAAATACGCAGGCTAGTAATAGCGTGAACACCCTATATATCGTTTGGTTTTAACTTCTTGTGAATTTATTAGAATGTTCTACGTGTATAGTTTTGAAGTTATAGTTGAGTGATGCAATCAATTTATAATATCAAACAGTAATTATTAAACTGCGGATCTTTGCGGATCTCTGTGAAGAAACATAATCAATGAATTGATTATATTTCTTTTATATTTCTCAATATTGTTCATATTTCTTTGCGATGAAATGTTCAGCATGTATATGCATAACTTATACGAATCTACAAAACACATTGTTTAAATTTTCGTCACAAGCCGAAATAAAAAAGTTGTGAAGAGCAAAATTTTGTTCAGTTTTCCAAAATTTTCATTAATTTCATCTCGTAAACTAATCCATCTAGGTTGACAGAGAAGCTGTAGCCGTTTGGTCAGTTTATAAAAAAGTTTGTGTGTGCTATTAACACTAAACCTATGGTCAAATCACTAGTTTCTTATTTCAAAATTATTATATAACGTTTTCATCGGAAATGATGGAATTGACTTCTCTATTTAAGCACATATAATGGCAACCGTACAAAGTTCAAGTAAATTAAATCTTCTCATTCTTATAATGTTTAGTGTTAATTATGAGACTTACTGCATATTGAAACATTACCCTTATACTTGCAATTTTCTCTACCCTGAGAAGCATCCACCGATTTTGTTACAGTCTGTACACGTCGAAGGAGGAAGGATCCCCGGTTGAAGCCCACGCTCGTGTCCTCTTTGTCAGCGGCGACGTCGCAATTATTTCGCTGCCACCGTAGAAGGTAACGTTACCTAGCTGAGTTAGGATGCACTCGCGGGTCCGCAGAGAAACCCGTGCCCGCGTTGCCCTCCCTCGTCTGTCTCATATATCTTATTTTCTTACGATACACGAGCGCGGGGCACAGAGAACGCTCGGCAGCTTCGCTTTTTGCCGGAACCATCTCTCGGAACATTCCTCCATTTTGCTACCCCTAGAACCGGAGGGGGCATCAAGGGGGTGGTTACGGTTAAATGGAACTTTCCTGCGAAGCAGTGAGAATTTCGTCTGCACCCTGGAAATGAAATTATTGGAGAGGCGGTGGTGTGAGTGGAAAAGGGAATGGCGGCGCCGAGGATCGTAGCACAGGAATTAAAGTTAGTGTAATACGTATCATACTTTTGGCTTTTTGTTTCGGACGGCGGCGGAGGCGGAGGCGGCTGCTGCCGGGATTTCTTGCCTCCGCAGCCTCTTCCACGGAACGAGTGGCTTGATGAGAATTGAAGATTAGGGTCTGGGATTGCGGCGGAATGCAGGGAAATTGTGCTGCGGTTGATTCCAGTTGAATATTGGCCGCTGCTGCCGCAGAAAGCCAAATGAAAAATGCTTCACCGAAGAGTTTCGGAAGTATTACGGGTGCCGTTGCGGATGACTAATGTATAAAAGGAATTTTAGAATTTTATGTTCTTAACAGTGAACATACCACCGCCGGTACAAATAATCAATTCCAAATATTTTATTTTACAGTTATTGTAATTATAAAGATGCTTTTGTAGCAAATGAGTAAGTAAACGTATTTAGTAGATCACATTTTATAATAGGAACCGCACAAAGTCTAGATAATTACGTTCTTGTTATTCTTATAAGACAATCCAGATAGCATACGACGTATTAAAGACGTCCGTTTAACATCCATTTTTGGTCTAAACGTCTTACGACCTAAACTGGATGTCTTCAGGCGTTCCAAATTGGACGTCGTTGCGACACATAAAATTTACAAATTTAAGACGTTTTAGAGATCTTCCGAAGTAGACGACGTCACGACGTCTGAAATATACATCTTAACAGCGTTCCGAAGTGGACATCGTTACGACGTCTGCAAGTTACGTCTTTAAGACGTCTTAAAGGCGTTCCAAAGTGGACGTCGTTACGTTGTCTGTAATTTACGTTTTACAGATGTTCCGAAGTGGACGTCGCTACGACGTCTAAAATATGCGTCTTTAAGACGTCTTAAAGGCGTTTCGAAGTGGACGTCGTTACGTTGTCTGTAATTTACGTTTTACATATGTTCCGAAGTCGACGTCGTTGCGACGTCTAAAATTTACGTCTTTAAGACGTATTAGAGAACCCCGAAGTGGACGTCGTCAAGACGTCTCAAATATACGTCTTAAAAGCGTTCCGAAGTGAACGTCGTTACAACATCTGCAATTTACGTCTTTAAGACGTCTTAAAGACGTTCCGAAGTGGATGTCGTTACATTGTCTGCAATTTACGTTTTACAGATGTTCCAAAGTGGACGTTGTTACAACGTGTAAAATGTACGTCCTTAAGACGTCTTAGAGGCATTTCGAAATGATCGTCGTTACGACCTCTGAAATATGTCGTCATGGCATCTTAAATGCATAAAACTGAACCTAAGATTAAATGATTCGATTGAAATATGCAAAGCAGAAACATTTCTTTGGCTTATTGTTTGGGTTCCTAAAGAGATTAAATAAAAATGTATAATATACGAAACGATTTTCTTTAAATACAAAATGTTATTTTAAGATGACCGCTTTAAGACGTTTGTAGTACGTCTTCAAGAGGTCTTTAAAGACGCCCAAATTTTGTATGGTAAATCGATTAGAAGACATTGGTAGGACGTTTGTTTGTAGGACATTGCCAAAGTCTTTAAGACGTCCCGAACGTCCAAAACAGACGTCTTTAAGGCGTCCATAAGACGTCTTTGTGCTATCTGTGAACATATATCAGTTACTTTTAAGGCTATCACTGTGGAAAGATCCATTTAAAAAATCTTCCACCACGGATCATAGACTTTCAAAAGTTATGAAATAAACGCCGGTAAATCATGTGATCAACTATCAGGATTCTCAACACATATATCTTAAAAATTCTAAAATTCTAATAAAAATCGTAAAGAAAAATATTAGATTGTATTAATGGTCGTACCTAATTGGTCCGATATTATAATTGCTTGTTATTATAATAATAAATTTTTATTAAGCGTTAAAAGATGCTTGAAATCATCGACGACCACCACTTTTGTGTCACCGTGTACACACGTAGACGGATAGGCAGTGAAGGTGGACGGGCTCGGAGTAGGAGGCAAAAAGAGGGTACGAGGAGAGGATATACGAGCTACCCGATCCACGCATCGAGAATATATTTGCACTGAAAATTGATTTGTCGCGACCGGCTACCGGCTGAAATAGAGATAAAACCGTTCGGGTTATGAATATGTATGCGTGGTACCCGGGGACCGACTGACTGAGATTCAACGTCCGGCAACCTCACGCCCTTCGAGATCTTTATCGGCGATTGTTTCGGAAAGTGTGACGTTTAAGGGCGATCGGGACGCGTCAGACCAAGGTAAACAGATGGACGCGTGATTAGAAAGGGTGATGTAGTGGATCAATGGAGGATGCAGTCGTCCCGAAGTCTCCCCGATGGATATCCGTAATGAGATCTTGGAAGAAGATAGAAAGACAACGTTTTAGCGGAGTTTCGAATGAATATTTTTCTGTTACTTAACGGTGAATTTCTCGCTTTTACCTTCTCGCCACGCTTTGTCATCTTCTTGGGTTGTAATTATTATACTGTGGTACTAATTTAAATATTTATGGAGGAATTCGAGGTGCTAAAGTAAGACAAAAATGTTATTTTCTTCAGCAATTCATTCGTTAAAAGGAAAATAAAATGAAACTGTTTGAAGTTTAATTATTAATTGCTTCGTTTTGTAAAATATTTGGAAGACGTAAGTGCTTAAAGATTGACACCTGTGTGGTTACTTGAAGTACGTGAACTTTTTTGCTATTTTGCTAATATTCTTTCCTTTTTGTAGGGGTGGTTTTTACCTCTCTGCAAGTCTTTAGCATTTTTTAACATCACACGTGATGCTGACACAATAAATCATCGGTAGACTTGTGGATTTGATGCATTTATAACAGAAATAAGTAAAGTGAGATTTGAAACAGAGATTAAAAGAATTTAACAATATCAATATAGTATTTTTCAACTGAAGTTTCTATCTCTCTGCAAGTCTTTAGTATTTTTTAACATCACACGTGATGCTGACACAATAAATCATCGGTAGACTGTGGATTTGATGCATTTATAACAGAAATAAGTAAAGTGAGATTTGAAACAGAGATTAAAAGAATTTAACAATATCAATACAGTATTTTTCAACTGAAGTTTCTATCTCTCTGCAAGTCTTTAGTATTTTTTAACATCACACGTGATGCTGACACAATAAATCATCGGTAGACTGTGGATTTGATGCATTTATAACAGAAATAAGTAAAGTGAGATTTGAAACAGAGATTAAAAGAATTTAACAATATCAATACAGTATTTTTCAACTGAAGTTTCTATCTCTCTGCAAGTCTTTAGTATTTTTTAACATCACACGTGATGCTGACACAATAAATCATCGGTAGACTGTGGATTTGATGCATTTATAACAGAAATAAGTAAAGTGAGATTTGAAACAGAGATTAAAAGAATTTTACAATATCAATACAATATTTTTCAACTGAATTAAAGTCGTTACAGGAACAAACAAATTTCTAATAAGATCTAGTTTCTTGAAATTAATATTTTTATTTTGTACTGTAATCGAATATCCTTTTTAAAAAATTCTTTTATGTAATTTTCATTTGGCCTTTCTTTTATCTTATGCCCAATCAAAAACATTTTTATTGAACTCAATATTTTCTATCTAAAATAAATTCGTGAACGAAGATACGTAATTACAGGCCGACCAGTTCTTTCTTTTCCTCTTGAAAATAAGGTGTCCCTGTCCGTAAAAAAGAAAACCAAATGAACATGAGCGGTGTCTTCCAGAGCTGCATTTTTCGCTGCCGTATCTTGACTGCTCGCAAGAAGCGCACCTTTGGCGATGCAGGAAATTGCGTGAGTAGTCGCAGTGAACCGAGGACGCAATATCGTCGTGCACGAAAGCCATTAAGCAGATTAGCCGGGCAGCCGGGTTACGCACAACCCTGGCGACCATGCAACTGCCTTAATAGAGACGTAAACTTGTCCCCATGAAAGGCAGAACCACGGATAAAAATCCATTTCCAATCCCAACGTCGGGGGAAAATTGATTACACCGTGGTTGGAGGTCCGCGACAAGCCATGTACACCAGCGTATCCACCGAATTCGTAATTATCCCGTTAATTGGCTATAACTTTGCGTCTAACGATCCTGTGTTTGCGAGTTCGAAAATAAATTTTGCGCTTTTAACGGAGCGCGTTCTTTGTGCCGGGGATTTTACGGGAGAATTAATTGAGCAATTCATATTGCTTGCTTTCGTTTTTCGAATCGATTTCTTACTAAACATGCCCAAATTTAACATCTCCTTCAGCAATTAGCGACAAACAATGAATTTTTTAAATGTATTTTTAAAATTAAGTAACTTGGTCAAAAGTTACTACTTTTCTCTGAACAATTCGCCGGGATTTATTAATTTTTCGACATGATCTCGAATCTGTCTGCAAACTTAAATGATTGTATCCTAATGTGCGATCTTCCAGCTTTAATTTGAGCCCTCGAAAGTTAATAAACTCACACGGGAATACATTTTAATACATTTTAAGATTGATTTTAAGTGGCTCCTTGAGATTCAATCGTTTTTCGCAAAACTACCGATCCAGTTTTACTGACTTTTTAACGTGACAGCGAATTGTCCTGCAAGCCTAAATGAGTCTATATTTAAGAGTGATTTTCAAGCTTCAATTCGCGCCTTTGAAAGTTATTAAATTTCAACGGGAATAAATTTTAAAATTGATTTGAACTATCTCCTTAACATACAATTATATTTCTCAGAGCTATCAACCGAGATTTATCGATTTTTCGGCTTGATTTAAAATTTGTCTACAGTCCCAAATAACTATCATAAAGTGTAATCTTCTAGCTTTCAGTTGGGTCCTCAATACGTCGAAAATACTAACAGGAATACATCGAAAACTGAATTTAAACTAACTCAAATCTAATTTGACCTTGGGATGACCCTGAACCTTAACATACTAGCCTAATCGAGTGTAACGCTATTGTTCTAAATTCTTTTATCTCGATCAAAGTACACACTTAAGCCACTATTTAAAGGTTCACGGTCATCTCAAGATTGAAGTACAGTAGGGCGTTGAATTCGTATTAACATCAGCTCCTATAAAATGAAGTAAAAAATGTGTTTCTACTTGTAAAACCCAAGGTGATCTCGCTTTCGCCATGAAAACAAACTGTTCCCGAAATCTGTTTTTACTGATATCTATTGTACACTCCGTACCCTGCAACTCTTGTTCTAAACTTTTTGTTGTCGGATGACTGTAAGTGGGTGAAAGATTAGTTAAAACACCCTGTACATTCATACAAAAAATAGTAGTCATGTTGGGATGCATTTGCTTCATCGAGTTTCCAACCACATTTAGCAACTAAAAACATAAAGATGAAGCTTCATAAACAATTTTAACTTCGAGAGCATGTTTGTACCTTGAGAAAAATGTGATCCAGCATTTGCAGTGTTCTCAGCAATGCCTCTTCAATTGGGCGAGGTCATGTAACCGAAAAGCACCCTCGAGAGTGCCCATAACTCGCATTCCTCGTGCGTGGGCCCATTAATTACGGTAACAATGTATACACCTTGTGTGATAAGTGAAACCCTGACTCCGGATCCACGGTGCTGTCGAGTCTCGTTAGCCGAACGCCCGGTACCATCTGCCGGTCCCGGACAATTAAGGGGAAAAAACCGAAAAGAAACGGAGCGCGGAATCGAAGAAGAGCGGGAGGAGTGCCCACAGAAAGTTCCCATTACGCGACGGTGGATGGTTCTTGCCCTTTTTGCGTTATTAAAAATAATGGTGACATATATTAGTTTTAACGAAGGAACCCGATGCTTTTTTGCTACCGACTTTATGCGCCCGGTCATTTGTTTCCGCCGGGTAAGCTCAGGCTCCAAACAATGAACGCTCGCCTTTTGCTCCGCTGCGCAGTCTCGGAGATGAAGAAAAAGAAACTGCGGGGAAGAAGCTGAAGGATCAGAAAGAATCGGAGGAAGAAACCGCCTGGAAATCTCGAAAGAACCGCGGTGGTGAAACTGTGTATTTCAATTTTATATTAAAGCGGAGCTGTAGTCTCGATGCTTAGAAACTGTGCCTTTTAGTACCTGGGTGGTGGGATTTTCACTTCGTCTAGCTCGCTAGGGGTTAGGTTGGTATGGAGGATGCTGGCCATATGAATGTTTCATTGTTTCATGTAGGATTTAATTTATTGTTGATTTTTAATAGCAGTTCGTGCATTTTGTACATACAGGTGTGTGACTGGACTTGTAAGTCTTTACACAAATATGAATTTCTATGAATTATTTTATGAACAGTGGGGTTGAATTAATATATGTGTTTATTTTAAAACAAGTTTCAGTGTCGTCGTCGTAATTGTACAAACTATTTTGAATTTATATATAAACTTTATTGGCTCCCCTAAGGGTTGCAATTTTTCTTACATATTTCCCCTTTAACAACCTTTCCATTCTCCTTAATTTAGCCTTATTTACTAACTTAAAATAACTTAGCTTAACTTAAATTAACTTAACATAACTTAACTTAATAACTAACTAAAACTAAAGATAGAGAGAGCACGCAATGTACACAAAAATATCTTATATACTACCTTCAAGAATACCTTAAAAATATCTCCCTCCCTTCCTAATCCTACCCATGGACCCCCTCTTCCCGTCGCTCAGCACTCCTCCCGTCCTTTCCTACCTCGTTCTCCGTACTATTTTGAATTTCAGTAGAATTGTTTTTGATGAATGCATAGATTCCGTAGTTTAGTTACAACATGCACAAGTTTGCAAATTAAAATGGCAATATTCGTGAAGTTTATTGATGTTGCTATTTTATTATTATCATGATGAACTCTTTCCTGATATACATTAATTTTTACAGGAGCTTCTATCGCAAAGTGCCATTTCTACATAATACAGATATATCGTTAGCACAATGTACAAATTGGCTTTCTATTATCTAAATATTAATGATGAATGTTTCAAGGGTATGCTTAAACATCTGCAGAATCATATTTAGTATGAATTGCGTGTATTTATAATATATTATAAACTATAAGAGAAATGGAACAAAGTACTAAAATACAAAATTAAATAAATGTACATGAACATAGTATAAACGAGATAAAAAGAGTAATATTATTAGACTACGAATTTTTATGCAAACAAAAATGGTCTGCATTAACTGTAAGATACAGAAGCAATATTCTTTGGACGCGTTTGACTGCCTTTGGCGTTTGGTCAATTCATTTTTGTTACACATGAATCAAATCCGCATTTTAAATATTATAAATGGTCTTTAATTAGCATTTTCTGGTTTTCCGATTTGGATAAAGTCTTGTTCCGGCTCTTAATATTGTATCACGACTCGCTGATGACGCTGCAGCAGGTCTCGGTAATTATATCACTATTTCTCGGGTTTGGTCATGACACTTTGAAACAGTATGATTACACGCGTCCCGAAATACCGCACGGTCATCGTGAATTAATCTGCTACTTGTTCGAAACCGGTGTGGTGGCGATGCGTCACATGGATGATTCCCACCGGCCAGTTTTTATTTATCATAATCGCAAAATTAATCCCCCGTGACCGGTTTCTGATGGTCTACGTAAGCGTCGACATGGGAAGTTAATTTACCCATGAGCTTCGTACTCCGGCTAACATGCCGGAAGATGATCAGCCATTTTGTTTTAATACCATCAAGAAATTCCTACCGAGATGAGGATTAATCCTCAATGTAAGCATAATTATATTTAATACAGGCAAATGATCATGCGGGCAAAAATAATCGGTGCGCAACTTAATTATTATTTCGCTCAGTGGTTGACATTAAACCGTGTACACTTTTTAAACAGTAACATCGACCACTTGTATGCAATTAACAAAGCAAGAAAATGTTGGTGATTAGTTGAACTTTTTGAAGAGCTAATTATCATTATTAGTATATTTTTCTTCTTTTCCAATCGTCCGTCATCATCCTTGTGACCAGTAGAATACGATGCAATGAAGAAAAATCGTTGACCTTTTGACCTTGAAGTTTAAAGTCGAGGTTAACACAGCAATATCGATTCTTTCTCTCACGCAGGGACACTTTCCACTTAAAAAATGTTCCACAAGACCCAATTGCATCCTGCTACACCCGACAAAGGCCACCGGAAGACTGATGCAACAGCAACATCTAGATCCCGTCGGATCCAGGCGAAACACTTTTCGATCATCTCTATGACGAGCTTTCGTCGGAGCGTAGACGTTGAAAGTTTTACCAGGAAGTTAGCGGTACGTTTCGGCACTCCCACGGGGTTAATCCGTCGACTCCGGAGCCTTACCGCAAACACCATAAATCAAGGGGTGGCCGTGCTTCTATCAAAGTCTGGCGTTGACCGCACAAAGTTGCCCACGATCTCGTGGACGTGTTCGCGAAAACAACGTTGCGCGTGGCAGGGCCGGCAATAAATCTCGTTCGCGCGCGGAATTCATCGGTTTTCCATGGAACATGGTGTGTTCCTCTACGAGGGCGGCGTTATAATCTAGGTAGCCCGGGATAAATCGGCGAACAATACTGGTCGCCACTAAATCCTTAAGGATTGCATTATTCCCAGCAGACCGACGTTATAAAACGATGCCCGTCACTCGAGCAACCCTTTCGCTCCGACTTCGGTTCTCGATGGACAGACCGATTGTAAATATTGTGGGATTAACGCAGCACCAACGCAGATTTCTTCGGTCAACCCTTTCACATTGTCTACGGTAGCCAAGGAACTGGTCGGAAGTCGATTGTCCAGGAACCACGGCAACAGGATCCACCGAACACTTCCACCCCCATGGAGCGCTGTATTTGAATGTAACGAGTGGTTCCCGGAAGTCCGGTGGCTATTTAACTTTCCTAGAGGTGTGAACGCAGACTGCCCTCCCCTTAGGCGTATCGGTTCCTTATTTATCAATTGTTTGAAATACCGTATCAACCGAAATGATGCTATTGTCTCTTTAGGGAACCTGGGTGTACAAATTTATGTTTCCATCGAAGAATTTGAAGAAGGAAAGTTGGGCAAAATTGTATTCACTTCTCTGGCGATTTCAGTGAATTCGAAATAAAAGGATGTTCGTATTTTAGTGGACAGTGAAATTATCTGATTATGAGCATTTCTGAAGTAAAAAATAATATTTGTTTCTTCAAATTCTTCCATTGGATGGTAAAACATGGAATTGTGCAGCCTATTCTTTTAATCTCGAGTCTCGTTGACATCAGAATTATTTTTCATTTATTGTATTGTATAATTCATAGGAGATTGACTCTGCTAATTTCAGCCCGCCTCGTCATAAATGTGCCTGATTTATGAATTATATTCAATCTTGCTTATTAGTCGTAAAAGAAACGGTTACATTGATTTAGCATAACAGACAGTCATGTTTATGAATACAAATTCGACAGAAAAATTGCTTCTTTCCTTAAAAAATCATAATTAATCTTCGGAATTTTGTAATGGACGTACACCTTATTTCTGCGATTCAATTTTAATGTACGTAGTAAATATTTTAATTATATTTTTTATGCAAAAGTTTGGTTTCAATCACTAAATTTTAATTACATGCGCAGTTTCAAAATTTTAATCAAACTTCAGTACCGTTTTATGCCATGGTCTATTTCTGTAATAAAATTTTAATTTATGTACTGTTTAATTTATGAACTGTTTTAATTATATTTTGTATATAAAGTTTCTATCAATTTTGAAACGTTTTACTTTACTCAGCATTGCAACATTTTAATTTAATTTTGGAATCCTCGTAGGCCCATGTGCTTTATTTCTATATACAAAGTTTACTTTGCGTATTAGACGTTTTAATCCTATTTAATGTTTCTTTTTATCCATGGAAGATTATGTATAAATTCAAAATATTTGCAATGATATTACAAATGACTATGAAAAATCCTAATGGTATTTCAACCATTCGCGTTCAAAGAACGGCTCTGAGGCTCTATTAAAAAATACTACATCTTAATTCGAAACAATTTTCACATTAATTTTAATTGTATTCAATAAACTGCTAAGAATTCAAGTGTGGTATGTCCAAATGCACTCAATTACATGTTTTTCCTTTATTAAATGTCTAAGTCGAATAACGTTTTCAACTCAATGAAATTTTTGAGTTTTGAGTTTTCA
This sequence comes from Sphecodes monilicornis, assembly GCA_913789915.3. Lineage (NCBI taxonomy): Eukaryota > Metazoa > Arthropoda > Insecta > Hymenoptera > Halictidae > Sphecodes > Sphecodes monilicornis. The sequence goes on along the minus strand of OU565297.1, from coordinate 12,252,024 downwards.
AAATTTTTATTTCATTTCTGAATATTCCCTAATTCAAACATCACTATTTAGAATAGTGTCCGAGTCGTTCATTTCGTCTAGAGCAGGCCTGGTCAACACGCGGCCCGCCACCAGTGATGTATATGGTCTCGTTTTTCTCGCGCATGCGCGACTATTTTAGTGTCAGTAAAACACAAAGTTGGGCTAAAATGGGGCACCTTGGTTACCCCGCATAGTTTCGCAAATATCTTTTCGATTTTCAAATATAAATGTTTAACATGCGTATGTTCTATTAAAATTTTATGTGTATGTACATATAATATATAAATATATCTTGCACTCTTCTGTCCGGTTTCCCGCCAATAACAGTTCACCCCAACTTTCCCCACAAACAAGACGTACATACATTCCTGCATTTAGTCGCGCATGCGCGGAAAAACCGAGACCATATACTATCACTGCCCGCCACGTTAAATTGTGCGGCTCGCCGGGCGATTTTATATTTCTATTGAAACATTTGTTTCTCCTTGTACGTATACAAAAATATTAAATAAATGAAAATTTGCGTATGTCATGGTTATAATGCGCAAGTACGACTACGAACTCCAGTTCTATATTTGATATCCACGAACGCCAAATTTTACTGAAAGCGAGTAATATTGTTTGTAAGAAACGAGTTGTAAATGCATTTGGATCCACATATGTTTGTGAAACATTTTTGTCGAAGATGAAATTTACAAAGAGTTCATCACGTGCTTCATTAACTGATGCCAATTTAGAAAACCAGCTAAGATGTGCAATGTCGAACATAAATATAGATTTACAAAAATTAAGTGAAAGAAAGGATAAACAAATATCTCATTAATTAAGACTCGAGAGTTAACTATATTGAATCACAGTATAACAATAAAGTTTTATTCATTTTGTAGTTGTATTACACTTTTTAAAAGCATGTGGAACCATTTGGGTTGTTTCAAGCCTGGTCTAGAGTTATGCCAATGACAATATTTGACTCGTCGACGCGCGACGTCTCGCAGCAATTAACCCCTTGCCTTACGATTTATTTTACGATTCCAGTGATTATAACTTCTTTGTAGTTCAAAATTTCCAAGCAGAAGGAGAAAATGATTTATCTATTATTGGTCTATATGTTCTCCAATGGCTGTACATGAACAACAACTGAATAGAATTTTGCTTCGGTTTAATGGGAATGAATAACATACAAATTTATTAGACTCTGTTCAGAATCTTCATCACGTGTCTCACACGGTATTGTAAGGCAAGGGGTTAACACTAAACCTACCAAGCACAAAACATATAAAAAATAAAACGCCTTAAAGAAGTGAGAAGATTGAATTTATTTAAATTTTGTGCCGTTGCCATTACAATATATGCTGAAATAAAGAAGTCAACTCAGTCAGTTCCTATGAAATCATTTTTCTAATTTCAGTAATTGTAAAATAGAAAACCGGTCATTTTGACCGTGGTAGGTTTAGTGTTAATATTCCGCAACAGGTTCGCGGCAAAACAGCACGTCATATGGAATCCCATGGATACATCTCGAGCAGAAGGACATACGGATCTTTCAGTGATCGTAACAACCAATAGGGTTCGTCGATCGATGATTTTTGCGGGCAGCCACAGGGATTAAACCGATCGTATAAATGGTTCACGTAGGTGCATCGATAAAATCGTTTCCTTTTCTTTTGCCGGGGCCGATTGAACCACGGGTAGCAGCATTTTATTGATATTAATAAATATAGGCGGAACGGGCCGGATATCGTTACCACGATCGCCAGTTATTGCGTGAAAATTTACCATCCCCATTGGTGGTCGTGAAACAATTTTTAGCGAGAAGAAAATGTTAGTATCCTCTTTATTAAACATCTGCGTAGGCATGTAACGATTATGCGTTGTCGAGGTTTCCATTAACGGCCCGGAGATATATTATTATGAGCTAGGTGCACGTGCCTCCTATAAACAAGTAATGATTTTAAGGCCCTCCATTGCAATTTTGAGATGTTGAAGTATTTGTTGTGATAGCTTCGAGATTGGAATAAGCGGTACACAGTTTTACGAGCGTTTGCAACTGTTTGAAGCGCTTGCAATATTTTTTTAAAAGCACTATCCGCATATTAGTTAGGCTCGTCGTTAAACGTTATGATACAATATTTATTAATATAAATTGATGTTTCCAGCAAGTAATTCAGATATGAGGATAAAATGCGGATTTATGCGATAAATATATGCGACTTTCTTTTAAAAACGAGTATAAAGTTATCACTTCTTACTATTTGAGTTACGTACGTATAATTTTTATGTGATTCTAAATATTGGATTTATGCTTGAAGATGGTAGGATAACATTAAATGGTGCATTCTGGGATAAAAGGATATATTTTGTAGTGCTTCATTAATTATGTAAAAACTTCTTTCAGAGATACGTAAATTAATGATTAGATTGTGATTCTTATGCATTTATAGCATCGTTGACCGTTTTAATATAAATGTTAAAAGAAGTCGAATAAATTCCTTATCCATTATGCAGTATCATAAAATCCTTAATGGAATGAAGAGGATTTGTTCACTTCCTTTTCTGACAAATCCGTTCATAAAAATGTATAATTGCGTGACGATATGCAGTTTACTCATCACAAAATGAAAAATATACAATTTCTATGCATAAAATGATTATTTTGCAAATTCTGAGCACTTCTCTATTTTAGATACCTGCGGTATGCTAGTATATGGAATTTTTTATATTATTTACATACATTTTCCTCGCATACCTGCTGACTTATACTTGTATAATAAGTAAAGATACTTGTCACACAGCATCTGCATTTGATTGCGAAAACACATCATGATAAAATTTATTACCATTCTCCAGCAGTAAATCTTGCCAAGAGGCGTAAAACCAGACAAATATCCTCAATTCTACATGTCTGATCGTCTCATTAAAGAAAGTAATTATCACAACGTCCGCATAAATTAATAAGCTATAAAACAATCCAGGTTCTGCGCAAGAGAATTCGCAGCTGACCTGTATAAAAACAAGTAAACTTTTTAAATTTTTTCAGAGAAAATTACTGAAAGAAAAATTCTGATTTTCAAAAAGCACAAGAATGGAGTATGGAGCATTATGTTCAAATTTTTCTAAGTCAAAATGTTACAAAATGTTGAAGTTATTCGTCCATTTCAAAACTATACACCCTGAAACAGTTTCAGTGAAAATTTTCAGTTAATTTAACAAAAGAAAAGTATTTATGCCCTGTATAATTAAATTGATGTCATACTTTTTTTCTAGCGATTCTAAATTTTTATTTGAGATGAATTGTTGCAAACACGCGGATAGAATGTACGTAATACAATTTACTGGTGCAGGTATGACATAATAGAATGCTGATATTTTAAAATAAATATCACGGATAAAGTATTAAAAACAAATGGATAGTATCCCATACAATTCATTTTCACGTTGATCGATTTTTTATCAGGCGTATCGATAAATATTCATTTTCTACTTCGATTAAATAATCACGCAATGTTGATTGGAAACATTGATTGCGTCAAACTGATGGTCCAGCACTTTGTTGTTATGAATATCGATTTTACCGAGTTATAACAGAAATGAATAAGTGAAATTCAAAATGTCGTCGTGTTATCTTCGTCTTACGTAATCCTCCGAATAGCCTGGGTGTATTTTCATTCATGTATATTGCTTTGTAATAATGACAAGACTGCATCGATTCAGACTTCCTATAATTATTATTGCAATATATGTTTCAATAAAGAAGTTAATTTGAAAATTTCCAACAAAAACATAATTACAAAATCAGTAATCGCGAAAGAAAAAATTAGAAACCTGTGGGAGGTTTAAATACACTATTGCGGTAGAAGATCAAGCAACCCAAAGATCATTGAACAAAGAACAATTTATTTAAAACACAATTGTAAGGAAAATGTAATGTACATCTTAACAGAACGTATTTTATCAGAAGAGTGAGGAATACGCTATCCTAATAAATCAATATCGCATGTGCGTGAAGGAATGATTCATTATTATTTTATAAACAACTTGAAATCTCAGGCTCTGTTTCCATATACTGGGTGTTTAAATCCAAATGGAGCAAATTAATTCACAAAACCAGTCATTTAGACTGGTCCGGTAGTGTTAAAGTTTCTTTTGTTCTTAAAGGATCTATTAAAAAATCTTCAGCCATGGTCTATAGACTTTAAAAAATTATGGCATAATTGCCGGTAGATAATGTGTTAAAACCAAGTATTCGAACATTTTCGTGAGTTACGGTAATCTATTCTGGTCAAGCGTATTAATCAGCAAACCCAAGACTTCCAGAAGCCCCACTTATCCGGGAACTCTCGATAATAGATCTTCATTTCCACGGCAATTTCCCGACCACCGAGACCGGTATACCCTCGGAAGCGTTCGTCAGGGTACTGAAAAACAAACCCTGGGAATCAGCGTGACAGGGTCCGGGTGCTTCTTCAGAAGAGGAAGCTATGATTTCCTCAAGGTCACGAAGACGATTTCCCCGAGCTTTTTCAGCCGCGACAGCAGGAGAGCCTTAGATCTGTTCTGTTGTTTGCGGGGAGGGGTACGTCTTGTCATATTTTGGCCACGGCCTGGTGTATTTATGGCCAGAAATATGGCCAGAAACGTTAGGAGGTCCGCAAACAGACCATAGTCTTGCGTTTTCACGACAACGGCAGAGAGTTTTCCCCGGGAATCTCGATCTTTTCACTTGAAAAGCCTCCACGTACATTTTCACGCTGTGTACCTTAACGCCTCGATGATATACGATCAGGCCAGGTTACGCGAAAGTATAAGAAGGACGCACCCTCGTAAAGATATTTTTTTTATCATCACTGTTACGTCACCTTTCTTCTTCATCCTTCGGATGAGCCTTGCGGATCCATTTCGGTGAAGATTGTTTCGTTTGTTTCCGTGCAGATACCTTAAATCTTATTTTAAAGAACGAAGCTGCGTTGATGCGTTGGCTGCCATGTCACCCATACAGTGCGTCACGAAAGTATTCGAACACCCTTTGAATCAGAATCTCTTCATGCAAAATAAAAATTTTCTACCTGAATTACAACAATCTGTAGCGACATGCAAGTTTATTTTTTTCCTGAAATGTTTAACAGATTGGAAATAATATAATCGTACATCTACATTTCTTTTTCTTTTCTTTTTTTAAGTTGCATTAATCTCACAAGGGTTATTAGCAACTACAAGCATACAATTTGGTAGTCATTTATAATTTAGATACGGTTGAATAATTTGGTGTGCTGCAAGAATTTTATTAGTTTTTCGCAAGATTCCTTTGAGTCAGTGGTATCTTTGATGTTTCCTGGAATTTTGTATCTTCTTCTTTCTTGATGATAGAGATGGAACGCTGTAACTATGTGTTCCATTGTGTTTATTGTGTAGCATCTATTTCATTTAGGTTTATCCTGGTTTTTAATTGAATATGAGTGGGTGAGGTTTGTGTGTCGCAGTCTCACTCTGTTAATTACTACTTGTTCTTTCCTGTTAAAAGCGCCAGCAGGGTTGAATTCATAGATGTCTTTTCTAATACGATGGATACGGGTCTGGCGAGAGTTTTTCCACATATTATTCCATTTGTCCCGTAGGGCTTTGGCAAAGTTCTTTGCAACCTCCTTGTGGAAGACAGGTACGTCTATTTCTGTAAGATGAGGTTCTGTTGCTAGTTTTGCTGTTTGATCTGCTAGTTCGTTGCCAATGACTCCAACATGGGATGGGACCCATCCTAGCAGGATTTCAATGGAAGGTTTATTATAAAATAATTAATTGTATTTTGCAATATTTGATGACTTAAAGCGTGGATGTAATTACCCACTTCTATTGCAGCCAAGACACTCATGGAGTCGGTGTAGATTATAAATTTGTTTGACGTGTTATGGTTTGTTGTAGAATTAATGTTTTTGGACGTTGTCTCTATATGTTTTAAACCTTCGAGAATTGCAAAAGCTTCACATTAGTAGATGCTATAGTTTAATGTTTTTGCTGTTTTAGATTAATCCTACTCATTTTTTTACAAACGCATTAAATCCGCAGTCTAATAACGCATTAATAAACTAAAGATAATAATTCACATTCTTTTAATAGTCCTACTGTTTCAAGTTGCTCCAACTCGTTGTCGATATACAGTTTGCGACGAAAGTATTCGAACAACCTTTAAATCAGAATAACTTTCTTAAAATTGGACTGAACGACTTTTTTTAGTAATCAGGATCATTGATTTACAAAATGACGCGCAAATAAAATCTTGAAAAAATTGTAATCGGTAAGAATTACATGAGAAAGTAAAAAAGGCACTTTTTAACACTTTTTGATTTGAGCCTGTAATGACAATTTAAATATTCGTCTTGTAGATCTACGGTTAGTTATACACATGCTGTGAATTTAATCAAAATCGATTAACTTAAACACGAGCTACAAACGCTTTTAGTCAGTTTCTGCTTAAAATCCACAGATTCTTGCCTCCTAGAAGTTAGCCCCCCACTTGTTGAAATAAATAATTTCAACAGTTGTGCTGAGTTGTGCTAAGTTTGTGCTACATTGTTCTCGAATATTATAACAATAATATAAAAAATAAGACTAAAAATTGAGAAAACGATTTTTTTTAGTAGCCCCCCACTTTTCATTGTTTTCAATTTTCTCAATTGTGCTAAGTTGTGCTAGGTTGTGCTAAGATTGTGCTCGAATATTATAACAAAAATACGACCAAAAATTGAGAAAAACGAACGAGCAGAACTCGGCCCAACTGTTGAAATTATTTATTTCAACAAGTGCGGGGCTAACTTCTAGGAGGCCAGGTTCTTGCATCTTTCGATGCGTGCCATTTTTTCTGCTTCAAACGATTACGATGAAATTTTCAACATGTTTATAACCGACAAGGATCTACAAAACATATATTTAAACTTTTCATGTACGGGATCAAATGAGAAAGTTTTAGATTCGTTCTACTCATTTAGTGACAACAGAATAAGCTGCCATTTTTCAGATAAGAATGAAGTTCTACATTAATTAACCCCGCCGGTAAATAAATGATGCCTTTAATATTCGATAAACAATATTAACTCAAATCTTCAGAATTTGGTGTTACACCAAACTATGATTCTCAGCCCGCGATATAATGCCTATAATAAAAAAGGCAAAAAATTTGGATGCCTCAGCTATTACAATTACATTTATTCATGTTTTACCAATTGTGGAAGTAAGTGCCTCGTATTCCCGAAGCTAAAGCCGGCACTGGTTAAGCTTAGAACTAACGAAAGTGAAAAAAAAAACGAAGAGCGGGCAAAGAAAGTTTTTAAATCCGGCAGATTACGGTTGACAAACCTCGTAACGAGTGCGCACTGCCGTCCTTTGACTCCTTGCCGTATTTTAACAAGTCAGACTCGTAATGAAGATTTTCAATAAAGTCAAACAAATATGAATGTTATGCCTTTCTTTCTAAGCGAAATAAAATTGTATGTCTTTGTGCTCAATATGTAAGGATTAATGCAAATGTAGCCATACGAAAAATATAAACTTTCTTTCATCATCCGTGAAATTTTTGGGGATAAAAATGTTCTAATCACTGTAGTCGTAAAGAAAATGGTACGGCAAGGTGTTAATAAAGGGGTGGGTGCCACCAATCTGCATTAATCTCGGCGTTAAATTTTGAAATTGCGTCGTTTCCTCGGCGCGTTAAATATAGCCGCGGCCTGGAGAACCATACGCCACCGGAATACCCGAGCAATTTCCCCGTATCGAAATATCGTTTTCGTCGCACGTTGCCCATGCGTTTCCTATAAATCGTAAATCCGATATTATAGCTATTAACACCGGTGACCTTATTTTTCGTGGGAATAAAACGAGAGGGAAGATCTTCGGTGGCTCCGGTGACCGAAGCGCAATTGCCTCGTGGCGCCTGCATAAATTACAATGCGATTTACATGCGGCCCTGATATCCGAATGCAGCCGCCGCCGCTGCATCCGAAAGGAGCGCACCGAATTCTTCAACGGATTACTAACTTTGTTCGGTAAAACTCGGTTACCGTCCGGTTCCACGCGGATGGAAAATTAACGCGAGACGCCTCTGATTAGGTTTGTTAAGCCTTGTAGACCGACTTGATGGATGAAAAGAATTAAATCGTTTCTTTATTGAATTTTCGGTTGATTTATTATTGTAACAAAGTAATAGAACAGCTTTTACTATTTCGAACAGTAAAAATGACAATAGACATTGCCACAAAACTATTCCTAACACATCAATGACTACCTTACTCTGTTACTATACATATTCATTTTTATATTAATATTTTCTCTGTGTTCGATAAGTTCAATAGCTGTATTTACTTCCATTAGGTCGTTGCATATGAAATGTCTGAGTGTTAACAATAACGTTAAGCAAACATAATCTTCTTCGTAATAAACTTATGGATCACAGTAAGCATCATTCTAATCAACGTATTCCGTGAATGAATTGCAAGATTCTTGATTGTATCGAAGTAAACATCGGATTTTTTTGTCGTTCACGTTTAACATTTACAAAATTCTCATCTCCATTTAGCAGTCTTCTTCATCGTTGACGAATTGATTAATCGACAAATGTTGACCAAACATCACATGATGCTATATTTAAAATGTTATTTTTCCACTCGTATAAAATGATTAGTCGACAATCACATTGATTGAGATTGAAATAAATTTTATTTAAAAGTAAAATTGGACATCTATATAAAAATTGAATATAAGACCTTAAGATCAGTTCTTTACCTTAAAATGATGTATAATAACCCTACACATTGTAATAGTATTTCTTGATCAAAACGCTACATAACATATGCATTCTAGAATCGGACATTTCATATGCAACAACCTAATATTACATATAAAGCTTTATTGATCCCCTAGGGGTTACAATACACATACAACCGCCTCCTATATCCTCCTACCCTTCCTCCTTATCCTAATCTTAAATACTAACCTAACCTAACTTACTCTACCTTAACTATTTACTTAAATCTAACCTAGACTTAAATACTAACCTAACCTAACTTACTCTACCTTAACTGTTCACTTAAATCTAACTATACTACAACTAAAAACTAATGAAAGAGAGAGATATAAAAACTATTTACAAAAAACAACCTAATATTGATGATGGGAATATTTTTAACGTTAAAAACGTGAACAATTATAACGATAGATGACCATTTACTTTGATCAAATAATTCTTACTGGCGATAGTGAAGTCACCGAAAATTAATATCATTTCGGTGCAATAATTTTCTCCCGGCAGATTGCTAAAATATCGCACCGTGCGTCGCAGTAAAATTGCATAACGCCCCAGGGCTAGAAGATATACAGTGACGGGAGGACGAATGGCCACGGACAATTCCTAATAATGTGGTCGTATCCGGGAGGTAGCTATGGACCCCATAGGAACGGCATAGGGAACAAGGCCAAGTTCCCCGAGGAACAGTTTTACGGTCGCAAACTGTAAAGTAATTTTTCGTGACCGTAAAACCGGGCCCTCGACGATCGCCGACGTATTTACGCGAACGATGATCGGTCGCTAAACGAGACACCAGCCTCCGAAGAAGATCGATTCCTCGCCAGAGGGACGGACTCGCACAGGTTCGAGCATCATTTTATATTCCGGGGTCCTAATCTCGCCTCAAGGACTACGCGGCCGAGTTTTATTGACCGTCAAGGATTTTTCTGTAATCCTTTCGCAGAGCGTTGCGTCGTCGCCTGGAACTCGTTCCTTCGTTCGTCCGCTTCTGAACGAGCAAAAACTTTAATGGAGATTTTCTGTTACGGCCAGCCTTGGATGCGATTTTTCTATTCTTTTCTTCCCGTTGGAATTTCGTCTGAACCACGACACGGTGGGCCTGCTTTGTGCAAATTGGCGATTGCGCCTCTGGCAAACAGAACGTCTGATTAGGTATACTGCAATTTTTAATGGAAAATGGATGTAATTTTGTCGAGGAACGAGTGAATCTGGAGTTTTGATACGGATTTCAAGTTTTGAGTGTCTTTGGATTCTCTTCGGAGCTAGTTGCTGGATATAAAAATTGTTTTTTTTTTTTGTTAAAAAGTTGGTTCATGATGCTCAATTTTTAATACACTCTTGATAAAATCGATGTTCTAATGAAGAAAACACATTTTTTACTATCGAATTCCTCAAAGAAATCAACCACTTTCACAAAATCTAAAGCCATCACGGAAGTTCGTCGCTAATGGTCTGGATGTTGATGCGACGTTAAACTTTGCATAAAAGGAAATAAATACATTTCTACTGCGATTCATGCAAGTACACTCTCGTCGGTATTTATGTTGACGCGATAATGTTGTAGGTAACTGCAACATTTTGTACTTGTTGTGTAATTTCTTTGTGTTCCTCCGACGCTGTGATGTTTGTTTACATTGCTCGTTAGTAGTGGCGTTCAGTTTACCCCCAAGTGGTGAAGCGTAAACGCGGTGTCAATTTGTTAGAGCAATAAGTTTGTGATAGTTATCAGTTGAACCAGCCTGGAAAGTAAGTTGACGTATAGAAATTTTTATTTTAAGAATTGAATTTTGTAATTAAACTAGTATTCACATAGTAGTTCCGCGAGAGTATGTCACTTCGCATAGCTATGAAGTGTATTTATTATTGAAACAACTGCAGTCTACTTGTAACTATAAAGAAAAAAAGAAGCAAATTATGGTACTTGTTATAGTACTACAAATGTTAATATTATACTGGTAGGATAATTCTATAAATCTCACCAGAACCTATAATTTCAAATAGAAATGACTCCTAAAACATGTATGTTCATAACCAGATTGCGAATCTTTATGCAGTGTCGTAAGTTTCTGCATCAATTGCAGGAAACGGGAGCTGAACACAAGTGTTTTTCTTCCTATAATTATTGTAATAAGATGGAAATGGTACAATCATGTTCTTAAAATCCTTTAATCTCTGTACTGTTTTAAATTGCGTTTACTCATTTTTATCGTAAATGTACAAAATCCGCAGTCTATTTATAACGATTAAACAGAGACACACGAGTGTTCGTATAGTAGAATAGTTATTTACAATCATAATGTTAAATCCCATGTTCATTAATTTGTAAAATAAATAGTGTTGCGTACGGGTCGTCTTATACAGTAAGCCATTTGACACTATTTCTACGAAAGGTGTCGAAATTTTTTAAATTTTTTAATGAAAATTAAATTATAAATTAGTCAATAAATCTGTTTCTTTGAATATACAGGATGGGGCACTATAAACAGGTCACCTGAATAACTCGCTTGTTTTTGGAGATTGAAGAAAATGTATCAGATCAAACTTAAGTGATATCGAGGCGATCGTAATCTGATGTCAGTAATTTTTTTATGGGTGGAGACGTCAAGGAGATATGAAGGTCAACTCTGTTTTTTTAAATGGAACGGTATGGTTTTTATTTACATTCTGATAGTGTCTTTCAACACGAATACAATGACCTATTATGAAGGTCATTCAAGGTCACGCAATGTCAACTGCAATAGAAAATAAAGTGTCTTAAAGCACTCTTCGAACACTACGACTATTTACATGTAATATATTATTTACTTATTCACTGCTACTTCAAAAGCAAGCGAATTATTCAGGTGACCTGTTTATAGTGCCCCACCCTGTATAGGATGATCTGGTGGTACATCCAAAAAGGGGGTGACTCTATATGAAAATATAAGTGAAAATAGGTGTACATAAAACCACGGTATAAATAGTGTTAAATGTTATTATTAAAGTTGTTATTACTAATAAAGTTTGTCCAGATAATGAAGAATTCAGATGTTATAGATGTAGATAATCGAAGTTCTACTGTATCTATAAGTTTGGTTCAATTTTCTTAAAAATCGTTTAACTTCTTCAGGGATGAATTTTTCAAAGGTAAAACGAAATTATTTAATGTTCTGTTTGATTACAATATGACAAATGCAACCATACGATGTACTTTTTGTATTTATTGTTGTGAGATTCTATAATGAATAATTCTCCCACAGATTTTAATTTTTTTGTAGCCGAGAGCAATTTTAATTTTAAAAGTCTCAAAATCACTCATCCTACCTGAACCATTTGCAAGAAAAGGAACACGAATTAAAAAATTGAGATGCACCCAGTCGCACCTTGGTCCCTATCCCCTAATTTCACAGACATCGCAGAGACGTTCAGCGGGGGAAAAAGTAATTTTCGTCATATTTCCACGACGACAGATTCGGCGATCCCTCGAGGACAAGGCGGCCTTGCAATATATCTTTCCAGTGGAGCAGTCGCACCACGAAGCATCAAGGATCAGCAGATGACGACCGAGCTGATTAGATTCGGTCGGCTTTGAAAGGGATCCACGATGCCCGGGACCGTCACGGGTTTCGAATCGGCATTCAGCCGATTTCCGCGCACCTTGGAAACGGTGATTTCGCCGCAAGTAAACAGGAACGGCGAGAACCAAAACCAGGAGGACCGAACCGACAGGAGAGAGAGTTGATTTTAAGCTCTTTCAGGACCCCTGGCCTCTCTCTCTCTCTCTCTCTCTCTCTCTCTCTCTCTCTCTCTTTCTCTTGTGAATTCAGTTTTGGTCGTTAGCAGATGCGATCCGCTCGTGATCCGGCCGGGTTTCCCGATTTTCCACGGTTTCCGACGGCGACCGTGCGTCTTTGTACCACATGTGATCTCGACCTTAAGCATTGTCGGTAGACGGCCACTGGGCTTCTGCCGAAAGTAGGAGAACGGGAGCCAGTTTCCGACGTTCTTCAAGGAAATTCCGTGAAAATCCGTCGTTTCATCCTCGTTCCACGCCACCATTACGCGGCTTTCAAACCACTACGTTTTATCTACAGAGAAAGGCTTCCAGAAATCTCGCAGATAGCCTGCGAGCGCAACAGAAACTGCGTTCCGGAAAGCGTCCTAGGAAATATGTTATCTTTTAACTTTTGGTGGTGAAACCTGCGGTTTTTGGCGAAACTTGAATGTGATTCGGAGCTCAGAAAAATAGTTAAGGCGGCTATTATTCCTTAGTCGTTACTTATATGCAGTTAAAATAGTTAAGGCGACTATTATTCGTTAGTCCTTACTTATATGCAGTTAAAATAGTTAAGGCGACTATTATTCGTTAGTCGTTACTTATATGCAGTTAAAATAGTTAAGGCGACTATTATTCGTTACTCGTTACTTATATGCAGGGGGTGAAAACTGCCCCTAATGTTGCGATCAAATATTGTATTTGATCGTTAAATAGCGGGCTTTATTCTTCTATAATAAAAAATATGTGAGTAGATATACTGTAAAGTAATAGAAATATTAGAAGAATTGTAATATTTGTGTAATATCCTTATATCTTGTAATAGATGAAGACAATTTTTATTTTATTTTTATTCAGAAACTTTGATTAGAGACACTGGCTCAGAAAATATCTCGGTAAAGTTTCTATTGTTCAAAATATTGTCACTTTTAAATGTCCTATTTGTTTATAAAATATATTATTCGTAGCTTAATATTTGTAGGCTATTTTCATACTTTGAAAACGAATGATTCTCTTAAAAAATAGTTCGAATATTTCCTTCACTTCGATGGTATAATTTATACTTCTTATTTCAAATGATCTATATTATCAAATATTTTCCTCTACAGTATATTCATAAGAATTGTAAGGAGAGCTATTTTTGTAAAACAAATAGTGTAACGTACAAGTAAATTGTAATACAGATATTTCGACAATATCTGATATTGTCCCATTCACTATAAAATTACAGGTAGTATGCATTAAAAATTGTAATTTACTAACTCCTAATAACAAGTCTGCCTCCAGAGGTACAATTCTCTCAGAATTTACACAGATATGTAAACACATAAAAATATTGTAAAATGTGAAGAAGGATGGAAAGCTTATAGGACACTTCTAATATTTCAAAAAAGTGATTTTATCGAACCACTTGATTTTGAAAATCGGTTCTAAAGGTACAGAAGAATTAAATGACTGCATAAGTCCGATTTTCATAATCCGATTCCGCGAATGGCTATAAATAAAATTTCCATAAATTTTCTTTTAAATCGATTTTCAAAAAGTCGGTTGATTTTCTATTGAATCGATTTTTGTCACTGTGCTTAAGAATCGATTTTGTTGCAAGAACTGTCCACCCCTACTTGATATCGATTGAGAAGAATAATATTTTTACTGGCACAAAAGCGACATTCATCTACAAAGGGTTAATAAATACATGATTTGGTAATACGCTCAAATATTTTTACTACGGTGTACATTTGTAGTATACATGTAAATAATAAAAGTGCTTCGTATTGAAGAACGACGTACTTCAACCTTATTAAGCATCAAAGAAAATTAGTATTGCCGTAGAACTCCATTTGTATGAACCTGTTGAGTGACAAGTTGGTTGACACAATCGGGTGGTTCATATAATAGGAATCCACCAGTCTCCCACTACTGACTATGATGTTTAGTTCATTTAATAGGAGTTCACGTTCGTATAAAAGGATTTCGTTCAGCTAGAGCTCAGTTATCCAGGCACTGCAAAAATTTAATTCGTATAAACGCAGTTCGACTGCACTGGAGGGTGTAAAGAAATGTTTGGTCTTGTCTGCCATAGGCGTATTCTACATCTTCGGATCGATGAAGATCTGTAAAAGAAAGTTGCCGCAAAATTGTCCTTGACCTTGAATTTCAAGGTCATCTTATTTTTTTATTGTATTGTATTCTACGCGTCATGGCGATAGAAATTGTCACAGGAACCATCTGTCAAAACTCAACAGTTCTCATAAAAAATAATAGCAAAAATCACATTATTAGTACTACTTATTTTCTTAAAAATTGTTTACATTTCTAATGAAGCAATTATTTACTGTTGTTCTTTATGTACTGTTTATCAGAAGTCTTACATAATCAATATTACTTTCTTGAAAATGTTCATCTTCAATTTCTTCTTCTATGCCGAAGAACCGATCCATTTTTCCTAATATTTCTTAATAGAAGATGATTATCTTTCAAGATTTAGAAGGTAATATTGATTATGTTAAACTTCTGATAAACATCATATAAACAACAGCACTAAATACTTGCTTTATTAGAAATGTAAACAATTTTTAAGAAAATAAGTGGTACTAATAATGAGACATTGCTGTCATTTTTTATGAGAACTATCGAGTTTTGACACATGGTTCCTTTGACACTTTTTATTCCCATGACGCGTAGAATACAATTCAATAAAAAAATAAGATGACCTTGAAATTCAAGGTCAAGGACAATTTTGCGGCAACTTTCTTTTACAGATCTTCATCGATCCGAAGATGTAGAATACGCCTATGGCAGCCAAGACCAAACATTTCTGTACACCCTGGACAGTCATAAGAAAATATTTAATGAATCATTTCTCCAACCTTACACGAAGAACACGCGCCCACCCGAGCCTCTAAAGAAAGGTTCCCGGAGTCTGGAGGAAATCAGTAAAGTTCTATTAGGCTCTTGACGCACCCGCATACCCTCCAATTTCGCTGCACCCAATGGTTGTTCATAATTGTCGGGCGTGAACGTGTCGCACGATGCACCGTCAGCCTCGGCCAACAATTTTAATGAAATTCAAGCCGTCGCTATTTTTAAGGGGTACAGTCGTCGCAGCTGCCTCTTCTTAACGAAGGGACATTGTAAAATGCCGGACAGAGCGCGGGCCTCGTGGGCGGAGAACTCCGCAAAAGCCGCATCGGTCTCCGTGAAATCGACGATTCGTCGCGGCGACGTATTTCTATGCGGGGCTCTGGTCGCGCGACTGCCCGGACATGAGGATATGCCTTAAGTAGCCAGGAAATAATTGACCACCGAGTCGAACCGCTCCTCCATCAATGCGATCGCTGGGAATCGGACGAAACTTTTTCTGGGCCCGGTGGCTCGCCGATTGGACTCGCTCGACCCGCGGCCTTTGACTGCAACCGAGTGCACTTTTGTTGCATCCGCGTCCCACGGATCGCATCACGGTAGCGCGTCCGCTCGTCCGCGCTGACGGGATTGCAACGCGAGAAATTTTATGGCGATCACAGTCTCGCCACCCTCCCTTTCGACCGTTTCTGTCAGTACGTTGAACTTCAATATGTCGGAGAAAAACCGTGCGAGAATTGCACTGCGAGATTTATTTGCTTGTCTAGCTACGTTCGCGGCAGATATCGCAAATCAAAAGAATATGATGGATTTTAAAATTTTATTTTGTATCCGCGCCGGGCTGTGGAGATTGCTTGGTAGAAGATGCACACCTAAATTTCAGAATCTTCTTCCAGGAAGATTTACTTTTTTGATATTTCTTCGCAGTTATTTGAAAGTTAACCCTTTGCACCACGATTTATTCTATGATCGGAGCGAGTAGAACTTTTGAATCGTTCATAATTTTCTAGAAGAAAAAGAAAACTTGTATTTATTATTGTATATTCTCCATACGCTATATATCGACAACAAAGTTCCAGTTCAAAGAAAATTAATCATGGATATAATTATTTGATTTTGTCGTAAATCCACGTCACGAGTCTGACTCGATGTTTATAGTGCAAAGGAGTGATATTGGTATTATTGATTTTCTTATGTTGCAAACTTTCTACAATTTGATATATTTTTCATTGGTTCCAACGAAATATTATAGTATGTTTTGTCTGTGAATTTGTTTTATTTTTGAAACATGCGAATGATGTTATTATCACATTTTATCTACGGGAAGCCTATTAACCCTTTGCATTAAATTATAATATTGCGATAGACTCGTGATAAATTATCTCGAACAGAATCAACTAAATATGTACGTCATTAATTTAAACGAAATCGAAATAAAATATTATTCTGATGTTATCGATATGATAAATTTTCTTTATAGTTTCTTAGCGTTAACCACTGCAATTGTAAAAATATATCATAGTCTGAGGGGTCTAAAGAATTATCAATAATTGTGATGCATCAAAAGCAAGCTTAAAAACCTTCTCTAACATAATAATATCAATTACACAATTACGTTTCTGCCAGGGACTTACTGGCTTATGTTTAAAGATAATATTGCTGTTAAAGGATCTATTAAACAATCCTCAGGCATGGGCCATACACTTTCAACAATTATAAAATAATCACCGCTAGATAATGTGTTAATCTAGTCTCATTTCACTACAGTTTTTCATTCTCAAAGGGATTACCTATAATTCTCAATATTTATTCATCAAATTAATTTTTATCGAGGCCAGAATAAAGGACAATATTCTTTTACCAAGAAGAAGGATTTTTACAATCCAAATAAAATAAACGTACCACCGATTTCCGTTAATATGCACATACTCTTGTACTTAAAAATGTTATAAATACCATAAATGCATAAAAATTCACTCCTAATTAAGTTCCATTCATAAAGATTAGTACTCCAGTAAACACCCATTGAAATGAATAAAAATAAAAAGAAAGTAAAGCAAGAATTGAAGAAAAAGAAACGATTAATTCCTAACCTACCCCAAAAGCGTCCAATTACAATTAAAAATTTACAAGCGGTAATTACAAACGGTCTTGGTGTCCACGAAGGTAAATGGCACCCAATCGTTGTAAACACGTGCCTTCCCTATAATAAAGATCCGTGACTCGTCAGAGTTTATAACCTCGATGCATAGACACCGTCCAATTTCATTCTTGGATATCCGTAAAAACGCTGTATCAACCGTCCGATTTAACAGCTTTCACAAAAATTGTTCGGTGAATTATTCGCAGCACGCCCTCCCGATTTCATGGTGGCTCCATGAATATTCCCGCAGCATTTTCTCCAGGAGATACTCGACGAGTTGGTCACGGTGGTGAGCGGAGTCTCGAGCCCCCGTGTCACACAGCCCCCATAATAAAACACCCCTTACGAGCAAGACGACAAGCGGACAATACGGTCATTGTGCGAGAGAGCCGTGGAAAAGCGGCGGCTTCAATTAACTTTTCGCGCACTTTTCGCAGCCGGAACGAGCCCGAGGAACTCCGCCCATCGAACTCGCTCGATTGTTGTTAAAACCTGCACGAAACTTGTGCCAGTCAAACCGATGGATAATGGTCACGTTCCAGGTATCGACGACTACCGGCTAAAATTGTTTTTCAAACTGGGAAAATACAGGGTGGGGCAATAACTATGTGCACTTTGAATATCTCCGTTATTTGTAATAATATGGAAAATTGTTATGAACAAAATTTGCACGGTACAGAGGAGTACATGTTGTGACACAAACATTTTCTGCGTGGGTGGCGGCATAGAGGACATTTCAAGGTCATCTCTATTTTTTTTAATGGAATGTTATGCTGTTTTTATCGCGATGTGGTAGCCGGTGTTGAGACGATTTCAGCGAGTTATCATTGAAGGTTATGCAAGGTCAAATGCGGTAGTAAAATAAAGTTTCTTACATTACAAGAGACGCTCGAAGCGGTGACCGTTTGTGTCAATGCAAACTTGCAATCTTCGTATCGCTGCATCACTGTGCATGTCTTATAGTTTCTGAACTTATTTTAGCACATGCTGCAATTATCCGTTGTTTCAAATTTTCCGGTAATGTGGGTACTTCTTGATAAACAGCATTTTTAAATGCCCCCAGAGAAAAAGATCTAATGGGGTTAAATCTGGAGAGCGAGCTGGTCAAGAAATTCATCTCGACTAAAAAAAACATAGCATTTCATTAAAAAAAAATAGCCCCCCCATGCCCCCACCCACGCAGAAAATGTTTGTGTCACAACATGTCCCCCTTTGTACCGCGCAAATTTTGTTCATAACATTTTTCCATATTATTACAAATAACAGAGATATTCCAGGAGGACATAGCTATTGCCCCACCCTATATACTAAAATTGGTTGATGCGAAAAGAAAATGACTGACATCGGAAGATGTAAGAATCCTTGGATTTATTACAGTCAGTTTTCTTTGGAAAATGTTATAGGTCCATTGAAACGTCTGTGAATACTTTAAAAATTTTTTTCGTGATTGACGCTACTATGGATTTAAAGATTGAAGCTTCCTCTGTACGACATCTTGCAAGTTGCTGTGTTTTTTTGCCGTTTTATCGACGTTTGAATAAAAGATATACTGTCAATTTTATAATAATATGAGATGCACTATAAGAACATTACACGACCAAACTTGATCCCCATTTTCGTCCCATAAAACAGCCAACCGTACATCTTTTAAGGGTAGATTTCAAAGAGGAAGTTTCAATTTTCAAATCTGTAGTAGATTCTTTCACGAAAAAATTTTTTTAATACTTTTAGGGACGTATTAATTCGTAGAAGCGAGTGAATTTGAACAAAACGAACGATGGATTGTGAAAGTAGAGGATTAAAGTTTTAAAATGAGTCCAGGTTTATTCCTCATAAAATATTATTGCATAACGATGAGCACTGTGTTATTTTAAATTTGGTAAAAACACAAAGGTATTGGACATTTTATTCATATTTTTCCGGAACATCGTTTCTAGAATATTATTTTGTATACTTTTCCTTTTTCATTTTTAGGAATTTGATCGAATATTTTCTGCCAGTGTGTATTCAGTCCATCGCAGTATTAAAATATAAAAATTTTCATGTTTTCCATATTAAATTATCCACGTTTACGGATGGGTAAAATGTTTTCGTTCTGGGTTGTTTAGTTTTTAATATAATAACGTAGAAATGGTGATATTAAATTCAATTTTTCTGTTATTCCTAAAAGCAACAATGTCCAGTTGACGACTTCATTTTTAAATCGTAAAATGACATGTATTTCTACAGCTTTAAAAAA
Organism: Sphecodes monilicornis; assembly: GCA_913789915.3. NCBI lineage: Eukaryota > Metazoa > Arthropoda > Insecta > Hymenoptera > Halictidae > Sphecodes > Sphecodes monilicornis. The sequence goes on along the minus strand of OU565297.1, from coordinate 12,232,217 downwards.
TTATTCCTGTGGAAATTAATTGGAGAACAATTTCAGCGCTTAGGGAAGTTAATAAGAAATTAATTTTGTAGGAAATGTATCGTTTAGGCAGCATTTGAGCTGTCAAAAGCTTTTTCTTTTATTACTCTCTTTTAATATATTACTGGACTGCCGCTTTTATGCATTTATGGCGGACACGAGCGCCTAAAATACAGAATAATGGAAAGGTTAGTACCGTTTAATGATGTTTCTAATTTATTTGGACTCCGACAGTCTTCGTAATAAAACAACTAAATCTTTATTTGCTTCTTACTTTCGTGAAATATAAGATGCATATATTTTTTATCCAGAAGGTTCGTAATGCGAACTTTGCATTAACATCTACGCTATTTACAACCACACTATACAATCACATTACATTATACAGTTTAAATTATTGTAGTTTAAGTCTATACATAGTGACTCACATAATTATATTCGGACACTTTCAAAAAGTTAGAACAATTAATTAACATTTTAAGTTAGAACAATTAATTTACTCCATGATCTGAAAAAGAATTGCAGAGATAATACTAAAAGCTGTTTTCTACAACTTCTTATGTGGGACTATATTTAAAATTTTAAAAATACGTTTTGTAATATCAATTATACATGTTCTGAAAATTTCATCAAAATCAGTCAAAGTTGTGATCAGTTATAAACGTTTATTACAGTAGTAAAGAATGTTGGCTTCCAACTGTAATAAATCTAAGAATTCTTATCGCAAAAAAGATCTACAAGACGTATTTTTTAAATTTCTAATATGAGCCTACATAAATAAATTGTAAAATACAACTTCTGGTATTTTCTCTGCAATTGTTTCAATATTTTTCTGTTACATCATGTAGTGAACTAATTATTTTAACTTCTAAAAGAAATCCAAGTCGTGGGGTCCGATATTAAAAAAGTTATCGTCTTTTTAAGCGTGTCCGAATATTTGAGTTATTGTTGATATGGGTAACAGTTATATTTTATAAGAAAAACCTGCCTACAAAATCTATGAGAAATGCAAGTACAATCACAATATTCTGGCTATTTAATTCCTTCAATTCCAAATCCTTTGGCTATTTAATTTAATTTAATTCATTCAATAAATATATTGCTTTGGTCACATATTGCCATAGACATTTTCTACGAATATGAATAAATGCATTCTTACAATTTTTATAATGATATGTAACATAGTCATTTTTAGTGCACTGTAACGTTAACTATAGTAACTTGCATTTCTCCAGCGTTGGTGAGATTAAATTCAACTGTTTTATAATATCGTGAGGCACGGGGGTCACATGAATCGTCGGAATGAAATTGGTCGTGGTTTCCCATAATCGTCGGCGGCGATAAAGCCGGTGCGTGATCGGGAAAATAATTGAAACGTTACGGGACCCGGTGAAATATGAATGTAATATTTCATGATCATCGAATCGATTCAATTACAAGAGGCACGAATGGTTTTCGAGGGGGGCGCTGTGAAGTACGCGACGCCTACCAACGAACCTTGAGATCCGCCGACAAAGATTCGACAAAAGGTAGCTGTTCAGGACCACTCCTTTCATGGAAAACCTCTTTCAAGTCACCGCCTTTTACTGCCTGTCGAGCCCGTTGCTGGTTTTTGCGATTGCTAAACCTCTTCCGCGGTGCCACCGAAGCAAATCCACTCGAGCTATCGACGGGTAAATGCTCGCAGTTTTCTCAGCAACTGATGCAAACAATCAGAGACGCGTAAACAACAACCTCCGTTTGCCGAGGATGTCAGGAGACACTGTTGTGTTCGGCAAACAATCAGTTTTAAGGGTGAATCGATCGATGGTGTTTCGTTGATCGAGCAGAACTAAACTTTCTGGAATGGAGAAAAGAATTGATTGGCAAAAGGACTCTGACATCTTTTAGTATTCTAAGATGTTTAGCCAAAAGGGTCAAGGCAATCATCCCTTAACGCTCGATGAGCGAATTTGTGAGAAAAAATTTAATAAATCCGAAACGAACGAATGCAAAGTACTTTATTGTATGCATTTGTATATACTGATTGCTGGTAAACGGTAAATAAATTGTACGAAATATGTTATTTAATTGGCAGTGGTGGGGCTGAAATGTAGAATTAAAGAATTGTTCTTAATTGTATAATTTTCAGCCAATAAATTCATACAAGCATCTTTATGTGTAATAATTTATATCGTAATATACATACATAGGTATGTACGTAATAATTTATACTTTTTAAGTATAACAACTAATTTAAATTTTTACTTGCAAAACAAGTTATTTTAAATATCCCTCTACTATGGATAATTAGGAAAACCTATTACTTCAAACATGACATTTTTAGTTTAAGAACAGTGTATGCGTTTTTTAACAAATGAAATTAAAAACCTCTCGGTAAAAATCACATCAAAAGTCCACATTATTGATTGCATTAATTCGTATTGTTACAATCGTCGTGCTACAAACAGTGCTCAAAATTAAAACAGAACATCTTCAGCGTATAAATACTTTTTCTACAAACCACGAATAATTTGCAAGCAAACATCATATGTTACAAACAGCATTAAAAATGAAACAAAAATTCCTCAACGTGTAAATTGTTTTCCCACAATATATTACAACTGCACGTAACTCCATTAGCTTCCACATTCGACATCATCAAGCGTCATTGCATCCCCCAGGCGTCCATTTTAGCTCCCGACAGGAATCTCAGTCGCATGATTGGCCCGTTAATCGTTTTCATATTTTCCTAAGCGTCGTTCAGCCCGTTTCCTGTTACAATTAGACCCGAAACGACGTGATTACAACCGACACGCATGTGTTCGATCTATATTACGCGTCTCGGGAGAGGTAGAACGAGAAAATAGAGACGGAAGTCGACGATGTGTCGTGACACGGGCGCGAACTTCATTGACGAAATAATAACGGGAAACTGGACCCGCGCAGCGACGAGTGAAACGTAATTGGCGTTCTTCTGTTTTCAATAAATAAGATCCCGGGAGGGTTCTACATAATTTCACGGGAGCGTGACGAAACGTCGGGCGTCGGTTTTCGAAAAAGACGCCGCACTACGCCGCGCCGGCAAGACGTTAACACGCACCAGAAGCGCCGGAATATTGTCGTGTCGTGGCTCACGGTGCATCTGTTTCACATAAAAGGAGCAAACCGAGCCGAGAATCGGTTTAGGAAGGCTTCTGTCATCCAAAGGGTGAATGCGCGTTAATGATATTTACGAAAACCAGCCGAGATTCCTGTTTAGTCTGCCCCTTTGTCGGTGGATGGCGCAGGGGCGTTTCATTGCACGAAAAAAGGGCGCATCTTTGATCCTGTCTTTGAGTAAATACGATTCCTTCGAGCCGAGTTTAGACTACGATGAACGCACTGGTGATGTTTATTGCAATGGGATTTTCCAATGGTTTTTAGCTTGGCAAAATAAAATTTACTGCTTGATTGTTGGCTGGGGTAGATCGATCGTGTACAAACTGATGATTAGACTGAGGATTTTATACATTCATGGGAAATCTGAGTAGGATAACCTGTCCAGTGAATGAACATTATTCGTATTAAACAAAAACATAGCATTTATGATGCTCTCTTCACGTTGAAATTTATGAAGTAATTGTGTTGTAAATGTGAGTAGAGTAACCTGGCCAGTGAATGAACATAATTCGTATTAAACGAAAACATAGCATTTATGATGTTTTCTTCACGTTTAAATTTATGCAATAATTGTGTTGTAAATTCACAGATGTCTCGCTACCAAATTTTCTTATATAACCTATTCATCGATACATTCATTTATTTAGTTGTCTAACAATTGTTGTCTAACGAAATCTATCATCTGATCGTAATCGATTAACAATTTGTATTTTGAGGTGGTAGGTTTGTTTGGATAATTATCAGTCACTGGGGTAGCTCTGTTCATTCATTAAAAATGTTCATTCATTGATCATTTGGACCATGTCTTATCTAATCCCATGCCAGATTTTGAATACACACTACATATAACCATCAAATATTCTAAGAACTGTGTTCTGGAATGTAACAACTTAAGAATGGCACAACATTCTTATAGAAGTAGCACTCAGAAAATAACGATTTCCGAATACTAATTTCAATAGATATCCAGCATAAGTGTTCATTCATTGGATAGAACACCGAAGGTACAATTCAACACGTTGACTACTATGTCACCCATATATGGGTGACGGAATTATTTCGTCAGATTGAAAAATTAATTTTTATACTAATTAGTCATTATATGGGAAACGCATTAATTTTTGAGGTTATTGCTGTAGCAAAGTGTTCAAATAGTCGAGAGAATAAAACCATCTTAGGGATGTCGATATATTATTTTCCGCTTTGTACAATTTTTAATGATAAAAGAATTTTGTATTTGGCTCCTGTGACTTACAATTGACAAAGAAAATTTTTATTTTGCATACAGATCCGCAGTCTAGATATTAGGGTAATTTATGCGTTTTTGTAGAAAGAAGTACGATTGTTATGAAGGATTTGTTGTTGATTCAATTGAATCCGATGATGTATAACTACTACGTCGACTTTTTTAATATAAAAGTGAATATTACAATAAATTAAAATACTAATGTTGACCGTCTAGATTTAAAAATGTGTACTTAGTATTATTTGATAAATAAAGTGGAATACTTTTATTGAAAGATCATTCACCCGTGACTAATGCACAAACGTTTCATCACTGCAAAAAGGACGCATTTACCATATTACAAATGAATGTTTTATAATGTTTTTTTAAAATTGAGAAATGAAACATGCTGAATGTTTATCGATCGTTAACCTCTTGCAGGTTTTCCATATGATAATTATTTTATGAATTAAATTCAATGAAAATTTAAGAACCAATTAATGTGTAATTATTATTCAATTGCAATTAAATTATTCGCGACTGAAATATGATTGCAAAGAAAAATTTGCCTTTAGTCCTGTATAAAGTTTGAATTCACAGTCCGAATATAAAAATAAGTATTGAGATAATTGAAATACATTGAGGGGAACATTTAATTCATCTCTTTGTCGGCGAACACTGCAGAGCAGTTTTACAAGCGACGCATCATCCTTTCCGTGCTACAGAATAAATACAGTTCCCTGGAGCGAAGTTTATAATTCGATGAATGCACAGTGAATTTCTATTACCATGGAAATTCGCTTTTCTTAGCTAGAATAATGTTTTTCTTTTGTAAATTGGTTGCCAGAAGAAAGGCATGTGTATTGGAACAATTCAATACGTACAACAAGATACTTTAAACGATGAATGTTCGTAAATAACATTGTAAATTGTTAAGTAAACTGAGGGTATTTATAGAAATTCTGATTTCTTTTGATTTATAACAAGAATAAATAAACGGAGACGCGTTTCCTTAATGAATGGTTACGCCAGGTGGAAAAGAAAATTAAATCTGTTTTAAGCTGCGTCGAACATTTTGTGTTATTGTATTTTATTCAATTGATTCTACCTTGATGGAATAAATATGCAATCTGATTATACTAATTGGGTCCGCACAATGCAAGTTCTCATGTTTCATAACATCACTCTTGTACTTGAATGAAAAATTTGTTTCTTAACATCTTATTATTGATGTACGTATTTAACCAATGCGAAAATAACATCTTAGACTGTTAAGCTTAATATTTAATCTTCCTAGTTGCAATAAAACAAATTTTAATAAATCACCTTTCAAAAATCTAGTCAAATTACCTGTCTACTAATCTGATGTAATTAAATGATCAATTAGGACGATTATGACATGTATAATTTAAGGGTAGAATATATTTTGTGCTTATTATCACACAATAATTTCTAGACAATTGTCTCCAGAAATGAATTGGTTCAATAAAATTACTTCAGAGAATTTAAAAAACCACCCATTTAAATATATCATTCACCCCAATACATTTCATAGGTAAAATAAGAAAAATAAATTTTAATAAAGTATTTCGATGAAAAAAATTTATTTTTAGTAAAACACAAAAATTTAAAAAGAAATTCCCCTTTGCTTCAGATCTTCCCAAGGTCTTTACGTATGCTTAACACTAAACCTACCACGGTCAAACGACCGGGTTTTTATTTCACAATTATTGAAATTATAAAAAGGCTTTCATAGAAAATTACAAAATTGACTTCTTCGTTTAAGCATGAATTATAATGAAAACCGCACAAAATATAATTAAATCCAATCTTCTAAGTTTTATAAGTCGTTTCAGTTTTATTATGTTTTGGGCTTGGTAGGATTAGTGTTAATATGATTTTCTATTCTACGTCTACAGAAATTTCCTAAGAAAGAGACACAGGAAACAAGAAAATTTTACAAATCGTTTAAGCGAGGACAATGAAACCATTCTCACCCCTTCCGTACGCCAGCTGCTGAACCGATTACAATTAATAAATATAATCGGCCGAAGTCTCCTAGTCCAGCTGGCCAAGAAATTGTTTAATAGGTAGCATGCGTGCGTCACGAATAGTGTCCCGTGTTTTCGAATGTGGATTAGAAAATGCCGAATCGATCGACACACGGACACGCGATCGGCCGTTCGTGTTCGAGCCCCTAGACCTGATGTGGCTCGCATGATTGGGACCGGCTAGCTCGATAATGATAGAGCGGCTGAACCCGTTGATTTGCAGAAGATTAAGAATCACACCGCGCGGAGAAAAGCTGGCAGGTTCTCTGTTCGACGATTCGTTAATTCACGACTCGCCCCGTGGAACGCGGTGGAACTGCCGATGAAAAAATATTTCGCTTCGCCGAGCAAGATGCACCGATGCATGATGCACCATTATGAATTCCTGCTGCACCCGGAGAGTTATTATTACTCCTGATAATTTCTGCGATCGTTGTTTTGTTTCCCTGAAATTCTACCGACGCGGTCGGAGAACTTTAAGCGTCGAAATCTAGTAGAATTTTTCACCCTTTGCTACAATGACTTGGAATTGTTTATACCGAAGAATTTCGCAAAAGAGAAAAAACAGTTTATACTTATTCTATGCCTAGAATTTATGGTAAATATATAGAAAACGGGATCCAGCTCCAATGACCTTCATCTTCGCATATGTTGTCATGGTCAACATACCAAACAACCTTTTCCTATACATGTACCCGTCGCTTGGTCTTAGTTGCGGAGATAATTGTAAGAAACTTTCGTTAAATTTAAATTACAAGTACACTTTATTCCCCTACAAGCTGTCACTGAACGGTGATTAAAATGTACAGAATCATATTACACAGGATCTCAAGAAGAAGGAATAGTCCAAGTTGGTTGGTGGTTAGGTTGGGTTGGGAGGGGGGTGGGGCGGTTTCACCTAACGCAGACGCTTACAATGTTCCGCATTTCACATGGATTTCTACATGGATTGTCTACTAACTATTCTCTACGAACTAACCCAAAAATAACCCAAACCTAATCCTAACGAACTTCAAATCGGCAAGGTCATAGATTTTCAACAAGTTCATAAAACTTTATACATACATTCCGTTTCCTCGCTTAGCTTAAGGTATCTACTAAGAGTTTAGCTTACAAATGAAAATTTATAATTATTTTGCAAATATCTCGGAAACTAAGACCGAGCGACGGGTATATGTATAGGAAAATGTTGTTCAGAATGTTGACCTTGACAGCATATTTCAAGGGTAACGCGATCGCAGCTGGATATCTTAAAATCTGGTTGTACGATCAACTTCAAATTTTGTGAGAATCTTCAGAATAGTTACTGCTATCACACGAAGCTAAAACTTCAACAAATATTAATATATTTATATTTTCTACGATGCTAGATGTGAAGAGAAAGCCCAAAAAACAAATTTTAATATTCAAAATGTGGCCGTTTCTTTAAATTATGAGATATTTTACTTCTATTGCTTCGTGGCATAACTGTATTTGTACTAATTAAAACGTTACTGAATCTTTTTCATTTCAGATCAATAGAACGACCGGAACCGTGTCAGCTCATAAGACACTTTCTTTAAATATGATTCTTTTCAAGAGACTATAACTGCTGCAGTTTTAAGTATTTTGACTTGAAAAAATTATGTTGTATAGTTCAAATAACAGAAAATATGTATGTCATACCTCAATACAAAACAGTCCTATGATTTCTTTACAAAAATTCTTCAAATAAGACCTAAATAACGCTCCAGGTCAGAAGACTTAAATTGTTTTTGAAATTTTTCACTTTAACGCTCGGAATAGAGTAATCAGGATTTTTAAGGATGTTCCGGTGATTAAGATTGCAATTTATCTTCCGAGACAACCGGCGGGATTGATGGAGAGGAAAGGTCGGACTGAGTCCAGTACCTAGCTTTTAATTAAACGTTTAATTGAACGCAGCCAATGTTTGGATTTCTTGCATAATCAGTATAATAACTGACAACTGTCATCGTAATGAAGGGTTAGCCTCACCTGTCACGGCAAAAAGTTATGGTTCATCTTGACTAATTACAGCTCTTCCCACGATTCTGGTGAAATCCTGACCGAAAATGAGAAAGACGATGAACTTAATAAGAAACCGGGATAATTAATCCTGCAAAAACTTTTATTGCCGAAACTTTCGCGGTATTTACCCTTCTAGGAAAAAAGTTCTAATATTTATAAAGGAGCTCTCATCCTGTACTAAAATTCTTAATGTTTTAATGAACGCTTAAGGAAGAAACTGTTTCCTCCTACGAAAAAATTGGCAGAAATTGAAAAGTTCCGGCTAAGGAACAAAAAGTTTACCAGACGTGTTTCATTAAGCTACTGTAATATTACGATTTTATCGATATTACATTTTCTAAATTTATTAAACATCTTATTAGCAGTTTTTTTATTAAGAACTAGGTTCCAAATTTGATATTTTTTAGCTATTCCTAGAGTTAATTTTTTAGGTATAGATCAATTTTTATTTCTGTTTATTGTGGTAACTAGAATTTAATGAAAGAAATATTCCATTGTCGATAAATCGTTAAAATTGTATTAAAACCATTTTCACATTTCAAATACTATTCACTGGTAAAAATCATATTAACATTTTCATCTCAAAAACAACAACTAATCATTCACAATTTAAATAAAGAATTTATTATAATAGACGTAAGAAATATATACATATAAATAGTCTATATTTTGGAATGAAGTTTATGAAAATAAAATAATTAGCAGCTTAGCATCAGTAGCCTATTAACCTTGTAATTTTTAATGAATGTATAGATTCGAAATAATTTTGAGAAACAGCTCCATTAACAACAATTTTCGTAAAAATTTCCAAAATAAAACACAAAATCCAGGGGTAAAAATCGTCAGTATCCACTCCCCCCCCCCCCCCCACCTCCGCCCCTACCCAGAATCCTCGAAAGGGAGTATCGACCGGTCGCGGTTCGACAGACTATTCGTTAGCGGGATTTATCTTGTGAAATCAACGGGCGAGAGGGTCTCGAACCCACTTCGATTCTCCGTTATCCAATTCCGCGGATTTCCTGCCGGCAAGGTAGACACGAGTCGAGGTTCAACGTGTATCTCTCGAGAAGAGTCGGGAAGGGTTCGTGACACCGTCTCATTATATGAGCGGTTGTTTTTGAAAGTGGTATAAGTCCGTTTCTTCATACATTGAGATATTTAAGGGTTTGCATTTTAAGCCATTAACTATTACCCGCTGTAAACACTTTAAGGGCAGTGCACACTGGCGTCCTAATAATTAATAAATAATGCGATCAGAAATTTGTTTCAATTATCAATATTACGAATCGGCTGGTTCCACTTACAACAAAAACATTCCTGCGATAACATTTTACAGTTCATCTTGTTTTGATTAATTTATGAGGATATTAAGCCATTAACTATAATATTATCCGCTGTAAAGACTTTAAGAGCAGTGCACACTGACGTCCTAATAATTAATCAAACTAATGTTATCATAGAGTTGTTTCAATTATCATTAATACGACCGGACTTTTTCCATTTTAAACAAAAACATTTTTTATAAAATTCCTTTGAAGCATTCCTGCGATAACATTTTGCAGTTAAACTTTTTTTGATTAGCAGTAACTTTATTTATTCTCATTAAGGTTACAATCGTTTACAGTTTTGTCTTCTCCTGCTTTACCTCATCATCCCGCTCCTAAATCTAGTCTTATAACTGTCTTATATCCTATCTTAATTCTAAACTTATACTAGATAGAGAGAGAGAGAAAAACCAATTGACAAAAGTTGCTATTTACACTATTTACATTACTCCACATTACACTATCGTCCTTCCTCCTTAACCCCTCTAATCATTCACCCCTTCCCTAACGCCATTAATCATTCCCCCTCTTCCGGTCGCTTATCACCCTTCCCTTATCGCCATACCCTCTCTCCGCTCTTCCACCCTCCACATCCACTCTCCCTCCCGTCTGAACTTTCTTTGATCAATTTATGAGAATATTATACACCATTGACTGTGTGATTGAGAATATAAAAAGAGGATATCTGTCTAAATTTACCATTAACTCATTTTTTCCAAAAATGGATTTGTACCACTTTCAAAAACAAAGGCTCATATAATATGTTTCCCATTCTGCAATGCTTCTCCGTTATCAATCCGTTCTGTGCTCCTTGGAGCTTCGGCGTGGCGAGAGAGCAGGTTTTGAGAGCCACCAGCGCGCGGCGCCGCGGTAAGACCCAATAAATCGAGAAAACGAGAACACGAGAGGGACGCGTGCCGTGCCACGCTTCGCTACAGAGGGGGGAAAAAAATCGCTCTAATAATAGTAAAAACTGGAGTGTGGCCTGAAAAACACGACCGTGTCTCGTGGTGGCCACGTTTTTGTATTTCCGGGAAACGAATTTTATGATGTCCCGGAGTCACCAACCTGGCCCCCAGGAGAATGACAACGGTTGCAGCCTGTCAAAGATAGATAGACAGAGGGGCAAGGAGGGTAGAGGAGGCAGAAAAATCCTCCGGCTTCCAGAGAGGACACCAATATAACATTACGAGCGCGTTTCATTTAAAAATGGCTCGGACTGGCTGCACCGAGAGCTGTGTTTTATTTGGGTGACCGTAATAACGCGGAAAACTGTACCGAAAAAGGTCCTAAAATAATCGCTTGGCCCTGGCAGACGTGAAAAGACTTTAAGGTGAGCCCATTGGGAAAAATTGGAGGACGACCCCCGATCGACCGACCTACAAAAACGTTATGGTGCCTTGCCCAGGGTCTCTCGTAAAAGTGCTGCAAAAATCGTAAAAATCTGTTCCAGAAACTGGCCGTTTTTACCATAAAACCGTGTCGGTCCCCCTCCGAAAGAAACGTAGACGCTCGGTCTGAATTAGATTTGCCTGTATTTGTATCGGGGCTACGTCATTATTGGTTTACAGGGAGAGACCCAAGTTCGAGCAGGTCGGTGACGGGCCCAGGAAAAGACCCTTGGCTCACGCAGGTTTCCGAGCCGTGGCCCCAGGTAGAAAACGCGACGATGGAATTATCATTTCGGATCGTTCGGATTTATATTGGCCGTCTTTCCCATGGCTGTAAAGTTTTATGCATGTGTAATTGGTGACGGTCTATTCGACGGATGTAAGGGAACATAAATTCTGCTGGCTGAAGCTCATTCCAATGGAGGGGGATTGATTGGATTGGTTCTGGAGTTCTCGTGTCAGCAACGTGGAAAGTATTTTTTGTCTATAACTTGTAAATGTTACTGTAAAGTTAGAATCTTTGTGAATTTTATTAAATTAGAATCCAATATAACTTTCGTATAATTTGTTGAGAAATTGGATTCCTGAGTGAGATTCATTTCATCTATACACGCTTTTAACCGTTATTTTATATTCAATATCAATTTCGAATCTGAAAATAAATTTTTACTACTATTAACACAGCACATCACGGTCAAATTATCGGTTTTATATTTTGCAGTTATTGAAGTTGTAAAAATGTTGCATGTATAGGGTTTTTCACGTAATTGTTTCAAGCTATAATTTCGTTACAAGTACAGTTACAGAAAAACGTTAAAGACAAAGGATGAATAGTTTGAAAAGCACAACAATGCAGTTGTGCAATCGTGCATGTGAAATGAATTGCGTTATTCTTTTAAATGAAAATGCATACTTGTTTTTATATAGATTCCCCTCGTCATTCCACGTAAAAAAAATACGGGGGTAGAATGGCAAGAAAATTATTAGTTGTGGAGATATTTCTAAAAAATATCTATATTGCAGAAGATGCTCAAACGCTTCTACATTACATTGAAAACAGTTTAGACAATACATTTTCAATGCAGATTTTATACTAACTATGTGAATAATATGAGTGTAAAAAGAGTATGCATTTTAGAAAATAATGCAATTGTTGACTGCACATACACCATTGCACTTTAAAAAAGAATAAGTTTCTATGTATGTAGTGCTCTTCAAATCATTCATCCTTTTCCTTTGAAGTTTTTCTGTGACTGTACCTGCAGCGAAGGTGCAGCCTGAAACAATTGCGTGAAACAAACTGTACACGTAAATAGAAATAAAAAATTAGAATAAACAAGACAAAATAAAGTAGTCTACAGACACTTACTAAAATGCAAATAAAAAGTTATTTAAGAACATGTACGTAAACAAGAATAGAAAATAGTCTAAAAATACATAAATACGAATAAAAAATTGTCTAAACACATGTACGTAACCAAGAATAAAAAATATATTTGTAGATACATAACTGCAGATAAAAAATTGTTTAAACACATGTAAGTAAACAAGAATACAAAATAGTCTCAAGATATGCAAACAAAAATAAAAAAATATCTGAACACATGTACGTAAACAAGTATTAAAAATAGTCTCAAGATACACAATTAGAAATAAAAAAAATATTTAAACACATGTACTTATGTAAACAAGAATAACAGAATCGTCCGACCGTAATAAATATAAAAAAGTTGTCTAGACATGTGTAGATAAATAAGTACAGTCGATAAAAAATTTTATGTGTGTATCCATGTTTCGTAAGCCATAGATGCGAGCAAACTGTCGAACATCTGGTAGAACATCGCTATTCCGGAAACCTGGGGGGCCAGTTCTGGGTCTTGTTGATGCGATCGCATTTCCTAGTCGACGCCGAATCGAATTGTCCCGAAAAGAGGTAAACCGTGGAACAATAAGTTACATTTACAAGAAGTTCGTCCTGTTGGGCCCTGTTGGGCAACTTCTTCGAGCACCACTCCTTTCAGAAAACTCGGAAAAATCAACCCTTACCCGGAAGCGTTATTTACAACTGGAGCAAGCCTCCATTTGCAGGATGTCTGGACGGTCCCATAAACTTGTGCCATCTCCCATATTTCACGGAAAGGGTGAAATTTTTAACCCTAACCTACAATTACGTCGTAAAGACGAATTTCCACGATATAATGGGGCGGCGTGCTCCAGTTGCATAAAATAATAAACTCTCGACGAGACTGGCCAAGGTTGGAAATCCTTTTCGCTCTTGCCAGACCGGTGCCGACAGTCGCCCTTTCCCTTTAACGGGGTAGCTTCGGGCCGAAACGACGTCCGGAACCGATTGAACTTTTATTCTAAGCGAAGGGTGGCCCTATACCTGCTCCAGTTTCACGCCACTTCAGCTTTCCACGCTGGGGTAACGGGCTACCGTCGAGTTTTATGGAATGGAACGAGTTAGCCCCGACAGTTTCATTTCCTCCAAATCGGGGGAATTTTTGTTGTAGTCGGGTTCCGCTCTGAATACGTTGAAAACTATCTCCCACAGTCAACCCTTTGGTCTCGTCCGTATTTGTTTTTCAACTCTTTATTCGAAGTTCTGCGATCAAAGGGCGCACCATTAAAACAAATTTACTTAGCTACGTTGCAGAATTGCTCGACATTTTCAGTCCATTATATAATTTGTCTTTTATATCGTGTTTAATTGTATCAAGTAATTAAATTTTTTTTAACTGTTAACAAAGCTTTGTCATTTTAGGATTAACGAACCCTTATTAAAGTTGAGTGAATGTATTAATGTTTTAAATATTATTAATTTCGTAATGTTAAAAAAATTATTTTACCATTCTAAGGGTAGTAACTGAGAACTTTTAACTGTGCTCCCAGCAACTGTATGTTCTCACTTAAAGTAATAAACATTCAAACTTAATTATTCTTACGAAAAAATGATTGCATTCTTTAAACAACCTCCATTTTCTTGCTCTTCGGAATTATTAAAAAATCGCTCGGTACATTGAAAAGTATATATTCTTGATTAAGTTCACAAAAAAATTTTTTTCCCTCCTTATTACAGTAACTTATAGTTCTGGCTGCCATCTAAAATGATGATAGACAATATTGTAAAACGTCGCCATTTTGCAATTTTAAAAAATAAAAAATGTGAAAAAAAGTCAAAGCGTTGTTAAAATAATATTTTCATTTCATTGAACAATTATTGAAAAAGAAATATTCTTATTTTACCAATAATTTTGAATTTACATTTACCCCCTTAAATTTTATAAGACGAATATATAGTTGCCATTACTCCGAGCATCTCGTTAATTCCTCGCATCGGATACTCGATCCGGATACGTGGAAACGGATCGATAAATCGCATCGGATGCGAAAAAATGGCGGCGCAAGTGGTCGAGGTGGTCAGGGGAATTGCGAGGATTAGGAAAGCTGATGCGGTTCGGCTCGAAGAAAGAGAAAAGAGAGGCCATAGAACTCGACCGAGAAAGAGAACACCGAAATGCGAGCAAGTCGGCCGTTCACGATGGCGGCGACACTTTCCCAGAACTCTTCGGCGACAGCCCCAAAATAATTATACCGGGGTCCCTCGGAGTTGGACAACGAGCATCTCGTCTAAACTGTAACGCCGTCGTGGCGACGTAACAAGAAAACAGGGTCGTAGAATCGTAAATTAGGGAATACGGCCTCCATTCTGGACGCGACAAAGACCGCCGATTTAAACTGTAACAGCAAAGCGAAACAGATCCCACGCCCGCGTTACGGTTCGTCGCAATAAATTATTTTTCGCCTTGGTAACATCCACTTTGGTAAAGCCACTACCGTGATCTCGTGCCGTCTCGAAACAGGACCCCAGGTGGGGATGGATAGGCTCAGGATGGTTGTAAAATTGGAGGACCGTTTTCCGTAACTGTACCGAGAAAGGGGTTAAAAGCACTAAACCAATTTCTACGAAAATTTACAACTGGAGCACCGGATACCGGTAACAAGAGCACCGTTTGCGTAAGTCTAAAAATTGCCTGGTCTCAAGGTCGGCCCGGGACTTCCTTCCTTTTCTATAAACCATTTTTCAAGAACTCTCTTTCTCTCTCACACACTCTTTCTGTTTCCTCTCGATTTTAGCTTCCATTGAAGTTCGAGAAAAATGATGAATCAGATTTTAGGGGAAATAATCGCGACATTTATGGTTACAATTAAAACTCAGATATTTACGTCATTAGACACGTAACACCTTTATTTATTCTACGTTATTCATATCATTATATTCTAATTGTACGTATGTCGTTAATCTTGCAAACAGTAGAGTAAATGAGTTCTAATATTGTATACAGTCACTTGCACTAGTATTCGAAATAATAATCATAACAATAATTAAATTTTCAGAATATGTATAATTCACACAAATCTACAAAACGTATTTTTTAAATTTTCAATATGGGCTCGCATAAAAAGATTGTAAAACTTCTAGTATTTCCTCTGCAGTTTTGACAAATTGCAATTTATTGCTAACCTCAAAAAAAACCCAAGTCATACGGTCCCATACTGAAAAAGTAATTGTCTTGTAAAAAGTGTCCGAATATTATTTCGAGTGACTGTATATTATGTGAATCATACAGATAGTTTATCAAATTAAAACCTTAATAACCAACCAAAGGATGTAGGTCCAGATTTGAAAAAGGGAGTTACTAATATGTGTACTGAAAACATAATCAATAATGATAAGAAGTTTTAATGCGTTTCTTAACCTCCTGCTGTGTAATAACGAGTCAGACTCGTCATGGAGGTTTCAAACAAAATGTAATGAATATGAATATTGTGCCTACCTTTTAAGGCGGAATAAATACAGATATACAATAAGTATAACTTTTGTCCTGATGAAAATTGTACAGCAAGAATTTCTTCGTTTCATTGCGTATGTATATTCATAATTAAATTTATGGCGTTTATGCATTTGTGACAAAAGTCAGTACATGCAATTTAAAGCAATAGATAGATTAAAAGACTTAAAAATATCAATGAATTAGTTTGAGCTTCCTAAAAAAATGTTGGTAAAAGAATAAAATTTCATTTTTATTCTTTATAAAAACTCACAATCTAATGATGATTATATCATAATTCACGAGTAACTCACATTAATAATTATTAAATGGCTGATTTTATGGATCTATAGCAAAAATGAGTAGGTAAAACACCAAATAGAAGAAACATCAGATGAATTTAATATTGCTGGTACATCGTTTACAACTTGTTAAAATTAATGAAGAGAAGAAATCAATTTTCGTGTAATGGCTTTTTCTTGTTATCGATGCAGAGCAATTTTTATTAGATCCGCAGCCTAATAATTATAAACAATACTAACCAACATATGCTCCACAAATTTCTAGTAAAAACTAGTAATTTTTATGACACTAAAAATCAATTATTATTAAAATACATTTGTCTTTTTTCAGCCACTTCAGTCACCGCCCAGCTATCCCATTTTCTGCACAATCCTCCTTCATAATAAACATTCATCCATTCACAAAATATGGAACCCATCATTTTTCAATGCTCCGCTGCCCCTTTACATTTTTCATCGACAATCAATTTTTACTTAGGTACGAAGTATATTGTAAGAAGGCCTTAATGCATCCTCTGTTCTCTTTTTTCTCTAGCCAGTCTATTATTCTGGGCGTTGAGGATCGTGATCGACGCGAAAAATCCGGTTCGGCCAAAAATCGATTAATCTACGTCACGTGCCCGTGGGATAGTTAACGCGGCAGGCCTATCGGTCGCCTAATTCGATGTTAATTTCGTCGGTGACGTGACGAACGGCCTTGCGGAAGCGTTTTAACGCCATTTCTGCCTTGTAACTTTCGAGCGTGTGCGCGCACCGGCTACCACGGTGGTCTTTCTCACCGGGGATCGTGAAATTCCGCACGCCGAAAGGGAAAAAGCTGGCGCGCAAAAATCGTCCGCTTTTTTTACGATTTAAATTACGATACTTTTACGTTCGCGGCTAACTGAAATTTAATGCGCCGTCAAATCGTTTCCCTTATTATTCCCGCGTCTCCGTTTCGACTTTCTCGTGCGTTTTGTACGATTTCTGCGCGTTTCTGCAGACCTCTCTCTCTCTCTCCCCCCCTCTCTCTCTCTCTCTCTCTCTCTTTTGTTTCTCTCTCTCCCTCTCTCTCTTTCTATAGTTGAACTCACCGATTTGCAAAGTGCTCCGAGCCGTGGTAGCTGCGTGTAATTTCTGCGATGGGCGTTTCCATCGTGTCCCGGCTGACGTGTAAACCGCGTAAATAATACACTTGCGTATTTCGCGTGCCCGCGGTTCTCGTGTTCCCGACACCTTTCAAGTCTTATGTACTACCCCAGAAAATTAAAGGAACGATGAATTATAACCAAAACATTGCCAAGCTTCAACTCCTGGAACACCGTGCAAGATATAAAACCGTGACAAAAATCGCAAATCTACTTTTCAAACGACAGTGTCAAGAATTCCCTTCAAAATGTCACATTAAAATAAATGTGGACAAAATTTGTTATACTCTACGTCGTTGTTTGAATTTTTAAAATATCAAAGACGGAAAAGATCTTCAATTTTTCACTCCGTTTTATGACAAAAAAAGAAACGGTAAATGTTACGTTTAGGGGAGGCACCTCGGATGTCCTTGACCTTAACATATGTTGTCAAGATCACCTTTCTGAGTAACCCCCAGACGTTTTAGCCGTCACTCGTTGTTTATTAAAAAGTTATAAACAAAAGAAGTTTTCAGAATATAGCCGTTATTTTAAGTATTGAAGGCTAAAACAATATGCTGTATTGACATATGCTGTCAAGGTCACCTTTCTAAGTAACCCCCAATAGGTTTTAGCCGTTGCTCGTTTTTTATTAGAAAGTTATGAACAAAAATTTACCGATGCTATCATATTGCTATTTGCCCGTATTTAAATGAATGTGATTTTGGATTGGACATATGTTATCGAAAACATTCTCAGAAATTGAACGACCTCAAGATGGTGTTAGGTCTGGGTTAGGTCTGGTAATCTGACCAAGCATAACCCAGACCTAACCCAGACTTAACACCATCTTGAGTGTTTAGCCGTCGCTCGTTTTCTATAAAAAAGTTAACAAATCAACTTGGACTATGTCTCCTTTTGACAGCTTGTACGAGAATAAAGTGTATTTACAACCAAAATATAACGAAGGTTTTTTGCAATTATCTCGGAAACTATGTCCGAGCAAAGGGTGGATGTATACAGGAAAGTTGTTCAGAATATTGTCCTTGAAAGCATATGTGAAGGTCAAGGTCATCCAAGGTGCCTCCCCTAAACGTATCATTTACCAATGAAACATTAGAACGACAGAGTTCAGCAGAATATTGTAAGGTGATAGTCTTCTATGAACGCTACAAAATTTAACAGTGTTCATGAATTTTTTTCAAGCTGATGGTAAGAAATAAATTATTTTGACCCGTCTGATAGTTCTAATGTTAAATAAAAGTGCATTTCTTCTTCTAATAATTTCAAATGTTGAGAATAATATGCCAACATCATTCAATTATTCTAATCTATTTACAGTTTTGTATTTGACCGATCCATTTGTGCCATAAGCGCATAAAATCTGCAGTCTAGTAATATCAATGATAACTTCAATCGTGAACCAAAACATCCTCCGCAATTAACATAACTTTTTAATTCCTTTCAATACTTTAACGAGTTCAAAGCATCTATCTGACGCAACGCAGTCCTCCAGCATCTTATTAACAAGTTTCCAGTCCACGAAATGTCAACCAACGAGATATCAATCACACGAAAAAGTTCCTTAACACTAAAGGTCGGGTTATACATGTCCGAAGTTCGGATCAGACCGAATATTGTTACCCAGGTTTAAATGAGAGTGTTCGCAATCGGAAATCGGCGTCCGACTTCTCAACGATTCTTTTTCTTCGAGTCTGGGAGGCCATATGGGTTCCACAACTCCTTTAGCTAAACTATCGGTAGCTCTTTTTTACAACATCTCGAACGCATCACAAGTTCCGATATCGGACGGATGTGTATAACCCGACCTTAAGCCTACCAAGCATTAAAAGTATCTGGTAAATATTGTCTTATAAGAATGGCAAGACTATAATTATTGAGATTGTCTGGAATTTTCGATATAATAGATGCTTAAACAAGGAAATTTATACTATTATTTTCTATAAATGAATTTTTATAATTTGAATAATTAGAACATATAAAACCGGTCTGCCTTCCAAGCTCGCTACAAAATTTAACAGTTCTCGTTAATTTTTTTCATGCTGATGGTAAGAAATAAATCCGTTTGACCCATCTGGTAGTTTCAGTGTTAAATAAAAGTGTATTTTCTCTTTTAATAATTTTAAAAAGTCGAGAATGATATGCTAACATCATTCAATTATTCTAATCTATTTACAGTTTTGTATTTGACCGATCCATTTATGCTATAAGTGCATCAAATCCGCAGTCTAGTAATATCAATGATAACTTCAATCGTGAACCAAAACATCCTCCCCAATTAACATAACTTTTTAATTCCTTTCAATACTTTAACGAGTTCAAAGCATCTATCTGACGCAACGCAGTCCTCCAGCATCTTATTAACAAGTTTCCAGTCCAGGAACTGTCACCATCAAGTATAATCACTATCAATCACACGAAAAAGTTCCTTAAACTCACCTAACTGGCTTCCAAGCTCCCATTCAACCCAGCAGTTCGTTAAAAGAAAAACTGATTCGACTAAAGCGGAGGAATCCCGAAAGTTAGGTACAGAAACGAAGTACCGTTGGCCAGCAGTGGAAAAAATATGTCAACCGTGGAATCCAGTTAACTTTACGGTTAAAAGGTCAACTTTTTCAGAACTTTTTTTTGCAGCCAGAAGTTGGAAAACCGTAAGCTCTAGCGGTGCAGCCCGGTTCCCAGATCCGCAGTCTGTCAGTTAGCTATTTCCCTCGGGGTGGAAAATGATAAAGTCAACGGATTCGTGCATGGCAAAAAAAAAACTTGCAAAAGGGGTAAAAACATTTTGGACGCCGGTGAAAGTGGTCGTCAAAATGTTTTACAACCTCGAAATTCGTCTTAAGCCGTCCCGGGTCTTCGACCTAACTGTAACCCTTTCGTTCGTTTATAGAATTCCAGTAAAACACTAACGTCAACTGCAAAACGGCGAAGTCGAATTCTTCTTCTTCGGTCCGGGACCGCGTTTTTTTTAGCCGGAGTTTGTTAGTCAACCCGTTCTGCCCCGGGAAACCCTTTACCCGGCCGAGGAATTAGGGGTAGCACCTCAATAAAGCAATATTTTGACTTGTATCGGCCTAACCCTTCCGCCTAGAAGGATTTTGTAAGGGTTAAAAATTCCTCGGTGCCATAAAAGCGGCTGACTTTATATTTTTACCGCGCTCACCCCTTTATCCCCGGGAAAACGAAACGAAAGGGGAAGAAACGTCCGGGATAGAGAGACGAGAGGAGAAAAAAACGCAAATACCGTATTCCCTGAAGGAAACGACTGTCCGCAGCCGGTAAACATATAAATCTTTATTTTCCGGCACGACGGATCTTACAACAAGGGTAGCAGGAGCAACAAAAAAAACAACTACCGTATTTTAACCTAAAAGTCTAAATTTTCGTGGCGTGACTAACTGGCGGCTACCTCTGGGGGTAGGCGTCGTCAAACGGGAGCCTGGAATACTTCCCTCGGACGGTGCAATCGATTAGTTCGGCTGTCATTTAGGACACTTCATGCTGGAGGGTATAAATTTTTAGTTGCGGGCCTTGTAAAACCTTTTGGCCCGTGTAGACTGTATAGGGTGTGCAGAATTTCTGTTGTAGTACTTTGTTATAATACTGCGTGTAATATTTTGAAGATTCAGCAAAGGAAACATGATTATAGTGATGTGTAAACTGGGGATCTCTATGAAAAATAAAAATTTTCTAGACTCACTACGAGACAAAAATTGCATAAAAGTGGATTTTGTCGTTTAACAATTTTAATGAGTTGAAAAGAGTGTTAGTGATACTCGAAAATGTCTTCTAATGTCTTCAGAGTTTCGTAATTCACCTATTCATTTTTATTATAAATGCATAACATACGTATTAGCAACCTCACAATTTTACATTGATTTTACCATGTTGAGTGCCAATCCAGCAACCTCATCGAAGTGATTTATTTAATGAAATAAAAATTGGGAAGGTTAAATGTATGACACTGAGTAGTCCTTCAACCATCTTATATTTTTTGTGTGTTTTAATCAAATTTGGTAAAATAAATATATTAACGTAAAAATTTATTTCGAAATCTGACTAAATAATTCTGATATATGGGTGACATGGCAGCCAACGTATTAAGGCAACGTAATTCTCTTTATCTTCGCCTTTTAAATCGCCTGTTTTAATCCGAAACCTTGGAATTAAATTGAAAGACAAGGGGTTGTTGGAGATAACTAGTGCACCTCTATTATGCGAACTCGTTGTTCATCCAAACAGCCTTATCCTCCGATAGGTTCACGTAAATTCTACTGCATCAGGTAACCCAAAAACGTTTCCTCACTTGCCAACCTGCTATCACCACCGCTTCAAAATTAACCTTTTACGCTCGAAGCAATTTTAATTCTAACGTAGAGCATTTTCATTCTGTGAAATCATTTTAACATTGTGCACATGAAATTGAACTAGTTTTCTCATATAACAATTGAAGTTTTAGTAATTTATAGAATACAGACGAATTTAATAATATGAAAACTGTTTTGAATAATGGTATATGGCAATTTTTACTGATGACCCAGAGTCACAATTCGAGGACAAATGGTTAAATACTTCAATTCCCAAAAGAGTCAAACAATACTTTCAAATCCCATAACCATTTTTCAAACCGACATCTACGAACCTCGCGCAGAAACAGTAAATCCTCGAAATCCAGGAACCATGTATTCTAAACGAAGTGTGACGGTTTACTGCGAGTTGGGCCCTAGTCGGCAGGATCAAGGAGAAACCGGCTAATCATACGTTGATCCGGAAGTCTGTTCAGCCCGGTTAAAGGGTTACTGGGTCCGAATGATTAAGAACCTTATACAATCTCGCTAAACGGGCCGACCTGTCTCCCGTAAATCAATGGCGGCTGGCTCGTGGAGAAAATAAGGAGGAATCGGCTTGGCGTCGGCGTGCGCACGGTTATCTTTGTGGAAACGTTTCGTAATGACAAATCGATCGCTTTGTAAAGGAGCTCGTACGCTGTAGCCCATCGGGGTTTACGACCCCGGGGAACGTCCGTGTCGTCGATTTTTAATCGTAAATTTCGGAACCGGCCACACACGCGCGTCGACCACACGCGTCGACGTTCGTCCAGGTTCGTGAGAAATTACATTTTTATATGCGTAATCATCGGGCTGCAGACGAGACAGAGAGAACAGGAAGAAAAAGTAAACATTCAAACAGAGAGTGAGAGAGAGAGAGAGAGAAACAAAAAAGGGAAGAGCCATCGAAGAGGCTTCCGTTCCGCGCACCGGACACGAAAGCAGACACGCGCGCGCTCCGACCGTGGCGATTCCTTTTGTTTTGCGATAACGAACAAAACAGGCACACGTGAGCGCTCGTTAGCACGGATAACAAGATACAGCTTTGCAATCAGTGGCTTCTTAGTCACCTCCGGACAGCCCCTGTACTCTTTGAGCACCGCGGACCGAGTAATTATGAGGCCGCGAGTATCGCCAGAGAAAATGCCAGCCGCTGCCGAACCCCCGTGCCTAACGAGCGTGTTTGACCTGCGGAATCAAGGCGCGCCGCGGTGGTTTATGGTTCTTTTTAAGAGTCTTTCGCCTCTTCTGGATTTTATGGAATATTCAAGTGGACGGCGCGGCTGGAATATTCGCGATAGTACGATCGCGCAGCCATCTCTCTTCTCTTCTCTCTTCGCCGCGCGCACCAGCTGCTGAAAAGGGGATTTTTAATTCTGTCCGGCCACTTCGGAGGATTCAGCTTCGGTTAGGATAGTGGAAAATGTGCCGCGATGTACTTTTAATCTGATTCGGAATTTTTAGGGCGTGCTTAATCCATGTTGCTCCATGTGTTGCCGTTCGGACAGGTGGCTGTAGCAAACACAACAAATATTTAGTAAAATTAGATTAGCGACTTCAGAAATTTTTCAAATTGGTTCTAAAGAATGGATATGAGTGTTTTACAGCATTGTCCTGTTTTACTGTGTTTGAATTGCTTTTGAGAATTATGAGTTTTGAGGTTATAAATGTATATTCAAGTCCTTCGTTATTAAAAAGGGGAATTTTATTTCTATCGTCATTTCGGAGGATTCAACATCGGTTAGGATAATGGAAAATGTGCCACAATGTACTTTTAATCTGATTCGGAATTTTTACGGCGTGCTTAACCCATGTTGCTCCATGTGTCGCCGTTCGGGCTGGTGGCTGTAGCAAAGACAACAAATATTTAGTAAAATTAGAATAACAGCTTCAGAAATTTTTCAAATGGGTTATAAAGAATGGATGAGTGTTTTGCAGAATTGTTCTGTTTTATTGTGTTGGAATTGCTTTTGAGAATTATGAGTTTTGAGGTTATAAATACATTTTTAAGTACTTTGTTGATAAAAAGGAGATTTTTAATTCTATCCAGTCATTTCGGAGGATTCGGTATCGGTTAGGATACTGGAAAATATGCCGCGATGTACTTCTAATCTGATTCAGAATTTTTAAGGCGTGCTTAACCAATGTTGGTCCATGTGTTGCCATTCGGGCAGGTGGCTGAAGCAATCACAACAAATCTCTAGTAAAATTGGAATACGGCTTCAGAAATGGTTCAAATGGGTTCTAAAGAATGGATATAAGCTTTTTACAGTATTGACCTGTTTTATTGTGTTTGAATTGCTTTTGAGAAGTATGAGTTCAGAGGTTATAAATGCATTTTTAAGTACTTTGTTGATAGAAAGGGTATTTTTAATTCTATCGTCATTTCGGAGGATCCACGTTGCTCCATGTGTTGCCGTTCGGACAGGTGGCTGTAGCAAACACAACAAATATTTAGTAAAATTAGATTAGTGACTTCATACATTTTTCAAATTGGTTCTAAAGAATAGATATGAGTGTTTTACAGCATTGTCCTGTTGTATCGTGTTTGAATTGCTTTTGAGAATTATGAGTTTTGGGATTACCAATTCATTTTAGAGAACTTTGTTGATAAAAATTTTTAATTCTGTGAGGTCACTACGGAGAATTCAGATTCGATTAGGCACATGGCAAATGTGCTATAAATTAATTTTTGCTATAAATGTATAAAATCCGCAGTCGTCGTCAAGAGGCACACTGCGTTGCATTATAATTTCCTCCCAACAAATGCCAAAACTAAAAAGACAATTTCGGCTAATTCCAGAAATTGTGGTTCCAAAATTGTTTACGGAAGTATGACTCGATATAAGTATTCAAAAAAGAATATACCAACGAACATGTGGTTGTGGTCATGCTTGACCTGAAAAGCACTCCGCACAGAAATTGGTACTTTTATCAGCTTCTACACCATTCTCGCTCTCGGTGCCCATGAATAGGGACACAAATAGTCCCCTTTCTCTCAGCGGAACCACTGCAGCCGATTATCATGTGTTACATCTCCCCGAAGTGATAAAACTGCGAATCGTATGGACCCCGTTACGTTAAACTTTCCATCGATCTTTCTCATCGTGCCCGTACGCCCACCAGAACCTATACCAGACCCAGCGGAGCCTTCAATTTCCATTTCAATTTCTAACGAACTGAAAAGAACAAAGTGATATCTCCGTGTGGAAGGCGTGGACATCCACTTTCACGGGGCCTGCTGGTTCCCGTTGGTTCCCGATACTTCCCGATGGTACCCGATGGTGCCCATAGTACCGAAGGCCACGGAAATGAAGAATCCACGAAGATTCTCACGTCTGGTTGACCTTCGACCCGTCGAACCGTCGCGTGGGCCGTCACTCGTTAAAGTTAATACGAGCTCGCGACAGTGTATAGGCGTTCGTGTTCTCTCTCTTTTTCACGCTGTCCATGATCTCGTCATCCCGAAACCCTCTTGTCCGTCAAGTTCTCTGTCTCCTCTTATCCGTCGAAGCATGTTCATCACCTTCTTGCTCGCATAATTCATTTTTTTTCTTACCGAAATCCATCGTGTCTCTCTCTTTCTACTTTCCCTAAAGGAGAGTCGGCGCTTCTCTGATTCCGTATGCATTGAATCCACGTGTTCCATCTTCTCTCGACGTAGTCTTGTAAAATTAACATTCATCTGACAAATGCGCATCCGACAGCCGGGCTGAAGTGCGTCCTCGACGTACGCTCGTTTCGAAGGTGTTGTCAATATCCATCATCGTGTCCCCGTTGTTAGTCGATTTCGGCGAAACGACACGAAAACGTGTTATAAGTTATTAGAGTTCCTCTAAGAATGTATAAAGTAAAATTCTGAAAAGTGGTAGCTTTGGTAGAACTCATAGAATTTAAAAATAGACATTTGTTAAAGATGCTTTAACTGAAAATGTTGGTGCAAAACCCAATCGAGTCCATTTTTCGGTAAAATTGTACTTGTCGAAATTCTTCATAGTTTTACATACATATTGCTGATTCTTTGAAGTGTTAAACTATTAATTAACAATTTATGTCGAGCAACCACATCTGTCCTCAGTAACATAATTAAATTGTTGACGTAGTCTATGCAAGATTTCAAATTATGGTGAAAACGAGTTGGTGCAATTTAACGCATGAGATATATTAAAATAATTGAGCTTCAATATATTCGCCCCAGCTTATCAGAATTATTATAGAAAAAGGATACTTCTGTGTGGCTACCGTTTATTGCAATTAATCCGAACAATTTTTAGTTTCCATAAAAATCCGCAGTCTAGTGTCAATATTACGTTACGCAATAGAAGTCGGCACTACGCTCATTCATCGTTCCAGCTATGTAGACAACGATTAAGTAGAATAGTCCACGATGCAGATAGAGTGTCAGACATATACTTGATTTTCCACTTGGTTCTACCTAAATAAATAGGAACAATATTATGCGGATGCACAATACAAGATCCGGTTAATATTTGACTGAGTCTATGTAACAATAAAACTGTGGGTCTTGTGTTAGTTTTATTCCTTTGCAATTCCAATGGAGATTGCTAATATTCGCATATTACGAAATATAGATTGAAACCCGGACCACGCGTGCCCATAAAGGTTTGAACACGGTGTCACGGAAGTGTCAATTTTCTTCCCGTAGCGACTGTATAGAACGAAAGTACCATTTCTCTGGAAATGTCCAATCACCCGGTGATTTATAGCGGAATACATCTCTGTGGGACGGTCACCGACAAAGATCTAGCGTCCTTTTCCTCCGCTGCTCGATCCACGATCATTGTGTCGTCTGGGACAGGCGAAGGAGAGAGGCATGACGCGATGACTATGGCGCGAAAGTGTCAGATATCCGCCGCGTGCCGCGCTGTCCTACTCCGCGAAGAGAATTGTTTCTGCTTCGTGACTCGACGCGGGCCCCGTTGTCACGGCTGTCGTTCTGAGGAAGAAGAATATTAAATTAGCGCCGGCTGCATCGGCGACGATGTGCATGTATCCCCCCCTCTCTCTCTTTCTCTCTCTCTCTCTCTCTCTCTCTCTCTCTCTCTCTATCTCCGTCTGTTTTCTAAACAGCTGTGCAGCTATGCATGCAGCGATGCACCGTTTCAACGGCTATGCACTACGTTGGACCAACTTGACATCGGAGAAATTCAAATTCAGAAAATTGACGGTCCTTTGACGAAATGAACTGCAACGAATTTTGGACAGCTTCATTAAATTACGGTCTTCGAGGCACACGAATTGCGGTACATTTGGTTTTCCACCTTTCAAAGAGTTCCGAGTGGATTTTGTGAGGTCTTGTTAGGGTTTAACCCTCATACGTTCCTCAGAAATAGTCGCATGAAACATGCTAGTATAATAATTCATCCATTTTTGCTCTATACTAAAAATAAAAACACAAATCCTGTTGCATTTATAACATCACATTTTATGGAAATACATCTCACAATACAGACATATAGAGAACAATCATTTTATTACAGTATGTAAAAATAGGAAATGGACGGGTTTACACGCTGAGGAACGTGTGAGGGTTAAATTGATTATTTACAGAAAACTATGTAATTTGTTACTGGATTGTGGACCTTCGTGAGAAGTAAAAATTGTTAGACATAAATAAAACGGTATTTATTGTGTTAATTTATAATTCCAAATGTTGTGGATGTAAAATAAATCATGAGGAAATGGGTTAATAGCAACGTGAAAATATCAATAAATGAGAAGAAGATTAGTTTATCGTACATACGATTTCTATCGTAAAGTACAATAAGAATCTTTTGTATGTTTAGCCAACAGGTTTCTATAGAGATAGAGAACAAAAACTTCTATTTACTATATCTATTTTTGCCTACCAATTTCTTCAGAAACTAGAAAGCATATAAACCAGTTAATAACTTAAGTGCCCCAGTTTCAAAGAGCCCGTCAATTTTCTATATTAATACAAATCGTTCCTTTAAAGTTTCCTCGGTCCGTTAACTTTCGTGGGACACCCATCTGCCCATCCAGTCCCGAAATCCACCAGTTCCCAGCCATCCAGCCGGTCCAACGGACTAATTAACGGGGGTCTCGAGATTGATACACGTTTCTTTTTTTCTCCCGTCCCGTTCCGCGGTTACACGGACAAACGAGAGCGATCCGAGGAACATAATTAAACGCCGTGCCTCCTACGACATTCGTGCGCGAGCATGCGCGCGCGCGCGAGAACCCGACCGCTGCGCGCCGGCCCGAGCGCGCAAACGTCTAGCGGAGCAATTAAAAGCAAACGACTCGTGTTTATTTTCAGCCTGGTCTAATTAGAAGGGCGCCCGAGAATGAACGGAACGACTCATTGCCGTGTATACCGGAACAGGCTGACTCACATGCCGGCATTTCGATTTACGAGCTCTTTCGCGCGGTTTCTTTTCTCCCGTCTTGGGACTGACGTCATCGGCGGTGGCGTCATCGTCGTCATCGAGCACAGCTCGGTTCCCACACTCGGTGACCTTAGTAACCCTACGTCGAATAGAGTCCTACGGAGAACGAAGCCTTGGCGATGATGACCCGCGACAACAGGTCGTTCACGCGGACGGGAACCAGTTTTATCTCTTGACACTCTGACCGGAGAGTTTCAACAAATTTCATTCACTTTCCTCACCTTCCCCCTCTCCCTTTTCGCGATTCTACATTGTCCGGATGAGTTTTCGACGGTTAGTGACTTGACACTGCAATTGCCGGGTGCACTTGTTGGGCTGCCTTCTTAGGGTTCCGAGAATTTGCTACTCTCGTTAGGGTGTTGTCTTAAGGGGGAAAGACACTTTACAGCGCTCGAAAATCGCTGATTTTTAGGAATTTTTTTCTCAATGAAAGCGGATCTTTTTCAAACATTCTTGGTGTCATGTTCTATATTTAAACAATCCAAAAATTGATCTACATTAATGATTTGTTGTCGAAATATTTATTTTACTTTACAGCTCCGCGGCATCCGCATCGTCGGTTTGTGTATATTTTACAGCTTACAATTTTCATCTGAAACAGAAAAAGCAAAGTTTTTCTTAATTCTTATAAAATTATGTCGTCGATGAATTAAAAAAAAATTATAAATAGTTTCATTTTTACAATTTTTTCTGCATTGCAAAGCCGAAATTTTGTCGCGAAAATCGTAATTTTTTTGTCAAACCTCAAAATTTTTGCATTTTTATGCTTTTTCGGAATTTTTTTCGAGTTTTTATGAATATTTGTTACCGTAGATGTTTCCTCGTATTTTAAAAATGTGTACATGCTTTAAATGCATAAAGATCCGCACTCTAGTCATTACTAAAGTGCTATTGCTGGTTGCAGCTGTTAGGTCGGCATTACGATGTCCTACGAACAATTTGGCATGTTTGTAAACAATTGCACGCTTTGTGAGGGATGGATTCGTCATCTATCTTAACAGCAATGATAAATAAATGCCCTCAAACTACAATTGTTGGTTGTACTTGTTACTTGCGCAACTATTCAGACAATTGAATTTAAATAGAAAAAATTGCGCATCAATCAAATGTTACAGCTGTATCATATACGAAAACTCGAAAGATGGTTAATCAATATAACCGGAGGATGGTTCGTACATATAAATAAAATATTACACTAGAACATTACCAGAAAATGCCTTCTACTCAACAATATTTAGAAGACAATATCTTAACGAACACAATATTGTTTGCAAAATACAACGTTCCTTATCAATGCTAAAATCCAATTCAGATCAACAACTCACAAGAAAACTATCCCTGAAAAAGAAACATTATCCGACCAATTTTAATAACGCGAGAAGTCGCATCACCATAAAGCAAAGCTTAAACAACCCGAATGAAATTCATAAATAAAAATCCGAGACGCTCGAGCTTCAGCGGAATACAATAAGTCATTATTAAACCGGGTGCTTGGAAGCCGTGGCTGACAAAGACATTCCCAAACTCTTATCTCGATTGTCCTCATTTTATCAATCTCAGCGGGGCGGACTAAGTTTCCTAGGCGGATGCCTTCGTGTCTCTGCAGCATCCCCATCTCGGTGTCCCGGCAGAGAAGAATGTTGGAACTTCAATTAAAAAGAAATACCAGAAATATCGTCGGTTCCTCTTGCAAAAGTCCAGCGATCGCGCGATTTCTATAACGCTCGCATATCAGAGAGGCGACCGGTCGATGGAATTCCAGGCATCGCGATTACTGGAGAAAAAGACATCCCTCTCTCCTCTTACTGGAACCCTAAACCAACCACCTGATAAGTGTAACCAATATAAGTTTAGCGTCAAGACTATTATCTACCGTTGCAGAGTCATTTTTGTGTAATCGAATCGACAGAAAAACAACAAAATGAGAAAACTACTCCTTGACTTCAGAAAGGTAGCAAACGTGTTCAATTGTTCCCCGAATCCTAAATGGAGTAACCAATGGGTACAACTAACAATTGCAGTGTCAAGACAGTTGTCTACCTCTGAAATCTCACCCAGACTACAGTGGCGTGCAAAAGTATCCGGACACCCTTTAAAAACGAATAACTTTTTCAAAATTAGTTGAAACGGCTTGAGTTTTTTTGAGATGTTAGAAGGATTAGTTTACTCGGTAGCGTGTAAATAATTATTTATACAAATTGTTAATGGTCGAAATTGTGAAGAAAAAAGTAAGTCATGATTTTTAACTTTTTTATCAGTGCCTGTAATGAAAATTTAAAATATACCTTTTGTAGATCTCCATAGGTTATATACATGCGCAATGTTTCATCGATGTCGCTTAACACTAGATTTACGGGGCCCGTCAAAATGACGGATTCAAACATTTTTAATTTACGATTATTAAGAGTGTAAGGAGGCATTCGTGAGGAATTATTAAATAGATTTATCTTTTTGTGTACATATTACAATAAAAACCGCTAAATATCTAAGTAAATACAATTTTATTATTTGTATAAAGCAATGTAAAATAATCAATTTTAGTGCTCCGTAAACCTAGTGTTAATGTTGTTATAAGCTACGAACATTGCAAGATGGGAGCTTAAGGGTGAAAGTCGCAGATTTTCGGTCTTTCCAGGGAATTTTGTCCATATGTAATCACGTTTAAATGTTTGTAACTCATAACGAAGTTAACCGATTTCGATGAAACTTTGTAAATGTACATAACTTACTTAGACTTATAAAAAGCGTCTTTTAAATTTTTGTTACAGGCACAAATTAAAAAGTTAAAAATCGTGACCTTTACTATTTTCGCCGCAATTCTGACCAATAGCAATTTTTAGAAAAAATTATTTACACGTTACCTAGTAAACTAATGCGTCTAACATCTTAAAAAAAACTCAAGCCGTTTGAACTAATTTTGCAAAAGTTATTCGTTTTTAAAGAGTGTCCGGACACTTTTGCACGCCACTGTATATAAAATCGAGATCAAAAAGAGGAAACTGAGGAAACCATCCCTAACAAGAATTGTAAATGTGTTCCACTATTCCTAGAGCACTATTGCCTAATGCAGCGATGTCCAAACTCGGCTCCGGTAGCTGAACACCGTCCCCACCACCGTTTGCCGTTTTCATTTCGAAGTGACGCGGCGAACCGATTACCAATGTGCTCGCTTCCCGCGTTAAAAAGATGATCGTCGATTGTTTTATGACACGCGGGTCGGCTACTCATCTTTATAGAATCGAGAAAAGACGGAGGAAGGTTAGCCAATCAACTCCTAACAAGACTAATAAGTGTTCAAAATCAAGGCAATTGTTAGTCGCTGGAAACTCATCTAGGCTTCATAGAGACTAGAAAAAGAAGGAGGAAGGTGAAGAGCTTATGCCCTAACAAGGTTAATAAATATTTTTAATATTTCTGGAATCCACAAGAAACTACTTAATAATTGTAACCAATAATTTTAGCATTAAGGCCGTTATCAACCGTTGAAAAATCCTCGAGACTATGTACTCGAGGAAAAGGAGGAAGTAGATGAAGAAATCGAACGATGAAACTCTTCAAACTGTGTCAAGTGATAAAACTCGACATCCCTCTATCGTACTCTGTTGCGAAACACCGGCGGTCATCCGGTTATAAATATCAATTATACACTTGGTAATTCCTCGTATTAGCATAATTCGCGGGCGGGAAAAGGGAATTTATGCCGACCACCCAGTAGCGAGTGGACGCCCTTCGTCGTGAACCACTCGCGCGGCTCGAGAGGGCGGCGATCGTTAAAAACGCTTAAACAGGAAGATTACACGATTTAAGGATGCAAATTATGGTGTCACCACGTGTACCGGCCCCCGATGTATGACCCGTCACCCGAGCCCAACCCTTTTTCTGCAATCTGCATAATCGTTTCGTTAGGCTGTCGTTGATCGTAGGTGGCGCATGGAACAGAATGGAACAGGTGACGAAGATATCGATTTCCTGAAGTTGACGTTAAGGGCACGATAATTGCCATCCTTGGTATGGCCCTTTCGTATCTTTAATTGGTAGCTTATTTTGTTTGCTGATTGGCGAGGGACAGACTCAAGTCATGCAGAATTTTTGTGAAAGTTGTGGAAAGATGATTTTTGGCAAAATAGGGGACATGCAGTTTAGCTTAGAGTTTAGAGGACACTGGCTAGATTGAATGCGTGAAAATGACTATTTATGGTTGGACTTATTAGATAATATCTTTTGGGTTGCAGGAACATTTGGGGATCATTGGTACTCTTGTTAGTCCCTTCCGTATCTTCAATTGCTACCTTGTTTGGTTGCATAGGGACAGACTCAAGTTATGTAAGATTTTTGTGAGAGTTGTGGAAGAGATGATTTCTGGCAAAATAGGGGACATGCAGTTTTGGTTAGAGTTTAGAGGACACTGGCTAGATTGAATGCGTGAAAATGACTATTTATGGTGGCACTTATTAGATAATATCTTTTGGGTTGCAGAAACATTTGGGGATCATTGATACTCTTGTTAGTCCCTTCCGTATCTTTAATTGCTACCTTGTTTGTTTGCAGAGGGACAGACTCAAGTTATGCAAGATTTTTGTGAAAGTTGTGGAAAGATGATTTTTGGCAAAATAGGGGACATGCAGTTTAGCTTAGAGTTTAGAGGACACTGGCTAGATTGAATGCGTGAAAATGACTATTTATGGTTGCGCTTATTAGATAATATCTTTTAGGTTGCAGGAACATTTGGGGATCATTGATACTCTTGTTAGTCCCTTCCGTATCTTTAATTGCTACCTTGTTTGGTTGCACAGGGACAGACTCAAGTTATGCAAGATTTTTGTGAAAGTTGTAGGAGAGATGATTTTTGGCAAAATAGTAGATATGGATTTTTGTTTAGAGGGCATCAGCTAGATTGAAGGTGTGGAGGCAACTATTGATGGTTATTTACATTATTAGTCGCTTCGTATTTTTAATTGTTTCCTTGATTGAATGCAGATTAATAAAGAAAAAGATTCAAGTTACATAACAATATATACTTTAGTTCACTTGGAATATTTCTAAATGTGTAAACCATAAACAAACGTTTGTACTAAGAAAAATTCGTGATATTTTTGCAACATAAGACTGTGTAACCTATAGCTCCTAAAGTTAGGGATTGAAAACATTGTTTTCGAGATGTTTAAATACGGAGACGTAGTAAAATTTCAATTTTTTCATTTATCTGTTTTCGAATGTGGAATTCATTAGCATCAGAAGATTTCAGAATAAATCATTTGTTTAAACAATATTTAATCCTCTACTTCTCTCCCCTTTAATATGAGTGATGATAATAAAATGTGCAACGTTACACTATACCAAAAATTAAGAACTGTATGGAAAACATAAAAAATATAAGAGCATCAATGTATTATCAGTAGTCCACTAAAATTATCAAAAGAACTGTAATCTAATAGCGCAATCTAACAATCACGAATAATCGAAAGATTTTTGTGACCAATATGAACAAGGGGGAAAAGAAATCGTTAAAAAATGGAGCAGTCGATGAAAATATATAGAAGAAGGAGATTCCGCGAAACGGACGATGCAATTTTCGAGGTTTATGTGCCACAGTCATAAAATTTGATTATCGCTGGACATTTTCATATTACACGCCGTTTCCTCCGCTATAGCCCTTCGGTGATTGTGGGATCAACAGTTATTTTTGTTTTGTTGTTTATTGCATCGGTCGAGTCTGATCGTCGAAATCAATTTACGATAATCATTTTTTTCGGCATAAGTGCCTGTTCAGATTAATTTATGGTAATATCGTGTTCTCGATCGATTTTCTTCTGTACCCTCACGCGTCGTTATTAAAATCGATTTCTTTTTGCCACGGTGTACGTATCGGTGAGCCGATGAAGATCAGGGTAATGATGTTTTACGGTTGCTTCGATGTTGAACGATTGTGTTTCGCCATTTATAACCAGCCCCGTCGACGGCGTTTATATTGTCTTAATGTATTCCCAATTGAAAACCGAATCTAATAAAGCACATCTCGTGATCACATATTTTGAGTGAAAGTCTTCGAGGTCCTATAAATTTGGCAGCTCGTACGTTCAAAGTCTTAAACAACTTTTACAATCACTGATATTTCATTAAATCCCCATAGTCTTATTTTTAAAGCCTGAAACTTGTTAACTGAGCGAATTATTCTTGTGGTAAACGATGCTTTCCTTTCTGTAAGAGGCAGTCCTTCGGTGATCTCTCTTGTAATGTGTTTGTTTCTATATGCATTTTCGATAAATCCTGAAATAATCGAGGCCAGAGAAAAATGGCACGCGAAACAATTCTTTTGCAACTTACGAGTGGGGATACATATCTCCAAATTAATAAAATTTTATTATGTTAAGTAATACAAAATGGATGATCATAGTTATCTTTGGTGAGAAAGAGGTTAGAAAGCATATACGTACGTTCTACATGCTATAAGACTAAATTATATTGTAAATCTAGGTACAGTAATTGTTGTATAATTGAGAAATTTGCTACACAAATTTTAATTTGTATACAGATTCATAGTCTACCCCTGATCCTAATTAAATTATCTGTATAAGACTGATTTACAAGATAATTGCACGAATGGAACATTTCTTTAACTTCTATTGAACATTTGAATATAGTAGCCTTGACCTGCATGCTTAAATGTATTTTACTACATTTCTTCGGGGTTTTTAAGAAGATTCCCTTTAGTGAAATTTTATAGTACAAAAAACAGGACACCATTTTGTGACAAAAATGAATCAATACGGCAGAGATACAGTTCGTACTTCACAAGTAAGAACTCACCTTACTTGCCCACAATCAAAGCTGGGGAAAATTTGAAATAGTTTGAGACGAAATACTAAAAACTGAAATATTTCTATGAGCAAATACTATTTCATGAAACTCTACCTACACGTTCAAGTTAAAATGTGCTTACATTATTAATGTTATTTGAAATAGTAATTGATGGAAATATTTGAGATACTTCTATCTTATATTTCAACGAAATACAAATTTCACAATAGTATTTGTACGAGCTACGATTAAAATATATATTTGAAATAACTATTTCCTTATCAAATTACTATTTAAAAAAAATTAATTTCCCAAATGCTCTATCACTCGAAATAATAAAATTCTGTTCTATTCTAATTATCTATTTTAAAAAATATATTTTTCCCCAGTCCTGCCCACAGTTGCATAGTCTAGGAAAACAGGATATCATTTCAAGACAAATATGAACCAATACACTACAAGTATAGTTCTGATTTCACAACTAAAAACTTGCATCACTTCACAAGTTTTCCAAGATATCGATTACGTCCCATACGAATCACCTCAACCAACTTTTTTCCACTAATCAACTACAAAGTAATTTTTCCACCATCCCCCCAAAAAAAACGAGGTATGGTTTACCGTCTACCAATCAACGATCCGATCGGGCCGGCCGCGGGTTACAAATGGCGCGTCACCCGGCAGTCGTTAATTAATCACGCGAATGGCAAGGATTCCCTCCCGTTGAAGCATCGGCAGTGGCACGGCGCACAGGTTTCTCATTATCCCTTGCCCTTCGAATTCGCCCAACGGTCTCTCGCGGAAGGTATTCCAGAAAAAAAGGCTGGTAGCCCGTGAATTCAATTACGCCGCCGGGCGGACGGGCTGTTCGCGATCGTCAATTACATCAGTCACGTGACGACAACGCGTCCTTTCTCCCTTACAGTATCTTCCTTTCTTCCCCTCCTTCGGGAGCATCCTTACGAGAACCTTTTTCACATAATTCCAATTATCTACGCCGGGGCCGTTCGCCGGCGCTCGCGCATTAATTAGCGGAAGCTTCCCCCGTGAGGCCGGCAAAAAACTTTTTCGTAAGAAGTCCACCGACGTTTTGTCGAGCCCTCCGGATAACATACGAGTGGATCGTTCTCTTTTCTCTTTTCTCTGGAGCCTGGGGGCTTTTTTTCCGTCCACGGGAGAACAGGGGACCGATTCTCACCCCGTCGGAAAGCGAACAGGTTTCATTTCGAAGTCCGCGATAGGAAAAAAGGGGTCTCGCAGTCTGTGGTTTCGGTTCGTTAATTCCGTGATAGGTCCGCGTTAATTGTGGGTAGCGAGCTGTTTAATAGAAATAATATGGTAATTCGGGGGAAAAGGTTCGGCGAAAAAAGCACGCGGGAGATACCGACGGGGGTTGTTTATTCTGTCGAGTAAATATTAGCGCAAGGGGTGGTCGGACAAACGTTGACGGTGATGCTAATTGACTGGAAGGAAACTGTTACGAGGAAACGTGTTTGGATGCTGTGATTGGATACCGGGAAAAGACGATGGGAATGTTTGGTTGTTCTCTTTGCTATCTAA
The DNA here is from genome assembly GCA_913789915.3 of Sphecodes monilicornis. NCBI lineage: Eukaryota > Metazoa > Arthropoda > Insecta > Hymenoptera > Halictidae > Sphecodes > Sphecodes monilicornis. The sequence continues at coordinate 12,195,660 of OU565297.1, read as the reverse complement.
GGGGTTGAGTGTCTTTGAACAGTTGAAGTGTAAGAGAATTTTAACAATTATTTTATATGTAAAAATGTGTTCGTTTGAAAAAATCGATATGAACGTCCTATTTTATGATGTATAAGTAGCACTCGCTGAAAAATTCAGCTGAATATCTTAAATGAGAAGGGAGTGGCAGCCATTTTCCCAAAGCCATTTCTGCAAGACACTGTTTCTTGTACCAGATATATCTCAACGAGGTTTTATTTAATACATATTGTGTTAATTTTACATTATATTAGATAAGATGCTAGTCTTTACTGAAGTCATTGCCGAAATTCATTTTATTCTGTTGATAGCACAAATCATAAGTGACTCATTACATCGTATTAATCAATATTACTGTTCCTATATAAGAACACTTAAATTCAAAAAAAAGAATTGTAAGTCTCCCATTAAGCATTTTTCACATAGTTCCTTTATACATAATTGCATCAATATTTATTTTTATTATTAAGCTGTTCATATTCATGCGTTTATAACATATACAAATGCATAAAATACAAGATGTCTTGGTACTGGAATATGCTTATTAGAGAATGAAATTCTTCCCTTATTCTGTTTTTTTTTTATGATGAACTGTAAAAATTAGAAATTTTTATGAAGATCAACAGTACAATATAGTCATATACAGTCTGAAAATGTCAGTAAATATTTAAATATTGGTATATTTACATGTATTCTTTTAATATTCATTTTTGAATTACATTACCTTCTCTGAGGTAATTAAAAGTTAATGAAAGTTAAGTGTTATATCAATGGATATTTATTTTTTACCTGCATTTAATGCCTTGTATATTAAATATAATATTAAATATAATAAATATAAAATTTTGCAGTTACTATTTATCCCAGAATAGTGCAACCAATCTCAAATAGAAAAATTGTACTAAAATAAAATTCCACAATCTGGTACTCGATAAAGTGAGTCTGCTCACAGCCTCTTTGAGTAAGTGCAAACCTCTGTTAGACTCTAAAGATTCTGTGACTAAATGTAACTGTTTATAATTTCCGTGTGTGACTTTGATGATTCAGATTGATTATTTTGTAAGATATTTTTAGGAAATCACAATGGTGAGTAAAACAGAGATGGATGAATCGCTTCAGGTCTGAATCATAGTTGGATCGTTTAGGCTTCAAGGGGATTCAGTATATAGAATAATCTGCTACTGTCTGCACGACCTAAGTCGCAACTTCAATCACCGCCGACAGAAAGATTGCGCGGCTCTGCCTCAATCGGGTCAAATTAGAATCTATTCGGCCTAATTGGATATTGTGCTTCGCGTACTGAATCACGACCATTGACTTTCATAACGTGCAGATTGCTCGTCGAGAAGACCGTAGATAGAACTAATGTCTACTTTCTAAGGTGCTCTATACAGGATACACAATTGTAATAATAGAATTGTTGGAATGAAAGGTACTATTCCGCGTTCATTTTCTCAGACGTATAATAAAACGAATTTGTATTAATATTAGTCCAGAACGCGATGCATTACTGCAGCAATTTTGTCACAACATACTACATACAACGTATATATGTCTAGAAGTACAATAAAACGAATTTGTATTAATATTAATCCAGAACGCGATGCATTACTGCAGAAATTTTGTCACAACATAAATACAAGATATTTATGTCTATAAGTACAATAAAACCAATTTGTATTAATATTAGTCCAGAACGCGATACATTACTGCAGCAATTTTGTCACAACATACATACAAAATATTTGTGTCTAGAAGTATACTAAAATGAATTTGTATTAATATTAGTCCAGAACGCGGTGCATTACTGCAGCCATTTTTTCACAATATACATACAAAATATTTATGTCTAGAAGTATAATAAAACGTATTTGTATTAATATTAGTCCAGAACGCGATGCATTACTGCAGAAATTTTGTCACAACATAAATACAAGATATTTATGTCTAGAAGTATAATAAAACGAATTTGTATTAATATTAGTCCAGAACGCGGTGCATTACTGCAGCAATTTTGTCACAACATACATACAAAATATTTATGTCTAGAAGTACAATAAAACGAATTTGTGTTAATATTAGTCCAGAACGCGATGCATTACTGCAGAAATTTTGTCACAACGTAAATACAAAATATTAATGTCGATAATATTGGTACTATTAAACGTTGAAATGCACGCTCATCTAGCTCCTGTTTTAAACACTAGTTTATAATATGCAAAATTGAACAGTGATATAATAAATATAATTTATAACACATTTTATTAAAACTTATTTTTGTTCAATTTTTGTACTGTTATTTCTGTCTGTGTTTCATATATCTAATTATTATATAAATGTGAATAGGGCCAATGTAAAAATTGTAGAAATATATGTATATGCTATATAGGTATTAATGAAAATTGTACATTTTACAAAATTCACTTTAAATTATGGAAAACATGTAAAATGAATATTGTTGTCTTTTTATGGAAACTAGCTAATAATTATCTAATCACTCTAAACACTAAGTGACCTATATTGAACAAGTGTTTTCAAAGTATTTACTAACAACAATTAGAAACGTTTAGAAACACGTAAAAGTAGTTATACATCTTTGCCAACAATCACAATCTTAAATCAACCCTAAAATGTAATAAGAAAAAATCATCATAAAAATGAAACAGAAAATAAAATATTTGAGTCTATTATTTCCATCTCGACTGCTTCAAACACATTGAACTGAAATTATCCCATTCCCTCTAGAAAATCAATACTATTCAAATAAAAAAAATTAATGACTTCCAAAATATGTCGATTCCAAAACGAGACGAATTAAAATGAGAAAAGATTTCCGATTGGGTTCGAAAGCAGGTTGAATTCCTATTCTCATCGTCCCTATAAAGTTCGTTTTCCCCACCGGCGGCATAGCGTTCACCGTGGCCAATAAAGTTTACTTATCGTTCCCCATGGAAAGTCCTTTTTCCATCTCCCACGCTCGCTCGCGGTGAAATATTCACGGAGGCTCGATTTGGTTTACCACTGTGGCTTAACCGGGCCTCTAATCGCCTCGACTTTCCTCTTTTATTTTCTCGCCGGTTGCGTCTACGCGGGCTGTTAGCATAATCGATCAATTTCCATTCGGAGCCCGGGCACATGGCAATCGGGCACACCTGTAACCGATCGCGCCACGACCGTAACTCTCGGCCACGCCGCGTTTTCCACGCCGAGATATATTCTCCTGTTCCGGCATACTGTAAAGCGGCGCAATAAAATTTACATAACGCGCCGTCGATTAGATACGTATGTGTGTCCCGACGCGCGCCACCCTCTCTCCATCGTCCGACGCCATCGACTTCTACTTCCGTGGGGTGGAACGACCGACAGCGTCTCTCAACTCCATCGATCCCCATAGATCTTTTCCCCCAATGCTTAAAATGATCTTCTGGCTGGACAAAAATTAATCCATGGGTACGTTGAGTTTTTAAGAATAAATGGTCTTAATTTAGCGTTGAAGACAGTCGGCAAGTTCCCACACACAGTCAAGGAACATGAGGGACGCAAAAGATTTGGCTATATCAGGTGTGGCCAACATCAGAAGACAAAATGGCAGAAAGATCTCTTCAACGAAGATATAGTTATTGCAAAGACCGAGGGATAGTATATTAACCTTTTGCGGACGAGAACATTTTCTAATTTGTTTTTCGATGGGTCGAAATGTCTACGATATTTTACGGTAAAACGAAGTAAAGAAGTATAAGAATTAATTTACGGAAACAGTGTTGTGTTCAGTCAAAATTTGTTTCATTTGTTATGAAAGCGAGAATTTTTTTAAAAAATATTAGCAGTCACAGAACGATAAAATGTTTGGGCGTCTATCAACAGGCACGCATCCGCAAAGGGTTAAACCAACACTATAAGGCACACCGGTATCAGAGTTTCTTCGACCTCCTGAGGAAGACTCTACAATTTTTGGTAGAAATTTTAGTGATTACACTGTTGGCAATTTTAAGTAATCCTCCATTTCAGTAATAGATCTATTTTATTACATACGCTTTTTCCAGGTATTTTATTTACAGCTATTAATATTTATTGTACTCAACTAAATGGCTCCTAATTTGAATTTATCATCAGGAGTTGAGATTAGTCTCACAGAAAATGTTTCATTCTTGTTTTTCAGTCTTAAAACGACATAGAAACAAGAATGACAACGATGAATTATAATATTCACATAAAATATAGAGAATAAATGTTTAACATTGTACTAGCATGGCGAATGTAAAATGTAAGTTGAACTTGTTGTAATACAAATTAATGAACAAAATATTTAAGTTGCAATCATTTCATACATTTTCAGGTGCACAACAAACTATTTTCATAAACGACATAATTAGAAGTCCTATAAATTAATGCAGATTTTGAAGCACTCAGATATTCATAAAATAAATCGATAAAATTAATCAATTAGCCAATGTGTAGAATATAAGTCGAACTCGTTGTAACACAAATTAAGGAACAGAATATTTGAGCTTGAACAATTTTTCACATTCTCAGTGCAGAATAAACACTTTCAATTTTTCAAGAGCAACAAAATGAGGATTCCGGGGAAATGATTGCAGACTTTCAGACACTAAGGAATTAAATCGAAACAAATTACCTAAGAAAGAGGCTTTTAAAGGAGTGTCTGAAACTTGGATTTTAAGCTTTGGAATGGTAAACAGTTGAGAAACCCTGCATCAGAAGACAAGTTCCCGGCGTCTGTGTTTCCGTAAGCAGCCCAGCCGTTTTTGGTCGTCGCGTCGCGAACGCGAAGCGTGTGAAACGCGTGTAATGTCCCCGGGTGTTGCTTGGATATTGCGCTTTGACGATCGTCGTGTAGAATATCCCGTGTATACTCGTGCACACAAAGTATTTACGTGGAAGAGACGCGTTTCCGAGATACGCTTCTGGTAAATCGCGGGATCGTGGAAAGAATGGCCGAAAGCAAACTCTTTTCTTCCGAGGATATGGTTCCTCCGGAGGCGGTATGACGGGAATGATCGCGACTCGAACACACATGTAGAATTGTTTCGCAGCTGTTCGGCTCGACGGGAATATTACGTCAGCGATAATACCAAACTCGCTATAACATATCGGTCCACTCAGACTTTACTGTTAAATTCACAAAACTCAACAACCCACCGTTCAGTATTGTATGATATCTTCGGATACGAATATGTTAGCCTTTGGATTTAAGCTTCGATGTTCAACATGAGACATAATGTGCGATGTTGTGTATGTGTGTGAGGGTCACATGTGTGTTACAGTGTTCATTGAAATCATTATCTCAAGATTAAATGAGTAAACACAACAAATTATCTGTACGGTACAAAAAAAACTTCTTAGGACAAAGTTACTCTGTTTGAAGAGCCACATGTAATGGCGTAAGGGAAAAAATGTTCGAGGTCATTTTTTTTACGAGATTTCAAGGTCATCGATGTTTTTCTAAATGGAATGATATATCTTCGTTAACGTAATGTTGTAGCTGACACAATAACGAATTCATCCATGTAACACAATATGACCTACAAATGACCTTCAACCCAGAAAAATGGAATAAATAAAATTCAACGTGTAAGATTCATTTCCTTTATTTCTGTTACGCAAAATGTTCATTATTCCTTGAGCTGCTTACATTCAAATGTATCGCAATACACAACATAATAACACATTCGGTGTCGACAGGAAGACATTTATGATATCATAAATACCTTCACCTATGAGATCGTACAGAATCGTGTTTATCAATTACTTATTACTCTGAAGACCTTCTTGCTATCAAATTTCCGCTGTTTCTGTCAAGGGAATATTTTTGAACATTTTGCGTAACAGAAATAAAGCAAATGAATCTTACACGTTGAATTTTATTTATTCCATCTTTCTGGGTTGAAGGTCATTTGTAGGTCATATTGTGTTACATGGATGAATTCGTTATTTTGTCAGCTGCAACATTACGTTAACGAAGATATATCATTACATTTTAAAAAAACCGATGACCTTGAAATCTCGTAAAAAAATGACCTTGAAAATTTTTTCCCTTACACCGTTACATGTGGCCCTTCAAACAGTATAACTTTGTCCTAAAAAGTATTTTTGTACAACGAAAAGTAACGGAGATATTTAGGTGTTCTGTTTCTTCGGACTCACCCTGTATATCGGGTAAAGTTATTCCTTGTATTGGGTGTGAAGAAAAGTCATCCATGTTTTTTCTCAATAGATGACGTTGAATTCTCAGTATCACGTGATGTACTAATCCCATCGGAGCATGCTTATACTCTTTGGAGAGGTTTGTTTACGTAGATAAAAGTTCTCTTTGACAGTTTTGTGTTTGGTTGATTCAGTCGAATGTTACGACGAAAGATGGAACTGAACAAGGAGAAAATTCGCTATATTTTACCATTTTGCTTCGATAAAGGCGAAAAAGCAGCGCAACACAAAATTGTGAATTAAGTTTATGAGTCCGACACTTTAACAGAAAATAATACGCAATTTTGGTTTCGTCGATTCCGTTCCGGAAATTTTGATGTGAAAAACGCTGCACGCTCTGGAAAGCCTGTCACGTACATAGCTCCCGAGTCTGACAATGAACACACAGAATTTTTATTTCGCACAAATATTCGCTAGCAATTAAACAATCCAGAGAAATAACCATTGCAGCGATCTCACTTGAAACCATTAGGGTCCTCCAGTGGTAGAAAACATTGTACCAAAAAATGATTAACGATTCAATTATTGAAAACTCATTAACCCTTTGCACTCCGAGCAATTTTTAACACGACGCCAGCTTCTCTTTCGGTGTCGTCTCAGCGGCGACAACGGAGTGCTAAGAGTTAATTTAATTATTCAAAACCAATTAAGTAACATAATAAACTGTCCAAGTAAGGCAATAAAATGAAATTTCTGTTTGAAAATCTACCTAGTACAATCACTCCAAGAAATCCAAGAAAAGTTTAAGAAACCAAGAAAAGAAATTGAATGTGTACGTACTTCCTCTATTTTGGAGTAAACGCAGACAATGTTCGCTTCGCAATAAAAATCCACTAGTAATTAAACAATCCCAAAAATCACTGATTTCCACTTCAACGATTAAGACTAAACCTACCAAGCATCGGAAAATGTTGCCATTTTAGAATAGAGACACTAAATTTGTTGATATTGTTTGTAATTTGCAATATAATAGATGCTTGGACAGGGAAATTGATTCCATTATTTTCCGTAAATGAATTTTTATAATTTCAATAATTGTAAAATATAAAACCGGTCATTTGACCGTGGTAGGTTTGGTGTTAAGAATCTTTGGTGGTAGTAAGCACCGTGGCAAAAAAATGATTAGCGATTATTTAAAAATAATTAAGCTCTTTGATATAAGAGCTGAATTGGATGTGGATTAACAGAGGAACTATTTAGCTAAGAAAATAAAATCAAATTGCCGTTGAGAAGTCTACCTAGCAAAATCATCCCAAGAACTGAGAAATCCAAGAAAAGGCCAAGAAACCAGGAAAAGAAATAAATGTGTATGTAGCTCCTGTATCTTGAAATAAATCACAGATCTTTGCCTTGTAGTAGAATTCCACGAGTAATTAAACAATCCCAACAGATGGCCATAGATCTCGGCTAAAACCATTAAGAACCCCCAGCGTTAGTAGCAAACGTCGCAGCAAAAAATGATTAACGATTATTCAAAAATAATTAAGCCCTTTGATAGAAGGTTGCTCGCCATTCATTCTCACCCCATTCGTCTCCGGCATTCTGATTCGTGTTGATCGTTTTCTCGGTCACGAGGCACTCTAATGAAACCGGCATACCGAAACAAGAAGAAGCAGCAGCAGCAGTAGCAGCGGCAAGCAGCAATCAGTGTAGGGTCGCGCGACGCCTCGCAGCGTCCCGACGCCGCTTCGCAGACGTGAAATAGGATTTCGTCTTCGTTTGCCGGATTAATGCGCGCGGCCGTTTAATCCGACAATATTAATGACCGTCGATTCTGGCTCTCCTCTCGAGGCCGGCTCACGATTCAAGGATCTCGTTCCTTTTTAGAAAGGGGGACGCGAGGCGGGGAGGGACACAAGTATCCCCTCTGGACTTTGAAAGCCTATTCAAAGCCTGGCCTGGCTTACGCCGTGGCCGACGACTACCGGAGTTCCACCAGGCTGAAATTAATCGAGGTCTTATCATAATAATTTTATTCAGCCCCCGGGCCTGAAAGACCGTCTAGCGCCTCTTCGCCGCGCGAGACCGCGCAGGAGGATTTCCAGAACGGACACACGTTCTGGCCGTTCTTTAATTCATGGGAGATGCTAGCCGCCGCGTCGGGATTTGAATTTATCTGAAAGGGAGGTTCGGATAGGGGACAACCACCATGGTTCCCTTTGGAATCGTCCGAGGGCTACACCGAAATCTGTGTGAACGATACCAGACGCTCTCCTGATGTGATTTATTTTAGTACCTTCTATTTGGACACCTACCGGGCCACTGCGCTTACGCTGCCGTGCTACCAGCTAACCGGGTTATGTTTCTGACGGAAACGATCATGCAGAAGAGATATTCGTAGTTTATTGATGTGCTTCAATGCCGGAGACTTTAGAGAAATATAGGTATTCGGTTGTGTACGAAATTATTTATTTCAACAAGTGGTGGGCTAACTTCTAGGAGGCACGCAAGTACGTTTCTTGGTAATTATTTACAAGTTCGTCCTCCTCACCGATTTTGATGACCTTGAAATATGTTGTCAAGTTCATCATTCTGAACAACTTTTGGTAATTATATAGAAAAGGTCTGCGTACTCCGATTTTGATGAAATTTTAATATGTTATGGAGCAACACATTCTGAACAACTTTTTTCCAATATAGGGGAGTCGCTTTTAGTTTTCGAGATATTTGCAAAAAACTATCGGCAATGTTAATATCGTAACGGAAGGCCAAAGGTTTTTTTAATAAAATGATGTATAATTTAAGAAAAAATTCGGTAATTATATAGAAAAGGTCTGCGTACTCCGATTTTGATGAAATTTTAATATGTCATGGAGCAACACATTCTGAACAACTTTTTCCAATATAGGGCTATCGCTTTTAGTTTTCGAGATATTTGCAAAAAACTATCGGCAATGTTAATATCATAACGGAAGGACAAAAAGTTTTTTTAATAAAATAATGTATAATTTAAGAAAAAATTCGGTAATTATATAGAAAAGGTCTGCGTACTCCGATTTTGATGAAATTTTAATATGTTATGGAGCAACACATTCTGAACAACTTTTTCCTTTTCCAATATAGGGGAGTCGCTTTTAGTTTTCGAGATATTTGCAAAAAACTATCGGCAATGTTAATTTCATAACGGAAACCTTCTTTTCAAAAACACTGGGTGCGTGTGAAACACTGGGTGGGTGTGTGTGGTATTCTTGCTTCTCATCTCCACAACGTGTTTACAAACAAGAAATAAACAGATGCGGCCCGAAAATCCAGGAAATGGAATAACGGAAGAAACAAGCAGAATTAACTCCTGTAGATAACTCTGACCATACATAGATAGGCTGAGCTTTCAATTTTCAAAGAAATTTCCTGGATTTTCGGGCCGCATCTGTTTATTTTTTGTTTGTAAACACGTTGTGGAGATGAGAAGCGACAATTCCACACACACGCACCCAGTGTTTCTAAAAAGAAGGTTTCCGTTATGAAATTAACATTACCGATAGTTTTTTGCAAATATCTCGAAAACTAGAAGCGACCCCCCTATATTGGAAATGGAAAAAGTTGTTCAAAATGTCGGAATCTATGGTATATTAAAATTTCATCAAAATCTGAGTACGCAGACCTTTTCTATATAATTGCCCAACTTTTCCCTGTACATGTTACCGCCGCTCGGTTTTAATTTTCGAGATATTTGCAAAAGACTATTGCTAATACTGTACTGAACTTTCCGTATTCTTGTACGCTCCGTGGCAACGAAAGCCTGTTCCGGCGCGGCGTCTGTTTACTTTTTTTTCTAAAAACGCTGTGGAGATGAGAGAGAAAACAGGGTCTCACTCTGGTCATACATATATGAGGTGAGATTTCAATTTTGAAAAACTTCTCTTCGATTGTCCTATGCGTGGTCGGGCCGGCCTAATGGCTGGTCCGCTCTGCCCCCTCCACGACCAAACCACAACTCATTCCATTCGCATAATCTTTGCATTGTAGCTGTCATCCAGAATTTGATCTAGTAATGGAAAAATCATGTGAATAGAATGAGTTGTGGTTAGATCGTGGAGTGGACGGAGATGGCCGGCCGTCAACATAACATTTGTAAGAAGCAGAATACGTTACGAACGCCGTTAAGCGATCTCCTATGCTGATATACGAAAATCCAAGAGAGAAAATTCAATACAGTATTAGCAATAGTTTTTTGCAAATATCTCGAAAACTAAAACTGAACGGCGGTAACATGTATAGAGAACAGTTGTTCAGAATGATGACCTTGGCAACATATTTCAAGGTCATCAAAATCGGTGAGGAGGACCAACTTGTAAATAATTACGTTTTTCATGTGTTTCCTTGGTCTGACGGCACAGTAACATTAGCATTATCAGACGAATCAGAATGAGTTGTTTCTAATCTTTCTTCTGATAATTAAAGAAGTTGATAAAGAATCATCGAACGACTTCGAAGAATGAGACATCGATCGAGAATCTAGGTGAATCTAGGTGATACCAAGGTGCGTTCTTCGGTTCGTAGTCAATAGAAAAATTCTCAGGTAAAACTTCTATAGGGTGCACGCGTCTTTTGAGCGCGCGAATCATTAAACGTGCCGCCTCGAGGGGCGAGAGACGTGCCGGATGGAACTTTCTTTTCCTACCTGGCCACGGTGACGCTCGTTGCCGGTCGTTATTCGAGTAGTAAAATTAATTCTGTAAACAGTTTATTGTTCGCCGTTCGCTTTATAGCAGGACGTGCGAATTACTTTTACTGCAGGGGAATACTCGACCGTGTCGCTCAAACAACAACCGGGAAGCCGGTGTCGCGCGACCGACCGCGTTCCTTATTGCACACGATCGTCTCTCTTTCTCTCTCTCTCTCTTTCTCTCTCCTTCTCTCTCTCTCTCTCTCTCTCTCTTCTCTCTCTCTCTCTCTCTCTCTCTCTCTCTCTCTCTCTCTCTCTCTCTCTCTCTCTCTCTCTCTCTCTCTCTCTCTCTTTCTCCATCCCCATTTTCACAGTTGCGATATCTTAGCAGCTTTGCAATTGAATATTAATTTGGGCAAAAATGCTTGCATTGATTACAATAAACAGGATCCAAACAGAAATTTCTTTTTTCCCTTAATAATTTTAATAAGCTGAGACTAACATATTGAAGCTTTTGAATTCTTTTAATCTACCTTCTGCTTTAAACTGTATCTAATCATTTTGACCATAAATGCATAAAATACACAGTATAGTTATGAGTCATTATAAATGTGCATAACTGTAATTGAAAAGAAATCACTTGCAATCAGAAATTACACAAGTGATCGAATATAATAATGTACATTATTTATGAATGAAAAAAGGTATTGAAGCACCCTGTATATACAGGGTGTCCCAAAATTTCTGTTACACGGAATATCTCTTTATCCATCGTATTTAGAAAAAAATACTTCCAATGAAAGTACGGTTTTCAAAGCTCTATAGAATGGTGCATTTTTTAAATATTTTATTTGACGTGTTGAAGGTCATTTTAAGGTAAATTCAAGTTCACTTTTCTAAGTGGAAACATAATTTTTTTATTACACCAGTTTATTCCATGAGAAAAAACAAGTACGTTTTATAGAAGAAGTGCCTAATAGGTCAGCGCGCTTTCCTGACTTAACGCGTCAATAGGCCAGCGCGTTCTCCTGAATTGACGCCATTAGACTACTTCTTATATCTTTGTCATCAAATAACTTAAAAAATTGTTGTCGAATTAAAAATCGTTTCGAATAAAACTTACTTGTTTTTTCTCATAGAATAAGTTGGTGTAATAAAACAAATTATGTTTCCTTTTAAAAAAGTGAACTTGACCTTAAAATGACCTTCAACACGGCAAATAAAATATTTGAAAAATGCTCCTTTGTATAGAGGTTTGAAAACCATACAAATTTTATTAGAAATATTTTTTCCTAGATACGACGGATAAATACTATATCCCGTGTAACAGAAATTTTGGGACACCCTGTATGTCACGAATACGATATAACAACAATATAACGGAGACAAAGGACGAGTCACTTGACGGACGTTGAATCGATTAGACGTGCAAAAGATAAGTGCCCTTCCTCCCTGGAATAAAGAGAATACAGTTTGCTATAATAGTCTCCATTATTGTAGCTAGCTATGCCGAAATTACGTGGCCGCTCGCGTAACAATATATAATTGTTAATAAATTGTTAAATATTTATACGTACTCAGAGTCAAATTTCAGAGAAGAAATAAATCTCACAAAATTAATATCTTCGTCGATACCTTCACCGAATCCTTGCGCAACAGCAAACGCATCAAATGCATGAAATATGCACTCCAGAGATTATTTCGCCGGGTTAAATGTCTTCGACTGACTCCTACCAGGCAAATATCACTCACACACCTGAGGAATTCGAGAAACAGGCTGGCGATATTTCAGTTTTGATCCAAGACACTCCGTGTCCATTGTGATCCGTAACATATTACTCTTGTAGCGTGGCATTTCGATGTCTCACCTTTGCACGGCTCGTCGTAGGATCGACAAAGGATAAAAGATTCGACGGCCGCGCACGTAGGTATCGTTCAATTAGCAGAGATCATCCCAAGGATCATTTATTTTCCGACGATGGACTGGCTTTTTCACCTAATGGTGTTCCTAGGCACACCGATCCGTCGAAATGTCACGTTCGGACGGCCGATTGCGTCCTCATCCAGCTGTGGGACTATTACGCGAAACGAAAAGAAAAAGAAAATGAACCTGGCGAGAGGATTGCGAAATTCCCGCGATGGGAATAATCGACGTCCTTTCAGTGGATGTATCTCCGCTGGTAATTTGCGCCCACGCGGTGTAATCGACGCCGCTTGTGCATCTCGGCTTCACACAGGCCAGGAGATACTATCGAACTTGGTTCGAATTCCGCGATCATTTGTTCCAACCACTTTGTCCAGGATTTTCTTTACTTCCTCCGATAAGAGGTACAAGTTCCTTATTTTACTCAATTAAATAACCACCGAATTAAATTTGCCGCGAGAAGTTTAGTTGTTAGACAGAGTATAAAATATTCTTGAAATAAATTGATCGCAATCATTTGTTTCAACCACTTCAGCCAGGATTTTCTTTACTTCCTCCGATAAGAGGTACAAGTTCCTTATTTTACTCAATTAAATAGCCTCTGAATTAAACTTGTCACGAGAAGTTTACTGGTTAGACAATGAATAAAAAATTCATGAAATAAATTGATCGCAATCATTTGTTCCAGCCAGGATTTTCTTTAATTGCTCTGATAAGGGATACCAGTTCTTCATTTTACTCAATGAGGTAAATAGCATCTGAATTAAACTCGCCACAAGAAGTTTAGTTGTTAGACAGTGTATAAAATATTCATGAAATAAATTGATCGCGATCATTTGTCCCAACCACTTTGTCCAGGATTTTCTTTCCTTCCTCCGATAAGAGGTACAAGTTACTTATTTTATTCAATTAAATAGCCTCTGAATTAAGGGTCGTTGCGAGAAGTTTAGTTGTTAGACAATGTATAAAATATTCATGAAATAAATTGATCGCAATTATTTGTTCCAACCACTTCGGCCAGGATTTTCTTTATTTCCTCAGATAAGAGGTACAAGTTCCTTATTTTACTCAATTAAATAGCCTCTGAATTAAATTTGTCACGAGAAGTTTAGTGGTTAGACAATGAATAAAAAATTCATGAAATAAATTGATCGCAATCATTTGTTCCAGCCAGGATTTTCTTTAATTGCTCTGATAAGGGATACGAGTTCTTCATTTTACTCAATTACGTAAATAGTATCTGAATTAAACTTGTCACGAGAAGTTTAGTGGTTAGACAATGAATAAAATATTCATGAAATAAATTGATCACAATCATTTTATCCAACCACTTCGGCCAGGATTTTCTTTACTTCCTCCGATAAGAGGTACAAGTTCCATATTTTATTCAATAAAATAGCCTCTGAATTAAGCTCGTTGCGAGAAGTTCAGTTGTTAGACAATTTATAAAATATTTATGAAATAAATTGATCGCGATCATTTTTTTCCAACCACTTCGTCCAGGATTTTCTTTATTTGCTCTGATAAGATGTACAGGTTGAACCGTTTTGAAAGTTAGTGACCATTTGCAAAAAAAATAAAGGGTTTCTAGTGATGTTATTTTACACTTTTAAGCTCGAGTCTACAAGATTTTATACAATCCCATTGAGTGCAAAATAAACGAGAAGCAACATAATATTTTCTACAAAACTGGTCGCTGCTTCCAGCAACGCGCATCCTATACTCCCATCAACGCATAGTTCGGTCTAATAATGACTTCACACTATCGATTGACATTGGAAAAAAATACCTCGACGCTTTTTTCAATGCCATTATTCTTTTTTTTCAAGCTGTAAATATCGACGAAGATTCTATTAACAACTGATCTCTCTTTACACAAAAGAGAAGGAGAACGAGAAAAAGAGAGAGAGAGAGAGAGATTTTGTACGTCATTGTGTGTTCCTTCTTTCCTCTAGAAAGTGTGGGCTCCTTCCTATGACGTATGGGGGATTCTCCTGTAGCTCGAATTTCCATAATCATGGTCGCACTGACCAACGGGTTCGTGTCATGGAAACCGAGCTACGCAGAGACGTCATGACAAAACACCCACACAAGTCGTTTAATAAAAATATGGTTCGATGATTAATTGGATGGCGTACACCTGAACCGCCTAAATTGAGAAATATCCTAAAACATGGATGAATACACCGTAACCACGGGCTATTGAAAGAAATCTACGGTCCTAGTGTTCCCATAGGAAATATCTGATTAAAGCCGCCGTAAATCTCGTTCTCGGTGTCCTGTGGAATTCCCATTGAATCTACACAACCTGTAATAAGGAAGATATACGAAATATCTACGAACACATTCGTTAAAAAGTGTATATCTCCATACGATTCTTAATTTTTGAATGTAAAAGATGTCAGGTGTACATAAGTGCGCATTGAAGGGTAGCAGACTATTTTCGATTGAAGTTAGAAAATCAAGGAAGAACATTGTGTAAAATCCAGGCAAGTTTAGACTTTTGAAAATTATTTAAATCTTGAACCATATATAGTTGAGAATTTTACTGAAGAATAGACTTGACCTGTTTTTGCACCAAGGATTATACATCTTCAATTATATTCATATGATTTAATTGAACAAAGTGAAAATTTGCTTTTAAAACTTAACGTACAGGTTATGATACTTGTCTTTCACTTAATGAATGGTATGGCATGCAGTGTTCAAGAAATGATTGTAGATCAATTTTGTTCAATTAAATTATTTTGTTAATTCTACTGTGCGATCGTAATATCTAAAATGTTAGGATTCAATTGCTTCATATATTCTTCTTGAAAACGATTAAACTAATGTCAGGAGTTTACTGGGTGCGTCATATTGATCCGTTTTCCTTAAATGTTAAACAAACGTATGGCTTCTCAAGAACTTGTATGTAAGTACTTACTAATAACACGAATATTGATTAAAATGAATAATATTTTCATTTTATTTTTACTTCAAAAGACTTTTTAGACAACGATTTATATTGCGTGTACAGTTAAATTATACGTTTGCAACTTCAGAAATTAAATATACTATTCTGATGTGATGTCCTCAAAGAATAAAATATGGAAGTGAAAATTTTGCACAAAGATTCACAATATAGCCATAACAGTATGAAGTTCAGCCAATTCGAAAGTGTAGTCAAAGTATTGTGAAGCTGAGTGTAACCACAACAGCACAAACCTATAGATAATAAAAATGATAAAAACAAACTGAAACGAAAATGTAAATGAAAATCGGGAAATATCAATTCGTACTGTACCACAACAGTATGAAGTTGAGTGCAGCTATATCAGTATGGAGCTCAGTATAACCAAAACAATATAAATCCGTAGCTAATAGGGCAGATAAAAATGAACTGAAGAGAAAATGCAAATAAAAATCCGAAATCAATTCGCAATGCAGCCACAATAGTGTGGAGTTCAGTATAGCTATAACAATATGAAGCTCGATATAACCATAGTAGTACAAACTCGTGCATAATAGAAAAGATAAAAATGAGCTGAAGAGGAAGTGCAAATGAAATCCCGAAAATCAATTCGCAATGTAGCCATAACAATATGAAGTTCAGTATAGCTATAACAATATGAAACTCGATATAACCATAGTAGTACAAACTCGTGCATAATAGAAAAGGTAAAAATAAGCTGAAGAGGAAGTGCAAATGAAATTCCGAAAATCAATTCGCAATGCAGCCACAACAGTATAGAGTTCAGTATATCTATAACAATATGAAGCTTGATATAACCATAGTAGTACAAACCCGTGCATAATAGAAAAGATAAAAATGAGCTGAAGAGGAAGTGTAAATGAAATTCCGAAAATCAATTCGCAATGCAGCCACAATAGTGTAGAGTTCAGTATAGCTATAACAATATGAAGCTCGATATAACCATAGTAGTACAAACTCGTGCATAATAGAAAAGATAAAAATGAGCTGAAGAGGAAGTGTAAATGAAATTCCGAAAATCAATTCGCAATGCAGCCACAATAGTGTAGAGTTCAGTATAGCTATAACAATATGAAGCTCGATATAACCATAGTAGTACAAACTCGTGCATAATAGAAAAGATAAAAATGAGCTGAAGAGGAAGTGCAAATGAAATCCCGAAAATCAATTCGCAATGTAGCCACAACAGAATAGAGTTCGATATAACCACAACAGTACAATCCCGTGCATAATAGAAAGGATAAAAATGAGCTGAAGAGGAAGTGCAAATGAAATCCCGAAAATCAATTCGCAATGTAGCCATAATAGTATGAAATTCAGTACAGCTATAACAATATGAAGCTCGATATAATCATAGTAGTACAAACCCGTGCATAATAGAAAAGATAAAAATGAGCTGAAGAGGAAGTGTAAATGAAATTCCGAAAATCAATTCGCAATGTAGCCACAACAGAATAGAGTTCGATATAACCACAACAGTACAATCCCGTGCATAATAGAAAGGATAAAAATGAGCTGAAGAGGAAGTGCAAATGGAATCCCGAAAATCAATTCGCAATGTAGCCATAATAGTATGAAATTCAGTACAGCTATAACAATATGAAGCTCGATATAATCACAACAGTACAACCCCGTGCATAATAGAAAAGATAAAAATAAACTGAACAAGAGGAAATGCGATTAAAAATCTTGAAATCAAGAATCGCCACCTGATTTAATATTCGGGGAGTCTGACGGCTTCAACCTGGTTTCTCCTAACTTTCTTCGCAACCCTAGTCGCAGGATGCTCAACAACTTTGCTGGCACAATGTGCGGCTATCAAATCAAGGCTACGACGTCCAGTTTCTTTTATTATGGTTGTCCACGGTGCCGGTGACGTTGATCACGTTGGACAGGCATCGCAAGCGGTTATCCGATTGTGAAAGAATCCGGACCGCGATCTCGTGGAGATCCCGGGATGATGCGACCCTCGTGAGCGGGCCCGTCGTCGTCGTTGCATGCAACGCGTAGCAGTGCGCGTGCCAAAAAAGAGAGCAACCCGATCTGAAGCAAATGAAGTGCAAATTGAGCAGGCTGCACCAACGAGAGGGGAAAAATCCGACCGACCAAGACCGGACCACGGCGAGCAAACTCGTTCGGACGTGAGGCGCAACGTGATACTCCTGCGGCATGCTCGGAATATTCCCGTGGTTCCTCTTCTGCTTGGACAACATCCTCCGAAAATCGCCGACACACAGGGCAACAGTGCCCCCCTTTCCCTAACTCCTCCTCTACATCTTCCTCTTCTTGTTCGCATGATCCATGATTTTCGAAAAGCGACTTTGGCGGAACCGGGTCGACAACGAATGGTTTGGAACAGCCTCCGGCTAAAAAGAGGGACAGTGAAAGAGGGATTCACTGTTGTGAGAGCTGCACCGATGATTTAGCGTGTAATGAGGACGTTCGAAGCTGAGACACTGTTGCACTAATGTGCAGTTACCCTCTGTGGTTGGAATTGTTGGTATTTCTGCTCACGTTTCAGTCAATATTGTGTGGTTTAAGTCGATAAGTGGTACATGCGAGTCGCTCATATACAGGGTGTTAATTTTAAATCGAACACCTAAATTATTTCCGCTGCTATTAAAAGTAAGAAAAAATAACTAAATTGGATGTACATGATTTTAAGTCGTGCATCAGATGGTAATAAAAAAAATCCTTTGAAGGTCATTTTAACAGTTTTTTCAAGGTCACCGTAGTTTTGTTACATATTAACATGTATTTTTCATAATGCAATGTGGTAGTCGGCGTCAAGATGACTTCAACGACCTACACACCATGACCTTGAAGCGATCTGGATGGCGAAAAAATCAGTTTCAATTTGAAGAATACAAAAGTAATAAAACGAAAAGGGTAATATCACTTTATTTTATTAGTTGCTCGAAATGCTGGACGTCTGCAGCAAGACACGAGCTGGCCAGCTCGGTCACCTGACTTATCCCCCCTAGATTACATTTTGTGGGGAGCTTTAAAATCTACTGTTTATAACGAAATTCGAAGAACGTGAAAGGATGAATACGGAATGCATGTTGCACCATGAATCGCGGAAATGCCATAAGAAATGCCATTCAGTCATTCACTTCTCGTACAGACATGTCTTGCTGCGGACGTCCAGCATTTTGAGCAAATAATAAAATAAAGTGATATTACCCTTTTCGTTTTATTACTTTTGTATCCTTCAAACTGAAACTGATTTTTTCGCCTTCAAGGTCACATCAAGGTCATGGAGTGTAGATCGTTGAATTCATCTTGACCCCGACTACCACATTGCATTATGAAAAATACATGTTAATATGCAAAAAAATACGGTGACCTTGAAAAAACCGTTAAAATGACCTTCAATGGATTTTTTTCTATTACCATCTGATGCACGACTTAAAACCATGTACATCCTATTTAGTTATTTTTTCTTACCTTTAATAGTAGCGGAAATAATTTAGGTGTTCGAGTTAAAATTAACATACTGTATAGGTAACGGACTTATTTGTGCAAATTGAAAAATAATTTTATTCACTAATGTATTCCCTGTACCAAATTTGGTCGGTGTTTGCAAACTATAAGGAGGTGGGAAGAGTACTCAATATTATACATCTCAATTTTTCAATTTGTATTTCATCTAATAAACTGCTTTGATTTTATAAAAATTTTGATATTCCACGTTAATATTCCATGTAAATAATGTTTTCAGGTGCGAATAACCGCGAATTTGCGTAAATCGCAAATATCACAAACTTTCGTTCGTTGCACAAACTATCAAACCCAACAATTTCCCGACTAATTCCGCCAGAGATTTTGCTCCTGAATATCGTCGACACACGAAACACCGACGACAATAAACATTTAATCGAAACAGGAAATAAATTGTACAATTTTTACAGTTGTTTCGTGTCTCATGCGCGCGAATCGCGAGCATTTATATTTATTTCGACCTCTAAGGACCCCCATTTATGCTTTGGAACGTGGGTAATATTTTAAAACACTTTCGTTCGCGTGTCCATTAAAACAAAGCAAACGGAAAAAAACAGAGCGAACCACAGACACACGCAAAAATTTCCTCGTCCGTGTAACTTCACCGTGAAAGCGTGTTCGCGCTGAAATTCCGGGTCGCATTTTTCGCTCGAATGGGACTGTAAAAATGAAACGGCTCTCGCGGATTTTACAATCGATGCTGCGGAAAAAAATGTATATCTCACTGTGCCGCAACGTTTCACGGAAAAATTCTACGCGGAGATAATGACGATTTAATGACGCGAACACTGGGGCACCCGTAATTCTCCTTCGAAAAATTTCACTCGCATAAAAGAGCGCCTACAAACCCGAAAAACTTTGCTGTTCCAGGGCTTGTTCCTTCAGGCTTCTTTGTGGAACACTTTCACGAATCGTTCACTGTTCGAATTTTTCAAGGTAATCGGTAAACCCGTGAACCCATCGACGAATGGTAATGGCGGCGAACGATTTAACGGGGCAGTACGAACACTCGCCAATCGTCGGGAAGTGCTTTCTTCTCGAGCGATTTTCGAAGAGTGCTTTCGGAAGCAAACTCGCCCGTCTCAATTGTATTATTTCTACGAGATATAAGAAAATCTATCAACCGGCGGAAATAGAATGAATTTTCTCGGCGAAGAATGGTGGTTGCGTTCCTCTACCGTTTTTGAATGCTTCTGGACCGAAAACCAATTAATGTTTGTTTCTTTAGTTTGGAAAAACTATTTTATACGTTTGTGGAATTTACACATTTTTAAGTACGAAGGATCATTTAAAATTACCGAATTTCAATGATATTTTCACTGTATTTTTATCATAATTAAGAAACGTTTTGGTTAGCCACATTTTCTACAATCTAATTTTTACGACTTACTTTACGAACATTTTTGTATCTTAGAAGTATACTAGTTTGTAAGTAGACTGATTTTTATACGTTTTTGGTTTATACACATTTTTATAAATGCGAGTAAATATTTAAAATTAACGAATGTCAATGATATTTACAAACATTTTTGTATCTTAGAAGTATATTAGTTTGTAAGTAGACTGATTTTTATACGTTCTTGGTTTATATACATTTTTACAATGTGAGAGAATATTTACAATTAACGAATGTCAATGATATTTTCACTGTATTTTTATCATAATCAAGGAACATTTTAGTTAGCCACATTTTCTACAATTTAATTTGTATGACTTACTTTACAAACATTTTTGTATCTTAGAAGTATGTTAGTTTGTAAATAGACTAATTTTTATATGTTTATGGCACTTACATACTTCTAAAATCTAACAAAGCATTATTATTGATAATAATCAGTTACATATTTACTTGATTTGCACCACCAGGAATTTTGTAGTTGACTACATCAAATTCTTTTAATTTGGCTCTCATTAAATAATTTATAATATTTTTTCGAATCCACAGATATTCATAAATAGTCTGTAGATTTTCATACATTTATATAGTATTTACACGTTTTTAAAATACAAGAAAATATATACATTAACAAAAATCAGTCACAATTAGATTGAATTTTTACGATTAGCAATTCTATAGATGATTATTTTAATTTTTTCCTCATACTGGCAAACGTAAAAATAAATATGTTTGTCTTTTTTGAGTTACATAATGAGATCATTATATACTGACTTGAGGAAGGGTTGAATCATCCCCAAGCACTGTACAAATTGTTTTAACAATCTCTATTGTCATCTTCATCTTCTGACGTATTAAAAAACATTCTAATCCCTTGGCATGGTATTTAAACTTTTGTATAATGCCCACATAACGATAGACAGCGTTCTATTTCATATTATATAATTCTATCAATATTCTATATAAACATTGTTCTTTAACAATTATATTTAAAACTTTGATTGAATATATCCGTCAATAGAAGTAGTATTGCTGCTAGTATACTAGAAGTCTATAGACACCAATTTATGTTAATAAAACAAGAACACGAGTTACAATAATTTCCCACAATTTACACTACAATTTTCCACCAAAACACGACAATCGCCATTTATTAACCGTCACAAAGCGACCCTTAAATCCCCAAGCAGTCCATAAGGGCATATAAAACCCCAAAGAAATCCAGAACAAAGGTAACAATAGGTATGCCTCCGCTCCCAATCCAGAAATCTAGAACTGACCTGGATACCCGATGCACCATTAGCCTAAAACAATGTCCGAGGATCATTGTGTTTTAGAAGTGCAAGGGGTTTCCAAACACCTGAAACTTGATTTCACATCTGGGGGCTACTATCTGTGGACACGCGCCGTCGCGTGCCGGCGTCCTTTAGCTTTTTAAAGGGGTTGGGCATCCCCTGAGGTAACCCCTTGAAAAATACAGCACGCCACAAAAAAGGGTATATTCGAGCGGGTTAAGCAGAAAGGATCGCTGATCACCAATAAAAGGGTTCCATCAACGGCGGCAATTGCATCCTCGGCAATCCTTTTTAACCCTGCCACCGCGACTTAAGCTGCGATTGTTGGTGAAAGGGTGAGAACAGACATCACAACCCTTTTACAACTTCGTGGCTGCGTCAGGCGACTCCAAGACGCGTTTGCCGGGGTCCTAAAGAAGCGAAAGAATCCCGAAAAAAAATGTGTCCCTCGATCGTCGTACCTCTCGTCGATCGTTTTACGATCGCAAGACGCTGTTAAGGGTGGAGAACGAGCGAGAAGAAAAAAAAGCGCAGTTAAAAAGTTCCCTTCGGTCCCCGAAGGGTTTACAGTGTCTTCGCGATTTTTAAGCTTTACGGATTTTCCCTTTGAGCACGCCTCAAACCCCTTTTACAATCCTTACGAACTTGACCCTTCCTAAGACTCGTATTTTTTATGGGTTTATTACCCCGCCTCGGTCCCAGCAACCCCTTGAGAAGGGGGCAGAGGAAAAAATATGGTAGTCAGGGAAAATTTTGCGGTTTCCGCTTATATTGCTAAACTGCCAGGTTACCCCTACCGTGGAGACAGCCAGGCTTACCCTTCGGTAAGCTCCCTCCTTTTTATCTGCATCCACGAGCCAAACGAGCGGCTTTATGGTGGCAAAATCTTCCCAAGCTGAAAGTGTTCAAAGTGCCGTCGTGATGGTGAACGTGTTGTTCGAGAACCTTTACCTGTCCTCGACTAATGTCCAGGACTTTTTTTATGACAAGCTAGCTGCACTGTACCATCAATGTTTCTGTCTTTTTCACTGAGAAATTATTTATTTGTGCGCAGGTTTTGCCGGAGCAGCGGCACTGCGACTGCAATAAATCCTATTTGCTTGGATATCGAGATTTAATGGAAAAGCTGGCATTATCAATTTCACTGAAATGTTCATTAATTTCTGGTGCATTGTTGAATAAAGGAAAGCACTGTTCAATTAATTCCGGGGATTGAAAATTTGCTCCGCAGTCATTAGTCATTCGTTTTGGTTGGTCATTCGACACAGAGATTTCGGGAGATTTTAGTTTATTGTTGAGCTACGATATTTTACGTGTCTATTTTATTTAGTGCTATGTTCGAATATGTATTGACAGAGATTTGAAATTTTGTTTTCCATGTGGAAAACAAGAAGAAGATACAAAATTCCAGGAAACATCAAAGATGCCACCAACTCAAAGGAATCTTGCGAAAAACTAATAAAATTTTTGAAACACAAAATTATTCAACCGAATCTAAATTATAAATGACGACCTAATTGTAAGCTTGTTGTTGCTAATAACCCTTGTGAGGTTGATGCAACTTAATAAAAAAAAAATGGTGACAGGCGTTCGGAAACATACTTTGTTTCGTCGTTATTGGCTTCCTAACTATTTTCAAAACTTCGTCTTCATTGTTTCTTTTGGTATGGAGATTTTATGTTAACAATTTTATTGGCATTTTAAGAAACAAATAAAATGTCACCTGCTGTCGAACAAAATTACTGAAGCAAGATTAAATGTAGAATTACAATTCTAACTTTTACCTGCATTTAGTGGTAATGTTAATTTAATGTTTGATTTTATGTGGGGTTATGTTCGATTAGTTGTTGGCAGGGTTCGGAAAATTTGTTTTGCATGTGGCGACGAATGGCGACAGGCGTTTAGAAACAAACTTTGTTTCGAAGTTAATTTTGCTTTTGGTATGGAGATTTTATATTAACAATTTTATTGGCATTTTAAGAAACAAATAAAATGTCACCTGCTGTCGAACAAAATTACTAAAGCAAGATTAAATGTAGAATTACAATTCTAACTTTTAGATGCATTTAGTGGTAATGTTAATTTAATATTTGATTTTATGTGGGGCTATGTTCGATTAGTTGTTGGCAGGGTTCGGAAAATTTGTTTTGCATGTGGCGACGAATGGCGACAGGCGTTTAGAAAATATTTTCCTTACGGGAAGTAACGGAGGCCACGGCCGCTTACCTCTTTAATTAGGGTTAAATCGTAAAACGCAGACGGCCGGCCTTGGAAGAGCCTTAAGCCTTTGCAAAGGGGAAAATTTGCAAATAGCGGTCGTAAATTTGATGGATAGGGGTGGTGTGCTTGACCATACCCTTTACGGTGTTTCGACCATTGTGGAATATCTAGAGTTGATTTCATGGAGGAATCTGTTGTGTCCTTCACAATAACGCCCTAAACGCCCACGAACCGGTTTCTTCTAAACCGAAAATTATTTATTTACTTCGCTAAAATTCATTATGCTTATTTACTTCGGTCGTGTTGATTCCATTTACTTATTTCAATCACATATATTTAAATAATTATTTTGACATGCATTAATATTTTTTTTGCATTAAAGCAGATATTCATAATTAAATAATTCGTTTAATTACATGCATTGTATTTATTTTTTACATTTTATATATTCCAAACTACAATGCCCACAAACTTATATTATGTAAACGTTTAACAATTTATTCTAATATTGAACGTTAAATTTGTCCACTAAAATATACGCGCAATTTTTTTAATCTTGTGAACATAAATTTTTGGAATACTATTTTTATGATGGCAGGAACACTTAAATTGACTTGTGTGCATCCATAAACATTCTCACACATTCTCACACATATTCGAGCAAATACAAATGGTTGCACATGAAAGCTGATGCAGTCGCAAACAAAAATGAACGTAAATTAATATAAATTTAAAGGTATATAAATTAATAAACTAATTAATAAACTCCAATAAACATTTATATTGCCATGACTGAGCAACTGTTGATTCTTAATGTTACTACGAGTGAAATTGCACGTCTGTAAACCACAAGCAATTTCCGTGGACTGTTCGACGCAAGAAACACGCAATAAAGGGTACAACTGCCTCGATTATTGCACATAATTATGCCACCGAAGATATCGCCACGCGCCCTCAACCCTTTTCTTTCGAACGATCCGTTCACCGAAGGCGTAACCCTTTCACAAATATCCGGTTTAAGGTAATGATCACTGGGGTAAGGATAAACCCTTTAACCGCCGGGCTCATCGTTGCATCGGAAATTCGGTGAAAGTATTACTATACTTCCTGGAACAATTTCATAATGCTTGAACGCAGATTACGAACCAATTCGGTTTCGGTTCAATAAATTGATAATTGAAAACGAAACATTTCCAACATTGCAACGTTTTTTTTTATAAGAAAACTAGTAGGTTGTATATCAATTTTATTTATCAGTACAGAAATCAACAATTATACATTTGCCGTTAGTTGCAATTGCTTGCCATCATTTATCAAATAATTTGAATATGAAGAGTCATTAACCTTTGACAAATACTTTATAACAATTTGTTCTAAGAACCGGCAATTATTTGATTATATCTTCAAAATTATAAAAGCAATCTTGCAATAATTTATGTAATCATAATTTAAATCCTCTTCTTGGATTTATTGTTGATAAAATGAATGAAAAATTCCTTGTACAAATTTTTAATTACTTATGTACGTTTATGGTGATAAGAAGCCGATTAATAGATTAAATTTGATGTTTAAACAATTTGGATTATTTGATATATTAAATTGAGTATTGAATTTCATATATGCAAGTCGTTGTCCATAAAAACTGTATGAATAGAAAATTCGTTCTCACGTATACAATAAATCTCCAAATGCCGTTTAGAGCCACTTGCATGTAGAAATCCGATAAAATGCATTGTGCACTGATTCATTCAACACAGAAATTATACGATGTCGCTATATTATGGAATTTCATGCACCATTCAATGCTTTATTAAAACCAATTGTTTAGCATTGAGTTTTGCAATCTCATATATTTTATAAACGTCTATCAATAAACGCACAAATATTTGTAATACTTCTGTATAATTGTCCTATCGTACTTTAAAAAATATCCTATCGTACTTTACTTCGATCGAATGTGGTATTAATAATTATTACCAATTCATAATTCGATAAGTTTTATGGTGTAATTAATATTAATATTAACCCTTTGCACTCGGAGCTATTTCAACTAAAAAACCAAACATTTCTTCTAACCTAAAATATTTCCATTGTACATAAGTTTTTTTCATTATATGCGTACGAAACTGATATAGTACCTCATACAATATTTAAATGTTTAGTAATTTATTACATATGAACAAATTTAATCATGTAAACAATATTCTGAATAATGGTGTAGCAATTTGTAGTGGCGCCTCAGAGTCTCCATTCGAGTGCTAAGGGTTAATAGTTTAGTGTAGTTATAATTGAAAACCTTGGTGCACAAAGAGTAACTATTGATATACTTGTGTAATTACTGTTTTTGGATGTTGTCTGAATTTTGCAACAAACGATCAGCAATATCGTATAAAAATATGTAAAACTTTAACAAGTACAGTTTTACTGGAAACAGAATACGCTCGATATTTGCACTAATGTGTTTTGTTATCTCTTTCATCAATTAAAACTGTTTTGTTAAAACATACAAATTTTTTCCAACCATTCAATACGTACATCATTGAATTCGAATATACTACATAATTCTAAGATCATGTTAACGTATACAAATCCTTTAAATATTATACAAAACAATATTTAGTAACACCTACTATAACCTCACTTTATTTTCAACCCTCTCGGAACGGGTCGTCGAAAATAGCAACTCGCATAGCAATTTCACAATGATACTGCAATAATATTAAATAACATAATCTATCTTGTTGGCATACAATTGTATTAAAGCGTATACACTAAGTTATTTATTTTATTGACAAACTATAAAACACTAACACAAATACGTCCGATTACATTCAATATTTTCTTCCATTAAAAATTGGCATCTCTTAAAAATTAAAAGTGTTCCTTTTATTAAAGATACTCCAAGTACCTTCTTGCTAATTAATGCAACAGCAACGAGTCGCAACTAGATATTTAGAATCAGAATATGTTTCGAACTGCAATTCAACTAATTTAAATCTAAAAATTTATATGACCCTGATAAAAGTATAAAGATTCATTAAAACTATTTTTGTGGTGTCTTGTTGAAACCTTCACCGTAAACAAAACATTAATATTCGGAACAACATCCACCTTCACACCCAAGAAAACCAAAACAACCTCCTGGTCGCAGAAGGTAAGGTTCCGGAAACCCACGAAAAAGGTCCAAGAAAGGTTTCCTAATCCAAAATCCTAAAATTCGAGCGAACATCTACCCCGTTCGTGCGCCTAATGGCTGCCGGTTAGTCAGGTCGATTTTTTCATAGCATCGAGGATCGGGAGAAATTTTTTTCGATCCGCGTAGATCGTTTTGCGCTTCCAGGAAGAAAGAACAAAAAAAACACGCTGAAACGTTCTCCTGATGCACCGAGGAGGGCCGAAATTTTTTTCGATGTGCGTTTATTGAGCCCTCGATTTTTTTCTACTGACCTTTCATCTTCGCGAAGCAGCAAAAAAGCGGGAAAAGAAACATCGGAAAATATACGCGGCGACACGTTTTTTTCCCCCGGCTGTTGTTTTCGGGGACGAACGACTGCAGCTGCAATTTTTCGAGATTTATCCTCGCCGACGACACAGAGAAATACGACCTCCCTCGTTACTTGCCCGCCGTAAACACGATCATACCGTGACTCGCCGAGCCAAAACGTTTGTCCCGCTGCTGAAAAATGGTATCCTGCAATTTTTCGTTTGACCTTTCTCTCCCCCGCGTTCACCGTCGGCGACGGTAAAAAAGCTGCCTTTATTTCGACCGTCGGAAAAAGGCCACTTCGCTTGTAATCGGGATTCGTAAAGGTGCCTCGAGCTCGCTAAACTTTTTTCCGGGACGCTCCCGACGCATAAGCGATCCATAAATATAGTGCTGCGAAAGATGCCTAAGCTGTAAATACGCTATTCGTAAAAACTAAAAGGTTGCGTGGCTTCGAAAGGTGAGAAAGTAAGAGAAATTCCACGTTTTTTTAAGTATCTAAAATCATGTTTCTTTAAAAATTCGGTAAATAATGCGTTTAGGGTAGGCCCCTCGGATGACCTTGATCTTCACATATGTTTCCAAGGACAACATTCTGAACAACTTTCCTCTATACATCTACCCGTTGCTCGGACATAGTTTCCGAGATAATTGCAAAAAACCTTTGTTAAATTTTTGTTGTAAGCACACTTTATTCTCGTACAAGCTGTCAAAAGGAGACATAGTTCAAGTTGATTTGTTAACTTTTTTTATAGAAAACGAGCAACGGCTAAACACTCAAGATGGTGTTAAGTCTGGGTTAGGTCTGGGTTATGCTTGGTTAGATTACCAGCCCTAACCCAGACCTAACACCATCTTGAGGTTGTCCAATTTCAGAAAATGTCTTCGATAACATATGTCCAATCCAAAATCACATTCATTTAAATACGGGCACAATGCAATATGGTAGCATCGGTATATTCTTGTTCATAACTTTTTAATAAAAAACGAGCGACGGCTAAAACCTCTTGGGGGTTACTTAGGAAGGTGACCTTGATAGCATATGTCAATACAGCATATTGTTTTAGCCTTCAATACTTAAAATAACAGCTATATTTTGAAAACTTCTTTTGTTTATAACTTTTTAATAAACAACGAGCGCCGTCAGTAACCTCTTGGGGGTTACGCAGAAAGGTGATCTTGAGAACATATGTCAAGGTCAAGGACATCCGAGGTGCCTCCCCTAAACGTAATATTTTTCCAAAAATTCGATACATACATCTTCTTGTATCATACTTAAGTAGCATTCGTTGAAAATTTAAACTACGTAGGTTTAACTAGAAGGACGTGGCAGCTATTTTCCTAAAGTTATACTTGAAAGATACTATAGTATGTAATTTCTAATTTCTAGTTTCTAAATAGCATATTTTATATTACCTGTTAGAAATTTTCTCCTCGGGGGGGGGGGGGGGGGTTTGTACATACCCTTAAAGAGTAGAAAAATAATTCAATGATTTTATTTATATCTAAAATTATGATTTTGGAAGACATCAATATTTCTGTGATATCAGCTGCATATATCTCCGTGATGTTTTATTAAACACATATTTTTAATTTATTATAATTATATTATTTATCTAAATTTTTAGCTTGTTTTGTCCATAAAAGAAAGAAAATGAAGAATCAGTTTTTTCTCCAAAGTATAGCTTTCTCTAATTCGATGTTCTAATTATAATGCAATTTTTAGAAATTTGTGAGTTTATTCATTGACATTTGAATTTTTCATATCTATGTTGTACTATTTGAGTACTACAATTTTTACTATTTGGGACCGAGGTATAAATCAAGTTATGAAGCTTAATGAATTCTTATATATTTATAATATATTAATAAAATTGTCGATGAAGAGTTCTACACCCTTACTTCATTCTTCCATTTTTAAAATCACATATGTACACACAATAATTATCCTAGATTGCAGAATTGATATCCAAAAAAATGTTCACCATACTCCGCAACGATGCACCCAGACCGTATAATTCATTTGAAATGTTTTCCACAATCTACATCAAGAAATATTATACTTTAAAGTGTAGTTACAAACACTGGTTTCCCCAGATAATATTTTAAATTAAAGACTGACCTATCCGAGACATAAATTGTTTTTTTCGGACACATGTTATTTGCAGTTTTGTTCAGTCGTCATATTTACAATACGCAGCAAGCTTTCGTGAACAAAGTTTTATATTTAAATTCGTTTCCATGCAATAAAATTTTTCATTACATATCAGCAGAGGATCGCGGATAGGTACTGGTGTGTGTGTATGCAAATCCTGTAAAATACTATTACGCGATAAAAATGTTGGAAACTCGATTTTCGTTTCGGCCGAAACGTTTTCGCGTGCCCAGGGAGAATTCGATGGAATACACGCTAGGGAAATTTATTGTCGTTACAACGCGGTTGCAAAAGTTAGACCTGAGGGCTGATACAGACCAATGCAATTTTTTCTATATTGGTTTTTCGGGAAAATTTTATTCTTCGTTACGTGTTTGCGTGAATTAATAGTCTTTCTAGATTTGCGCTGGAATTTGTTCGAAATAACAATCGCAAATCTGTTGAAGTAAGATTGAAGCGTTGCTGCTCTAAACATTTTTTCTCTTTCTTGTGTGAAGCTAAAAATGCAAAATCCTTTCGGAAAAGAATTAAAAATTATTTGAAACGTGGAATGTCTGATTTCGTGTTTTAGCTAATTTAGTAGTTAAAACAATTTTTGCTGAACTAACTTTCATGTAATACATATACCTGATAATTAGACTTTGAATGATGAAATGCGAAACTGTAAAGATATTACAAGCATCTAAATACTTTCTTATATTATTGTCCAATTATTAAAATTATGAAATCAGAAATACATTTTTATATAATTCATGTTTCTTACAATTACTATACTAGAACATATTTATCGTGCCTGAAGATCGAAGAATGATTCTGTTACAATTAAAAGAGAATATTTATCTAGCATGAAGATAAAAAAAACAACAAGTGCAAATTAAGAACATCTAGTTAATAATACAATCGCATACGTCTTTACAATTCATTGCACTTTACACTCATTATTAGACAGCGGATCTTTATGCAAATTAAACATTTTCTAATTGAATTGCAACAAACTGGAGTAACATAGAAATTTATTTTCTTTCTTAATATGATTAATAGCTCGAAAATAATATGACAGTTTTTCTAAATTCTTCTAATGCTGTTACTGCGTGAAATTATGCCTACTCATTTTTATCATAAATGCATAAAATCCGCTGTCTACTCATTACAATTAACATTAAAATTAATTTCTGACGTATTAATTAAAAGAAACAGCTGCAACATTAGAGGCAATAAAAAGATCAACGTTTCTACAAAAACTACCCTCAAAAATGAGTTTTGAAATATTAATGAATAAGGCAGTGGACAGTCCTAAACATCATTAATTATAAAATTGTGACTAGCTCAAATGTAAAAAAGGAAATATATTTAATGAATTTAGAAATGCCGTTGTACTATTTTCATCCGATTACAATTATTACGAAACGGAAAAAATGTCTATATAGCTAAATGTCTTGCGATTAATGTAATTTCTATTTTGCATAAAAATTCGCAGTCCATTTATAAAAACGGTCTGTTGCCCGAGGGTGAATATAGACAGCATACATTTTGTAGAAAGATCGGCAGTCAGCTCATAATTCTTCAAACAAGATCACGTTGAAAGCACACAGTTTATAAAATAATCGAGTCCATCTCATTATTCCGAACCATGTCAAACGACTCGAACCCTTTCAGTTTAGCAACGTCAGGTCGCAAAGCAGAAGCAAAGAAGGCCGGTAATGAGAACGGTCCAGAAAATTGTTTTTTCTGGCGAACATGCAACGGTGCATTTTCGGTCGGCGCGGTGACATTTGCTTTTAATGAAGCGCCTATGGCAGTGGCGCCGGAGTGTTACATATTCAGCGTGTCTGCGAAATTACCGTGGTTTCGTTGGAAGTTGCAGAAAGGCAACAGTTGTCTTCAGAACGAATGCAAATCCGAATTGGAAGATCGTTCTGCGACAATTATCGAGTTCCCTGATGCACTTTGCCGCACACGTCGCGACCAATGTCCGGTCCGTGCGGAGCGGCGTGCAGTCTAAGCGCATTTCTAATCACCGAGCGGGAACCAGTTCCACGGAACTGCACGAAATATACAACAGTTGAGAAGTAGGCAGACCATCTGCGCGCAGGGCTCGAGAGACCCTTTTATGCGCGTCATTATGCGCAATTCCGCGCAGGACCCGCGGCCACTTTCCTTTATTGAATGTAACAACGACGGAAACACGTCCGGACTCCCAGGACGGCCGGTTCTAATTGGCCGAAAAAGGGGAAACCTATTCGCCGTGAAGTTGATTTTATTTGTCGAACCTAACCGTACCACGCCACGGAATTAGAGTGGCTCTTCGGGTCTCTGACTACCCTCGCGGCGGTGTTTGCTTAACCGATAATAGAGCGAAATTGTTGGCCTGTCAGTCAGCGATCGCAACACTCGCACACACGGATGATGTGCACGCCGTTTTTACGACTCGCCCCGGGCCCGCAAATCGAACACGTTCGACAGGACGATAGCATCAGAATGGCACACCCAGATTCGTGCTGCTCCATTTGTTTTTAGAAGAACTACACGAGAAACCGTAGCGTCGCGATGTGTGTGCCTCCTCCGAAATGCACAATGTAGCTTTTGGCCGGTGTAGATGAACAAAACTCAGAGCTAGTTTCATGGTACTTATTGTTAGCGACTTTATACATTTCTGGTACATATCAATAGATGATTTTTAATTAACCAAAAAGTACCAGAACATTTTTATCAGCTACATTTGAATTGATTGCTTGTGGTATTTTTCAAACTAACAAGGAGAAGACGCGGTCATCGGGTCTTAGATTTTGTCGAACTTTTGCATACTGGTGGATTTCGTCCTCCTGTTTATGGAAATATAGCATAATAGGTGTCGATACTCAATAATTTTTCAAATATTTACAATTTAAATTTCATTATACCCGTTAAGCCGTTAAGTACAATTTTGGTTGTAGTTTTTGTCGAGTGCCAAACGGCGTGATGGTAACGTACTGGATTCATTACTGGGAAGGCCAGTGTTCAAATCCCTTTTTCCTTTTTTCCATTTTTTCATTTCTTTCTGTTCAGTTTATCTATTTTAATTAATTGTATTTTGTACATGAGAAATACACTCATAATATCTATAGGAAACAAAATATAAAAGTTTTATTGAAAAGGAAGATAATATGAAAGAAACACTAACTTCATCAATCTTAATGTATCTCAAAAGTTGTTGAGTATCGACGCTCATAATGCTACATTTCCATAAACAGGAGAACGAAATCTACCAATATGCAAAGTTTCGAGAAAATCTGAGACCCCATAACCGCGTCTTCTCCTTGTATGTTCTCATAATACAAGTTACAATGAGAACAGATATAAAAGAATTCCTAAGATTAAAATTTTTGGTTTGAATAGAATTATTAAAATTGAAAAGTAAAAGGCTTTCTATAACAGGTACAGATATTTTCTTAATTGATATATGAAATATTTTTTCAAATATTATAACAGGTGCCAAATATTATTTAAGGAATAATATTACAACAATATTAAATAATTATTTCGTTTAAATTCTACATTGATATTTTTAATACGTTATTTATTTGTAATATGCACGAAAATAATTCTCAGTTCAAAGCCTGTTTATGTTTCATTGTGAAACAGTGTACAATTACAAAGTCTCTATTCTAATATTTTAAATAATAAATTAAAAAATTTAAAATTATTAAAAAATCATAATATTAAAATTTTATGAAAAAGTCTCACTCCTACAATTCTCAAAATAATCTTCTATCTGGGAAGAAAGTTAACACATTGATTGTCGAGTTATCAACATTCAGAAAATCCTATAAAATCAAAGTTGGCTGAACTTTACAATTGTTCCTCCCAAGTTTTTTGTACCCATAAACTGCCGATAAAATTGAAAATTTATTTAAACAATCCAATAAACAATTGCTTAAATGGAGCAAATAGAAATTGTCACTACCACAATCATAAAAAATGGAGCCATCAGTATAAAACATGTTTATATTTTTTTATTGGACGCAAGAATGTCAATGAATCTATGTATATAAAGATTACTCAGATCTAGATTCACATAAAGTGCCAATAAAATTGGTAATATATTTAAACAATCTATTAAACAGTGCTCAAAAGAACCATCCACCCTGGGTCCGCAGTAAGTGTGAAAATGCATCTTTCTGTATCGTAATTATTCACAGAGCACAGGGTGCCAAAATTTTGGGCAGTTGAAAAGTCTTAAGAAAGTGTTAAACGAATGCTCACCGAATAAAATTTTCGCATACATTCCTGGCTTTCCTATTCACAAGGTTCGAAATAATGTTCTTGTTGCCTGTACGCGCAGGTTGGCTATAAAATTCTCTTTATCCGACCCAGTTACGGTCTCTGGGAGGCCGCAACGAGCGAGGAACCAACTACGTTGGACACAGCCGAGGGAGGATTACAGAAAACAGCCGCGGTTTTCGCGAAATCAGATTACCCCGCGAGTCGTTCGCCGGTTTGTCCAGGTACTTCTGCTCTTTGTATGGCTCCTTTATTTTTCCAACGGGGTATAATAAACTACGGGAAGCGGGAGTGGATGCCAGACACCCTAATCTGATATTTCGGCGCAAGGGGAGCGAATATTAATGTTCGTTTGCTGCGGGCAAAGCCGATGCCGCTCTCTCTCTCCCTCTCTTTTTCTCTTTCTCTCTTTTCTGCCTCTCTCCGTCACTGTGCGCTCTTTTATCCGGCCACCAGCCGAGACGTAGGTAATCCACCGGCACCCCATAAAGCTAATGACTCATGCGGGGTTCATGAGCTCCATAGATAGCCAGGGAAACAGGTATACTGCCAGGGCGAGTCTAATAATGCTCAAGAAACTGTGCCATTTGGATTACGATCGCCCTCGATGCATCGTCTACCGTTAATTTCCGAGTCGTTAAATAAATCCCTGTGGTTTCTGGATTTTAAGTCCAACCCTTCCCCATGATTAGCCCTACGGGTGATAAACGATCATTAGGACGGGCGCCTTCTTTGATTTCCCAGAAGCTGCGACTATCTGTTTCTTTCAATTTTTAAAACCACGACTATCGACGTGAAATTCACAGAAGAAGAGTATGTTTATTGTTTTCAGTATAAGAAACGATTATTTCTCAATTGAAAATAATTAGTATAATAGGATAATAGGCTATATCTTCTGCATTATTGTAGAAAAATATGTACTCGATTCAACGTTTAGTTTTCAGGATACACAATTAAATGTGCGAAGTGTATTTATTCGAACAGAGAAAACTTGCAATCTTCAAAGTTCTGTATTGCATAAACAAATTCGAAACCGATAAAATGATGACTTAAACTCAACCTAATTTTGTCTGAACTATATATCACACATCATTTCGAAAAAGATCCACGACGTCGATCGCCAAGAATGATCGATTTGTCGTAGAATAACGTAGATAACGAATAATAGAAACCTATGCCTGGACTGCGGATCTTTATACAAAATAAAAATTGGTTGCGTCAATTGCAAGAAGCAGAAAAAAGAATAAAATTAATTTTTTTCTTTATTGATCTTAATAAATTGAAAATAATATGTCCACGTTCTTAGATTGTTTTAATTTCTTTCTTTTTTTAAACAGCACCATCTAGTTTTTGCCATAAATGCATAAAGTCCGCAGTTTACTCATGACCAAAGATGAAAGAAACAGAGAACAATTGTTAATAGTAGATCAGTCCAGAAAAATCTCAGTAACTTTGACATTGAAGCGAGCATAATTTTAGCACAATATCCTCCGCCATCCTTATCGCGAACGAGCGTATATCGCCGTGATTTAAATCGCATCGCCATTTAAACCGAACGGATTGGGGTGTTCAGCTGTACTTAGCATTGTAAATAAAGCGTCGCTTACTCAATCGTCGTTAAAATGTTTTTGTGCCTGATTTACGAGTAGTGCCGGCATAAAGAACGTCGAGGCAACAACGCGGAGAGAAATGTTTGTCGGAACGAGAATGGCGTCGAATTAAAGTGGCTCCGATGGATATCGCGGCGTAATCTATTTTATCAGACCGCTCGAGTGTCATAATCACGTGATCTGTTGCTCGGTGGCTGATTCGAAGTCCGCGATAGTCGAATTCGCACAAAGCACGTGAATGTACTGCGTTGTTCATCGTGTGATCCTTATCGAAGGTGAAAAGGAGAGATGAAGATGGCCGTGGCCCCTTGATCAAAAAATTATGAATAAATCTTAATCGTCACCTGCAACGTAGATTCGTGAAAAAAATAACTATTTTTAATCGATATAAATCAGAATCTCAGTTCCGATATCTTAACCCCTTGCCGTATAATATTGTGAATAAATTTTGATCCGTAACTGCATTGTAGATACGTGAAAAAAAACTATTCTAAATCGATATAAATCAGAATCTCAGTTTCGATATCTTAACCCCTTGCCGTATAATATTGTGAATAAATCTAAATCGTCACCCGCAACGTAGATTCGTGAAAAAGTAACTATTTCTAATATTGTGAATAAATCTTGATCGTCAGCGGCATCGTAGATAAGTGAAAAAAATAATTATTCTTAATCGATGTAAATCAGAATCACAGTTTCGACAGCATAACCCTTTGCCGTATAATATTGTGAATAAATCTTGATCGTCAACTGCATTGTAGATACGTGAAAAAAAAACTATTCTAAATCGATATAAATCAGAATCTCAGTTTCGATATCTTATCCCCTTGCCGTATAATATTGTGAATAAATCTAAATCGTCACCTGCAACGTAGATTCGTGAAAAAGTAACTATTTCTAATATTGTGAATAAATCTTAATCGTCACCTGCAATGTAGATTCGTGAAAAAAATAACTATTTTTAATCGATATAAATCAGAATCTCAGTTCCGATATCTTAACCCCTTGCCGTATAATATTGTGAATAAATTTTGATCCGTAACTGCATTGTAGATACGTGAAAAAAAACTATTCTAAATCGATATAAATCAAAATCTCAGTTTCGATATCTTAACCCCTTGCCGTATAATATTGTGAATAAATCTTAATCGTCACCTGCAACGTAGATTCGTGAAAAAAATAACTATTTTTAGTCGATATAAATCAGTATCACAGTTTCGACATCTTATCCCATTGGCATATAACATCGTGCAAGACTCGTGATGAAAATTCTGAATAGAGTCTAAGAAATATGTATGTTATACGTTTCT
Organism: Sphecodes monilicornis; assembly: GCA_913789915.3. Taxonomy (NCBI): domain Eukaryota; kingdom Metazoa; phylum Arthropoda; class Insecta; order Hymenoptera; family Halictidae; genus Sphecodes; species Sphecodes monilicornis. The sequence continues at coordinate 12,158,679 of OU565297.1, read as the reverse complement.
GTTAAACCGAAATAAAAATCTATTTTGTTGTTGTTAATGTACAGCCATTGGAGAAAACAAGAGATATAAATGTTCTCTATCTTGTAGGAAATTATGAACTACAAAGCACTGAAACTGTAGAATACATCGTAGGGTAAGTCGTTAATTCGTGCTAGTTAAATTTTGTTTACAACTTCTGCCTCAACTAGAACACCAACAGTCAGCTCCAATTGTAATTGTTTGCAGTGATTATTTTCAATGTTACAGATACGACACGCAGAATTTATAACGCGTTTAGCATCTACCATGTACTATAAAAGTATTACGATCCTTATCTGTGGGCTGTCTAGACGTTTCTAAGTGACTCATAGAAACCGGGAATCTGTGAAATGTACGCTCTAGGAAACACGTAAGAAATGTGCGATAGTTTCGCCGATTACGCAAACTCGCGAATGCTAAAGTATCCGGTGAGGGAATTGAAATTTTACGTTTGCTTAATGGAGGATCGTAAAATTGGACTAGTTTTGCAAGTAGAATGTTATAGAAGTTGAATTTTAGATAAAAATGATAAAATGTAGAATTTATAATGGTAATTTAATAAAATCAATATATGAAACTTTCTATTTCCCGACGCTGTTCGAAAAATCGAGCGTGCCAGAAGCGAAGAAACAAGTTTCGACATTCACCGCCAGATGGGAGCACTCTATCGGTGCACGCTGCCTGTTCAATCCTGGCTGACTATCAATATCTGAACTACTAATCGATAGTTGTGCAATTGTATCATTCATTACTATTGCTTCCGAAAATTTATCTATTTGTACAAAATATTTTTATAAAACAAAAGATTGAAATTTTAATTGTAAATATTTTCGAACGATCTACATTACATATGAATATTCAATTTTAATAGACAATGACGCGTTTGGTTCCATTCAATGTCGATGACTATATGCTTTTACTGTATCGTTTACAGTAAAAAACATTTTGTAAAGATTATTCGTTCGCTTGCTATCAAGTTCTAGCGTGAGCGCAAAACAGAACAATCTTTCCATGCAGCTGATGATGGTGAAAATATTAAATGAAATTTGAAATTTTTTAGTCAACTTCTTTTTTTTTTTAATCATTCTATGTAATTATAATTAGAATAAAATTGGAGATATTATGAAATATTAGAGATCTGATTAAATTGTCTGATCCTAATCTATGAATTTAAGAAAAGTGATCACAACAGAAGGTAGTATCGTTTTTCATCTAAAAATGAAACAAGTTTTAAAAATGAAATTATTTTTAATCTGTCTGAACAAGACATTGCCACAACAAAATTATTTTCGGATCTGGTTATTCGCAGAAACTAAACATTTTCTAAATTTTAGTTCATGTTCGCAAACGAGCCAACAATCCACTCGCTTTCTCCAACAAAATAAAAAGAATAAAAATATTGCCTAGGGTCTAAGAACATTCTACAGTGTCCGATACCGTCGAATGCATCTAGACAGCGTTTCCCAGCGCCGCCGGTTGCACTCGAAACGCGACTCGATTCTCGCGTGGCGTCTAGTGCACTCCAATTACATTCTCAATATCCATGGTACGGCCGAAGTATACCCTCGATTCCCATCGAGGGAATAGCCGATGCACTTACGGCGCGCACCCAATTTTCCCCGAGGCCCGGTGCACTGGAAATGCATTCTACCGGGGAGGTCACAGGTATCTGCTTTTCTCCCTTACACATTCCGTGGGACCATCCCCCTTACACAATCTTCATCGATTGACGTATCAATTACATCGTCGTTAGTCGTGTTATCTTCATCGATAACGCTAACCCGTACCGAGTATGAAATTTGTTTGGTATACATTGTTTTATACTAGTTACAAGAGTCAACTTATTTTATCATCTTGATTTTTCACAATTTTCATTACAGTACGTGGTTGAATAAAAAAGTTTATTGAATTATTTCTAATGGAAGCATCTTTATAATTTCAATAATTAGAAAATAAAAAATGTGAAACCGAAGATTTGATCGGTCGTGGTATGATTGGTGTTAAAGTCTACAAAGTTAAACTAAACATTTCAACACGATAACAGTTTGCAAAAATCAATTGTTCGTTCTTCCGAACCAAACGCATTAAATCGGCTGTTTAGTTATAAGCATATCGTATTATAGGTGCAAGTAGTATGTTGTTGTATATTATCAAAATGTAGATCAAAATGATTTTTTCATCGTCTTGTAAGGGTACAATTATAAGAGTAATTGTATAAAAATTATGTTGTAGTATGTTCCAATATGAACAAACATATATATGGACCGGTTATTTTGAAAATGGTATAAGTCCATATTTCATCATTCGAGAATGGTTTATAAATAAACAGTTCATTCTAAATTATTTGTTAATTTTGTGATTTCGAAATTTTTTCCAGAAATGGACAAACTGGAAATGACCGGTCCAATATGTATACGAATATGCCAACTTCAAAATCATGACAGACCATAACTCCGTACCGGTCCTCAGTTAAGCGGAATACGAAAAATCTTAAGAGATCAAGTGAAATACATTTATCATTACAAGAAATCAATCGCAAAATCATATGTTTCGTGATTCTGATTTTTTCAAAATTGTACATGTTCCTAACTCAGAATAATTTATTTAAATAAAAGGACACTTCATTCAAAGCGTGCCTATATCCAAATTTGAATGGGGTGAATTTCTAAAATCAATGTCTTTCAACTAATTTACAAAATTCCGACTTAATTGAAAATCATTTTATACCGGCGTTCGTCTAAAATCGACAACTTCGGATTGAAGTGATAATTCCAATTTTGCTTTAGTTCGTTGCAGTATGTAAAAAACGTACAAAATTTCGATTTGCACCGATAGTCTACAAGACGCATGTATTGCGTGGTGCACCGAATTTTCCCGGAGCACGCTTTGCACTCGAAATGCATTCTCCCGGGGAGGTCGCAGGTAACCGCCTCCCCGTCACGCCGCACGCTTTTTCTCCCCCACGCATTCCTCGAGATCGAGTGGCCCTGGAGGGCCGCGACCCACGCGCCGCGAGCCGCCGCGCCGCTCGACCGCTCAAAGTCGAATGACGATCGCGCCCCCACCACCCACGCAACCGTCGCGCGCGGCACGCTCGTCCTCAAGTCGATCCTGTGGTGGGGGACGGCGTCGGCCAATAGAATCGCGATCGTCGTACGCCGCATCGGTTCTCGGTCACGTGATTGGCGGCCGCCGTTTTTCTATCTCTTTCTCGTACGTAGTCGGCCGGCGTCGCACTCGGGAGCAGCTTCTCCTCTCTACAGAATATCTCGCTCTCCTGCTCTGCCATCCTCAGCCTCGCATCACCCTTTCCTCGTCTCGCTAGCATCCCCACAACCTTTTTTCCCTTCCCCTTTCTCGCTCGCGACGACACGAGCACGATCCACCAGCGGGCATCCTCGTCGCACCCATCACGCTTCTACGAACTCCTGGGCTTGCTGCTCTCCCCCACTCTTCGGGACTCTCTTTTCCACTCGCTCTATTCCTCTCTCTTTTTGTTGCTCTCTCTTTCCTCAGGCTCGCTTCCTACCCTTTGCCGAAGCGGTGGAGTTTCAGCGTCTCGAATACTTGGCTGGCTTCGCTCGGCGCCGGAACCATCGACGCGGGACCGACGATTATCTTTCCACGAGACTTTGACACGTCTGTGCTCTCAACCGAAGATACCTGCTGATAACCACGCAATGGGAGCTCGCTACGCGGAGGATTCTTTTCGGAAGTGCTCCACTCCGAAAACAGGAAACGCGACACGAACCCGATCACGCGGGGAAAGAAGATACAATGTCTCTTCGGACAATGATGTCTGGGATGCTACCCCACTTTACTGCCCCTGGTCCCGAAATTTTCCGTCTTTAGAATTCGAAGTATGCTTAGAGACTAGATAGTTCAACTTTCTAAGTAGTTGAACTGGTGTTGACTAGAAATGAGGTGTCGTGATGCAGTGTTTCTTGAGACAATGATGTCTACTATGCTATCCCTGAATCCTCAATTTTTCCATTCGTCGAGTTCTTTCTTGGCAGTTAGAAATGAAGAGTTATGATAGAACGAAGATGTCTGCGATGTTACTCCGTTTTACTACACCTAAATTCTGAACCTTTCAGTCATCCGAGTTTCACTGTCTGTTTAAGAATTCGTTAGTATAACTATCTACACTATTCGTTAGATTATTCCTCATTAAAACGAAGAGTTCTGATACAATGTATCGTGGTCCAATGACATCTAAGATACTGCCACATTTTGCTACCCCTGAATTTCACAGTCTTTTCAGAATCCAAAGCCCAAGGTCTCAATGGCTTAACTTTCTAAGCACGTCATCGTTAGTTGCAATCATAGCGTAAGAGCGGCTCGATAAGCGCTACCCGGGAGCCTAGATCAATACGATCGCCTATCAATTACGCGCATACGGCCGCAGAAATACGTATCAACATTTTATGCCTCGCGTACGTGTACGTATGCGAGAGATAAATGCCGCGGCGTGCGTATAATCGGTCGCACAAGTAGAAAGAGTAATTTCGAAAGACGTGGGGAGGGAGTAGGAGGCACGTGCCAGTGGTGCGCGCGTGCGTCAGTCCGCACTCGACACACGGTGGCACTCGGCTATTTTCGAAGAACGTAATATAAGCCCCGATGACGTTCGTAGTCGGGGCATACGTGCGTGCTCGTCTAGAAATTACAATTACCACCACGATCGCGCCGCGCCGAGCCGAGAGCCGCGAACCGGCCAGCCGGTTCTAATGACCTTTCGACGCGCGATACGCGTCACGAGACTAATCGCCGCTAGCGGGAAACGCTGCGCGCGCTATTGTTCTTTGTTCGACGCCGCGATCCGTTCCCTTTACTCCCGCTCCAATTTTTGGCCCTAAATCCCCATCAATCGCTAAAATTCTGTTACCAACAATTATTATGCAACTATTTGCGGAAGACGAAATCTCTATTTTAGCTGAAAACTCAAAAGACGCAGCTTGTTTCTTGCTACTGCTGCTTCAGGACACTTTAACCATTACACTCAAAACGTTAAGAAATTTTTTCCGACAGAATATTTTATATAGGCAGTTCACAATAAGTAAAATATGATGTGTTCACTGTTCACTCTCTTAAAAATTGTTTTGATCCATAGAGAGAGGGGGGGGGGCAGTTTTCAGTGGACCCGCAGCTTAAAATGAGTAATTGTGGTTTACCTGTAATATCAGGACTTAAAAAACCAATCTTGCTAAATAAGCCAAAGGAGATCGGATAGTTCATAGTGTATAGAAGCAGAAAATGAGTGATAGTTTACCTTGAGGACGGTAGAGAGGTTAGAAAATTCGGGTGGTTCCCGGTGCATTGACGTCGAGGGGGATTTTTTCGAAAAAATGACGCTCGATGGATTTTCCATAATAAGTAAACAGTAGATGAGACGGTTCAATGTGTCTGGGAGCGGGAAATATGTGACGGTTTGCTTTGAGTGTAGTATGTATAGGGGTTAATGTCAGGGAAATCAGGTGGTTCCCGGTAAGCAGCGGCTGCCGCGGGTGCATTGTCGTCAAAGGGAATTTTTCGAAAAAATGACTCGATGACAGTGCAGAAAAATCCGATCGATCGGTGGTTCGGGGTACGCATAGTGGGGGTCCGCGCGAGGCAACCCGCCACGGTCGCCAGCACAGGACCTTTTGGAGGGGGTTCCTGTACTCGAGGTGGGGGCTCTTAAAGGCAACCGGGTGCCGTCCGACCGTCGGAATTCGGGTAGAGGAGGGAAGCCTAGGTTAAACCGTCACGCGCTATCCCCTCCAGACCAACCGTCGAGGTTTTCCCCCACCGTTTTCGTGGCAGCGCCTCCACCGGGCATTCCATCGGGTGGCACGCTTCGACGAGACGACAGAAGACGTTCGTCGTTCGTTCGGTCAGTCGTGCTCTGACGCCTGTACCGAGTGGTCGGAGTTCAGTGAGTTCAGTCAGCGAGATCTAGCTAAGGGACACCGGTCGTTCACGTCGCGTGTCCTCTTTCTAAGTTCTCGGCACGAGAGACAAACTATCCCACGTTCTCGGTCCGGCCAGCCACCTATTTTTTGGATTACGCTGTTGTGGCCCTCGGCCGTAGACACCCCTCAGTGCTACGGTCAATCAATTGGATTACCAGTGCAGTGCCGCGACAAATTGTTCGCGCAATTTGTCGTGAAACCCGTCGAAGCTTTATAGACATTTTTGTGATACGAGATGGTGACCGGGGTGGGTGCCACGATGCCGACCGGCGGTGTCACCGTCGGCGCTACGCCGCCGGCGCAACACGTGCCCCAGGAGGCTGGACAGCCCCCTGCGCAAACCACCACAACAACAACAACCACCAGAAGATCCGGCGAGAACCGACGGGTTAGTGTCATTCGAGGATATTTGAAACTTTTCGATAATTCTCGAATCACCGGCGAGAATCGTATATATTCAAAATTTTTTGAAGTCGTCGACATTAGAATCGTTGCTTCAAAAGTGTCCTCTTCCAAGCGGGTGTCAAGTCAAAATTATTTAATTATTCAGAAGTTGTAGTACAACTGTCGATGAAGAACCAATTTTGTCTCGACTAGTTTCCTTTTTTCCATTGAACCGAGGCAACACAATAACTGTTAAGTCTCGAGTCCTTTTGTCTCTTCGATGACCGCTCGTAATATCCCCAAAAGAAAGAACCCGGAATTGGAGTATAGACGAACATTGTGCCTGACCTGGCCATTCTTTTCTGTTACAGAGTAATAAACCGATTATGGAGAAGCGGCGGCGAGCCCGCATTAACAACTGCTTAAACGACCTGAAGACTCTCATTCTGGACGCCATGAAAAAAGACGTAAGTATCTTAACATTCGTCTCAATCCTAACACCGACAATGTCACAATCGAGATTCACTATAATCGAAGAATGTCCGCTCTTCAAGCGTGTTCGCTCTCGCGGAACTTTTCCTCGTGAATCACAAGCAACGCATCCCGAGCTCTTGCATAATCGTTCGGCTCTTTCTGATTTCAGCCAGCAAGACACTCGAAGCTGGAGAAGGCGGATATCTTGGAGATGACGGTGAAACACCTGGAGACGCTCCAGCGTCAACAGGTTGCCCTGGCGGCTGCGACCGACCCGAACGTCTTGAACAAATTCCGGGCTGGTTTCACGGAATGCGCCGGCGAGGTTGGCAGGTTTCCCGGTCTGGACGCGTCGGTGAAGAGGCGTTTGATGGCCCACTTGGCCTCCTGCCTCGGACCAGTCGAAGCTAGCAACGCCAACGCACAGACGGCGACCCAGCAGCCCGTGCAGCCGGCGCCACCGACCACGCAGCTCCAGGTTCACATTCTGCCCCAGGTGGACGCGACGCCGAGGATCCAGGTCCAACAGTCGAACGGGATCTTCTTCACGAACGCGAACGGCACCGGCCTCCAGCTGGTTCCCACCAGGCTGCCGAACGGAGATATTGCTCTGGTTCTGCCAGCAGGAGCCAAGGCAACTCCAGTCACCTCTCCGGCGTCATCGCCGGCTCCAACCTCGCCTCTGCCGACTCTGATCCCGATTCCTCAGAGAACGGCGAGCACGGCGTCAGCATCCTCTTCGACCTCCTCGGCCAGCTCAACGTCCACGTCCGCGGCGAGCCCGGTCGCTTTCGAAGCACCACCCGCGAACTTCCGTGAGCAATCGGCTGCGTTCAACACCGGCAACAGCTACAGGGATGTCGCGACGTCTCCAGCCAACGGCTATACCAGCGACCCCGAGTTCGACCCCCGTGTCTACAGCCCACCTCTCCAAAAACCCCTCGAACTCGTCATGAGGAAGAGCGTGGTCCGTGAGCTCGAAGACAAACCGTGGAGGCCGTGGTAAACAGAAAATCGTGAAACGCGGGTGTAAGAGAGACAGTCTCGAGTGATATATATTGTACATGTTTCCGACTGAAGACACGTGGATCGGTCATTCAGCACCGTGAGAATTTACGGACACGGATATTGTTCCTTATCGTATTTAGGATCGTTTTAGGGCGGAGAGTGTCCTGCGAGCTAGGACACCCTCGAGAACCGCGAGTTTCGAGTACCCCGAGTGCGTACATGTCGGCCAGTAGCCTATGAGGCAGTGCCTTATACAGTGCCTTGTACATAGTTCTATCGTACGTTGAGAAAAGTCGGTCGTGTCGACGGAAGAATGTAAAAACCGAGAGAAAATCACAACACACGTCCGATTGTATCGGACCACCACCCCTTCGTTCGTTTCTTTTATCTTTCTTGGTTCGTTCGTTAAACGTTTCGTTAATTCCGAGGGCGTTTTGTCACACCGAGTTTTGCATTCTTTCCGTATAATTTCGTCGCCTGTACATACATGTGTTTAGAAGGATATCGTATTTTAAGTGCCTTACGCAACAAGAATCACCGAGGTCTTCCATTCTGTTTCTTGTACGTAGAGAAAATACGCCGAGCGAGTGTTATGTATTTGCAAAAAGTACGAGGAACTAGTTTCTTCTTTCTCTTATTTCATTCATTTTGTAACTAACGCGGATCTTTAGTTCGTAGGATTGGTTAAGTGTACGGACGAGTGAGTGCGGATAAAATTGTGCATGCGTAAGTGTGTGTATGTGCGTGTGTGAATGAGAAAGTATGCGAATAATTGACCTATTTATATTTATATGAGTGCAGAGAAATTAAATTTATAATTCCTCTCTATTGTGAGAATAGAAAAGATCGACGCTTATCACTGCAAGAGCATCAAATAAATATTGATCTCTTTCTTCAAACCTATATCTGGCATTGTTCATTGCAAGAAACCTGTCCTGTCTGACACTGTCAGACCCTACCAACTAAATCTTACTACATAAAATTACATTAAATCATCTTACTTAAATTCCTCTTCTTTCGGTGTAAAAGTCGAGCAAAGTTTTGTTCACTTTCAACTTTTATCGTGAGTTCTCTATTTAAAAGTGAAAATCATGTCTCTCTTTCGAGATATCAGTAAACGTAAATTCAATTTGTAAGTATCAAACAAGTGTTTTATGGCCAATTCTCTTGATATCTTCTACAAAATTAGCTTTTCAGAATCGACAGTATTTTTTAAATCAATTATTGCTTATATTTTACTGTCCTTTAGGACGAAAATTCATCCATTTTCTTCGTCTAGTCATACAGTAAAACGTTGGGGTCTAAAACGTATTTCTTTAAAATGTAACATCAATTAAACATAATTCGTCATTTTGGAGTCTGAAGCAAAAATGTACTTTTACTAGGATAACTCAGGAAAGTTCTGAGTTGTATTCCAAGTTGTATATCTTTAATCCTTCAGGTACAACGCCCAATTTTCGGTGTCGTTTTGTACGATCGAGTCGTCTAGTGCTGTAGATATCTATATAATATGTTGATCAATTAAATCCTTTCATATGTTTCGAGTCTATCCTCAACCTCAGTAAGCAATAAAATGTGACAATGTTTCATGACTAATAATAATCTATCTTTGTGTAATAAATTTTAGGACGCTCTTTAGAGTCACTATAGTATATCGTTCCCAAAGAGTTCAAATATAACATAAAAAATGAAACATATCATCTTAAAGTCTAAAGCAAAAATAGAGAAAGTATTATCTTCAAGAATATTTTGAAAAAGTTACATTCGATGAAGAGTATTTTTTGAAAGCTCAGATTCAGTAGTTAAAAATGAAGATGGTACTAAACATGGGTAGCCTAAGGTACTATGACTCAGTACAGAGGCAAGACTATCATCTTCCTCAGTTAGAAGGCCTTCTAAACGTAGCTGAGGACCCGCCCGCGCCGCTGCAGCTCAGATCGCAGACTGGGCGAAGGTGCAGCTCGACCTGCAGCGAGGTGCTGCCATCTGAAGGCGAATTCCGAAGGTTCTCTTGCCTCGAACCGATCCCCAGTCCCCTTTCCTAGCCCCGGCGCCCTAGGCTCTCAGCGAGGGGGCCCAAAATCAATCCCCACTCCTGCCCGGGCCAACGTGAACACTGTCAAGAGCCTGCTGCCGCCTGGCGGTGAATCCGCAAACACTCCGCGGCCCTTGGACTCCGCAAACTCTGGACCCTTTCCAATCTCCAGAGGTAATACGGCTGGTCACGGGTCATTTAGCTAATACTAATCGACAGCTTTAAGGCCGAGCAAAAATCGCGGACCTCTGTAAGCCTGGCATTAGATTACAAAGTTATCAACAGACACGGGGCATCTAATCGCCCGAGTCTAGCCTCCCTGCGAGTAGTGATAAACAATTATCGCGGGCAACTTTCGCTCGTAATCGCGCGTGAGTAATTTTCCAGGCACAGGCTTCCGGTTCGGGAAATCAACGGAACTCGCTGGAAATCCCGAGAATCGCGAATGCTCATGGCGCCGGTCACGAGGTGTCAAATGTGTTGCAGTAGTGGTTCATAGAATTGCTAATTACCGTGCGTCACGAGTGAAAGCATGAATTGCGAAGTTGTCGACTTGGAACTCGAGACGTTAGATGAGGGGCCCTTTAGAGTTTTGGGATAGAGCCTCAAAAAGATGCAGCACTATTAAAATTACGAGAAAATTGATTCGCTCATTTACAGGTACTGAAAGTCTCATTCTTTGTGAACTATTGGGACGAAATTTCATTGAAGTATTCGAATAATTAAAGAAGTTATGGGACTGATCGTAATTTAGGGTACTATTTGTATATAATTCCTAGACCCAGTTAGGCTTTATTTTAAACATGTAGTCGGTCACAAAAAGATTTTGACACTCTTAAGGAGACGATAACTTTTTTAAGATTGAACCAAACGACTTTAATTATTTTGAGAGCATAGAAGGGGTGATTTAATATGTGACAAGAAAAAAATCTTTTGAAAAAACTGCAATTGCAAAACTAAAAGTTGTTTTTACATTTTTATGTGGGGCTACATTGAAAATTTAGGTGTAGATCTGTGACAATTAATATATATTCTGAAAGTATCATGAAAATCAGTCAATATTGCCATGAGCTACAAACGGTTAAAGATGTTGAAAATCGTAGTTTTTCATGCGTTACATACAATTGACACAGATCTACGCATACAAAAGTTGTAAAAATAACTTTTAGTATTTTCTCTGCAATTCCGACCAATTGCAGTATTTTCAAAAAATTTTTTCTTGTGACATAGTAAATTAATTCTTCTAACGTCACAAAAAAAATGTAAGTCGTTGGGTCCAATCTGAAAAAAGTAATCGCCTTTTTAAAAGTGTCCGAATCTTTTTTTGACCAACCGTATACCATTCACCATTTTACACAGAAGTATTCGACTTAAAAAGTTCCCAAAACGTTTGTTAATCAGATAAAAAAATATAAAACCTATTGTCTTGCTTTAAACCATAAAATAGTTATTTCTTAGCACAGTTAAGATTTCAAGCGAATCGGTACAATAATTTTTTTCTTTAATCAATCCTTTATTCAGCTGCGAAAAAGTAATTTAAAAAAATATCAGTTATTTAGCAGGTACATTTATTTGCGCAATGTGCTACTGTCTCATGAGCTGAATTTATACAAAGTGGTACTGAAATCGTGGTATAAGCGAACGGGAAGTGATTCAGCACATAAAAATGAGCCGAAAAGAAAGAATAACATTTTTTTGTTTAATGCTTCGTTTTCGAGAGAAGCGAGTTTGAAAATTCAGCGGATGCGCGCGTTATTAGATAGGAATTTGCTGATGCGTCTGTTCATGACCTACCGATTCTACTTACTGCAAATATTGGATCACGTAGACCTGACGGATTTTCAAGCTCATTTCTCTCGAAAACGATGCGTCAGACGAAGAAATGTTGTTCTAACTTTTCGATTTGTTTTTGTATGTAGAATCGCCACCTGGCCGCTTGTACCATGATCTCGAACACATTCGGTAGAACTATACCTCGAATTCCTACTTGAAACATCAGAAATACAACTTCTCTGTTTGCCGTTATTTATAAAGTACACAGAAAATCGAATTTTTAGATATATATAGTCGCTTTGTTTCTTTTTCGGAATATTATACATAAACTATGAAACACTAAATTTTCGAAAAGATCAATAGTCTGCTTATGATAAATATCAATAAATATTTCAATGTAGCTGTACTTATATGTACTCTTTTAGTAGCTTTTAGTAACTGTATCAACTTCAGAGTTTTTTTAAACTATAAAAATGTCTACTAATATCATTGATCAGTACATCAAATTCAAAACAGTAAAAATATACTAAGAATTTAATAATACTACCGTGTTATTTTCGACTCATAAACCTGATTAAGAAAAGAAATACATGTAGCTCCAGCATTTTACAATGCATACAGACAATTTTTATTTTACGTATAAATACGTAGTCTACTTATTATTCTTTTATGGGATGTCGATGCTTGTGAATGGCGAATATATTATGCGACTGGCATGCGTCGTTTCATGAAAATTACAAGATTGAATTTATTTAAATTTCACGCAATTTTTTCAACATTCTGTGCTCGGATCAAGAGATTTATTCAATCATTTCTAATGGAAGCATCTTTCTGATTCCAATAATTATAAAATAAGAAATGTGAAGCCGGTCATTTAACCAGGCGTAGAACGCTTAATGCTCTATTGTTTTCTTTCTCTTCCGAGTTACTTCTTCCGTAATTTTATCGCTGCATCACAGAATCGCAATAATCGTAGTCTAAATCCTGAAGACATAACAGTCCCGGCGCTCGGCTGGCTGTCTGCAGACGTATCCAGCAAAAACCACGTAGCATTAGCATAATGTCCGCCTCCTCGGGCGGCTGTCAGTGCTGACGGTACAATTTGTGGCGAAGTGGCGTTGGCACACGCGGAATGACAACTCGCGCGGCTCGCTATCGTCTCTGATCATGAACCGGGTGACTTGGGTCATCGCTGGTCGCTTCATCTTCCAAGAACTCGTAGTTCGAGTGCCGTAGGAAGTTATCAGGATGGAACTCGACCGATCGATTTCACGATTCGATGACCTTTCCGGCCCGTGTTATCTGCCTGGTAGCCTTCCGATTTCTCAGGTGCGCGAGCGTGAACGTGAACGAGCATCGTTGCATAAGTGTCGGTGGAGTTGCTAGTTATCTGCCGTCGCGCCATGCCGCAGCGAGTCGGTTATCTTTTGTTACGTAAAGTCCCCCGCCGACAAACAGGTCTCACGAGATACCGAGGTCTGGCACTCGGGATTCTTCTCTCTAACCTCTCACGTACGGATTTCCATAACGACAATCCCGGACGGACGTTTCTTCGTGTCGAAACGCGCCCATAATTACCCTACCGTCCCCGGCGCTGCGCGGCACGACGCGACGCGCGGCGAACCGGTCGTTCTCTTTTTCCATCGTCGTCTTTTTTTATCTATCAGGCCTCGAACATGTCGCCGGCCGGCTCTAATGGTCGTTAGGATGATAATCGGCGCGCATAATTTAGTGGGTAATTTAATTAAATCGCGCGCTTTTTCGCGAGTTAGCCCCGGCTCGACCGTGAATCTCCATATCGCTGCGAAAAAATTCGCTCTTTCTCTGCGTTTCCGAACGGTTTCTTCTTCGTTCGTTCCACGAGTCTTTTGTTCGAGGGTTCGGCCATTCGACGACGGACCGCTTCTGAAATTTTCGAGCGCGTTCATTCGAGGCACGTTTCCCCGTGTCTTTCGACCGAAAAACATCGCTCACCGGGACCCGCGGTGCTCAGAATGGTAGGCCACGGTCCCCGGGGCCGGTTCCAGTGATAATTAGTATGCAAATTTCGGAATTTCGAACGTTATATCGGCCCCAGTGCTTTTATATGTTAATTGGTCCGAGTTTGCTCGATCGGCCGTGAACGGACAAAGTAGAGAAGGAAAGTGTCCGGTGATACTTTGTTGGAAGACGCGTTCTTGGGGAAGGATTGTTTACTGCGATGTTGCGGTTGAAAATTCCTGGGGACGAAGAATATGTTCTAGGCAGTTCAGGTAAGAGGTAGCTAGTGGTAAATAGGCTAGACTTGTCTTCTTTGTTTCTGTGGTTGTGGGTCGAACGTGTGGGTAATATGAGATGTTCGTTACTTTGTTTTATAAATCATTCAATGTTGTCTTGTTACTGGTTTCTGATATTTGAAACCTTGATTTTATTTCTCATTTCTCTATTTTCATTTTAACCACATGTTTACATGAAAATACAATTTCTAAAATATCATCTCGTGCGAGCCTACTGTAATTTTGGTAAAATAATACACTTATTCTAATCTTTTATGGAGAAACAAAATAGAAACAAGAACAAATTGTCATCAAATCCGTAGTCTATTCATAACTTTATTCAATAAAATTGCTAGCAAGCAATGTATTTTTCCGATAGAAATTAAAAAACAAAAGACGAAGTATAAAACAGTCGTAATTTCAAGTTATCGCTGCGAGTCCCCACGATGGTCTTTTTATCTAGCATTATTTAATATTAAGCAACGAACGTTTACGCGTTTGCAACACACCACAGTGAAACAGAATTTACAAAAGTTCAGCACTAGATACACGAATGTTCACGAACACAACAAAACCCTTACTGCAAGGTTCAACCCATTTGCATCATAAGGGACGATGAAAAATAATATTCTTATCACCAATCCGTTTCATTATATCACGATACAAAAATTTCAAAAGGTAGTTACCCTTTAATATTTCATTAATTCGTACGTAACGTTACGCGCATGCGTATTATTGGTAATGACAGCAACAACGTAGATTGTTGTAGACGTTTAAATAGCGCGCATATATACGCTAATGATGCAAATGGGTTAAATTAATATCCACATTTCTTTCCCAGAAGCTGCGATCAGAAACGCAAATTTCCACAAACATCCGCATTCGTCAACTAGGTCCCCTTCAGCTTCGTCAAAGCTTACAATTAGCTGAACTTTGACCAGGATTTTATGCGGATGGTTGCACGTGGCGCCGAGAAGAAAGACGGAAGATTAAAATTTCAAGAAAAGAGAAGAACAAGAGGACAACTAACGAAGGTGAAGACAAGTCAAAGAAAATGGCAGGATGTCTGGACCCAGCCCAGACGGTCAGAAAAAAGAAAAAGAGGAGCGGACTTAGTCACGGTGATCGGCACGGGATCGTTAATTATTCAGCATCCCGTCGGAGGAAGACGGTGAGAATCCGATTGCACCTCGGCGGCCTCTAGGAATTCCCCTTTTGTCGGCCAATCAGCTGATTCCTAGAACCGCGCGAGCGCTTGCTAGCGACTTGGCTCGTTGTACGGTCGCGGTCGCGTGGTTTCAAGGACAAGGCAAGGTTGACACGCGCCACCACTCGCGAACAGCAAGTGGGGGGTCTGTCACTCGGTCTCGTTCTATCCTGATTTCCTTCTCTCTTCCTCAGCATCGCTCTATGCCTCGCTGCGTAGCCCCCCACGCTTCCGACGCTTCGCTCCGCTCGACTCCGCGCCGCGCCTCGCCTAGCCTCGCCGCGAGCCGAGTCGCGACTGGTGACTGGACTGGGCGCGGCGCGCGGCGGCTCCTCTGCAACCTTTTACTGATAAATGCTATCCGGTGACACCGCGCAGCTGATCAGCACCCACGGAAACACTGCCGGAAGCTTCTGTTTTCGGCGTTCGTGTGTCGTCTGAAATACTGATGGTGATTCATCGTGTTCGTGAATTTTCGCTCGGGATATTTTGGTGGTTTTATTTGAAACTTGATTGTGGGAAAATTCACGTTCGTGCAATTTTGTTGTTGCTTGTTTATATTGAATAATGGTCTTTTGGCTTCTTTGACTTGGAAGTGGATCTAGCTTAAAATTCTTGGTGCTCACGGTTTTCTATACTTTTTATAGTAGATCCTAGTTATACATTGATCTGAATATAATACATCTAATCCTAACTCTAACTTTCGTATTTCGGATGGCCTGTTTTTCCTTTCTATCTTTCTTAATACTAGGTTTACGGAACACTAAGAGGGATTGTTTTACATTGCTTTATAAAAATTAGTGGAATGTGTTTATCCAATTTTTTATCCATTTTTATATGGAATATGCAACCAAAGAAATAAAGATGTTGAATAATTCCTCGACGGTGCATGTTTACAATCTCAATAATTGCACATTTAAATTGTTAGAACATGTTATGTTGACTCTTCGCATACTTATGGCCAATTCATGATATCCATAAACTGTTTCTTATAGCACATTTTCAATAACCCAGTGAAATTGATAAGAAATTGTTAGAAACAAGATTTAAAAAATATTTGGAGTGCATAGGATTAGACTAAAATTATATATATCGAACACGTCCGCCATCGGTGATATATATGTTTATCGAAAAATTTGTTTGCGACTGAAATTATTAAGGATATAAAGTCTGAAGTCTCTTTATAATGAGTACCACTGTTGTACGATTTTTTATAGTTGATTTATTACCCCTGCCGTCTGCAATTGCAAGAAAATTCGTAAAATATGTACAACTTCATTTACGAGACATGTAATCGCGTGGAGCAAAGTTAATTAAAAGTCATTCATGGAACATAACGCAATCCTTTTCTTTATCTCCAAGAAACATTCATTGAGGTTATCAATTCTGGCTTAATTCTGTCTTTTTTTTTGTGAATTATTATGTCAAAATGTGAAGCATAATCATTCGCAGACAAGTGAGAATGAAATAAGATGAAATATGGATTTTGTAGTGCGTATTTTATTCAGCATATTTGTTATTAATCACTATTACTAAAAGCATAAAGCTACAATAATTTAATCTATGCAGGATATGGCCGAATAACATGTGCAAGAAGACAGGGGATCTATATTAATCTATAATACTGATTCTATAATACATGTAAAAATAGATCGAGGAAAAGGAATATCATTTTTTCGTTGTCATCTCGTTTTCGAGAAAATCGAGTTTAGCACATACAGGAAATGTACGCGTATTCGCTGCATTATCAAACTCGATTTTCCCAAAAACAAGGCGCCAAACGAAAAAACTTTTTTTTCGATTTATTTTTACATGTAGTATCATCCTCTGCCAGTCTGTACATGTTATTTGGTCTTTGATGTTTATGATTAGTAGGTAACAATTTTTATTAATATTACCGAATTTTATAATAATTTATAATGTAATACACTAATAATAGTCTTAATTCTGCTTTGAAAGAAGTGTAATAACAACAGAAGACATGCTATGTACGCATCAGTCTTGCGCGCAAGCTAATAGTCTGATCACCGCTGTCCTATTCTACTTAAACTCAAGTTTCACTCTTGCCGCGTGGACTTCAAGCTGTACGCGAATAAAAATGATTTATGCGCATTTCATGTAAGAGAACAATTGAAATAATTCATTCGCTTACTAAAAATTAATCAAAACTGCATATTATATAATTACAAACAATGAAAAACTACGAAACTCCTATCTACAGTCAGTGTGTGTAATAAAAAGGATGTAAATTAATCAGAGTAAAGGTGAAAACAGTATCTTTAATAAATAGCATGTAATCTAAAACATTACATTATTGATTAACACATTTAATTAAAAAAAATCATTTAAAATATTAATTCATAAAATATTCGACAAAAGAAAAATAAGATCATATACCTTTCACTATATTATTTAATATAGCAATGCATAAAATTGAACACACTAAATTTCAAAGCATGGCTATTGCAATCGGTTAAATAAATTATAGAATTATATCCAATTTAGGTAATCAATCAAA
This sequence comes from Sphecodes monilicornis, assembly GCA_913789915.3. Classification (NCBI taxonomy): domain Eukaryota; kingdom Metazoa; phylum Arthropoda; class Insecta; order Hymenoptera; family Halictidae; genus Sphecodes; species Sphecodes monilicornis. The sequence goes on along the minus strand of OU565297.1, from coordinate 12,141,053 downwards.
AATAAGTAACCGATGTTGTGACTACATTTAATATGAAATGAACACATAATAAACTACGCGACATTCGCAGCGTAATTTAGATGCTTAGCTTTATTGCACAATTGCATTTTATAAAATGTTTAGGATTATTGCACAATTATATATAATATATTGAAACATGTATATAATTAACAACGAGACGTTCACAACGCAATTTAAATGTGCATCATCATTTCATACTTATATTCAACATACTAAAACATACATACAATCAATAGCAAGACTCTATATAAAACAATAAATATATATATATATATATATATATATATATATTTATATATATTCATATATTTATATATATTTATATATTTATATATTTATATATATTTATATATTTATATATTTATATATTTATATATTTATATATTTATATATATTTATATATATTTATATATTTATATATATTTATATATTTATATATATTTATATATTTATATATATTCATATATTTATATATATTTATATATTTATATATATTTATATATTTATATATATTTATATATTTATATATATTCATATATTTATATATATTTATACATTTATATATATTTATATATTTATATATATATATTCTTCAAGGTCACCGTATTTTTTTGCATATTAACATGTATTTTTCATAATATAATGTGGTAGTCGGCATCATGAAATCAACGACCTACACACCACGACCTTGAAGTGCCCTTGAAGGTGAAAAAATCAGTTTCAGTTTGAAGAATACAAAAGCGATGAAACGAAAAGGGTAATATCACCTTGTTTCATTAGTTACTCAAAATGCTGGCCGTCCGCAACAATATATATTATTCTTCTTACAACAGCTTTTAACTTCAATTGTGAAGAAACATTTTCCCTCAGAACATCTCGTCGCCTGCAATGAACTGTTACAGGATCAAAACCCACGCTAGCTTTTTACCCAATTCTCAGTTACGAGTGTACCTGGCAGACGAGGCAGAATAATTTCGAATTTAATTCGTACCCCATAAACGTCAAAGGGCCGCGCAGCCCTCGAGGAACGGGGCCTGCCGTCGAAGAAGATTAGTCGTTTGTCTCGCGTCTCACGTACACGATCAGCCACGAAGTTTTTTCCAAGGCGCCGTTTATCGTGCTGCCAGTACAGCCCCTCGCCCTTCGAAACAGAGCTCCAATGCGATCGAAGCCCTCCGAATCGCCGAGCAAAAGAACACGGGCATTTCCGTGCGTTCCACGTGCCACAGGAATGGCCGGCCGAGTTTCTTTTGGCTACGTCTTTTGGCCAGCATGATTACCGGTATACCAAACCCGAGGACTCGACCAGCCGCGCGAACGATGGATCACTGCGACAGCAGCGTTCTTCACGATTTAATGGATTAGAATATGTCTGATCTTCACTGACAAAAAATTGATTGCAACGATAACAGCCAGCTGGAAATTTGATTTTACTTTATTTGAAATGTTCTATTGAAATTCTTGAGGCTTCAGAGAAGATTAAGAAACATTCTTTAAATATTAATTGGTGAGAACAAGGATCGAATTTTCAATGGATGCAGGAAGAAAATGAATGTATGGGGTTTAGGTTTTCAGCAGTTGTTTGGAGTTTTTGTATGGATTTTTATTTTTGTAAACTGCTTGTATGGAAATTGACATATGGATTTTTATGCAGGATAGAAATGTTCTGTATTGATTGTAAGATAGAGAAGCTACATCTACGTTTATTTCTTTTTTCAATTAATGAGTAGTACAACAGTATTTTTAGATTCTTGAAATGTTTTTACTGTTTTGTTTTTGATTTCCGCATTTGTAACAGAAGTGCATAAAATCTGCAGGCTAGAGGCTTGCAATTGATTTATTTCAGCAATTATGGAGTCTGTGGAAATGAAAATAAAATAGAAACGTAATTTGTGTTCGTAGAATTTTATACTCACATTATGATCGTGTTTTGCAAATTATAACTACAGATGAATCTTACCAATTCTTTTAAAGAATATATTTCAATTTTAACATAATTGTAATAATGGTGTAGATCAGGGATGGGCATATTTGTCTCAATTGAGACAAACCCGTCCCCACTGTCCCCCACCAGCATCCGTTGTTATCATAGAGGAAGGAAGTGCTTCGCCCGTTGCAAACAGTGCGCAGGTCTCGGGTATGAAAGAGAGGGAGAAGCAGGCGTTTGAGGGGCCCCTACCGTGCCAATCCTTGGTGTAAATCAGTGATGGGCAGTTTTGCCTCAATTGAGGCAAAACCGTCCACACCATAGCGCCCTCTGTCCCTTTCCATCAAGCGCGGTACAATGGGGCAACGAAGACACGAGACATCAGCGTACGCAACGAATGTGCGCGCTGCATGAAAGAGAGGTTGGTGGGAGAAGCAGGCATTTGAGGGGCCCCTATCGTGCCCACCACTGGTGTAGATAATTGGCGAAAAATAAATGCCAACTTTGTAGAAACGCGATGAAACAGCTTCAGTGTAATCTTGTTTAATTGTTGACATAGTGTCCACTCTCCGCTACGATTTCATTTCATTGTCCTGTAACCAATATCGAGACTATATTCAATATTTTATATATATGATTCTTTCTCGGAGACCCCAGAGGATTGCAACATGGTTCATAGTCGATTTTCTCTCATTAATCGATCGAAATCGAATTTTGATCGACAGCAAAGTGCGAGGGCACAGATTCAGTTATCATCAGTGACACAGATGGGCACATGGTAATATACATATAAATACCGGATTACATAGAGCGAGCAAGGTCTCTCAACCAAGTGTCGGGCAAAAGAGCTTACAAGGAACAATGGTCGATCGTGACTGGCGTAGATCGATAGGATTTGATATATGTACGTCAGACGACGTGTCACGGGCCAACCTATGTAAATGTAGACAACGTTGTAAGTAAGCTTGATCCATTCTAAGAATAGCGGAACAATGTGTTCCGCGTTGAATCCGTGAAATCGGTCCATTTCGCCACCGATCCAGGACGTGGACGATCTTTCGACATCCTCATGCACGAGTCAAAAATATACTATGCGTTCCATTGTCTCAGTTTTTAAAGATCTACCCTACTATCAATGTACATATAATTTTAGTTATTTTTCAATTTTTCGAAAACCCTTTTGAGTCTTGATTCTTTTAAAGATGCTTTATACCACGCAATTTTTGGATGGAGTTTTGTGTACAATTATTTCTTGGAGGAAGATTAGACATTTTAAGTTTCATCTGATGGTTGTTTATTGTGCATGGTTTATTTTTTCGATCGACCATTACCCTGCCAATGTACGCACAATGTTAGTGATTTTTCATTATTAGACTGCGGATCTTTATGCAAAATAAAAATGATCTGTGTAAATTACAATTACAATAATTTGGTTCTGCGGATTTGAATATTACTGGTTGTCTCAATCTATTTTTACCGTCAAGAAATATTTTAGGTACTATTTAACGCAAAATTCAATTACTTTATTTTATGTTTTAGATTTCGAAGATAAAAATATTCTTTTTTATATTTTAGATTATCAAAATAAAAATATTTTATTTACGGAAATCTTGCTGCCTATTTAAAATAGTATTTTATTTGAATTGTAGAGTAACGGCTATTTAAAATAATATTTGAAATATTATTTCTCCAGGATTTTACCAAGCTTTGAACGTATCTTAATGAATTTTTACGAAATTTTAGAAAATACAAGTGTTGAGAACTTTTTCGTTGCTCGCACCAGTTGCAAAATGAACGGTTCATACGGCATCCCGGCCGTTCAAAAAGTCGCCTGAGCGATGGCTGTGTGGCCTCTTGTTCCAAGGCGGACTGACGATAATCGCAATGATCGTAACCAGCGGCGGTGAACGAGGACGAAGAGGACGATGAAGACGACGTCGTCGTTGCGCGCCTTCACGCTTGCACGCGCCTTCATATTCCTCCTCCTCCTCCTCCTCCTCCGCTTCAACTGACCGCGTGTTATTAACCTAAATTGCCATGCTCGTGTACGGGTTTCGCACGCCCTTATCGGGGCCCACGCGAACTGCTTCAATGGTTCTACGGGAATTAGAGCGATGATTCGCGGGTTGTAACGAGTCACGTGTGTTGCACAACGTCTGTCCGCCTCGGTATACGCTCGATGGATAATTAGAGGGAGAAACCGAAATTTCAGGCTGAACGGTCCTCGGCTGCAGGTTTACATCGTGTTGCTCTCGGGCAGGTTCGCCGGCGAATCGTTGACACTGATGGCATCAAATTGGTAATACCTTGTAACGGGAATTGGCCATTTTGTTACCCTAACGCAGCTGCTGCTATTCGCTTCATCACCGCGGTGACCGGTTCACGCGGAGATGAAAAATTCTTCTTGGATTACCTATGGGAAGTGACTTGTTGCTCTAAGAATCATCAACTCGAGGTTTCCGTGGACGTTCACCGCATTACTAGTTAATTTTCATTATTGCTATTATTTATGGGAAGGTTTTAATTCGATTTTTATTGTCATGTTACTCTTTGGGCTAATCTTCGCGATGCTATGTGTCAGTTATGAGAGTAATAGGCGTACAAAGAGCATTAAAAATGGTAGAATGATATTACGAGCAGCAATGTTGTTGTTAATGAAATACAATTAAAGCCAGTTATCATTTTAGTTTAATAACATTCAACATTACCTTCACATCGTGGAAAACAGCTTCTTGATCATATTCGTGTCGAATAGTAACTTTCTAATTTAAGAAAGACTCGCAAAAAGACGAGGAATATAAATTTTATTACTGGTATCGTAGTAAACAATCTTTACAATCACACTCTGTATACATTATATACATGTACAGTATCTAAAAAAAGTATTGGCACACCCTTTAAGCTGCTAAAGATTTGATCAAACGACTTGAATTTTTTTGTAAATATTAGAAGAATTCATTTACCAGCGTTGCAAGACGCAATTGTGAAGAAAAAATATATAGGTTACAATTTTTAACTTTTATTATCTGTGACTAAAATGAACATTTAAAACATTCTGTTTGTTGATCTAAGTATGTTATGTATATGCACACTGTTTCATCGAAATCGATTAACGTTGTTATTAGCTACAAGTGATTAAAAATAGCGAAAATCGTGAGGAACTGCGATTTAGATCAATCATAACCTCAAAATTCAAAGATCCTTAGATATTTCAATGCTTATAGCTTTTTTACGCGTCATCTGATTTCGATGTAACTTTCTGCGCGTATATAACTTACTAAGATTTACAAAATAAATGTTATACATTTACATTATAGGCTGAGATAAAAATGTTAAAAATTCTGATCATCACTTTTGTTTCTTCGCAATTCTAGCCAATAGCAATTTAAAACAATTTTTCTTCACATTAGCTAGTAAACTAATACTTCTAATATAAAAAGAAATTCAAGTCGTTTGGTAAAATGTTTACAAAATTATCCCTTTTTAAATGTGTGCCAATATTTTTTTTAGGCACAGTATATATTATATATTAATATATGTATATTAATGAATATCGCCGGTTAAAAGACAGTTTCCAGGTTCTTTATTTCACAATTATTAAAATTATGTAGATGTTTCCATTGAAAATAAATATACGAGTAGGATACGATGAAATACAAAAAAATTGTTGACCCATTGACCTTGAAAGTCCGGTTCAAGGTTAATTTTGCGTCACCTTTCTTACATGAATTTCCACCACACCGAGGGTGTATTATAATCACGCTATGATAGTCACGGCATATAATTTCTTTACACCCTGTAAAAGATGTTTTCCCCCATCCTCTCTTTACATAACAATTTACAAAAATAAACAATCGCATACAGATCCGCAGTATCACGATTACATCTCTTTCTTTCGACTTCAATCGGATTAAACGAATTACTTCTCGAAAAAATGCGTAACTCATGCAGACAAGGAGAGGTCAACGAACGGGGATACGAATACCAGGCCGAGCAATTAATTGCACGATTAATTGAAGAGCTATCGACAGTTTCTGACTTGACTGGTCGGTTCGAAAGTATCGAGCTCTAGACTTGCTACGAGCACGATTCCGATCGGATGTGTATACTGCGCTATACACAGGGGCCCCGTTGGTCTCGATCGATGTTTCCCCTCTCTGAATGGCGGTTTTGTATTTCGAGAATGTTAATATGACGAAGCGTCTGCTAACCGCGGCCAGACGCTGAATAATCAAACGGAATACCCAAGCGGGCTCGAATTACGTTCGCTCTCTTCGGAAGTGAACGATGTTTATTTCGAGGAATGACGGGGCCCCGTTCGGCGAGTGTCGCGATCGTGTCAGCAGTCTCGACCTATGCAAACCGATGAATTGCAATTTACACCGTACACCGATGCAGCGACTACGTTCTTCCTGGTTCGAGCTTGTTTCCTGTTTGAACGACGCGGTCTCTGTCGGGTTTCGGTTCCCTGCGATCGTTTCACACGATTCTCCGGCTTTCACGCGAAACGAAATGGAAGAAGCATGATTTCGATGTCCAGTTGGATATATGGAGAACGTTTTTTATCGATGAATTTGCGGAACTGCGAAATAAATGAATTTAGAGAATTGTAAAATAGGCAGAACGTTGTTTCATAGGTTATTAGGTTCATGGATTGTTAGGTTCATAAAATATTCGATTCATACACCATCTATCATATAGATACTGTTACGGCGTTGTGTTCAATGTAAAGTCGTTGTAATGCAAATCTGTCCTGCGATGAAGTCCTTCATCGGTAAATGAAATTGCCTAACGGTTGGTTATGAAAGTGGTGTGAGGCCCATTACCGACCCAGAAAGAATATACAGGGTGGTCCGCTTAAGTAAGACCACCTAGATATCTCTTCGTCTTATAGTGATGCAAAACATATTTTCTACGTAATGTGCATGATGTCAATGGACCAATATCTGGCAAGAATATTTTTCCCCAAAGTAACATTTTTCGGAGTTATCAAGGTCATCGATGTTTTTTAACACATGACTACATTTTTTTATTGTTGCATCGTGTACCTGATCGAACAATACATCCAGATATGTATAATAACATGACCTTGAAGTGACCTTGATCTTCGAAAATTAAAGTTTTACGTAAACCTGATACCAACGAGATGGCAGGCTTTGACCAAGACTGAACAATCAAGAGCGTGAATATAAATAAACATGTTTACTATCATAATTCTGATGATACCTAACGTTTTGAAATTTTGATGTGTTTCAATTTATCAGTGAATCGACCTATTGCTTGAACTGAACTAGAACTAGAATCAAATAGTTTATCATGAACGGCCAACTACACCAGAGGACGTGAAAAACCGAATAATTAGAGCTTGTTATCTTAACGCATATGATGATCGATATTTTCAGTGTGTTAAAAAATATTTTCTTCGCATTCATAGGTTCAGGAGTCTTGGTTAAAGATATTCTACATAAGTTTTACGATAAACTTTAATTTTCGAATATCAAGGTCATTTCAAGGTCATGTTATTATACATCTCTGGATGTATTTTTCGATCAGCTACACGATGCAATAATAAAAAAAATGTAGTCATGTGTAAAAAAAACAACGATGACCTTCGAAAAAAATTACCTTGGGGAAAAAATATTCTTGCCAGATATTGGTCCTTTGATACCATGCACATTACGTAAAAAACACCTTTTGCATCACAATAAACTGAAGAGATATTTAGGTGTCTTTACTTAAAAGAACCACCCTGTATTGTTTTAGTTACATTCACATAAGAGTAATTTTTGTAATCAATTTAAATATTTCTAAATTGATAGCAACATTGCCAAATTTAGTACACTTTATTCACATTTTTGAATCGAATAAAATGCAAACCGTTAAATATCTCGAAAAAAATGGGATTACACCACTTTCAAAATAACCGGTCCACATAATAATAAAACTTAGCAATATATTTATTTCATTTTCACAACATGGAATCGTTTAACGAAGACTAGACCAGATCACCCTCTGAAATTCTATTATTCTGCCTACTCTCGTGTGGGCCGAGTGTATCTGTGTATGGCTCAGGAAAACCTAAGTTATTTATGAAGTGCGCAGCAGCAGGAAAGCCACGGCGCGGCGGCGGCTATGCGCCAAACCAAATCTGATGCTCTTGTTTTGTTGTTTGCTCCCGTGGCTCTAGAAAACGGCGATACGTGCGCTAGACGCCCGTGCGTGCTTCGACCACGTGGGTGAGGATGTGGAAATGCGCTGGCAGCCAGTCGGTAGCGACTCGCTTGCCAGACAATGGGGATCTTGTTCGTCTTGTCTGGGATCGGAGACGTTTCGTCGGATACGTTTGCGACAGTGGTCAGCGGTCATCAGACTGATCCGGACTCGAGAGTCGGCTAACAATCGAGTAGCCGAGGGAATCGGAATGTGTGAGAAACTGACCGATTCGGGCCACTAGTTGGATTCTATTTGGACCATTGTGGTCGTCCATTGTCGGTAATGGGGCCTGGAAACCAAAAAAAAAGGACTGGGACTTAGCATGGACCTGGGTGGTTCAAAATAATTTGCAAAACAGAACTTGATCTTTATTTCTAGGATTTGTAGACGGTGGGATAGCAATTTTTTGAGGTTCCTGACTGAAACTTTTAGCAGTATTGGTGTGATATAAAAATTCGATCTCTTAAAAAATTGTCTCGGTTTTTATGATGTATGGCTGATACCTTGTAGTAATGATAACTCGAGCTAACAACATGAAGCGGGAGCCAAAAAATTGTTATTCTTTCTTTAACACTAGGTTTGCGGAGTTTCATGAAAAATCGTACATCAAAATTTCTGATCTCATTATAAAGAGACTTCAGTCTTCAAATCCTTAATAATTTAAGTAACTAAAATACTTTTGCGATATACATGTATACATAATTTATATATTATATCCTTATTGTATTATGTATACTTATTATATACATAAATATATAATTTTATAATGAGTCTAATCCTGTGCACTCCAAGTATTTTTTCAGTTTTATTCTTCACAATTTTCCTATCAGTTTAAGTGAATTATTGAAAATGTACTGCAAAAGATAGTTTATTGACAACATTAATTGGTCATAAGTTTGTGCGATGAGGTAGATTCGTATTTAACACTAGGTTTACGGGACACGTAGAAATGACGTATTCTAATATTTTTAATTTATGATTATTGATATTGTAAAGATGCAACCATGAGGAACTATTCAACAAATTTATTTCCGTGGATATATATTATTTAAAATATGGCAAAAAAATTGGATTATTTTTATAAAGTACTATAAAACAGTCACCTTTAGTGCTCCGTAAGCCTAGTATTAACAATTGGAACAGGATGAATATTGATGAATATAAATTCCATATTTCATCTGTTCATTTTTGTTATACTGTAGAACCTCGACTATTCAAATTAAATACAAAAACGTGAATCTTCGAATAATAGAAGAATTACTCGGCTACAGTGCCAAATTCAATCATTATTCTTTTTTGCATAATAACTATTGTTATATATGGAACATTTTAGATTGAACTATTTATATGTGAAGAGTGTTGAGTAAATGGAGATTTCAGATGTGGAAAGACCTCGTATAATCGAGGTCGTACTGTACATGCAAAAAGTCCGTAGTCCAGTAATCAAAGGCAATACAATATTTTCGAAAAAATGTATCCATATGGTTTACCGCGATTTTCAACCACCTATCATCTCGTTATTATTAACAAAGATCGATATAACGATGTGAAAAGGATCAATACAAGGAGTCTACGTTTCCAAACCAATCCGTTTAATATTACAGACACAGAGATGAAACTTTTATCGCTTTTCATCGGACGATGAGCTAGTCAGCAAGATCTTGATTAACAAAGGGAAGGGTTTTACGACGTAAGTCGGGAATCGGAAACGACGGTACTCGAGGATGATGCTTATTGGACCAGGTGCGAATTATGCTCCGCAATTGGCTTCGAACCGGAGCCACGGAATCTGCGACGCAATTTACGGTCTGTTAAACGGCCGCGTAGTTATTTATTCTTTAGTCTCGGACGCCGGCTGCTGCGAACAGGGGCAAAACGAAAATATTTTGCGAGCAGGAGCGGAAAATTGAACGCAATTTTCTACCCTGATCTTCGAAGGGAAGCATCGAACCGTTCGATTTCTCCTCATCGTTCTTACGAAAGTATCATTCTACGTTTTCATACCAGATCAGTAGACTGCAGAATTTTATGCAAAATAAAAATTGCTTGCATCAATTACAAGACGTCGGAATCAAGTAGAAATTTGTTTCTTTCTTCAGTGGTTTTATTAAGTAGTAAGAAATGTATTGAGGGTCTTAAATTAATTTAATTTATCCACTGCGTGAATTTACACTCACTCACTTTTGTTATAAATGCATAAAATTCGCAGTCTAGTGATCAGCTTGTCGGAAAGATAATTTCAGTTTTGAAAAATTCAGGAAATCTAACACTTTAACTACCGGAAGTCTACAAGCAATAGGATTTTTAACCTCTTCAGGGATGATCTTTTTTTAAAACGAGTTAGACTATTCTAATCTCTCTATAGATAGGAATACATTATGATAAAATGAAAATAATTGTGAATGCGCTCGAAGAAGGCAACATATCCATGTGTGTGACCATTGAGTCACATATGTGCCATAATCCTTGAAGATGTAAATGAATATAATACGTCTGAAAGAAGCTTAGTAATTTTCTTTTATCTTTTATGTGATCTCATATAGCTTTATAATGATAACAAGATTGCATTTATACAAACGATTAAAGATTTCCAAGTTCCTCTTTAGTCGAGACTCGTATTAACCCTCAAAACGATGTCCTCAGACAGCGATCTGTTAAAATTCCTAAAAGTTCCGTCAACATTTATCAAAATAGTTCAAAGTATATAGTTTAAACCTACAAAATCGAAACGTTCCAAAGAAACTAAAGAAACTTCATATTTGCAATTACTAGACTGCGGATCCTTATGCAAAATAATAATTTTCTGCATCAATTGCGAGAGATGGGAGCCAGATACATACAGGATATTCACGCTATTACTATCCAGCATTTTTCTTCCAAATAATAAATACTAGAAGAAAATGAAAGATGAAAATGTAGTACTGATATTTGAAAGCAACATAATGGCGTATGCACTATTTTTCTAGAAATGGAGGTAACCCTCAATTTTTTAAATGGAATGCTGCATATTTTTTTATATCATGTAAAACGTGTGTCAAGACATATTCATTCGTATACGACACAACGACTTTCATGGTCATACAAGGTTAGAAATGGAGGAAACATTTTGGGTATGTCGTACGTAATATTTCGTAAAGATATCGTTTACGGTACACCGCCTAGAGATTTAAACGACTTGAAAAGCAAAATAACGCAATCAGGTGCATTAATATCTCGGATAATATTAGAAGGAGTTACCAAGAATATAGTTAATACAACCGATATACGCATTCATTCGACAAGAAAGTCGTACTGAACATTCATTGTAGCCTCGTCAATAAAGCATACTTGTAAACAGATTAGTACAAAATATTCAAAATGTTTCTTCCATTTCTGACCTTGTCTGAACTTGAAGGTCATTGTGTTGTATAAGAATGAATTTTCTCTTGACGCACGCTTTTATATGAGATACAAAATATACATATAGCATTCGATTTAAAAAATTGTAGGATCACCTTCGTTTCTAAAAAATAGTGCATATACAAAAAAATTACATACGCCATTACGTTGATTGCAAATAACAGTACTACTTTTTCCTCTTTCATTTCGTCTAATTTATTGTTTCGAAGAAAAACACTGGTTAGTAATAACGTGAACACCCTGTATATAATTCATTCTTTGATAATTTGTATATGTTGAAAATAGTATATGTTCATTCTTAAATTATTAACTATTTTCTCCTGGTTTAAATTGCTCCAACATTTTTTTATTATAAATGCATCAAATCCGCAGTCTAACAATTACATATCTTGCAATACATCAGCAAAAATAAAATTTTACTGGGGTCACGAATGACCCCAGGGTAATATTCATAGGGTGTTAATAACATTCCTGCAAGTAATTTATTAGCAATTTACCTTAAGATGGGAAATATTCATTTCAGTAAGGGCTTCCGCGATGTTCGCTACCGCGCGACGCATTAATCTGCGGTTCGCAGGCCACGTTTGCGAGAATTGTCAGGGGTGACGTGCGTCGGGGCCGTTTACGTTCAATTTGACGGGGAACAAATTAAAATTCTCGCGTTCACACCTTTCGCAAAGTTCGCGGAACCGGCTGGGCGCTTTACGCGCAATTACGTCCTAAGTGGCTCCACCTCGTTCCGTGGCTCCTCGTTTTCTGCGGCTGGCCATCTCCTACCCGGTTCATTGCTATGCATGGAACGGTGCAATGATTGCAGCAGACGACCAGGGTAATTGATTCCTGTCCGAACGAGATATTTACATACGCTAATGGCATGCTTTCGGCTTATTTGGCTCTCGTACGCGCCACGTCGTTCACTGTACTCCAGGTCCTGCGCCGATCGTTGCTACAACGCGTTTTCAGAATCGTTGCACCGGGTGCTGCACACTCCTTCGTGCATGAGACTCGCCATGAATTATTTTAGGCGAACAATCCCTCTACTTGGTCCGACAAGTTCCTCGTTCATCTTTGTTCTTAATCTGTATATATGCTTCCCAGAAATTGGGAAGAAATTTTTTTTTGGGAGAAATTCAATTGGCTTATAGGGCTTTTTATAATGTCATTTTAAAGTCTATTTGTTGATATTTCGTTGAATAGTTGCACCAGACACTGCACACTACTTCGTGGTTTTTTGTGTGCATGGATTCCACCATGAATTATTTTATGCGAACAATCCCTCTACTTGGTCCGACAAGTTCCTCGTTCATCTTTGTTCTTAATCTGCATATATGCTTCCCAGAAATAGTTACAGATTCTAGGATAGGATTAGATTCATGGTAAAATAGCAGCTAAATTCTTCCACTTTGTGCTTTATTGATAATTTTTTTTTGGGAGAAATTCAATTAGCTTATAGGGCTTTTTATAATGTCATTTTAAAGTTTATTTGTTGATAATTCGTTGAATAGTTGCACCATACACTGCACACTACTTCGTGGTTTTTTGTGTGCATGGATTGCACCATGAATTATTTTAGGCGAACAATCCCTCTACTTGGTCCGACAAGTTCCTCGTTCATCTTTGTTCTTAATCTGCATATATGCTTCCCAGAAATAGTTACAGATCCTAGGATAGGATTAGATTCATGGTAAAATAGCAGCTAAATTCTTCCACTTTGTGCTTTATTGATAATTTTTTTTGGGAGAAATTCAATTGTCTTATAGGGCTTTTTATAATGTCATTTTAAAGTCTATTTGTTGATATTTCGTTGAATAGTTGCACCAGACACTGCACACTACTTCGTGGTTTTTTGTGTGCATGGATTCCACCATGAATTATTTTATGCGAACAATCCCTCTACTTGGTCCGACAAGTTCCTCGTTCATCTAAGTTCTTAATCTACATATATGCTTCCCAGAAATAGTTACAGATTCTAGGATAGGATTAGATTCATGGTAAAATAGCAGCTAAATTCTTCCACTTTGTGCTTTATTGATAATTTTTTTTTGGGAGAAATTCAATTTGCTTTTGGGCTTTTTATAATGTCATTTTAAAGTTTATTTGTTGATAATTCGTTAAATAGTTGCACCAGACACTGCACACACCTTCGTGCGTAGGCGAACCGTTATAGACGAAACTATGGAACTATTAAACAAGTATTTTGTGTTCATTGTTACATACAACAAAATCTTGAATATCGGAACAGTAAATGTTATTTTTATTACAATAATTTAATGAAAAAAGTTTGCAGGATAACTTGATTTGCACACAGATGAATTTGGTCGGCAAAAGGGTGGATTTCATTTCATTTTCATCCAATAATCTAATCAAAAAAATTTTCAGGAAAACTAGATTTGCCAAAGTTATTATTTCATTTCTATTACAATAATTTAGGGAAAATAGATTGCAGGAGAACTTGATTTGCAAAAGGATGAATTTGGTCAACAAAAGGGTGAATTTGATCTGCAAAAGAGTGAATTTGGTTTGCAAGAAGCTGAAGACGATCTGCAAAAGGCCGAATTTGTAGTATAAGACCCATATATAAATATGTAAAGTGTCTTATTACCTGGTCCAGCACTATAGGTGACTCAGAATCCTCCAAGCAGTCTATCAAAGCCGAAGCCGTCCAGCAAAAAGGCTCACGGAGTGTCCGCGTGTAACAAAAGGGCCGGGCGAATGCCTGCCGCTAATTCGTCGAAAAAACCAGATTACAAGGGGACCCACGGAGCATCCTAATAAATATCAAACTCGAGATTCCTACGAAATCGTAGCGTAAAACCGTGAGACGAAAGGCAACGAGACCCTCGGGCCTCGAGAAGGCCCTGGGCGCGTTCCAGAGCAACGGGACCAAAAAGTCATCGAAACCAACGGTAGCCGAAACATCAAAAGGAGCGATACGATGGATGTTGCGCGGATCTTACATCTGATTCTGATCGTGGTCCTGCGATCCCGTCTGCGCTAAAGGATCCCGCCTCGTCGATGTCAATCGCGCGTCCCCTATCTCGAAGGATCCGTTCCCCCTTCAGCTAATCCTTGGATCCATGGATCCTGAAAACGACCACGAAATACGATCGCAAGATCGCCCGGTCATACGTTGCGCCGGTAGAACAACAGAAAGAAGTTCTGGTACTCCGAAGATAAACATCGGATCAGCGGACGTCACCGGACACAGAAAGCCAGGCCCTCGTCTCGTCTCGTCTCTTGCTACGTCCGTCAATCACGTACTGGGATTCAACGACAAACATGCAACGCAACCAGCTGTCTCTGTCTTCTTTCTTGTCTGTCTTCCTTGCGCTCTCTTCCTGCCCATGGATCTTCTGCTGAACAGCTTCCACGGATACGGCAAACAGACGATTACGAGGGAAACATTCGGAATACATTCCCGTGCAGCGGCGGTCCGCTTGTTCTACCTCTGATCCCCCTCCAGCTTGATACCCGCGCGTGGCTGCTACCAGGATGAGGCAGGATAGTTCAACACATGCGGAAGAACAGAAGAAGACTTTTGTCTTCTTGAAGCGAGTTTGGGTCTTTAGATGCTGGCTTGGGTCGTTTGGTATAGGATTACTAAATTCTTGTCGATTAACCCTTAGCGGACGGGAATTATTTTTAGCATAATTCTTGATGGGTCTGGATTGAATTTTCCTTGTGAAACAAAATTTCATACTGAAGAGTTCAGTGTATGAATTAAATGAAGGAAACCGGGTTGTGTTCAGTAAAAATGTGTTTGATATTTTTTGAGAGTAATCATTTCTTTAAAAATTATTAGCAGTCGCAGAACGGCAAAATTGCTTGGGCGACTATCAATGGACACGCGTCCGCAAAGGGTTAACAGTCAGTTTTGACCATTGATAATTGAAAATTGTTTACGAAGATCTAGATAGTCAGGTTTGAGTTCTTTGGTAAATTTCTTTAGGTATTCTTTAATCGCATTTTTGTAGCGTGATGGGTCATGGATTGAGTAAAGTATTAATAATGCAGGTGAATCACTATAAAGTTCAACTTTTAGGAAGAGCGTTCACTACTGTGTAGATACTGAGGTTTGCATTCCTTGGAAGTCAATTTAGGTATTTTTTGATAGTCTTTCTGTAGCCTGCTGAGTTGTGGATTGGGTAAAGTGTTGATAGTGAAGTTCAACCACTATGAAGCTCAATCTTTAAAATTTCAACTTTTGGGAAAAGCGATGACTACAATGTAGTTGGTGAGGTTTTAGTTCTTTAGAAAATTTATTTAGATGTTTTTTAATCGCGTTTTTGCAGCGTGATGGGTTGTGAAATGGATAAAGTGTGTTGTGTAAATTTTACAGATTTTTGCATGGTGGTTTATTAGTACCCATCGTTTAGAAATGATGCGAATAATTTTCATTTTATCTTGCCATATCTGTCACATCTTACAATAGGTATTTATTTACAAAACAGGATTTTACAAATTTGTCTTTCCAGTATATCGCTTGTTAGAAAATGGAAGACAATTCGAAGACTAAATTTACAAAGACATACTTTTGAGAATATTAACAAGTTAATCTAGTTAATCTTATATTTCTAATATTATAGATCTTTACATTGCGTATAAAAATGTGTATGCAAGGTAAATCACGGAGTGTTGACAACCTATCTGTTCTTGATATTTCTGCTAATTTATGTGATTTTTAGCTATATTTCATTTTAAAGAGTAAGGGTACATCAAGCCTGAAATTTATTATATTTTTCACAATTCAAAATTTGATGTTATTAACTAGAAAAAACGTGAATTTGGCCTTGAATTCATTGGCTCGTATAACTTTTGGATGGTGGAATTTGAAACGTTTGGGTGAAACACAGAATTGGATTATTTCCAACTCACGTTTGTATTGCATGTTGTATCTAATCAGTCATATAGCAGCACATACAAAAATTTACTTATCAAGTTTCACTTCTTTTTAAAGCAATAAATTAATTGTTTGTTTCAGTCAACTTTATTGTTGAACTCTTGACACTTTCGCTGCATGTTACGCATACATTGCGTTGCATCAATTGTTTCAATAATCTTGCTGACGCAACTATTGCGTTTTCATTAAATACCTGTTATTGGCGTATCTTCACAATTAAAGGAAGAATATCATACTGCAGAGACATATCTGGCATTGCTACTATTTATATATAATTCTCCAAATGGCGATTAATAATACAGATAGATTCTCCAACGCAGAAACAAAGATCGTATCATTTTTAGACAAAGAAAATTGTTTAAATAATGCTGATGGTGGAAATGTGATCTTTTTGTATGATTGTAGTTGTAATTGATATAGACCATTTTTATTTTGCATAAAAATCCGCTGTCTACTAACAACAATAATTTTAAAAAGTCGTAACAGCTAGCAATTCAGATATGTACAATCTCTCGCATTCAACAATCATTTTCAATCACACAAAAGTCAAAAATTCAAAATATAAGGTCTAAAAATTCTCCTATCATGAAGTATTAATGACAAAATGTAGTTTTTAAAAATACTCACAGGTTTCGTTGAATATACCAATTTGTTGATCAAAGTTAAACTTGAAATTTAATGCAGGAAACCGTGCAATGGAAACGTGCCATTGGCAGATTATTTGTTTCTTTAATCTGATTTTGGGAAGTTGACTTAAGTATTATAGAACCTTTAAAACAAGTAAATAATTTTCTGAACATAACAATGAATTTTTATAATTTCCCATATAAAATATTTATTAACTTTAATCAACCTTTTTAAGTAAAAAGTAACTTAAGGATTTTTTGTATATTATGTCTGGACATATTAAACTCTACATTAAAACCAATTTTATTTGCTCGAAATGAAAATATTAACAAAAATTGTCATTAAGACGTTCTTTTTCCAAACGCATCAGAATCCGAATTTAACTAATAATATTAAAAATTATTATTTCATATAATTCTTTATAATATTTAAAAATATTTAATATCTATTTATTATGTATTTGTTATATAAAGAAGTAATATACATTTTTCACAAAAATTTTACTTTAGAAGTCATTGTAGTTTTACCATTCTCTTAGAATAATCGTATCAACTTTTCACGCATTTCCGATAAACTGACAACGAAATCGTTCAAACAAGAATTACCCAGTAATCATACGACAAAAGAGTGCAATAGAAAGAATTGACAAGATACTCTTTATTTAACTAGAGGAAGAGGAAAGTTTATGTTTATAGTATGCCTATTTATTCATTTTGGTTTATAGAACATTAAGAACAAAGATATTTGTTGCAAGGGGTTAATAAACAATTCAGACTATTTAAACTTTTTGAATGGAATGGTATTTTTTTCTTCAATTGATATATCTATATGCTCTTTAAAAAAGTATTAGAGATCTTAGATTGAAAATTCGTTACTTTAGGAGTCATTAATTTTAGTTCCCAAATTCTTCCATAGCATCGAACGCTATGCGTCGCCTTTAACCATCGCCAAGCCGTTTTTCATCCCTAAATTAAGCGTCACCGAGGAATAAATCCTCCCTGGAATTTTCATATAGTCCATATGGCATTCGGTCCGCTTACAATTCGAAGCATTCGCGTGATCGCGCGGGTCGCAGAGAGCGATTTCCTCGGCGGAGAGGCTTGATTAGCATTCAGCCCGCCGCGATAATTCATCCCCTTGCAAAAACCCGATGAAAATGTGGCTTCGGCAACGGACATATTTGGCTCGTTCCCCGTTGGACGTCGGCGTCCCACGGTTTGCCAGAACCTCAAAAAACCGAATCTAGATGCGAAGCGGGCCGGGTCCTTGTGTCGGGAAGCTGTCGCCGAAGGAAGTGGTCCCCAAAGATGGTTGCCCCGTTCCGAACTCTAAGAATCTCTTGTCACGAGTTTATTCAAAAACTCGAACAAAACCAGCGCATCCAACAAAACCAGCCGCTCAACAAAATCCCAAAAAATAGCTGCGCTCGAGTATACACTTCGCAAACTCTTCGAGAACCGGGTCTCAGACGTAGGAGCTCGTTTCCAGCGCGATAATTGCAGAAAAAGATAATTATCAGCTGGCTCCTGGAAGAGATCGAATGCTCCGAGTCCACTCGATGATGCGAGAGGAGCATTCGCCGGTATCGGAACTTGCGAAAAACTCCGACAAACATCTGTCAATCGTTACCCAGGTACAACAGTGTCATCTTATTAATATCTCCCCCTTTTTTCGCGGCTCGTTCGAGGATCGAAGCGCCACGGACTCGATCCGCATCCCGGATCGGTGTTTGATCGTGGATCGGCGCAGTCGATATATGCCAAGACCAACGCAAAAAGCGGGAAGAATGCGACGCAGCTCGATCAGAAATGGGGTGGGAGCACCGTCACCCTTCCGAAACTGGTCAGAGGACAACCGGGAGCCACTGTATCAAATATTGACTCGATCGTGCAAGCAGCTGCCGCTTCTTCGCGATCGATCCGACGGCCAGGATTCGTGATACGTCCTCTGTCTGCTGGACCACGAGTCGACTTCAGGACAGGACTCCTTTTCGGGAAGCGGTCCGCGGCCGTGTGACCGCGGCTACCTTTGGGAATCGCCGGGTTCGCGTTTTTCGTTGGGCTTCGCGGAAAGGGCGGCGAATGCCCTTTCTTCAACGTGATAGGTGCTGGCAATTAGACTGGTCATAGAATTACAGTTTTTTGTTCTTGATTTTCTGCACCTACTACTACAAGCATCTTAAATGTGTATAGGGGAGACCGGGCAAGTTGATATATTTTTCAGGTTTACATTTCTGCAATTCCGTCAAAAAAGGTATGCTAAAATATTCTTTCAACCTTCCTCTTTACGTGAAGAACAAAAGTGAATTAACGCCATTTGAAACAACGTAACATTTATAAAATTAGATCAACCGAATTGAGTGTTTCTACGAAAGGATTAGTTTACTAGATGAGATGTATACAATTTTTTGAAACAGTTGCAATTCGTCGGAATCGCGAAAAAAATAGATTTTCATCTCGGTTTCGTATTGAAAATTTAACAATTTATTTTATAATTTCAAATGGATTATATACATGCTGAAAATTTCATCGATAGTGGGCAATAGGTTTATAAGTCACAAACGATTAAAAATTGCAGTTATAAGTGTAAAACCGCGAAAAATATAACTATAATTATAACAGTAATATAAAATAATTCCTTAAACAATCACGTTCGCAATTTCACTTAACCACCACCGCAGTGACAGACGATCAAACAAAGATCCCACATTTTCGTATTACAAAAGACAGTAACTACGGCGACTCAGCACCAGAATTTCGACATCCACGCGGCATACTCAGTTAATTACCGAGTCGCATTAATTCCGCGGAAGAAGAGAAGTACCCTTCAGCACGCTATCCGCAGGCGCCAATCGCGAGTAAGGACCCCACGGCAGTGCTGTAACTTTCCATTGAGGCCCGTGAAACTTCACACGTGCGCGGAAAAGCAATATTCCAGCTCGTGTCTCTCCGGGTTGTCGCCGAGAGCAGCGCGGCGTAGAGCAAACGGAGCAGCAAAAAGCCTGGGCCGGATTCGCAGACGCCTCCAGAACAAAATCGCGTTTGCACGGCAAACATTGAATCGCGCGCGCCTCGTCTGAAACGTGCGCAAACATCGTCGAAGCTAAGCCCGCGGCTCGTGACGAGGGCCTTCGCTTCGCGGGAATCGCTCGAGGGCGAGGAAAAGCACGTATACCGCCCGATTCCACGCGTGTAGACGTCTCTGTGGATGAGTTCTCTCTCTTTCTCTCAGTGTGTGTCGTAACTCACCGTCGGACACCTGTTCAAATGCGGTGGCTCGCGAACGAGCGCCGGAGGTCGCGATCGAACGTCTCCTACGTTCGCCGGAAGTCGCGAGCGCTCCCAGATGCGGTGGCGTTACTCGCACGATCCGTTTTGCTTTCAGTAGCTTTGATTTTATTGCCGCGCTGTCTGGGAAGCCTGCAGATTATTTGTTTATACGATAATTACTACATTTTTTTATGTAAGAATTTAAAGCGCGAGAGGTTTGAAGAAGTCGCTATTATGAAGCTTGCATTTTCAGTGTACAATTTATTAGATACATCATGACCATGACCCTTCATTTTGCTTCCAGGAGCTTCGATTTTGTTGCTGTCGTATCTTGGAAGCCTAGAAATTATTTGTTTATGCATCAATTATTTCTTCGGATTTTAGAGCTCATTTCCAAAAGGATCGAAGAAGGCATTGTATGCAGCCTTGCATTTTCACTGTCTTGTTTATTGGATCTGTTTGCTTTCAGTAGCTTCGATTTTATTGCCACGCTGTCTGGGAAGCCTGCAAATTATTTGTTTATACGACAATGACTACATTTTTTATATAAGATTTTAATTACGAGAGGTTTGAAGAAGTCGCTATTATGAAGCTTGCATTTTCAGTGTTCATTTTATTAGATACATCATGACCATGACCCTTCATTTTGCTTCCAGGAGCTTCGATTTTGTTGCTGTCGTATCTTGGAAGCCTAGAAATTATTTGTTTACACATCAATTATTTCTTTGATTTTTAAAGTTTATTTCGCGAAGTTGTCACGATCGATAATGCAGCGTTACGACGTGAAGGCGTAATGAAGACTCCGCGATCAATATTGCAGTTACCGGCCAACGAAGTTGTTGACAAAGAAAGACAGAAGATAGATTGAAGCGAGAAGCCAAACTATAAAGACGTCACAAAATCGAATCGATTGTATAACTAATAAATAAGAGTTTTGTTAGAACGTTAGTTAGTTACGTGTTATTAATTATAAATAATGGATACCCCATCGGGACGCACTCTATGGAACGGTCGCAACAATATGATTGATGACTTTTTGACCTTGAAATGTAAGGTCAAGGTTAATTTTACCCCACCTTTGGATGGTAGCGACATATAATTTCTTTACACCCTGTACATGTATACAACTCGCTTAGGTCCACGAAACAAGTGTTTTAAATGTAAGTTATCGACACAGATGAAACAGTTATAAATCTAGAACTTTACTGTTTTCTTCGCAATTTCGACCAATAGTAATTTTTAATTATTCTTTTTATAAATTACCCAGTAGAGTAATCCCTCTAAAATCTCAGGAAAACTCTAGTCGGTTGGTTGAATTTGAAAAGAGTTATTAGTTTTGAAAGGGTGCCTACATAATTTTGTCCACGACTGTATATGTATAAAGGACAGTTGTATCTTTTGCGGAGCCAATGTTCAGTCTTCGGGTTAGCGACTCCGCTCATCGTCGCGGCCTCTTATTAAGGAATGATCGCTGGTCGAGACATATCCGACGAAGAAGGAAAGGACGTGGACGTCTCCTCGAAGCCTACGCGTCTAGGTCGGCCCACTTGGGCTTAAGCTGGCCGGGAGAACGAGATGTATGAGCGAGATCGAAAGGACAGGGGTAGGCGCTAAGAATGACCGGCCTACGGACTTCTAATTAGGCGTCCCCGCGTTCCTCGTGTTCCTTATGCGTTCAGATGAGAGAATATGGTCCGTGGACGATTCGCGAGTCGCGCCACGTGGGCAACGGTATATTAATCGTTGGAGGAACAAGGGACTTGTTAAGAACTAACCCAGACCAGCATAGACTTGCTCTTGCATCGCGGAGAAAGTTTCCATTGGGAGCCATCGATTCGCCTGATCTCTCAGCTCGGATGTTTGCCGATCCCCTTATTGTTTGAATGTTTGGCGAAAGTGAGAAAATAAAGAAAACTGGTACATACAACTTTTTGTTTCACGAATAAATAAATTGCTTGGTGAAAATGGTGGAACTTGTTACGAATGTAGGAAAGAGTTAGATTTTAACGAGTTTAAAAAACTCGGTAACCTTGTTTTTAATTTTATTAATTATAAAGAAATAAAACCTGTACGATTTGAAGGGAGACTGTGGAAAGTGAGAAAACAAAGTTGAAAGAATAGGTACAATTTTTTATTTGATGAATAAATGAATTATCTAGTCAATTGTGTATATGATAATAATTATTAGTATGGAACTCATTGAAAGAATAGGGAAAGGGGTTTGTTGTTAGAATTGAGTTAAGAAAATAGGATAACCCTATCTTTAGTCTTATTGACCATAAATAAATCCATTTAGCTTAAGTATAAATAGACTGTGGATTTTTATGGAGCAATAGATCGTAAAATTATGGAAAAATTAATTAAGTGTTAGGTACAATGTAATTTAATACTGTTTACACGTGCATATATCAGATAAAATCGTTATCGATGAGATCAAATTGGATTTGGTTCTATTTTCTTGGTGTTTCTCTAGAAAAATGGACGTTCTATGATGTATTTGTAATGATAAGTCAACTAGCTGTATAGGGAACGTTGCCCTTCGTCTTCGAAGGGACGACACGTGCCAAGTTTCGAGTATGGATCTGGGAACTCTCATCTCGCCGTTACATTTCGTCAATTCCGATAAAAGTTTATCAAAGACGACCCTTGTACCATTAGAGTACATCTGCCGGATGGCACGTGGCACACGGGGTGTTAGATTCGACCCTTTATAGGGAGCCCTTCACAGTAAAACGTTCAGAAGTATCGTGGAGATAACTTGCCCGCATGAGAAACATGCGAGCACGGTGTCGAATCTGTCGATACTACAATTGGAGTAAAATCAGCTGGCCAAACCATCCATGGTGGTAGTAAACAACTCGAGTCCCAGCCTGCGCCATACTGTGTTTGTGCATAATAGTGTACAGTCATATATAGTAATGTATAGTAATCCCAATTTGTTTATTGGACAGCGTGGATACATTTATTTAGATAATTGTGTTAGATAATTAACTTACTTTAATCAGTATAAATAATTTCTACGTTATATGATGTATGTACATAACAATAAATTACATATTATAGAAAATTGTACATGAAGTACAAAATAAATATATGAACTAAATTACGTGATAGACAACACAAATATATTAACTAAATACACAGAAAATGAATATCTAAGTTCAAACGTATTGTGTTAGATAATTAAAGTACTTTAATCAGTATAAACAATTTCTACGTTATATGATGTGTGTACATAACAATAAATTACATATTATAGAAAATTGTATATGAAGTTCAAAATAAATATATGAACTAAATTACGTGATAGACAACAAAAATATATTAACTAAACACACAGAAAATGAATATCTAAGTTCAAACGTATTGTGTTAGATAATTAACGTACTTTAATCAGTATAAATAATTTCTACGTTATATGATGTATGTACATAACAATAAATTACATGTTATAGAAAATTGTATATGAAGTACAAAATAAATATGTGAACTAAAGAACATGATAGACAACAAAAATATATTAACTAAATACACAGAAAATGAATATCTAAGTTCAAACGTATTGTGTTAGATAATTAACGTACTTTAATCAGTATAAATAATTTCTACGTTATATAATGTATGTACATAACAATAAATTACATGTTATAGAAAATTGTATGTGAAGTACAAAATAAATATATGAACAAAATCACATGATAGACAACAAGAATATATTAACTAAATAAACAGAAAATGAATATCTAAGTTCAAACGTATTGAAGGTTATGTTCATTGAAGAATGTAATTTCTTGCACTGTTTGAGGAATTTCAGAGATTTTGCAAATTAAATGGAGAATTTGGACTTTATACAAAATAAAGATTGTTGGCATCGATTACGAGAAACAACAACCACATTGAACTTTCTATCTTTCTTTAACAATCTTAACACTTTATCTACTGAGAGCCTATTAATAGCGGATCTTTATGCAAATTTTAAATTTAATGCCTTATTTTATAAAAACAAGAATGAGAAACAAGTTCAAGTTATCAACCAGAATATTCTTTAAGATAGGCATAGAGTAGAAATGTCATTAATATTTGTTACTGTAACATTGCGGGCACCGTACATTACGGGGAAAAATAAAAAAGTTTTAAAAATTGCCTTTTTTATTTTTTCACGTAATTCTTACCAATTGCAATTTTTTCAAAATCTTATTTGCACGTAATTTGGTAAACCAATGCTTCTAATAGCTCAACAAAAGTCAAGTCGTTCGGTCCAATTTTAACCCTTCGCACTCGCAGCTATTTCAACTAAAAAACCAAACATTTCTTCTAACCTAAAATATTTCCATCGTACACAAGTTTTTTCCGTTATATGTGTACGAAACTGATATAGTACCTCATACAATATTTAAATGTTTAGTAATTTATTACATATGAACAAATTTAATCATGTAAACAATATTCTAAATAATGGTGTAGCAATTTGTAGTGGCGCCTCAGAGTCGCCATTCGAGTGCTAAGGGTTAAAAAAGTTATTTTGATTTGAAGGTCGTTCGGATACTTTCGTGGCTCACTGTAAATATACATATAAAATCCGCAACGTGATGATTATCAATCAATAACGCCGCCATGTTTCTTCAGGAGTGAAATACTTGTATCTCAACTGGGTAAACTGCGTTCATGATCGAGCGGTGTACTTCAGAAATTAAAATGAAGATGGAAGACCAAAGTGTTTTAGTACCATCAGTTCGGATAAGAGAGACGTTGCGCACGGAGCGGAATCGCGTGCCGGTTGGTTCGGGAGGCAACGTTTCAAGAGACATCGTCGTTGTCGTTGTCGTCGTCGTTTGGAGAGAGTGAGAGAAGTTGAGCGAGGTTCGCCGAATGCGGGGGAGCAACAAAAGTTGAAAAGCCGATGGGAGAGAGCATTCGGACGAGGACACACGCCGAAGTGCAAATATTTTTGAGTCGATTCGCAGCGGAGAACCGTGTCGGCTCGTTCGCTCGCCTGCTCGCTCGATTTAATTTGACAAGGTCGAGAACGAGACTCGTCACGCGAGCCTTCGACGCCGTGCTCCGCGCAGAAGAGGTTAATGGAAAGTTATCTTCTTTAATCTCGAAGGCTGTCGCGCTCGTGCACGCCGCTACGCTGTCAGAGGCAATTGAAGTGGCACGTGATTGGCTTGGTGACTGAACGGTCGCACGGTTCTTCTTCTGTTTCGTGGACCGGTGTCGGTCGCAACGTGTCCGAGTAGGGCACAAATCAACCAATAATTAAAAATGACTAATTGTCTAATTGATTGTTAATCATAGCAAAGTAGTCATTAGTCAAAACTAAGTATGCAATACTTTACATGTATGCAAAATTTCAAAACTCGTATTACGGAAACGGATACAGTGAACCACTATTGGATGAATTAGATTTTTTATCACGTGGTCCGTTTCCGTAATCTTCCGTAAAATAATAAGTTTCATACTTAGTTTTGACTAATGACTAGTTTACTATGACTAACAATCAATGAGACAATTAGTCATTTTTAATTATTCGTTGATTTGTGCCCTACTCTGCAACGTATGCACAACCTGAGGGTACTAGATTCCCTTTTTGTTGACTTTCCATTCACTTTTTATTGCCTATTCTTCCATTTATATGTATACATGTATCTGTGGTTGCACGGAAAAATGCCGCATGTCACAATTTCAAAGAATTTGAGTTTATGCATTCAGTGAGCTTTATAGTATAGGATTTACGTATTTACCAGAAAAAAAGTTATGAAAACACTTTCGAAAGGCTCAAAAAATAACGCAATTAAACTGATGTCCTATGTCAAAGCATTAGTGATGAAAGCTTTAAACGGCAATATCTCGGAAGTGAAAGTATGTGACATGCGGTGTTCTTCCTGACAACCATAGATATAATAGCCAGTTCCTCTGTTCTCTGAGACGGTCAAAATATCTCGCAACACTGAAAACATAGACAGCTGAAATTTGGTACAGAGGTATTAGCCCAAAGAGGTGCACAGATATGTTTTGACCCCGGAAAGCCTTCAGGATCAAGTTGTTAAAATTAGATTAGTGTTAGGTATTTAAGCGGAAATTTCGACTTATGCAAACAACTTCATTCTTCCTTACACAATGTCATTTCAGTGTGGATTATTCTAATTTAAGCCAGCCATTAATTTTTCAACGGGAATTGTGCTAGTATACGTGTAATAACTTGTTTAAAATTGGACTAAACGACTTAAGTTTCTTTTATGAGATGTTAGAAGGATTAGTTTACTTTGTTTACTAGGTAATGAGTAAACAAATTTTATTTGAAATTGCTATTGCTCGGAACTTGGAAGATAAAAGTGAAGATCACGATTTTTAGCTTGTTTATCTGTGCTTAGTATGAAAATTTAAAATATGCCTTTTCTAGACCTATTTAAATTATATTCTTGCACAAAGTTTTATCGAAATCGGTTAACGTTGCTATGAGCTACAAACATTACATGGTGAGAGGTTAAGGGCGAATGAAAACTTTCAGGAAATTTCGTCCTTATGTGATCAGTGATCATAAAAATTTCTTTCTTCTGCTAAATATCTTATTAGGTTGAAACGAATACGATGATATTTTAACATTTGTTTAATACGTCCACTGCTTTAAATTGTACGTACACAACAACATTAACCGATTTGAGGACCAATTCATATCATGGAGATCCTTCACGTTATATTAATGCTGTAATTTTTTAGGTGGTAAGCTTTTCACTGAAAGTTTAATAAAACGACAAAAAAAAGTGTATATCAACTTTCAGGACGTCGATGTAGAGGGGAAACTTCAATCTTCAAACTTATGGTAAATTCAGTCACGAGAAAAACTTTTCCGACGATTTTAGAAACGTTTCAACATGTAATATTTCTAAAGAAAAACGGGTATTCAGTTTCCCACCTGAGATATCACGCTAATCAGAAGGAGCCATGTAAGGAGCAAGTGGGAGCAAGTAACTTATCAATCACAGCTCCTACAACATAAGTAGCATGCGCTAATAGAGTACTCTGAGTCATGGTTTTACCAAGATTGAATGCAATGAGTAAACAGTGCCGAATATGCAGTCATCGCATATTATTATATGAACCGGTTATTTTGAAAGTTATTATTTATGTAGCTTGGTGTAAGTCCATTTTTTCTTCTTTCGAGATGTATAAAGGTTTGCATTTTATTCGATTAAAAAATTGAAGGTAATTTTTCCATGTTTGGTAATATTTCCATGAGTTTAAAAATATTATATTGATTACATAAATGACTTTTATGTGAATTTAACTAAAATAATATATTCTTTCTTTGTTGTCAATGGACTTATATCAATTTCATAACCAACCGTCAGGCAATTTCATTTACTGACGAATTTAAAATTGATCAAAACATATGGATATTTTAACATACCAAGTGTGAATTGTTTATAGATAAAAATTTCACTGTAAATTATTGGTTTATTTTGTAATTCCTCCATTTTTTCCAAAAATGGACTTAACCCACTTTCAAGATCCATATACATCATCGAATTACAATGTTCTGAAGGAAGACCTCAAGTATTCGAATATAATTATTTTTTAAATTATTATTAACCGACCTGTAATATGTGTACAGTTAATTCAAATAATGGAGGCTCAACGGTATCGCTTTCGTCAAATATGTATGATTTCCAACGGGTATGATTTCAAAATCATAAAAGAATGATGGAATGAAGCTGTTAAATAGCTGCACTTATTATACAGAATTGATCGAAATGAATTCAGTCGTGCACCAAACAAATTTTGTCAAATTTCTAGGCCGTGTTAAATACGTGCCACAAATTCGCAGTTTTCGTCTCGGCCTATGATATCTGTTTCCTGGATGTGCGCATATTTTCGCAGCGCACCGCTATTAAATAATAATGGTGGATCAACAGTGCCGCGTTCGCTAAATATGTATGATTTCCATCGGATATGATTTCAAAACCATAAAAGAGTGGTGGAATATAGCTCTAGAAACCTGTATTTATTATACAGAATTGATCGAAATGAATTCAGTCGTGCACCAAACATATATTGTCAAATTTCTAGGCCGTGTTGAATATGTGGAACAAATTCGTAGTTTCCGTCTCAGCCTATTGTATGAGGTTGTTTGGGATTCTCATATACTCGCGGTGTGTCGCGGTTAATTCGGATGATGGAGGCTCAACAGTTCCGCATTCGCTAAATATGTGTGAATTCCAACGGGTATGATTTCAAAATCATAAAATAATGGTGAAATAAAGCTCTTAAATAGCTGTATTTATTATACAGAATTGATGAAAATGAATTCAGTCGTGCAAAAAACAAATATTTTGTCAAATTTCTAGGCCGTGTTAAATACGTGCAACAAATTCGCAGTTTTCGTCTCGGCCTATGATATCAGTTTCCTGGATGTGCGCATATTTTCGCAGCGCGCCGCGATTAAATAATAATGGTGGATCAACAGTGCCGCGTTCGCTAAATATGTATGATTTCCATCGGATATGATTTGAAAACCATAAAAGAGTGGTGGAATATAGCTCTAGAAAACTGTATTTATTATACAGAATTGATCGAAATGAATTCAGTCGTGCACCAAACAAATTTTTTCAAATTTGTAGGCCGTGTTGAATATGTGCAACAAATTCGCAGTTTCTGTTTCAAACTATAATATGAGGTTGTTCGGGATTCTCATATACTCGCGGTGTGTCGCGGTTAATTCGGATAATGGAGGCTCAGCAGTGCCGCATTCGCTAAATATGTGTGACTTCCAATGGATATGGTTTCAAAACCATAAAAGACTGGTGAAATAAAGCTCTT
Source organism: Sphecodes monilicornis (assembly GCA_913789915.3). Taxonomy (NCBI): domain Eukaryota; kingdom Metazoa; phylum Arthropoda; class Insecta; order Hymenoptera; family Halictidae; genus Sphecodes; species Sphecodes monilicornis. The sequence continues at coordinate 12,111,877 of OU565297.1, read as the reverse complement.
GAATAGCTGCACTTATTATGCAGAATTGATCGAAATGAATTCAGTCGTGCACCAAACAAATTTTGTCAAATTTCTAGGCCGTGTTGAATATGTGGAATAAATTCGCACTTTCCGTCTCAGCCTTTAATATGAGGTTGTTCGGGATTCGCATATACTCGCGGCGCGCCGCGGTTAATTCGGATAATGGAGGCTCAACAGTGCCGCTTTCGCCAAATATGTATGATCTTCGACGCCGGGTAGGCCGCCGGTGCCCACACAGCTGTTTTCTGCCGTGTATCGCCAAATACGACGACTTAAAGGCGGCCAAACCCACACCTCGCGAGCCTACACGTCGTCGTTGCGTTGTGCCACGTCGCGCATTGTCGGCGTGTAATCCTGCACGGGCCACCGGCCGCGATCTAGTAACGGATGCACAGGATTCTGATGGGCGCAGCCTGGAAAGTTCAGATCGCCGATCGCCGATCCCCGGAGCCACTCGAATGATCCAACGAGATCCCTGGTTATCTCTGTACTCCAGGGTCGCGGACGACTGAATTCTCGAATAAACGGATCAGCTTATTTTTCAGCGATATGCCCAAGCAACCGATATATTCTCAACATATTTCGCTGGTCTGACACGACCGAATCGCATTGGTCTACATATTGCTGGGATCTACGTGTGCGAGACACGCTGCGAATATTCGCACTATCTAAAAAGGATATCCTGTTCGATACCGGCGCATGCGAGAGTCTCGGAAATCTGCTTGGTTGAATTCAGACTGGCGACTGAATATTCTTGTGCAGAAATATTGCGGGTTTAAAGAAAAAATTTCTGGTTGGAGGTATTGCCGTCTTTGAACTTGAAGTTTTAGAGAAAAATGGAGGATAGAAGCTCCACTAAGAATGTCGTACCGTTTAATACATACAGTATAAAATTTTAATATTTGGATGCTATTAAATTTATTTTGTGAAATTTTATTCCTGGTGCAAAATGTTCAGTAAACGTTATATTAGTTAATTAGACTCGCAAACATAATATTGTGTAGAATCAGGTATGATTTGCCTTCGTCATCAATAGAGAGACAATGTAAAATCTGTATAACGACATTTTTAACTTCCATTGATATAGTCTCAAGTGGTCCATGAAAATGTTTAAATTAGTAATAATTGAATTTATTATTTACTGCAAATTCAATTATTATGGTGTGTATCGTGTAAATAAAAAGTTTCCGATTGGACTTATTGCAATCTTTGAATTTAAAGTTTGAGAGCAAATTGGAGAATGGAAGCTGCAGCAAGGATGTTGTCCTTTTTAATACACACAGTGGAAAATGTTAATATTACATTTGGATGCAATTACTTTTATTTTGTGAAATTTTATGCATAGTAAAAAAATTAAGTAAATGTAATATTAGTTGATTAAACTCACAAACATGTATAGATATAATGTTGTCTAGAATCAGATATATTTTTTTCCGTCACTGATGAGATAAGACAACGAAAAATCTGTAGAACGACTAAGCGTCTAATTTCCATTGGTAAAGTCTCGAAAGGTACACGAAATGTTTTACATTATACGTAATTAAACTATATTTATTCTAAATGCAATTATTATGTTCATTTAAATGAAGTCAATTTCTATCAAGATCCGATTTTTGCGTCTGTTTTTTACGAAAAAAAGCTGTACTGTTTAATTGTGCCAATAAAGGCTTGCTTTGTTTGATCGAGCACTTTTCGCCAGTCGGAATGAAAGCGTGCATGCAAAACAGCCGGGACACGATTAATCAGCGAACACCTCCGAAAACGTTTTACGAACGTACACGGTCCGAGGGATAGGGGTCTTTATTCGACTCGCAGTTGGCGAATAATTGGCAGTAATCGTGTCAGACAAGGCAAATAAATTGCGTATAATGACGCACTGGTTGGCGCAGCGATTTATGCGGTGCCTTGCACACGGGGTGGGGGCACTGATCGACGCGGATTTCGAACGCGGCGCGGCGTACTTTCCGCAGGGGCCCCCGCGTGTAACATGAAATATCGAATGAAATATCGCGCCGGGTGCTTTGTCTCTCCGATCTCATCTGGAGAAACTCCGCGGTCGTCGCAGCACGCGCTGCTATCTCGAGATCTTGATCTTGCGTCTCGCTAAACTCCTACAACAGGGCCCTGAGCGCGATGAAATACGACGCGGTCGCCCGGGGAAGCCTTAGTTATAACGGCTTGGACAAATTACGACTGGCGCGTGACTAAAATGGTCACGCCGGACGAATTGTCGATCATTAACACCTCCGTGCCAGCTAGCACGCCGACGATATTAGCATGAGGCGCGTTCTTACCGCGAGCAAAAACGAGGGGGAGCGGTGCAGGCAGAAAAATCGCGGTAGCCACGGAGTAGGGGGCACCTGGAGCGATTAGTATGGCTACTCGAGCCTTTTTCGAGCTTGGATCGATCGTACGTGACCCGAGTTTCATATTTTCCTTACGCTCAACTCTTACTTTTTACACCCTAGATACGTTTCGCAAAATTGTGAAAGTCATGAAAACTGTACAAGTTCTGGTATTGGAATCTGACATGGGGGCGTGGACAATATATATATAGCTATCCAATATGGCGACGAAGTGCTTGGTCTTAACATTGTATGGATATCTACTTTTTTGTTTTTCCTTAACACTAGGTTTACGGAGCACTAAAATTGATTATTTTACATTGCTTTATAAAAATAATAAAATTGTATTTACTTAGATCTTCAGCGATTTTTATTGTAATATGTACACAAAAAAATAAATCTATTTAATAATTCCTCACGAATCCCTCCTTACACTCTTGATAATCGTAAATTAAAAATTTTTGAATCTTGCTTTCGACAATATGCCAAATTCTGAATAAAAAAGTGCTAAGGTACATTTGTTATAAAACTTATCGTTTCTGTGATAATTTGACTTTATTTATCCTATTACTTTCGTTATGAATGTTATGAAACATGTTCGAAGTGTCGTCTTTCCTCATTTCATAAGGAAGCTAATAGGATGAAAAAATTCAAATTATCTCAGAAGCGGTAAATTTTAAAACAAATGTACTTTAGTACTGTTTTATTCAGAATCCACCATTCTGTCGAAATCGATCAAGTTTTTTTGTGTCGTTGTAAAGAGGAGACTTTAATCCTCAAGGGCGTGGAAGAATCATTCACGAAAAAAAGTTTTTAATAATTTTAGAGATGCTTCACTTGGTACCATTTTCGAGAGAAAACATGTCTCCAGTTGTCCACCTGTCAGGACGTGCGAAATTGTCTTGGGCAGAAATGAATACTGGTTAGTGAAAGTCGAAGTCTGAAGCTTTAAAATGAGACCAAGATTATTGTTGTACTATTTATTTTAACGAAATCTCGAGACTAAGAAATACAGTGAGTTTAAAAAATATTCGTACACCTTTAAAAATCAGATACCTTTTTTAAAATTTGACCAAACGACTTAGTTTACTAGGTAATGTGTAAATAATTTTATCTAAAAATTGATATTGGTCGAAATTGTGAAGAAAAAAGTAAAGGCCTCAATTTTTAATTTCTTTATCTCTGCCTATACTGAAAATTTAAAATACGCCTTTTGTAGATCAACGTAAGTTATACAGGGTGTTTCGTCTAAAAAAGGACACCTAAATATCTCCTCTACCTCTGAAAATACAAAAAATTATTTCTAACGTAATCTAAATGGTTTCAAAAGACGAACCAGATGGAAGAATCGTTTTTTATAAATTGTAATTTTTTAATCGGCTTCCATGAAACTTTGTGCATGTATATAACTTACGTAGACCTATAAAATGCGTTTTTTAAATTTTTATTACAGGCACAGATGAAAAAGTTACAAATTCTGATCATTACTATTTTCATCGCAATTCCGACCAGTAGCAATTTTTAGAAAAAATTTATTTACACGCTACCTAGTAAACTTATGTATCTGACATCTCAAAATAATTGAAGTCGTTTGATCCAATTTTAAAAAATTTATTCGAGGTGTACGCATACTTTTTAAATCCACAGTATACATATACATACGTACCTTTGCTTTAACCATGCTGCTTCAAAATCAATTAAAAATGGAGCTGGGTACATATTTTTACGAAAATTACTGTTGGAGTATGCCACCTTACTAAAAATATATTATGTTTTCAGAAATCTTCTTAAGGATAATTAATAAGTGAAAAATACCTGGTTTTTATAGTAGTAAGAGAGAGAAGAGCACATAAGACTGTAGCAATCTTTTAGTTTGTTTTTAAAATGGCATTAGTGTACATTATAAAATACTTACATACCTTATGATGATAACAATATTTTTAAGGGACACAAAATTATCAATTCAAACACAATAATATATTGGAGAAACAAAAATCTAAAACATCTAACGCGATTTACTCCGTTCGCCATTTTCTTTTACGAGCCCTTTCCTCCAGAAGCGTTCTCAATTATAGATCTCGTTCTTGCTCGCAACGCACGCCCAGCCATAAACGAATCAACGATAAATAAAAACATAAATCCGCCGCGATTTGAATAACAAGTTCCCCTGTGCAAATTTTTAAACGATCGCAAGGTTCCGAACACTTTACACCTGAATAAAAGACAAAAAGAGGTGGCGTCAATAAAACTGTCTCATAAAATAATTAAAAGCTAAAATCAGGCTCGCAAGGAGAGTTTATGAACTCGATGTATTTATGCGCTTGGTTTTTTTCAATTAACGTCCGCGTCGCGAATATATTTGATTACAATTCACAGACCCCGGGACCCGCCCTAATCGTTCGAGCCATAAATCTTGAAAAAAATCGCGATGACGCGTAACACAAAAATCGCGTTTTAATTCCGTTGAAACGACGGTAGGATGAGATGGGGGAAGCGGGGAGTGGGGCGAGATCCCGCGTTAATTATGTTGGCAGCTCATAAACACCGGTGGCTGCGGGTCTACCGGACGTGTCGCGAAATAAAAACGCGTATCGCTATAAATCGTCCGTTCGAAGATGCTCTTCGAGGCTCGGGATCTCGTCGGGGCTGATCCCGACGCGTTAAATTTTGCAATCATTAAGCTTCGTTCTGTCGAACGACCGATCTTGCTCGACACTGGCCGACTAAATTTATCGGGACCGGGTGATGGCGCGTCGATGTCGACGAGAGCAGCGTTTCGTGTTCGCATCGCAAGCCCGACACGCGAAAAAACGAACGAGAATACGAGGCAAAAAGATGCAAAACGCTGCCCCGGCGAGCGGGAACGGGAAAAAAGCGAAATTATAAACGAACGCGACGCGACTACACCCCGCAGAATCAGCGATAACCCTGGAAAATGAGGGTACGCGAATTTAAAAACCTACGTTCTCTGTTCGCTCGTGCGAACGAAATTATGCGATTTTATTTCGAGACGAAGACAACTCGTGGGCAGCTGAAAAAGTTGGAACCCCTTGTTTTATTATATTGAGTTACATTCGTGGGAATTAAAGTTTAAAGTTTAACTAAAATTTAAAACACAAACAGGTGGATGTAATTTTAAATAATATTGAGATTACAAGAATTTGAGAATAACAGTCAATTTCTTACAAGTTAATAAAACCTCTGAAAAGAGATTAATTCCTATTTGATTCGAAGTAGCATAAAGATCCGAAGTAATGATTGTTCTAATTTTGATGAAATGTTCTGCTTGTCAAACACCGAAAAACTTCCTCTACATTTGTTTTCTATCTTTATTGACAACTGAGTTATAATTTGGCCCAGTTATAAGCTACAGTCTATATTACATACTTATTGAAGTGAAACTTCTTTAGGCCTGTTATGCGTAAAACCTCGACGCGGTAGGAGTAAAACCGATCTGGCGATGAAACGATGAAACAGTGAAACGATGAAACGATGAAACGATGAAACGATGAAACGATGAAACGATGAAACACTGAAACGATAAAATGATGAAACGATAAAATGATGAAACGATAAAATGATGAAACGATGAAACGATTTAGTAAAACCTCGACGCGGTAGGAGTAAAACCGATCTGGCGATGGAACGATGAAACAATGAGACGATGAAACAATGAAACAATGAAACGATGAAACGATGTAACGAAATTTTATTCTATTAACAGATTAGTAAGTGGAGATTTCAATGTGAACTTTGCATCGGAACAATCAAAATTATTAATAGAATTTTTTAGAAGTTAATTAAGATTGGAAATGGTAAATGATCCTAATGAAGCGACAACAAGACCAGGAACAACTCTCGATGCAGTATTTGCAAGTATTAGACAAAATTGAATCAAGAATATTTATATCATTTTTTAGCTATCACAAGCCAATTGTTTCAATAATAGAACCATAGAAAATTAAATGTCATAAAGTGTTAATAAAAATTCGAAAAAAAATTAAAGAAAGAAGTTTCACTTCAGCCATGTGGTCTATTTTCAGTAAGTAAGTTAAAATTATTAACAAAAGATCTGCGTTTCCATTTAGCACCAGCATCTTACAATCGATGCAAAAACTTGTATTTTAACAGACTTCAAGTCTCTATATAATTACAAAATAATTGTTGGAGCGATTTTGATTTTTGCCGAATCGAATACGATGTTATTTTGATATTCCTGATATTTAATATGAAACATGAGATAGTATCGGGTGCATGGTGGAGCGGCCATGGGGGAATTACCATTCTGCGCTCGTCGGATCGATAAATTGAATTTCTTATCGGGCCGTGGTGCTTGCGGAAGGCGCAGAAAACGCGTCGGAGGTAACAAGATCAAAAATTGGGGGTGGGTCGTCCGGAACGAACGTGGGACGTCGCTTGTCGGTGCGGCATCCGCGTGGGATCATCCTGGTGTGCGTTCGGATCGCCAAGTCCAGGTCGTTACCCAGATACCAGGACGTCGTGTGCGTCCACCACCACCGACGCCTGTCGTCGTGACGCGTTCCGTACCGACGTGACGTGTGGGAGTCCCTGGCTCTTTGCTTCGCTCTTGCTATCTTCCATCTCTGTTACCCCTCGTTATTCCGTTTCACTCGTCTCGGACCCTCGGACAGCGATCACGATGCCCTCCTTTGCCATGAATTTCACGAATATTAGGCGAACCTTCCAACACCACACATTTCTCTTTTATTGGGTCCAGAAGCGAGTTCCTTGCAATTAACTTACAAGGAGAAGACGCGGTGATGGTGTCTCAGATTTTCTCGAAACTGTGCATATTGGTAGATTTCGTTCTCCTGTTTATGAAAATGTAGCATTTTAGGCGTCGATACTCAACAACATTTGAGATACGTTAAGATTTATGAAGTTGGTGTTTCTTTCACATTATGTTCCTTTTCAATAAAATTTTTATATTTTGTTTCCTATAGATATTATGAGTGTATTTTTCATGTGCAAAATACAATTCATTAAAATCGATAAACTGAACAGAAAAATAAGAAAAAGATGGAAAAAAAGGAAAAAGGGATTTGAACGACCGGCCTTCCCGGTAATGAATTCAGTACGTTATCATCACGCCGTTTGGCACGTGATAAAAACTTCAACCAAAACTTGACTTAACGGCTTAACGGGTATAATGAAATTTAAATTGTAAATATCTCAAAAATTAGTGAGTATCGACGCCTATAATGATATATTTTCATAAACAGGAGACCGAAATCTACCAGCATGCAAAGTTTCGACAAAATCTAAGACCCGATGATCGCGTCTTCTCCTTGTTAATACAGTCGTTCCTTGCCGGAAGGCCATTAATAGTCTTTTTAATGGCCAAACTATGTATTAAAATAGATCACTAATTTCCTTTTAAATAATAATTTCAGAAGAAGTTGTTACATTCTGCACGAAATTGCTGCCGCTTCTAAACTGTTCATTGAGAAATTCTCAACTGTTGATCTTTAATTTAACAAAAAAAAAACTGTTACTGGAATAGGTTGGATTGGAACAGGTTGGACAGACACACTTGGAATAATTATTTGATTTCCACAAAAATTAGGAGGTCAATGATTTCGGGATCCGATCACGAATCTAACCTTAAAATTTGTGGCCGATCCACTATGATGGACGGGCATTTTTTAATCGAAATTTTTAATTTATTTTACATAATATATACTTTCTCATTTTCTTCTTTTCGATTAGCAGCGGAATCGGAATTATGACAAAAGTCAAAAAAATGTTATTTAAAACGTATTCTATAGAAGCATATATAACACGTTTAATTTTAACTATTTCTGCTTCAAAAAGATTATTAATACAGTTGAAATACTCGCGAATATGTCTGCAAAATCCTAATACAAATAGTTTGATAGTTCTTCTGAAGAAAATTCCTAAACATCGGTGAAACACGATGAAAGCACAAGTACCCTGTATAGTAAGAAATGATTTTTCTTTCGGCAGCTAATTTCTTGAAACACTGAGAGATAAGAGTAACAATCACAAGCGTGAATCTTAGTGCGATGTTGTGGGATACACGACCTTTGCCCCAGATCTTTAATACTATGTACAAAGATTTACCTCTTCTATTCCGTAATACATTGTACAATCTTACAAAGCTGCCATCAACCATTTCACATATTTTAATACCCGTAAAAATTTAATGTACAAACTCAACCTGCCGAGCCCTAAATGTAACTTGTACATATTGCCTTATAAAAAGTACAAGATTAAATTTATTTACACTTTTCGCGGTTTTTATTGCCATATGTGGTCTATTAACCCTTAGCACTACAGTGGTGACTCTGAGGCACCACTAAAAATTACTATACCATTATTCAAAATATTGTTTACATTATTAAATTGATATTCAATAAATTCGTTACCAAACATTTAAGTATTCTATGAAGTATTATATCAGTTCCATTTCTTCAAAATGATAAAAATCATATAGAATGGAAATATTCTTGATCGAAAAAAAAAGTTTGGTTATGGAATTAAAATACTTCGGAGCACAAAGGGTTAAAGATATTTCTTCAATCATTTTATATGAAAGCATCTTTATAATTTCAATAATTGTGAAACAAAAAACCAGCTACCAGTGACTTTGACCGATGATGTTTAGCGTTAAAGCAGCAACAATTCTTAAAATATTCTTGAAGATGGAATGAAACTACTTCAGCGCATTCTCTAAAGATATTTATTCAATCAATTCATATGAAAGCATCTTTATAATTTCAATAATTGTGAAACAAAAAACCAGCTACCAGTGATTTTGACCGGTGATGTTTAACGTTAAAGCAGCAACAATTCTTAAAATATTCTTGAAGATGGAATGAAACTACTTCAGCGCATTCTCTAAAGATATTTATTCAATTAATTCATGTGAAAGCATCTTTATAATTTCAATAATTGTGAAACAAAAAACCAGCTCCAGTGATTTTGACCGGTGATGTTTAACGTTAAAATTGCAACAATTCTTAAAATATTCTTGAAGATGGAATGAAACTACTTCAGCGCATTCTCTAAAGATATTTATTCAATTAATTCATGTGAAAGCATCTTTATAATTTCAATAATTGTGAAACAAAAAACCAGTTACCAGTGATTTTGACCGGTGATGTTTAACGTTAAAATTGCAAGAATTCTTAAAATATTCTTGAAGTTAGAGACAAACTACTTCAGCACATCGAAGTTTAAAGAATCATCTTCTGCAACGCAATTGTCGGGCAGAATGATTGGAATCGTAACAATCGTTCGGCATCGTGGACAATAGAATCCAGGGTGTGTACAGGGGATTACGATTGAAAAAGAAAAGGGTAAAGAGAAAAGGGAGAAGCAATCCGTAGCTCATTTCTCGCTGGACAGCCGACGACGCCCAGTCTGGGTCGAGTTATTTCAGACGAGCCGCGTTCCGCGTGCTCTGCGGCTTCGCAACCGTACATTTAGCTTTGAACGTGGACAGCTAGACAGGTACAGAGGGAATAAGCGGGCTCGGTTTAATATAGATATACTGCTTAATTATCAGTTTGCTGGTCGTTTTGCTTGTACGGATGTACGTGCGCGAGGCGTCCGTCCGGTTTCCGTGGGTTTCGGGCCGGGCCGGGCCGTTGCCGCGGCGTGCGCGTCGCGGATGCAATTTACGGTGATGTTGATTATCATCGAACACAAGAAAACGTGTAACCGGTAATCGAATTAGCTTACCGAGGAAAACGATGATGCATCGTTCCCCGTCGCGTCGATTGAATACTGCCGTTGTAAAATTTGGCGGATCGGGTGTTGCCGAGGATGTTCGGTCTGACGTACGAGCAAATATCTCTCGGACGTCTTCAAAAATTAATTTGCGTTCTTGACTGTACTTTACGACGTGCGGAATCAATTTTGCTGCTTAGGTGATCTTGAATTTGTGATTTTTGTTATTTACAACTAGATTGAGGATTTTATGCAGTTTTGAAAGAAATGAGTGGATTGAATGCAAAGCTGTGGAAGCATTGATTAAAAGATACTGTTGTATTATTTTCAACTGATTAAAATTGTTAAGAATAGAAATAAATGTATATGTAGATTCTATATCTTGGACCGAATGCAGACAATTTTTATTCTGCATACAAATCTACATCATATAGCAAAAATGTTTTATCAATATTGTAGATTGTTGAAAGAATTATTTGAGTGTACAGGGACTTAGAGAAGAGTATGTTCACAGGGATGATGTTTTTTGTTATAATGGAATACAATTTTATTGGTCTTTCAATAATGTTTCATGTAAAATGAGTATGTGTAGATGATATATAATAATCTTAGAATTTTATTGATTGAAAATTTGACTTGAATTAGGTGTGAAGAGTCGATGAAACGAGACTAATTTTAAGTCAATTATATATTTTTGTGTACGAAGACTTTTATGAGCTAGTTGATATTAGAAATCTTGTTTGAAGAACTTTCTGAAAAATGGTAGAATGAAAAATCCTTGTTCGAGATTGTTCAACGTGAGGTTGAAAGCCTGCTAGAACTGAAAGTTAGGATGAAACGACGCTAACAACAGCGATACACGTTTCATCGCGACAACCTCGAGACGAGATCATCGCTGTTTGCTTAGCTTTGCTAAGAAATTTCTCGTGCCTCGCGTCACAACAAACAGTGGAATTTTTGTTGCTTTCTCAAAGCTGTAGGCGAACATACATAGGTGGTAGAACGTTGTTATCACGAAGGCGAGATCGCGACTGAACTATCTCCGATTGTCTTTTACAATTGCCTCGGCGTGATGGTGAATCATTTACTCCAAATACGATAATAATACAGCTACCAGTATTTCATTCGTGAAAAATTCAAAACACACTGCTGATTCATGATTTAGAGATCTATACGAGAAGTCTATCGATTATTCGTCTATCTATAGAGAGATCTATACGATTATTATATCTTTGTGGTTAAGAGGAATTGTTGTAGATGAAGCCTTTAAAATAATGCCTCTAAATGAATTTAGACTTTTGACATGTGGTTCGAGGATCAGTAATTATTAGATGATGTGTTAATATTACTGATATCATAAGAACGTGAAAATTGTTCAGTTCAGTATACAATTTATTATAACAACGCAATATGTGATCAAGATCCACTGTATATTTTATAGGAACTAAGCAATAAAGACGTTACAAGCAAACCTCTAGGTAGTTCAATCTCTCTAATACATAGTCACAACAGTAGTAGATGATTGTAAAAATTAGTAACATAACAAGTAGTCTAAATTGTAATTTCCTTGTAATCATAAGCAAAAGTTTAAGGTCCCATATGTTGAATATTTTCCATGATAATTGCACGAACTCTATTCTTGCATAGATTTTCATCTTGATGTCCTACAGTCTACAGAGATCATCCTGTGGAGTATTCTGTATAGATCCACCTGGGGTCCATTTTAGTCGACTGTATCATAAAGACCATCTCTTATGCTTCAGTTTATCCAGGAGCAATGAAGATATCAAAGTGTCCAGGACAAAAATTAAGAATCAAATCTGAAAAACTCTATTCTTGCATAGATTTTCATCTTGATGTCTTAGGTTTATCCAGGAGCAATGAAGATATCAAAGTGTTCAGGACAAAAATTAAGAATCAAATCTGAAAAACTCTATTCTTGCATAGATTTTCATCTTGATGTCCTACAGTCTACAGAGATCATCCTGTGGAGTATTTTGTATAGATCCACCTCGGGTCCATTTTAATCGACTGTATCATAAACACCATCTCTTATGCTTAGGTTTATCCAGGAGCAATGAAGATATCAAAGTGTCTAGGACAAAAATTAAGAATCAAATCTGAAAAACTCTATTCTTGCAAAGATTTTCATCCTGATGTCCTACAGAGATCATCTTTTGAAGTATCCTGTGAAGATTCTCCGGAAAAATAAAACATTCTTCTAGCTGGAATTACCAAGTATTCCCTAGCCTTTGGACAGTGTGAAGCAGAATTCATTTTGGTCCAGTGTATCATAAGCACCATCTACTCATCTTTTGACAAACAATCAAACTGGCCAACAGGAGGAGCCACAAAAATTGAGAACTAAATCTAAAAATGTACCCGATCATCGCCAATCGCGGTTGTCAGACCCGTCCGTCGGAGGGTTGAACCCCTAACATTAGGCTGCCGAGCTAATGGCTCCGCGCCAAGTACCATTTTTGGTGTTGCGATGAATCTGGCCAGCAGCGTTTCGAGGACACGGGCCAACGGCCTGACACTCCATTAAGCTCTCGTGCACCGGTGAACCGAGTCGTCGCGTCGTTCGAGCAACTTGCTGGGATCGCGTCAGGCCAAACTGGGCCAGTCATTGATTAGAAACGAGCGGTGCGCGTCTACCACGGCCCTTGTGCTCGCTCAAGGTGAGCGAGGGACGTCCAATTAAGACATCAACCGCCTTAAATGAAACGAAGATTGCCGAGAGCGAGACCTCACGCAAGTGTCGCGGCCGCGCGAGCGTGGCGGAGAGGCGCGATGGGAAGAAAGAAACGGCTCCGAGAGAAACAGGATTGAAAGAAGAAACAGGGCTCGAGGAAGACGGGAGCGAGAAGGAGCCAGAGAGACCAAATTTGGAGTACACAGCTGCCGCTCAGATTTGCCGGCGGATAATTGCGTGGCTTTTCCACAAATGGCGTCCGGGGACGAGCGCGGTTGTATTGTCGGACGACGGGGAAAAATGCATGATGCATAATTTCATGCGACATGCGTGAGCGGAATCCTGCACGCTCCGGAGCGAAGTCGAGCCGATTTCATAATAGCGCGCGGGCCACGCACCGAACACGCTCGCCTTTTCTTGCGCGATAAGCTGCCCTCTGGGGCACGACTTAATGATTCGTGAAAGTGTTCGCCACTCATCATCGATAAGAACTGTGCACGTGACTTGGCGCCTGTGATTTTGCGAACTTTCACCTCCTCGACCCCCGGAAACCGCGATCTTAAGCTCGGAGACCTTTTTCGCTTCTTATATGGGAGGAATTTGTAATTTTCTTTAATTCCCGGGATCATAATGACCTGTTAGGTTTGAGTGGGATATTTAGATGAGAGTTTGAAGTTTCTGGAGTAAAATGCAAAAAGGATGAAATGGCAATATTGCTGATTTGCGGAGTTACAGAGAAAACGTAAGCTCCTGTTGGTAATCATGTGGTCATCTCAAAATGGCACCTTTTAACACAGTTTACACGATATCTCAATTTATTTATTGATGCGATTGCAGTGAAAATATGCGGATATCTTCAGAGTTAAGTACCGTAAGCATTAATGAACGTTTTTGTGAAACAAAAATAGATTATTTTAAGAAATCAACAGTTGGATAGTACAGAAGTCTGTATTAGTGTAAGCATCTAGGTGTTACTGTAGTACATTTCAAATTGTAATAAACTGGTAACGAAGAAATTGTGCTTTGAAATTTTTAATTGATTATGTTTAGGAATCGGTGCTTAAATAGTACAGAAATTTGTATTCGTACAAGCACCGAGATCTTACTGTACAATATTTTAAATTCGATGTCTGTCAACTTCAGTTTTCGAATTATTTTTGATTAAACAAAATGGTAACAAAGTAATTGTGGTTTGAAATTTTTAATTGACGATATTTAGGAATCGGTGCTTAAATAGTACAGAAATTTGTATTCGTACAAGCACCGAGGTCTTACTGTACAATATTTTAAATTCGTTGTCTGTCAACTTCAGTTTTCGAATTATTTTTGATTAAACAAAACGTCTTACTGTAGAATATTTTAAATTGTGGCCTGTCAACTTTAGTGTCCGAATTATTCTAGATCAAATGCAACAGTATCGAAGAAACTATGCGTTGATATTTGTAATTAATTATACTTAGGAATCTGTAGTTGGATGATACACAAGTCTATGCCCATGCAAACACTGATGTTTTACAATAAGACATACTAAACTGTATATCCCTGCAAACTTCTATTACTTCGAATTGTTTTACATCAAATAAAACAATAACAAAGAAACTAGGCTTAGAAATAATTGATTATAATTATAACTCGTGTTCAAGTTCATGAATCGATGCTTAAATATTACAGAAATCTATTTCTGTGCAACCACCGAGGTTTTATTGTAATATGATTCCACTTGTCAAGTTCAGTGTCCGAATTATTGTATTTTATTATGTCGTTGCATATGAAATGTCCGATTGTTAACAGTAACGTTAAGCAAACATAATCTTCTTCGAAATAAACTTATGCATCAAAGTAAGCATCATTCTAATCAACGTATTCTGTAAATGAATTGCTAGATTCTTGATTGTATTAAGGTAGAAATGGGATTATTTTGTCGTTCACGTTCATCATTTACAACAGGCATGCGCACGGGTGGAGCCCCTCAAACGCTTGCTTCTCCCACCAACCTCTCTTTCATGCGCGAGGCCTGCGCACTGTTCGCGACGGGCGAAGCACTTCTTCCCTCTATGGTAACGGCGGATGCTGGTGGGGATAGTGGGCGCTATGGTGGGGACGCTTTCGTCTCAATTGAGACAAAAATGCCCATCCCTGATTTACAAAATTCTCATCTCCATTTTGTAGTCTTCCTTAATCTCTCCTACTCGCGTCGGCGAATAGAGTATTGAATAATCGACAAATTTTGACCAAACATTACATGAGGCTATCGTTAAAATGTTATTTTTCCACTCATATAAAATGAATACTCGACAATCACATTGATTAACATTGAAATAAAGTTTATGTAAAAGTAAAATTGGACATCTAAATAAAAATTGAAGATAAGACCTTAAAATCAGCTTTGTACGTTCAAATTATGTATAATAACCCCAAAGATTGTAATAGTATTTCTTGATCAAAACGCTGCACATTTGCATTCTAGAATCGGACAATTCATATGCAACAATCTAATAGATCAAATGAAACAATAGCAAAGGAACTGTGCTTGGACATTTTTAATTGCTTATAGGAATCGACGTATAGTGCATCGCACACGCAGTTTCTGACACAGTGGACCGAAAGATTGAAGGGGCCTTATAACAAATGGCTAACGAGCGCCTCCATTGTAGAAGTGGGCGAAGGGCCGTATCTCTTCGAGGCGGTCCCACATATCAAGGTATAATAGGAAGGTAGGAGAGCAGAGTCCACTGCGTCATAGAGAGTTACAAACTTTCTGCGAAGTTAATCCCCGATTTGAATCCAATTTTGGCAAGGAACCGGTCGACCGTGCCGGCAAAAAGCTGGTAGCGTGATTGAAGACGAGCTTCGTATGTGGAGCTGGACAAACGGAGGGGTATGCGTGAACGGGACGCGTTCCTCTGTCGGAATGTTAAAAATATGACCAATTACGCTTTACATATATGGCGTATAGCGACGCCGAAAAATCGGGCGCCGTTTTTGTCGTACAGGTGTACCAAGTGCAAAAGGACCCGTCCCACTGGATCATCCAAGGCGAAGCACAATTCGTGCAACTGCTTCCCGAAACTTACAATTAGACTGCCGTCGATTTTGCCGATCTTGCTCGAGACCTCATTAAAATGGACGCGAGTTGCTGTTCTTTCGTCGTCGATTCGTTTCACTGACGCTCTTGGTCTCAGAAACACAAGAATTTCTTCGACCAAAAATTTTACATTAGTACACAATTGCGTTGATTTGTTCTACTTCAAAAAGTTAAAGGATTGTTTAATTATTATGGAAAACGCGTGAATAATAAGATACTTAATACTAGGTTTAGTCGTCCAAATAATGGGTTTTCATATTTTTCATTTATGATCGTTGAGGTTATAAAGATGCATCGTCCAGAAATCATTCTACACATTTTTTTGCTTGGATATATATTATTGATAAAAAGGGTGAAAATTGGATAGACACATTCTTGTCATCGTCATAAAATAATGTAAAATTGCACGGTTTTCAAAGCTTCCTTTTTAATAACTGTGAGGATTCTTTTTCGTATTTAATTAAAAAATATTGTACAGTTAACATGAATGGATTCCAATCTATTCTCAAAACCAAATAACCGTGTTATTCAAGGGTTGTTTGCATACTTTATGACTATACAGCAGATTTTCATGCAAAATAAAAACTTGTGTGCATTATCTGCAAGATACTAGAGCTACGTACATATTTATTTCTTCGTTTAATAATTTCGACGAATCGAAAATAATACAGTTTTAAACATTTTTGACGATAGCATTGTCTGATGTATTGGTCAAACTGTAGTTGTCAATCAATGCACTATTCGTTGATAGTAAACAAAACTGCAAAAATCAATTTCTACCGTAATAAAATCAAAAAGCTTGTACTTCAGTACCAGAGTACGTTGATTACGTGCTTACTTTGATCGATATGTTAATTTAGAAAAAATTGCGTTTGTTTAATATTACTGTTAGGAATCGAACATTTCCTATACAACAACTTAATCATTTCAACAGACGTGACTGGACAGCTCACCTGATATCTTACTACTAGACTGCGGATCTTTGTGCAAAATAAGATTTATTTGCATCAATTTGAAGTAACAGGAGCCAAATAAATTGATCATCCTTTCTTTAATAATTTCAGCAAGATGAAAATAGTACATCAATATCTTTAAAAGTTGCATCTACTTAATTTTGCCATAAATACAGCCTTCGTATTACAAATGGCCAAAGACCCAAACTTTATGAAAATTGTCTGCATTAGCTCAAACCACACAAAATAATTGCGTTCAATGCACCTTATTGTCCATAAAACCTTGATTATCGGTTCGCTGCAGCTCCTCTCAATAGTAGTCAGTATTCGAAACAGTGCTCGGCGGTCCTTGGAGCGGGTCCGAGCACAATGGCTAAACTAATATTGAAATATTGCCGGCCGATTGGGCCCGGTGGGCATTTTTCAACGTCCCTCCTGAAGCGCGGCCGCTAACAAATGCGGCTGATTTATGAGCCAGGGAAAAGCATTGAATGTCGATTGTTAATACGGAATCATTTATTTACGCTGGGCCGATCGTTACGCGTCCGTTTCGAACGCGCACAGGTAAAATGGCCGTCGACGACGCACGCCTCGCGACGAGTTTGTTCCCTCGCGAGAACTGTAATTTGACCGGCGAGGATAAATTAGAAACTGCTCGGCGCAGACAAAGCCCCGTTCATTGATTGTGAAATATACGGGGCCATTTTTCCTCTGGTTTTCTTTTTCGAACGCGACGCGACAGATAAGCAATGGCGCTCTTGTTTTCGCGAACGTCACGCGCCCGAGAGACGGCGCTGATAACGCGACGATACCACCGGCTCCAGGTATTTGTGCGATTCTGTGATAACGTTATCGCGAGGCTGAGGTGTCGACGGTCCGATTGATCGTCGTCTGGCCTAAGCGTCAGGTGCTCTCTACCTCTGACTTGTTTGCCTCGATCGAATTAGCCGATACCGAGCTAAAGTACTGGCTCGAGTACCCGAAATTCGAGTAGCGTGTTTAGCATCCCAAACGAAATTCGTTATTGCTATGAAAAATTGGGGATAAATAGAAAGAATAGTAATTGTGGAGACCTGGTCTTGCTACGGTAGTGTATAATCGAGGAGTTCGCTGCTGAAAGGAGCTACGCCATAGCACTTGTTTTGTGAGATATTAAATGTGAATAGTTATACATATTTCAGTAGAGATCTTAACATTAACCGTACCACGACCTGTCAAATTATCGGTTTCACACTATTTATTTTGTTATTGTTGAAATTACACAGATGCTTCCATTAGAAATTATTCAAAAATTTCTTCGTTCAGGAAAATATTGTAGTAAAAATTTATAGAAATTCAGTCTTGAAATTTTTATAAAACAACGAATACTAGCCATATATTGTGCTCGGTACGGTTAGTGTTGACCAGGGGTTGAAAACAGTTATGATATCGATTCCGGTTCTTGAAACAGTTACGAGAACCGTAAAAATGTTATAACTGTTATGAGAATATCGGTTCTCGCTTATATCGGTTACGGTTACGGTTCCTGAGGACCGATTCTGGCTCGGCCAACGGCGACGCGACGCTAAGCGGGACCTGTCGCCGAGTCGGACTCCGTTCGCTGTAACCGCGCTCTGATTGGTCCGTGGTTTTCATTAATAACTCCTTAGCAAAGCCGCGGACGCCATTTTTGCAAAGGAAAATGTCGTATCAAATGATCTCAGGATCCTCTTATTTCCGGATGTTGAAGGAATTTTGAGACGCTCTGTATATCCGATACGGAACCAAAAAATTATCAGTTGCAGAACTGCAAAACCGATATGAGACCGATACGGGACATATTATAGGTTGTGAAGTCTGGAAAACCGAAACTGAAATCCAAAACCAAAAAACAACAGTTATAGAACCATTATAATATCGGTTGTCAAGAACCGTAACCGTAACCGATATACGCGAGAACCGATATTCCCCTAACAGTTACAACATCATTTGGGTTCTTCATAACTGTTTCAGTCAGAACCGATATATAACTGGTTCACACAATTATTTTCAGAACCGTTTCAACCCCTGGTGTTGACACATCATTTACCGGCGATTATTTCAGAATTTTTGAACGTCTATGGTCCATGGCTAAGGATCTTTCAACAACCTACAGCAATTTCAATCATGAACCAATAAGTGACCATCAGTAACGCATTGTAATTATTTCGTGTGCGATTATTATGTAAAAGAAGATTTTTGAGGTTCCTCTAAATACAGCACAACTATTCAAGAACTGATGAATAGGCTTCCGGTAGATAAAGTGTTAACACTAAGTCTACCACCAAAAAGAAGCCCACCAAAATTTCTTGTTCGTTTCATTTAGTAAATTAATTGTTCTAATGTCTCGAAAATAATGCAAGTCGTATGGTGCAATATTAAAAAAGTTAACGTCTTTTGAAGAGTGTCCGAATATTATTGCGAGTGACTGTATATTAAACTTGAAGAGTGTCCGAATATTATTGCGAGTGACTGTATATTAAACTTGAAGATTGTATTTCTTGCTCAAAACAGTTCCTAACATTTGCATTCTAAAATCGGACATTTCATATGCAACAACCTGATCATTTCAGTTTCGAGGCTCTATCTTACCCAGTGGGTGGCAGAATCGCGCTGTGTCGTTCCGAGCGGATCGGCGAGCTGCAAGACTTCAACGATCGGCGTTGCTCGTTCCATTTAATTTACATTCTGCCTAAGTTCCTGTTCGCGCGTCGGCTTCCTCGGTTGACTCCCAAACACCGTCGGCCTCGAGGAATCACGATCCACAAACGATTCGTTCCACGAATCGGTGTGCGTGCCGCACGGCTCTGCTCCTCTCCGCTCAGCTCCGCTCCGCTCCGCGAACGTGTTAAGTGTTAATTCAGCTGAATCAATACACATAGGCCGGCGCGGCGCAGAATTTCGAATCAGATTCGCGTCGCGCGTGCGAGCGTGGGCGCATCATCTCAGGAAATACTGGCTCGGCCAGCCTTGAACGTTGCCAACGATTCTCGGTCGGTGACACAAAGAGGCGTCCGCGTACCGGCTATGATTTATTGCCGATTTCCCGGAGAGATATGGCGACCGACGTGCTACGTACAACCATGTCGGGCAGCGCATGCACGCGTTTCTTAATCATCCTCCTCGTCGACAAATCGCGAGCACCGGAAGTCCTCTAAACACAGTATCCGCGGCCCGATATGGAGTTCCACCGATAGACTGCTGCCACGGATTTCCTGGTAGCGATTGTGAAAGTTTGTGTTTGCCGATCGGGTTTGATATCGACCGGTTAATAATGTCTCTATTTAAATTGATCCTTGGGCGATTGGATCCTGGTCCGTTTTGAACCAAGGCGAAGTGGTTACTCTTGACGCTGGCTGAGTAAAATTATTTTTTCACGGTTTTGAGCTTATTTATGTAAAAACATGCAACGCTCGAAACGCTCTCACGATGGCAAGACTTTTCGCCGTCTTGAGTCTCAGGAAGGGAAAGCGACACGGACACTTGAGGGTGTCATAAATTAGCCCTCCCCCAATACTTCTCCGACGAGGACGAATGACTATACTACGACTTCAGTGCAGGGCCAGGCACTCTTTAACCCTCTGTCTACCAAGCGGGTCCATTGGACCCGACTGTATGTAGATACTGCGGTTATTTAAACTTTTAAAATTCTTGGGATCTTGTCGTTGCATGACTTTTCTTATTTTTTATTATATAAAGCTAAAAGTTTTTTTTTATATTTACTACGTTTTGTGGTATAAATTTTCTATCGCATAATGAAAGTTTTTTTTACGGTAGACAGAGAGTTAAAACATTGTTGTTTATAAACGATGTTTATAATTATGCTTATAATCCGTAGTACGGATATACTAGAGCCCTTGTGCGAGAGAATCGTAGTATACTGACCGTAAACTGTTTCTAACAGAGTTGGCCTAACATTATCTCTGACTTTTGAGGTTTTAATTCTTAGGACGCAAGTCAGTCTTGTATTACCGTTTACAATTTCATTAAAAATGTTAACCTTTTCACTCGAATGGTGACTCTGAGTCACCAGTAAAAATTGTTATACCATTATTCAAAACAGTTTACATATTATTAAATGCAATGCATCCTCTTGTAAAATATGAGGGAAGCTATTGTCACGGAAATATGATATATTCTCAGAATAACATAATTTTAAATAACGACATGCACAAAATTAATTCGTTTATCTTCAAGTAATGTAGAAAATTATTATCGTTAATAGTCTGCAGATCTTACGCATTTATGACAATAAGAGGTACGTAAAATTTAAAGCTCTGGACATATTAAACTGATTTAAGGACATCAGTGTATTGATTTCAGTTTAATGAGATAATTGAAAGATGAAAGAAATTATTATTCGTGTCCTGTGTCTTGTAATCAGTACAAACATTTTTTATTTTGCATGAAGATCCGCGAATTAATAAAACCTTCTTACCATTTTAACCCCTTGCCTTATGATTTATTTTACGGTTTTAGTAATTAGAATTTCTTTGTAGTTCACAATTTCTTAGAAAAAGGAGAAAATGTAAATCTATTGCATGTCTATATGTTCTCCAATGAATTTACATTAACAACAACAAAATAGAATTATATTTCGGTTTAAAGGAAATTAATAGCATACATCTTTATTAGACTCTCTTCAGAATCTTCATCACGTCTCTCAGACGATATTGTAAGCGAAGGGGTTAATTTTACTGTCCTCTATAAACTCGTGTAATCTCCAAAAGTCTGCAAATCTACAAAGCTTATTCCGAAAATTCAATGAGTCAAGTGAAAACAGGCGAGTTTTTCAAAGGACCGGTTCCGAGTGGAATAACATTTGTTCGAGCAAAAGAAGAGAGGTAAAGAAGAAACAAGCACACGGTGCGAAATCGCCATAAGGTCGCCACGTCGCCACCGCAGAAGGACCGCGTGGTTTATGCGTCGCGATCGCAGCTTCGTTTTAACCTCGTAAAGGATTTAAATGGAAAGTTAAGGTAAACGCGCCAATTAAGGTCGCGCGGACCGCGGATCGTGTGTCGGCATCGTTGCATCAAAGGCTACCGGCTTGGAATCCATTTTACAAGCCAACGGTCTCTCTAGTGCGAGCCGCCTCTATCCAGGACGAGGATATGCGAATCATCCTGATCGACTCTCTCGCGTGTCTACTCACGATCCAACAGATCTAAACGCGATCGAATGAATCGGTTTGAATTGTATCTTTAGAATTTTACATAACAGTATTTCCCTCGTTATTTTCTCTGATATTCTACCACACATTTTCTAACAATTCATGCTGCTGATGTGAATGAATACAAAATGGTCCCAAAACGATTTCGCAACAACTCATCAACATGACAAAGAAAAACATGATGCTCGACAAGCTTAAATCTTCATACCTAAACCTTCGGACATACATTTTCATGCCAAGAAGCGAATGAATACTAAATGGTCCAGAACGTGGTGCATAAATGCGGTTCCAAAACGATTTCACAACAATTCTTCAATATGACGAAGAAAAACATGATGCTCGAAAAACTTGAGGTTTTTATATCTAAACCTTCTAATACCTAAAAGTGACTATTTTAGATTACTTTATGAAAATAACGAGAAGGTGTCCATCCAAATTTTTAGACATTGTTTTTTATAATATATAACCAAAGATATAAATGTACTGAATAACTCCTCGAAGATGCATCTTCACAATCTCAATAATCGTAAATTAAAAATATTAGAGCACATCATTTTGAAGCGTCCAGGAAACTTGGTCTAACACAAAATGGCGTAAAAAGTGATTTCAAAAATTGGGTTTCTAAACGACTTTGCAACCACTCATCAATATCATAAAGAAACTGTAAAACATGATACTTGACGAGCTTCAGGTTTTTATACCTAAACCTTCGAACATACATTCTCATGCCAAGGATATGTATGAACACTAAGTTTACGGAATAGTAAAAGTGACTATTTTACATTACTTTATATAAATAACGAGAATGTGTCTCCAAATTTGTAGACATTGTTTTTTATAATATATAACCAAAGAAATAAATTTATTGAATAATTCCTCATGGATGCATCTTTACAATCTCAATAATCGTAAATTAAAAATATTAGATTGCATCATTTTGAAGCTTCCAGGAAACTTGGTGTGATACAAAATGGCCTAAAAAGTGATTTCAAAAATGGGGTTCCAAAACGACTCATCAATATCATAAAGAAACTGTAAAACATGATACCCGTCGAGCTTGAAGTCTTCGTACCTAAACCTTCGAACATATATTCTCGTGCCAAGAATGCGAATGAATACCAAATGGTCCAAATGATCCAAAGAATGGGGGGTTCCAAAACGATTTCCCAAAGAATCCCAAACAACCCGTAGAACATAAATTGCAAAACTATTGACAGCAGAATTGATAATGCTCCATAAAGTGGAAAAATAAATCGGAATTAACAACCTCCACCCAACGCACATAAATCCACCGCATTCCCTCGTCGTAATCCCAAACCGCCTCACCTTTCAATCCAAAAAAAAAACTCGCATGAATCAAAGCAGCTCATGTCGCGCTCGCGATAAGTCACATCAAGCACGCCCTCCTTCACGAAGAAAAGCGTCGCAGCTATTTATAACGAGACCTAATAAATTCCTTCAGAAAACAATATTTACAACACAGTCAATTCCTTCGGCTTTCATCGGGGGCAGTTAATCACATCGACCGGTAAGCGGGCCGTGCATCATAAACCGCGTGCACGCAGCGCGCAGAAATCCCCTATCTGATTTATCCCAGATTTCGCTATCAATCCCCGACAAAGGAGACGCGACAACGCGGCGCGACGCGAGGCGACGCGACGCGCGTCGGCCACGAGGAGCCACGAGCCGTCGCGTGGGACTAAAGCCGCTTAGCTTCTCTCCGTCTCTCTCACTTCTCTCCTCTCTTTACTCCTTCTCACAGCCTACTCCTCCACCTTCGTTCCTGTCCCACGGCTCTCGTCTGCTCGCACACGCTCGACCCCGGACACGCACGCGACGGAGCCCACACGCGGCTCGTAGGAGCATTCTCTCTCTCTCTTGCTCTGGAAGCCTGCAGCGCTCCCTCATTCGCCCGTTTGCTTACTCTCTTTCTCTCTCGATCGCCCGCTTGCTTACTCGCTTGCTCCCTCATTCGCTCCCTTGCTTACTCACTTGCCCCCTTACTCGCTTACTCGCTTGCTCCCCCATTCGTTCGCTTGCTTACTCGCTTGTCCCCTCACTCGCTTGCTCCCCCATTCACTCGCTCCCTTGCTTACTCGCTTATCCCCTCACTCGCTTGCTCGCTTACTTGCTCGCTTGCTCCGCGCCATTCTTTCGCTTGCTTACTCGCTCGCCCACGCGCCAGCTCGCGCGAGCGCTAGGCGCGGTTGCCCGCTAATGATCGATGCATTTATTTATTTTGTCGCTTTCAATTTCTGATTATGAAACCGTGGCCAGAAGAGCAAGAGCTCTCTGTTTGCCCAGAGCACGGGGTGTGTTCAGGTGGAGCGTATCCCACAAGACTGCCTGTTTGTTTTCTTATCTCTCGGCGATGCTGGT
Organism: Sphecodes monilicornis; assembly: GCA_913789915.3. Taxonomy (NCBI): domain Eukaryota; kingdom Metazoa; phylum Arthropoda; class Insecta; order Hymenoptera; family Halictidae; genus Sphecodes; species Sphecodes monilicornis. Next base: position 12,087,492 of record OU565297.1, on the reverse strand, counting down.
TGTTTGCTTCCCGGCGAGACGCGAGACGCATTGCTCAAGTTATGTAATTCCTATGGGGATCCCTTATGGGACATTCCTGAGAAGCAAGATTGTGTGTTGGAGCTTCGGACTTGAGTCAAGGCAAGATTTTCTTAGACAATTGGGATTAAGACTCTTTTGTATTCGACTAATTAATCATTTTCGGAAGTTTATTCAGAGGACATGCTATGAACGCTGCAAGTTTAGTTTGCGGATTTTATGCATTTATGGAGAAATGAGTAGGCGCAATTTCAAACAATCGAGAGAATAAAATGATTTAAGAATGGCGGTATATTATTTTTAGCTTTATAAAATTTTGACAGAAAATACGAAATTTGTATTTGGCTCCTGTAACTTGTGATTGACGAAGACAATTTTTATTTTGCATGAGAGTCCGCAGTCTAGTACATGTTCTTAATACTGTGTGACGGTGTTGTTTATAGTATACCCTTATTATATACTTTCGTGTGAAAATACTGGTCTGGTGTTGTATATAATATTGTTCCAAGAAGTCCTTTGTGAAATTGAACTACAGTTAACCTTCTTGTAACTCGTTTAATTCGAATCTTAGAATTAATAATGTGGAGGGTTGTATGAGTGTTATCGAAGTCTCTTAAGTCGTGCGATATGGAAAATGTATTATAAGTAAACTGCCGATCTTTATATAAAATAACAATATTATACATCAATTCCTAGATACAATAAATAAAAGGGATTTTCTTTTTTTGAAAAATTCCATAGAATCGAAATGATGTAATTGAATGAAATAAAAATTGAAAAGTTTAATTATATGACACTGAGTAGTCCTTCAACTTTCTTACATTTTCTGGATATTAATCAAATTTAGTACAATGAATATATAAACGTAGAAATTTATTTTTAAATCTGAATAAATAATTCCGTCACCCATATATGGATGACATGGCTGTTTACGTGTTAATTAAATTGTATCATGATAGTCTACATATTTTAAGAAAGCTTCGAAGTTAATTTTGTTCAGTCTCCATGCGCGTATAACTTATTAAGCTTCTACATAAAATTTTCACGACACGCGAATAGGACATGGGGCTGTAAAAACGTTACTGCTGCCATAAATAAATAGGTCGGATGAAATCCTCGAGTGTGCGATTTTTGAAATCGCAGAGGATAAATCAGGAATTTAGCTAGTGTGTAATTTCGTGAACGGACTCTTTCGTTTGGCCACACCACAGTCCGCCACCCCATAGATTTGCCGCGGTCCCATGGAATCGACTCATCGCAGACGGGCGAGTTAAGCGCCGCGAGAATTTATGTATAACTTTCTGTGGCGGGGTTTAGGTGTTCCCGCGCCAAGATCCCGCGGCCTCAGTTATAATTCATTCGTTTGGGCGGCCGCCAAAGTCGTACGTTTGCGAGATGGCACGCTCTCGCCGGGGTCCCTACCCAGAAAAACGAATTAGCCGGAGGAGGCGAACAGTGCCAAACATCGCGTGGCGGCTTGCACTCACTTACGCACGTGCGTGGGCGCCTTTTGGCGCCAATAATAACCAACGATCGTCACTCTCTTCGAGGTGAAAGCTGCTTTGAGCGCGGCGCGGATCGTGGACCAGTTTGTGCAAACCTCCCTGACGTCGCACAATCTGCGTTTCTGCTATGATTTATCACTTTTCAAGAAAAAAAATAAAAAAACAACTTTTTGTCTATTTTTGTAGGCTTTGCAGATTTGGTTAGAGATGGTTGATGTGATTAATAACAATTTTAAAAGACGGAAGCACTAGCCGCCTTCGTGTTGAGATCATGTTCTTTATAACGATTATGTGCTAACGTTCTCGACACCGCACAATGCGTTTCCGGTATGATTTGCCACATTTTAAATAAGATACCAATTTTCTTGAAGATTTTTGTGGACCTCGCAGATTTGTTTCGAGATGGTTGATGTTATTAATAACAATTTTAAGAGGCGGAAACGCTGGGCGCCATCGTGTTCTTTATAACGATTATGTGATAGCGTTCTCGACACCGCACAGTGCGTTTCCGGTATGATTTGCCACATTTTAAATAAGATACCAATTTTCTTGACGATTTTTGTGGCCTTTGCAGATTTGTTTGGAGATGGTTGATGTCATTAAAAACAATTTTAAGAGGCGGAAACGCTGGGCGCCATCGTGTTCTTTATAACGATTATGTGATAGCGTTCTTGACATCGCACAATGTGTTTCCGGTATGATTTGCCACATTTTAAATAAGATACCAATTTCCTTGATGATTTTTGTGGACCTCGCAGATTTGTTTGGAGATGGTTGATGTCATTAAAAACAATTTTAAGAGGCGGAAACGCTGGGCGCCATCGTGTTCTTTATAACGATTATGTGATAGCGTTCTTGACATCGCACAATGTGTTTCCGGTGTGATTTGCCACATTTTAAAATAAGATACCAATTTTCTTGAAGATTTTTGTGGACCTCGCAGATTTGTTCGGAGATGGTTGATGTCATTAATAACAATTTTAAAAGACGGAAGCGCTAGCCGCCTTCGTGTTGAGATCATGTTCTTTATAACGATTATGTGCTAACGTTCTCGACACCGCACAATGCGTTTCCGGTATGATTTGCCACATTTTAAATAAGATACCAATTTTCTTGACGATTTTTGTGGCCTTTGCAGATTTGTTTGGAGAGGTTTGATATAATTCAAATAAGTATTAAAAGACGGATGACATAGTCTTTACAACTAGACTGAGAATATTCATACAAAATAAACATTTTCTGTCTGATGTCTTTATTGCTTCGTGTTTTACTTAATTACTTTTGGCATAAACATAAATTCTGCAGAAATTCTGATTTTTAATAAATATTTTATAGGAAAAAGAATGTGGGTCAAGTTTATTTCATCCATAAGATATCCAAAAAAATACTCTTTATCACAAGAATAAAATGGAGATGCTGGTAATGTCTGCCACTGTGTGAATGCATAACGACCGGCAGTCTATTTAATTCAGTTTGAGTATAAATCTATCAACCTCAAAAATCCTATTAAATTAATGGGTTAATTGGTTGAAATATTGAAAAATGTATTATGAAAAGTTGACATTTGATTTCCGTGTGCCAAAATCTTCTTAATTTGGCGTACTGGCGTACAGTGGCGCAGTTTGGCGCCGTCGAGCTAATGCATTGCCTTGGTGAACGTTTCCCATGACGAATTCGTATAAATAGTCTGCGGCCGTGGCTTCTCCGAATCGCGTGTCTCCCTTCCTGTTTGCGGTGTTATGCGAGCATACGCGTGAAAAATATTTGGTCGCGTGGCTACACGCGCCCGATTCCTGGCCACTATCATCGAGGACTCGTTAAGCCGCACCGTTTCACCAATTAGTGCTGTTAAGGGCTACAATTGCCCCCCAGCGAACTTCACTCCGTGTAATGGAAATTGCGATGGGTAATTTTGTTAATTGCCCGGGTAATTAAAGCGTTAAACGCTTTCTCTAATTACCGAGCTACATGTGAAAATTGTTTCTGCGGAGTTTTCACGGCGCGATTTCGAACTGGTCGCTGAATATATGGAGGAGATTTTACAGTATGTTCGTGCGTGTATACCTGTTAAAAACATTTTTCTGTTTGGGTACTAAATTACGTGTATATAGAGTGTGAATCACGAATCGTGATCAGTAGAGATTACTTTTAATTTTTCCTCGACCCAGATGAAAAAAAGGTTATGTTCCGAGATTTACCGAATTCGTCTTGAAATCCTGTAACAGACAGGCGTAAAAAAATGATATGTTTATTTGCAAAAAATTCAAGATGATATTTATTATAATCTATTATAATCACGTTAAAGCTCTCTTGAAACCACGCAAAAGCTGATAAAAACATTTTCGATCGGACTATCAAACGCCTGCTTCTCCCACCAACCTCTCTTTCATGCGCGAGGCCTGCGCACTGTTCGCTACGGGCGAAACACTTTCTTCCTCTATGGCTCTATCGTAGCAGCGGATGGTGGTGGGGGGCAGTGGGCGCTGTGGTGGGGACGGCTTGTCTCAATTGAGACAAAAATGCCCATCCCTGCTGTATATTGAAGGTACACATTAATTTTTCTAATTACACACTTGTATGAAATAAAAATTGCCTGTATCCATAGCAAGATGCAGAGGTTACATAGACGCTATGTAATTTTAATAACGCCAATGAGCTGAAAATGATACAACAGTATTTTTAAATTTCTCTAATGTCTTTATTGTTTTGCATTCGATTTACTCATTTTTGTCATACGTGCACATATAATCAAGACTCTATTAACTGCGAATTTTGATGCAAATATAATAAAAAAAAATAAGAAATAACTTGTATATTTCTATTATTCTTCCTAACTACCAAAGAAAATATAAATTTTTACCTAACTTTTTTTACAGATGTTATAATGCAATTTCAATCGAAACGTGCAATAATTCCATGAAATCGATACTTACAATAATCAATGATAATGATTCGTAAATATACTAAATATTACCAATTTCATTATGAAATGCATGCTTCGGATCATTCATATGCCCGCGAGAGGAGCATTCAAATTTCCGCGGAATTGAACAAAAAAACCCAGGAATTTCAACCGAGCAAATCGGTTCGCTCTCGCTACAAATATTCCACGATGGTTACCTGGGTCGCTAAATCGAGCTATCATCAGCCTATTCCCGCGAGTACGGGCTCTAATATCGGAACCAAGCGCGGTCCGTTTCGCCTCATATGCATTTTAATCGAAATATTTTACCAGGATTTCGTGAAACCGGTATTCTATCGTCGGCCGCACGATCACCGCTAATAAAAATTCGACGCGCGCACACTCTAGGGGATGCACGAGACGTATAATCATCCCTCTGGGACGGGGCTAGAAAGGCCAGCAGAAAATTTAAATTGGCCTAGATTGATCGTAGCTACGTTCCCATCGCGCGAATCTAAGGATTAGCCTACTGTTCGCGGACTGTCACGAGCGAACCGGTGATTATCGAAAAAAGATCGGAGCCACTGTATGATTACTAAGTAGCTGGGCCTGATCAAGGTCGATCTATTTTCCTGGCTACTTCACGGTCGGCCGATTAATCGTTTTTTAACGATGTATAATTTATTATAAATTGTGTGGGGAGCAAGAAATTGTTCTACTTTAACGTTTTACGCTATAAAATATTTTTTGCGCAACTTGTTTTGACGGTACTACCTTGCAATTACTATGCCTAATTTCATTTTAGCACCTTAAGCAGAGGTTTCATTGCATAGCATTTTTGAGGATAAATGGGTCTTCGGTTTCTCATCTGCTACATCCTGTAAAAATATTTCAGGGGAAACTGAATAACGGTGTGCGAAAGTAGAATCTTCAAGCTTTAGAGTGAGTCCAAGTTTACAACTGTACGATTGTTTTTTACGAAATAATTGTAAATTTTTCAAGAATCAGAAATTTTATGTTCAAATAGTTTTTGGGTCTACTGTACATATCTGAGATCTTATACAGTTATGTTTTCATTAGTTTTCTGCACGGTAAATTGAGGAACGTACCTACCGTGTAAAGAAGAGTTGCCCGTTTTCGTATTTGCATCGTACTTTTGTTTTCGAAACCGCCAAGCGAATTTCGCGCGAAATCCGCATAACCGCGGGCGTTGAACGGCGCAAAGATTTATATTCCGTGGAGGACACGAGGGTTGCAGTCCAGCAATTACGGTGTAATGTATTTCCGACCGAGACATCAACGGTCCGATGGCTAAGCTCCTCCCCTAATTAGCAGCCACCGGAGCGACGGAAATGAATGATAGCAACAGTCGCTAAAATATTATATCATTTCGCGGCGGGCGGCCGACAAAACTCTCGCGAGGGGGAGGTCAACGTTGGCCGATAAATAACGGCGGTGCGCAGAGAGCGGTAGTCCCCATACGTCTGCTATCCATAATTGACTCGCCAGACGGATGAATTTATCGGCTCGATTTTGACGAGGATCCCAGGCGTGCATCGTCCAGGCGATCGCGGCGCGAAATCTCGCACCATAAAGTATCCCAGGCCGCTGCGTCGAGGGACATATAAATATTCATGGCGTACCCCTGCCGATAAAAATCGAGGGTTTCCTCGTCGGACCGTGAACACGACTTTTGTCGGTGATCGATAATTTTCGGACTTGCCTATTTCGAAGATGAGCCCGGGCCGATACCAGACAACGACGACGACGCGACGTCCTCGTCACCGCCATCTTCTTTTTCTCGGTCTCCTCCTGAACGTAATTATTCCCCGATGGCCGATCGAAAATTGCAGCACGGGTGGCATAGGGCTATCTAATCATCGAATTGGACACGCCGGGCCTGTTAATGAGCGCACAGATGAAATGAGACCTGCTGATCGCGTTTTAATTAACTTTTTGCCACCGTCCGGCTGGAAAAGACCAAGTCGCCGCCGCCACGACCACTTCCTGCTGGTCGTGTTTCGAAATCTCAGTGATTAATATTTATGAGTTAAAATTGAAACACTAACGCAAACTTTTTAGGTACTGTCTGAACTTCATACTGACAGAAATTCCCATTTCGTCACTCGTGTGCAGAGTTGAATTAAGCAAAAGGGTAGTTTTATCTTTTATCTGACAATATCTGGCCTTTGTTAATGCAGATTTCTTTTTAAGGCGTAATTTGAGAGATCTTTAAACTTCCAGATATATTTCGATATTCTTTTAGTGTATACATTCTCCTGCGTAAGTGATTAAACTTAAATTTTCAAAATGAAAAGTGATTTTTCTTTTATTCAAACTGCTGCAATTTCTACAGACGACTGAATTTTCTAAAAATTCCACGCAACGTTTTACATAACGCCTTACGGTTTGAGAATAAACAAAATTGTTCTTTTCGGACGTTTCAATTTTTGTAGATCCATCGATGTACCGTTAAAAGGCCGTTTCAACAACAGCGGATAACTCTGTGATTTTTTAATATTTTGTTTTGAAAAAAATGGAAAGTAAAGTCAAGAGTGAGGCTAATATCGCTGTAAAATTCACAATACCTTTCACTTATCAATTATTCGTAACAAAAATTCTCCAATATAGCACATTTTTGAATAGTCAAGGTAGTCTGCGTCTTTAAAGAAAAAAAATTACGTTTGATTCAACCTAATAAAAAGAAAAAAGATACGCTTCTTTAATGTCCTCGGATTGGAAGTTCCAGTGAGTCATTCACAAAGAAGTGTCTAGGTGAAACAAATTTTTCATTTATTAATTATCCTTAAGAAAAGTTCCCAAGGGCAGCACATTTTTAAATAGTCACACTGGTCTGCCTCTTTAAAGAAGAAAAATTACGTTTGATTCAACCTAATAAAAAGAAAAAAGATACGCGTGTTTAATGTCTTCGGACTTGAAGGTTTATCGAGCCCTTCACTATTAAGTATCAAGGTCAGGAGAGTTAATCGCTTGGGGAGCAATAAATAAATGCTATAAATAGATTATTGCGGGCAGAAGGCTCAAGGAACAAAGTCTCGTGAATTCCTGGTGGGACCAGATATCCGCAGCAGGGACGCGCGAGTTATAGCCGTTGGCAGATTCGCGAGACCAAATTTGGAGACATTGTACCGGGGCTCGGTTAAGCGGACAGCTGTTTCCCAGGGTCGCGGCCGACAGGAGCATCGCGACGCAACAAAACAATTCCATATGATTTATATTTATGAGCACGGTGCCATTTAATAGCCGCCGCCGCTGCCGCGCGCGGCATTGCGGTCACTGAGTCATCGAGCGGAGCGTGCAACTGCCGGCTACTTGTCTTCTGAACCGGGAGGACTTTGAATCATTCGGTCAGCGTGCACGAAACAAAAGCAGCGAGAGGCTCGTGGGCGCGCGCGTGCTCGGAATCCGTCGTGGAATGCGCCCGATTAATTAATTGGGACTTGATGATTCGATTAGCTGCGGCAGATCTTGGTTCACCGACGGAGGAGACTAGCGCGTGACTCACGCGGCCACGAACTTTGCTTGGATTTAGATTATCCGCCGGATCATTTGCTTATCGTCGACGATTATCTCGACAATTAAACTATACAACATTGTAAATTAGATTACCTGCAGATGTGTCTACAAGACGTAAAAAGATTAAAACTATATTAAAGGCGGAATACACTTTCTACGTTGCACCTTGATAGGATCTTATAAAGGATATTCTACTTTAGATATTGTGATACTTAGCATCACTTTGGGTTTTTGCATTAAATGAATTTTACAACATCTTAACACTAAACCTACCACGGTCAAAACGACCGGTTTTTTATTTTACAATGATTGAAATTAGAAAAACGATTTCATAGGAAATGACTGAATTGACTTCTTTATTTAAGCACATATTCTTATGGAAACGGTACAAAGTTTAAATAAATTCAATCTTCTCAATTCTGTAAGGCGTTTTATCCTTATATGTTTTGTGGTTGGTAGGTTTAGTGTTAATAGTACTTATTGGACTTTGTGTGGAGCATCATTTATAGCTTGACGATGTCTATGAATTTTGTAAGCTTGTTGTAAGCAGTCTACGGATCTTTATGTTATTACAAATTTTTGTCGACGGTTTCATTAAAAATTGAATTTAAACAAAATTTTTGTAGCTTTCTAGAGACTATCATTATCATAGTTTATAGAAAATTTAGTCCTTATAAAACAATTTTAAATATTTCTCTAGGCCAAGGTTCAGAATCCCAAAAATGTCAGAAATGCATAAAATCCGAAAATAGCTTTAAGCGTTTCATCAAGTTTTTGAATTTAGAGGCTTTAAAATTCCTGTTATTTATTGTTAAACGATACAATATAGTAAATTAAATTATCTACAGATTTGTCTACAAGACAGCATCTTTTTATGTCTTCTAGACAAATCTGTAGATAATTGAAGACTATGTTGAAGACGGATGACACTTTTCAAATTGCACTTTGATGGCGGGGTCTTATAAAGATATTCTAATTTAGATATTGTGCTATTTTAGGCTCATAATTTTCTATTGAAAGAATTTTAAAACTTCTACTGGTAATTATTGGACTTTGTGTGTAGCATCATTTATAGTTTGCAGATGTCTACAAATTTTGAGATATTGCAAAAATGAAAGATAAGCTTGTTATAAATAGTTTACGGATCTTTAGGCAAATATACATTTTTCTGAACAGATTCATTAGACATTGAATTTAAACAAAATTTTTGTAGCTTACTAGAGATTATCATTATCATAGTTTATAGAAAATTTAGACCTTATAAAACACTTTCAAATATTTCTCTATGCCAAGGTTTAGAACCTCAAAAATCTTAGAAATGCATAAAATTCGAAGAGTAGTTATAAGCTTTTCATCAATTTTTGGGATTTAGGGGCAGAATTTTATAAGCACGTTTTTAAAATTTCTATTATTCATTATTAAACTATACAACATTGTAAACTAAATTACGTGCAGATGTGTCTACGAGATACAAGAAGCTTGAAAATATATTAAAGATGGATGACACCTTCAAAATTACAACTTGATGGTGTCTCTTAAAAGATATTCAACTTTAGATATTGTATTCACTTTAAGCTTTTTTTGTAAAAACTGTACAGCTTTGTACTGTTAGACTTTGTTAGTAGCTTCATTCAAGGATTTGACGGTATCCAGAAATTTTAAGTTTAAGTTGATGAAAACATGAAGTTTGTTATAAGCAAACTATCTTCGCACTATCTAAATCACAAAATTCTTCATTTAATGAGCATACGAGGATTAAACATTTCTAGCCTATTGAACAAGCCCAAACAAGATATTTACAACTCAATCTGCCATAATAGTCTCAGATCAAGCCCAGAACTACCAATCAGTTCTTCATTGTCCCGAACCCAATTCCCCAATCACTCATTCGCCAAGCAACCGTCAGACCTCGTACACACAATACAGTATCCACATATCACGTGAGCCAAAAAAGAAAAAAAGAATGAACGAAAGAGAAAAAATCCTCCCACGCGAAAGGAGTGCATCCTCGTAGCCCTCTCTAATGGGTGTAAGGGAAGAAAACCGGGGCATCCGTGTTCGATCGGTGCTCATTATGCACGGTGACCCCGGGACGACCTCATTCCCCGAGACGGAAATTGGTTTTATAATTTAAAGCAGCCACGGTAATCGAGCCACAGCTAGGGAACTCCAACCCCGACAAGGCCTGTATAGAGTTTCCGTGGCTGTATTCACGACACCGTTCCTTCACGGGCCTTTAGAAATCACTTTCCCTGATTGACACTGAATGCTGAGTCTCGAACTTGTCCCGCTCGATTCGATCGTGCTTGTTCGTTTATTATATCGACCGCTTCCCCCTCTCGAGGAGATGTCTATCTAATGGTTCTCCTGCCTTTATCGAGACTGCTGATCACGGTGAACACCCCACCCCCATACACTCGGTGTCCTACTCTCGTGGCAGTCGTTTTTGGTACCGATGACGACCGCGAACGTACTCGATGTTCACGTGGGAACACGGCAGGTGTATCCAGCAGAGAATAACCCGGCTTACACCGACTCATCTTGTTCCCCGAACCCCTCCACCTGAGAGACTGGTAGCTAACCGCTCGATCGTAGAAAGAGAGGAATCAATTATAAGGGAATTTGCATCGCAGATTACACGACGAGGATTTAGGGACTTAGGAACACGGACGACCGACGCGGCGTGCTGATTCGGAAATTTATGCGAGCTGATGGCCGGACCATGCCACACCGTGTCCCGTTGAAACTTGTTCGCCAGGACACCTTCTGTTCCTGTGATTTCGTTCGGCTGGACTTATTTTCATATTCGATCGGTGCCTCCTGGTGTAAGTTTGCGATTTGTAGCGTTTTGGTACGATCGTCGTAATTACTGTAATGTTTAGATATGTGGGAAAGTTTTTGGGACTAAAATGCCATTTGTATTGTGTGCAGATAGCATGCTTTGATCTCCTGCTGCTAGCTTTGAACATAGAAAGAATGGTACGTGTCCATCTGAGAGTTTTTGTCGATAGTTGCTCTCGAGAGTACTCTCAATTTATGTGTCCATTTGAGACTACTTCAGAAATTTTTTGCTCTCGGAGATTGACGTGACAGTCGACTCTCGGAAAGTCCTCTCAGGTATATGGCCATCTGAATTTCGTGCGTGTAGCTCTCAGATGAATTTTGATAGTTATTAGAATACTCGTGAAAAGAATGGATGTACCAAAGTCTGCTGCAATTGTTGCAATGTATTTAATAAGGAAAAAGAAATATTCCAAAAAGAGAAAGTGCTAGATTAACCCCTTGCCTTACGATTTATTTTACGGTTTTCGTGATTAGAATTTCTTTGTAGTTCATAATTTCTTAGGAAAAGGAGAAAATGTATATCTATTGCATGTCTATATGTTCTCCAATGGCTGTACATTAACAACAACAAAATAGAATTATATATCTTTTTAAAGGAAATTAATAACATACATCTTTATTAAACTCTGTTCAGAATCTTCATCACGTCTCTCAGACGATATTGTAAGCGAAGGGGTTAAACCATGGATAATGCGACGCGATAAAATGGGTGCATATTCTACACTTATACAATAATTGCATATAGAAGATGCACAACAGTTTAGAAGCAAAATTATACAATTTCAATTCAATTTCGAATCACAACTAAATGTTTTTGCTAATTCATCAAAAATATTATTTTTCTTATCCCGATTCTTGTAATCTGGGTGTATGATATTCCATAAAAATTCATTATTTTCGTACAACGTGATTAATTGTTCCACTTCTGTGTCAGACCAGTGTTTCCCGCTCATTGTTGTATATATAAATATGTATACAATATAATATACATATATGTGAAAATTATCTCGACAACTCTCAGCAATACGAATGGCGTTCGTATAGCTGACAGTTGCTCGCCGAGGGAAAAATTGAACGTGTCCATTAGTGTTTTTCATCTTTCTGTTTGCTCTCGGAGAGTTTTCCGTGGAGCTCTCCGATAGCCCTCTCAATACCGTGTACACTGTCAAATTTGACTCTCGAGAGTAACTCGCGAGTTTAAACTCTCAGATGGACACGTACCTTAACGAGTAAGCGGAAGTCGACAGCAGTGAATCGGTGTGACAATGCTAATCAATGAGACAAATGTTTCTTGTTTGTGATTATTTTTCTGTGAAACTTTTACTAACATATTCGTGACACTCTTCTGATTAAAATGATACCAAACATGATACAATTTTGTCATAATTACCTGTTTAATACACGATATTGTAGAACCTCGATTATCCGAACGCTGCATATCTGAATTCTTCTTCTTCGACCCCTTGCAATTTAATAATGAATCATGTTCTACTACATATGAACATTATTCTCCTAATTTTGAATAACATTTTATTTTTGTCTTAGCACATTTAAGTATTGACCCCAGAAATTTCGAATAGACCAAAACAACTTGCTTTCTAATCACAATCGTAACTTTTTAATCTTTCTAAGGTGATATACAGGGTGTCCCACATAAATGGGAACACATAAATATCTGTCTTATTTACAGTCCTATCAGAAGACTTCAGAGGACAAAGTGACACTATTGCAGGGGGCAAATATAATGGTAAAGAAAAAAATTTTTAGGTCGTGTTTCTTAGTAAAATTTCAAGGTCACCGATGTTTTTTTAAATGGAAGAGTATATTTTTTTACGATAGCATGATAGACAATAAAAAAGATTGCAATATTGCATAAATGAGGATGGTCAACATTTCGAACATTTATTATGACATGTAAAGGTCAACCCGCCGTAAACAACGCGTAATCTTCGCTGAAACACGTAAGTTTTAAACTTCCACATTTTATCCGCTCCAACATGATTAAACTTGCTCAAGGTCATTTCAAGGTCAAAAAGGTGGTATCCACTAAATTCAGTTTTTTATTGTCTATCATGCTATCGTAAAAAAAATATACTATTCCATTTAAAAAAACATCAGCGACCTTAAAATTTTATTAAAAAACACGATATTAAAAATTTTTTTCTTTACCATTATATTTGCCCCCTGCAATAGTGTCACTTTGTCCTCTGAAGTTTTCTGATAGGATTGTAAGTACGACAGATATTTAGGTGTTCCCATTTATGTGGGACACCCTGTATATATAATATTTTAAGACACGAATAAAATATGATACAAATAATTATGTTACCCAATTTTATATAAATTCATATAAATATTATTTTTCAATACCATTTATGTTTTACCATCAACAGACGAACGCGTTATTGCCTGTAGCTCTCAAACTGCTTCTTGCTAATTGATCAGGGAATTAAAGAAGTAACAGAGTGTACGAGACAATTGCAATGATTCCGTACATTCATTATGACAGTAATGCTGCCCAACCACACCAGACGTCTCTACTGATGAGATCCTCGGCGCTTATATGCGTGTAATTACTGTCAACCGGGAATAATACTGGCAGTGATCCACCCCAATCGCAGTGAATATCAGCTGGCAGCGTCTGCACTTAATGACATATTTTAGAGGATCATTAAGTCGCGGACGACCACACAGACAGAAGGGCGGTGCGGAGGAACATTTCCAGGGACAAACGTCTGATTGGGACGAAATTGATTGACGTCTTGCCTAATAACATCTCTCCGTTTTGGGGACCGTCATGGGCCGAGACAGTTCCAGGACAGTTTCGGCAAATTAGCGCGTCAATCCTAGACTCGGATAGGCTAAATTCGTCTCTTCCTTCGTCTAATGGTCGTCCGGTTTTTTGTCCCTACCCGGGGACCTGTCTGCTAGGTTATTAGCGGCCCTTCCGGAATCTAGTGAACCGTGCGTTTTAGGTATACGAATTATTTTGGCTCGACCTGGAGCCATCTTGCGCAAATGCCGACTAATCGCTAAAATATTTCTTTGTTTCTTCTTATTCCTTCTGAATAAAAGTGTCCAGTTTATCTAAGCTATTGAAATACCTTTGTTAATGAAAATGGGACACGCATACATATGTAAACATAATATGTATATAATAATTATATTATTAGCCCTTTAGAATAGAGGCTGTTTTAACTCCAAAACCAAGACATTTCTTCTGACCTAGAATATTATCATGATTTATTTTCTTCTATGCATGTGAAGTTTATTACTATTACTCGTACTGACGACATTTACATTTTCACCCATTCCTTACATATAAATATACTGATGAAGAAATTGTTTTAATACTGTGGCAATTTCTAGCGGCAATTTGGACTGATGAATGCAAATTTGAGTTACGGCAATCAAAAGGGCAGAAGCGTGTGTGGAGGAAACCTAATGAAGCATATAAGAAATAATTTATTACGCCGACAGTAAAATTTGGAGGCGGACCTGCGATGGTGCGCGGGTGTTTTTCGTATAACGACTGCAGACAAGTATATTAATATAATAAACGAAAATTTAGAATCATCAGTGCTAAAAATTGGCTTAGATGAAGATTTTATATTTCAACAAGATAACAACCCAAAGCATACCGCAAAGATAGCTCAACAATTTTTTCAAGATTCAAGCATTAAGTTACTCGAATGGCCACACAGAGCCCGGATTTAAATCCTATTGAAAATGTGTGCAGTGTACTAGATTCTAAAGTACCATAGTCGTAATGATAACAAAAGTGTTTTGACTCTTGGACTATAACTTTTGCAGACATTGATAAAAATTATATAGAAAACTTAGTAAATAGTATGCCGCTTCGTTTAGAGGCAGTTATAAAAGCAAAGGGCAATAATACTAAATATTAATTATTAATTAGTTTTGATAACAATAGTAGTTTATAATTACTGCGTTATGTGTCCAGTTACTTTTGTCTCCACGCATTTGATTGCTTTACACCAGGGAGTTCCAACGTATTCCCCTCCGAGAACTACAAGAGACCCCACCATCGAACCTCGTCCCACTACTACGTACATCCGTAGAGTTAGTGAGTGTTGCGTGCGCCGTGCGGCTCTTGTGGTGGGAGCTTCCCACTACTATACATTATAATGATGAAATCTAAGAGTGGGGGAAGAACCTAAGCGGGGAAGGTGCCCCCAATAGCTCCGGAGCTATTGGTTAGAATTGCCTGCCTTACACATTAAACATTATTTATTTATAGAGAATTGTAAATGTTACTTTCAATTTTTGCTTAAATAATGTATATACAATGAAAATATGTAGTCAATAAAATTGAGGTATATAACAATGCAATTATCTTCATTAATCATCATTAATAGTCATTTTTACTACCTGTCCACTTACTTCTGTCCCCGACTGTAAGAATGGTCCGCCACCCGAGGGTTAAATGGAATTGCAACGGGTCGGCGCGCGGCGAAGTGAATGAATTTCCACGAGCAGACGCGAGGAAGAATGCGAGCGACAGGTCTGTGTTTCGTGAGATCTATGACAGTTAATGGGAAGCTCGAGGGTAGCAACGGGAAAGATCGATATCTGGATCGTGTGGGGCGGACGTCCGCCAGAACGCAGGACCACACTGCCGCAGTTTCTACCCCGCAGCAGCCGGCTACAACAGAGACTTCCTTCCTTCTTGGTCGGAAGAGTTGCAGACAAGGCGGTGACGTCCTGAAAAGACGACGCCGTCTAGCTCCAGAATTGCCGGGGCTCGGATTTCCCCTGGAAGAATGGAAAAAACCGGAACCACCCTAATTCCGAATATAGCATGTGCTGCACAGGAGGGAGGATACGCTGCAGCAGGTCGAAACAGATTTTTCTCGAAGGGCGAGGATGTCTGACTTTAATGGCCGTGAACAAGTATTTCCCCGTCACGTACCACACCTTGCTATTGGATCGATTGTGTTCTATACACCTAGTTTATTTAGCGAGGTTTATGGACTTTTGAAAGCTAATTCATAAATATGCTGGAGAGGCTCTAAAACGGTCGGAGCCATTATTCTGTCTTTACGATCATATATAAATTATTATAGCGAAGCTTTACTAGCTTTTATGAAATTTACACGTTGGCTGCTAGGTTCGTTGTGTGTATATTACGCAATTATTTGTGCATTCTTATCAATTTTGTTGTAATATAGCTGTGTGAAATGCATTTTATTAGAATTCGTAGGACTTAAGAAGCAAACACTGTGGTAAATTTTAATTCTTCATTTTTTGTCTTATTAAGTGAATTATTTTAATTTTTGCGTGTTTTGGGGGGAGGGGGTGGGAGAGGTGATGATTTGACAGTCGACGTGTTAAAATGTATCATTTGATCTTACATTTTTCTATTTTCATGACGTAGATGAATTGAAAGGAATTTAAATTGAAAAGAATTCTTTGCTCTGCATTAATGGTGGATTTAATCAATTAAAAATCAACTGACATTACTAAATTCTATTTTCGTTTGTTATGAATACATAAAGTGTTACAATCTGGTTATCAGACTGTAAATGTTTGTACAATATCAAAATTTCGTTTCAAGAAATCAATTCAAGATCTTCTACATCAATAATTCTACATCGATTGAAGGAAACTCGAGCCAAATTGGAATCACTTACATCCTTTAGCAATTTCAACAAATTGAATATAATAAACAGGCATTTTTCAATGCATTTAATTTATCTTCTCTTTTAAATTTGACCTAATCATTTTTTAATAACTGTATTAAAATCGGAAATCTTCTGATTTCTATTGTTATAACATTCCCTTCTAAAATAAGGTACAGTACCTCCATTTTGGCAATAATTCAAGATGCCATATTTCTTCAGCATAAATTGTTTGTGTAGGTTAGTGAAGAAGATTTAGGAGATCTCCAGCATTTATGAATTTATTTTAACTGGAGTATAGATTCCTGCGAGTTCGAAGATTTCCCAACACAATATCTTTTTATAGGTTAATTAGATGAATGCTCAACTCTGAAGGAGCAGATAGCCCTACCGAGCAAACTGTAAAAATATCAGCACGTATGCGAGCCATCGTAAAACTTTGCTGAAAGTTTGTACTACAGGGGGAACATTTGTTCCACGTTATCGCCGGCTCTAAGAAAATAGACGTATTTTACCCAGCACATGGTCCGCCTGTTCTTGAGACGGCGTTGAGTCGAGAACACCATCAATGAAGACCTCCGTTTGAAGGATTGAAAAAACCCGAGAGGGAAAAAAAGCATTTTATCTCCGGCAACTCTATCTTGCAGGAGATCTGTCTGGAAACCCTCTAGAAGATAAGTTAAAAAATAATTTGTATGTTAAAAACTGGCACAGATGTATACAAATTACTACTTCTTTTCTGGTTCAATTATTCAGACTGTCGAGGAATCTTCTACATACATTTCTTACCGTACTTCAAAGTTCATTTTTATAATCTTTAGATATACAATATACATAAAAATTGGAATATAATAAAATGGAATATAATAAAATATTACCCTCTACAAGAAAATAGTATTGTATATGATATCCTACCGTTAAATAAGTATATACATACTATTTTTACTGAATAATAACAAATCGATGTATTTATGTGGAGCTCAGAATAAAGCTCTAGGATATTAAGAAGAAATTAATCAGAAATACTTTGAAACAGGTTTCAAATATCTATGCAGGGTGATGCATTTAAAACAGGACACCTGAATAACTCGCTTGTTTTTGGAGATTGAAGAAAATGCCTCAGACCAAACTTATTTGATATCGAAGGACTCTGATGCTACTAGGTTTTTGATAGGTGGAGGCGTCAAGGAGATATGAAGGTCAACTCTGTTTTTTTAAATGGAACAGTATGTTTTTTTACTTACATTCTGACAGAGTATTTTAAGACGAACACAATGACATATTATTAAGGTCGTTAAAGGTCACTCAAGGTCAACTGCAAGAGAAAATAAATTGTCTCAAAGCACTCTTCGAATACTTCGACGATGTAGATGCAACATGTTATTTACATACTCATTGCTAGTATAAGTGTTCAAATTGACGACCTTGAACATGGATGCATAGTTTAAAACGTTGCAATACCGATGACACTGCCCGATAAATTTCATTTTTATCTATTACAGAGCAAGCTCTTTTTATACGTTTTTACATGTCAACTTTGATATTACATATTACAAGAGCAATATGCCAACAACCAGACGATAAGCGAAATACTTCGAAAAGTATTCGAAGAGTGCATTGAAACAATTTAATTTCTCTTGCAGTTGACCTTGAGCGACCTTGAGTGACCTTAATAATAGGTCATTGTGTTCATCTTGAAATACTATATCAGAATGTAAGTAAATAAACATACTGTGCCATTTAAAAAAACAGAGTTGACCTTCATATCTCCTCGAGGCCTCCACCTATCAAAAAACTAGTAGCAGCAGAGTCCTTCGATACCAAATAAGATTGACCTGAGGCATTTTCTTCAATCTCCAAAAACAAGCGAGTTATTCAGGTGTCCTGTTTTATATGCTTCACCTTGTATATTTAGTGATGATTTCAGAAGTTTCACGTTGTTATACAATAATACAATATTCCTAAAACATCTGTTCTACGAGAATATTTGTTAAAGAAGTTCCTAAGGATACCTAACTATTCCTTTTCATAAAAATTTCATAGCTACAGATACTTTCTCAAACGAGACATACAAACACCAAAACTGTCTTTGAAATGAAAGATAACTATTTATTTCGTTGTTAGTAACTGAACGAGAATATTGCATTAAAAATAATCAAAGCCGTAAGGAAGTCTCTCCTGACAAAAACTGTGGGAAGATTACCAATTGCAATAAATTCGGATAATGGAGGTTTGTACTTGCCCACCGCGAGTACCTTCGTGGAAATGATCTGTCCAGAGGGAGAAGGACCGTTTCAGGAAAACCTGAGCGGAAATGAAAGGCTACGGTCGAAAGACTTGGCAACTCTTCCAGCCACCCCTTAGGGGCCATCGGGGCCACCGGGGCTACAGAACCTGCGTTTCTGGGATCCAGGAGCCTGGGGGTAGAACGGAATACACGAGTGTGGTCCCTCCATTCCGGCAAAACGTCCGCCCCACGCGACCTCAATTTATTCGACACCTCCCCTCGCCTTTAGCGTTCGGAAACTGCTCCGAATGTTTGGGGCGAGGGCCAAACACAGTGAACACGATGAACACCGTGAACGCAGTGAACACAGCACGCCTAAAAATTCGTACCAGGACGAAGCCGAGCAGCAAAAGGGGTGAGAGAGAAAAGGAGAGAGTCTGCCACGTCTCGCGGAGACCGTAAAAGAGTTATTATGCTAATGAAACCGGTGCGCGCCTAATTACTTCCTCAGGAAAAGAAAATATCTGATCGGACAATCTGCCGGTCGAACGTATCGAACGGTTCTCGTGCAACGATTGATAACGGCGAATGTTTCATAAATTATTGACACGTCCAATTACGGCGCTGTTTACGATGCGCCCGCTGAAATATCTTCATACCTACCTGGCACTTAACTTCTTCATAGCGCCGGACTTCTTGCGAGACTGTACGATAGTTCCGAGCTGCTGATTGCACTCGTCGATATCCGAGAAAACGAACCGTTTTTTCCACGATGTCGCGTGAGAACGCCGGTTGTTTGGTCTTGTTTTAGCGAGGGCTGTTCTTCAGAAGCTGCACGTGCTGGCTGCGAGAGAAACGAGAGGTAATAACACGATGTAAAATGCTGTAGACAGCGATGCTTCCTTTTTTAGCTTGACCATCAGTTTAGGATGCAATTTGCTTTCATTTTTGCTCTGTCGAAGTGTTCACCGAAGAAATGGTATTTTTTTAAATCATCATTGTGGTCTGACGATTGATATAACATCCAGTTAAATAACCTCAGAACTAGACTGCGGATCTTTATGCAAAATAAAAATGTTCTACAGCGATTACGAAAAATAGGAGCCAAATGAAATGTTGGCTTTTTCTTTAATGATTTTAAACAGTCGAAAATGGTATCTGGATGCTCTTACACTTTCGTAATGTTTTTCCTGTTTTAAATTTGATCTACTCGTTCTTGCCATAACTGCGTAAAATCCACAGTCTACACATAAATAACAAAATCCAGCATCGGTTAAATAACCTCAGAACTAGACTGCGGATCTTTATGCAAAATAAAAATGTTCTACAGCGATTACGAAAAATAGGAGCCAAATGAAATGTTGGCTTTTTCTTTAATGATTTTAAACAGTCGAAAATGGTATCTGGATGCTCTTACATTTTCGTAATGTTTTTCCTGTTTTAAATTTGATCTACTCGTTTTTGCCATAAATGCGTAAAATCTATAGTCTACACATAAATAACAAAAACCGGCATCGGTTCATCGAACTTTTCCCCATGAAATCGTGAATCGGTTACGACAGTTTGATCTCATTACGTGCAGCGTGCTGAGAAATTCTCAAGGGGGCGAGATCGTTCGAGGAATAAATAACCGGAGTGAATCAAACCGTTAACGAGGAACCATGTCGTTATGGCGACGATTACACCCGTCGAGAAAAAAAGGTCGATCCCCAGTGTATCCATGGAATCCCAAGTCGAAGGACATAAAGTTTCGGATGAGGCACGTGCTCGTACAGAGATCATGAATTTTACCTACCTTTACAACCGAAGAAAAATAGTTTGTTGGGTAATGCTTGACGCAGTATCAATTTTCTAACTAGATTTAGCATGAATTGTCAACAGCTGTTGTAAATCTTCGCCTTTCGATTTTTATCGGATGTCCAGGACGTTCGTCATCCTCGAAATTAGAATTTCCATTTAGGAAACTTTGAAACCATTTTTGCATGTGCTGTAGGACACTCGCTCTAATGCTGTACAAATCATTTCCTTAAATCGAGGGGAATACAGTTTACCACCTCTCTGATGACCAGAATAATATGCAACACGTTGCGCGGCACGTCACGTGACCAGTCTACGGTCTTAGTGGGGGTCGTTGGAGTGTGCTCATGTAGTGGAATGGGATACTGGAAGGGGAAAGGAGAGGAAAATCAACCCAGTTTTGGGTTGATCTGGCGACACTGCTACTATGTGTTTTATCAGTTAACACCAACCCCAGCAGAAGGTATCTAATGTTAAGAAAATTTCTCACTGTTTGTGTTTTGATCATTGCGGCAGACGCTGCATTGCACGGCAACAATGCTTGCACTACCGAAGCCGTTAAGAAGGCCTGCATATTATACAATAAATAATAGGAAGAAATTAACTAAAACAAAAAAGAAACACTTGTACTTCTCAAAAATGCCTAGTTCCATATATTCAATAATTATTCTGCAAATAATTCTTACAAATCACTTGTATTCACTGAGGATACGCGAGAAGCCCATGTTAACACTAATCCTGATAGCATTAAAAGTACCTGGTAAATTTTGTCGTATAAAAATAGCAACACTAAATTTATTGAGATTGTCCATAATTTTCAATATAATAGACGCTTGGACAGAGATATTTATTCCACTTTATTCCATAAACGTATTTTTATTATTTCAATAATTGCAGAATATAAAACCGGTCATTTGACCATGGTAGGTTCAGTGTTAAATAAATGTAACAGTTAATTTCGTGATGGGACCGAGATTTGATTTCGTAGACCGAATAGTTTATAGATGTTCGGAGACTTATTGTCTCTATAGAATACTCGTGGAATCGATGGCGTCCCTGACCGTCGACCTCTCTCTCCACGGTGGCACGATCGGGAGTCTGGACATGAGCCAGTCTTGCGAAAGTCCGTAACACGTGTTTCGGGTTCGTTGGCACGTGTTGGTGGTCCGGACGGACCCGTAAACGTCGCGACTTCTCGAAGGCGGATGCCGACAAAGGGCGCCTCCATGGTTCTCCTATTGTGGAGAATTTCGGTCCATGGAAACTGGACGCATTGTCGTGGCCGATCCTCGTCGGACACGCACGTCCCCGGATTTATCCTCGAAAACGGCTAGAGAAAAACGAGACGCGTTTCTGTGACTGATTCCTTTGCTGCTACACCGACAACCTGCTCTCCCTCGTCTCTCTTCACTTCTCTACAGAAATATTGAGTTACTTCTGCAATTAACGGTGTTTTCCGACATCCTCAGGCGCCAGAATATGGAAACAAATGTCTGCAAAAGTAGGAGCCATTCTTATATTCATGATTTGAACAAATTGATAATGTTCTTCAATTATTTTAATTCTTCTATTGTGTTAAATTGCACTTATTCATTATAATTTTCCTCGTTTTGATTCTGTTCCTTGATTCTTGACGGCCGTGCGAAAATAATGATTTATTTCTGCAATTAACATCGTTTCCGACATCCTTAGACGCTCGAATCAGGAAACAAATGTTCTGCAAAACTAGGAGCCTTCTTTCATAATTGTAACTAGATTAACTTCAATTACGTAAATTCTTTACTGTTTTAAATTGCATCTTCTTATTTTTAACTTCTCTTATTACATTTCTTATTATTAAACTGCGAAAAAATTTATGGCAGAAATGGATAAGTGAAGTACTGAGTACTAAAGACGTCAAAAGAATTTAATAATTGTTGCATTATTTCCAATTAATTGAAAATAGCAATCGAAGAAAATACACCTTTATTCACTTCTTGTTTCCCTCGATCGACATAGAACATTTTTATTTTGCATAAAAATCCGCAGTCTAGTTATTTCTTTCCAGACATAGTAAAATTGTTTCTTTTAATGAATCTATGTATTTCATTATTATTTAGTGTTTTTAAAAAGTAAAATAAGTTATTATTATTGGTTTTTTAGATTGCTTAATTTCATAAGCCGCGCCATTATCTGAAATCAATTATTGCATCTACATAACAAAAAAACTCTATTCGTTAGTATCTTAAAACATTATGAGCATCACTGACGAACTTGACAGTGACTTTCCCTTTATGCAAGTATGTGGCACACTTCTTTAACAATAAAAAGGAAACATTCAATTTGCGTGCACCATGCAATTTTTATCAATTTTTGAGCAATCCTCTACTCAATAATTTACAGGAACCTCGGAAAGCAACTCGCGCTCATCAAGCTCATCAACGTTCCTTCGTGTGCATGAATTATTTACAAAGTATACCGACGTTTCTCCATAATATGCTTAAACACACAAATTAAAACGAACTTTCATATTCAATTACTGCACCGTAATATCCGTTCTATTACAGAACGGGCAATAATCCATCGAAAATCACAGGACCACCGAATCCATTGCATCCACCGTCAAAAATTAATAATTGGCTTGATCCAAGAGCCGAGGGGCGGATTCGTTTCGACAGTGTTTCAAGCCTAAATATACAACAGCACCGTATTAGTACCTATAATTACCAAGGTCCGAGATCGTTTCGCGTCGCGTCGCATACTAACTGCCAACTCGACTGGCCACCACCTGCAGCCTGGCTCGCTCTGTGCTTTGATCTAGCGATGAGACCTAGCATTATGCATTGCAATGTCTATCTGAAGCCACGGATAAAGAGGCTATACGCTCAGAGGCAGTATAAACGAGAGAAGAAACAAAAGGACACTATCGTTCATCAGGAAGGGAACATTCTTGAAAGGAAGGCAGCGATGACGTTGTATACATACAGGGTGGAAACTATAAAACCTTACAGACGAATATCTCCAAAAATATTGATTATACGAAAAATATTTCAGATGAAAGTTGTTCAGTACCGAGGCGGACATCGTGTGGTGGAACTTTTATTTTTCCCGGTGGACACTCCAAGGTGAGGTGAAGGTCAACTTTCTTTTTTTAAATGGAATGATATGTTCTTATATCCACCATCAAATAATGCGTTCGAAGATGAGTTCAATTATCTATGACTCAAGGTCATTCAAGGTCAAACTTGCAGGGAAACGCACAAAAGGTGTGATCGTTTTATTTTTTCTTGTTTTATTCAGTTCTAGTGTTAAAGCGTTCTGTCTGTAACATAACGGTAGTTTTACTTGATGACATAGTTTAAGGTTTTAAGGGATGTCATCACCTTAAGTCAATACTCACAATTTTCTACGATGTTCAATAAAATTTTCCTAAATAAATTTTTTTTAAATTATATATTGAAATGAAATTATATCTTTAACTTCCTTTTTTTAAATGGAATGATATGTTTTTATATCCACCATCAAATAGTGCGTTTGAAGATGAGTTCAATTATCTATGACTCAAGGTCATTCAAGGTCAAACTTGCAGGGAAACGCAAAAAAGATGTGATCGTTTTATTTGTACTTCAGTTTAGTATATGCTCAAATTGATTACCTCTTACTTCAATGCATTTAACATTTCTGTGATTAAATGATTCTCTAACTTTACTTAATATATCAACATTTATCTTAGCACAAGCTTCGCATATTCTGACTTTCTTTGAAGCAAGGCAGGAACATCATTCTCCCATTCATTATTATTGTGCTGCAATTTTTCTGCTAATCATAGGGGATTTATTTTAGTGTGACTCCAAGGGGAAACCTCTTTTGTTTATAATTTTTTTTTTTATGAAATTATTATTAATACATGTGTGACATTTTTCTCATTAAAACGAGACCAAACACGATATAATTCGAAGCATATTTAGTTGTTTAATTTACAGTGCGGTAGAACTTTGATTATCCTAACCCAGTGGTGGGCATGGGTGGAGCCCCTCAAACGCCTGCTTCTCCCGCCAACCTCTCTTTCATGCAGCGCGCACATTCGTTGCGTACGCTGATGTCTGGTGTCTTCGTTGCCCCATTGTACCGCGCTTGATGGAAGAGGACAGAGGGTTCTAGGGTGTGGACGGTTTTGCCTCAATTGAGGCAAAATTGCCCATCATTGTCCTAACCAATGATATCCAAATTTTTCATGAAACAGTTCAATCTAGAGCGAACCGCATAGAACATCAGTCGCGATTTAATCCAACGCTGCAGCTGGTTCTAATTCTCAACACTATAGCTCATGTTCCACTGATTAGTTTGGATAATCGAGGTTCTGTTATATCGTGAATTAAACAAGTACATACGATCCGAATTCCGCCGTGTTCGGCATCACTTAAATCAGAAAAATGTCACAAATATACTGGAAAAGATATCACACAAAAATCATTAGAAATGAAAGAATATTATTATTGTCTATTCTTCCTAACGTTCAAGACATCAAGACATCAGTGTGAGTTTCAGTCTAATCAGAACCTTCCTCTACGTTACACGGCGGAATCATTGAAAAATTAATTTAACATTTTAGCTATAAGCAACTGTTATCTGAACATTCGTATTGCACCGATTGGTTCGGATAAGCGAGGTTCCCCTGTATCATGAATGAAACAGGTAAACACGATAGAAATTTTATTGTATTTGGTATCATTTTAACCAGAAAAGCGTCACGGATACGTTGCTAACAGTTTCGTTAGAAAATCACTAGAAACAAAAAAGCTTTATTACTGTATATCCTTTTCGACGTCCGGCGCTAGCGATAAGAAGTTTAGAGAATATTGTTTGTACACGATATAAGTGCCATTTTGGTCCCTAGAATTTTCGCTCAATATATCAAGACATCACTGTGAGTTTGAAGAGCAGTCTAGGCGGCTACCTTTATCTACGTTACACGTCGGGACGTCAGAAAAGGGAAGAAATCAGGTGGCCGGTCCCGAAAGCGTGGCCGTCTTGGGAGGTCGCGGATACGCCACCGGGGGGATCCGCATGCCCTCCTAAATATGTTATTAGTTCGGTCGTATAACTGCTTCATTTCGAGCGCATGGCCCGAAGGCGATCATCTGCCTCCGCGGGCCGGGGCTGGGCCCGAGCTCGGCCCGAGCGCACGATGGGAGCGCACGATCCTATGGAGGGGGCTACGTGGACGCCCTAAAACAGAGGAAGGGAGCATTTCGCGACTAGACACCGGGCTTCGCGGCATCGGGGGCCCTCCCAGAAGTTCTACCAGGGAGGCCTAGATTGTTTAATCGTCCCCCCCCCCCCCCTAATCAATGCCACGGGCACCCTGTAATTTCGCGAAATTGCGGCAGCGAGAGACTGTTTCTACGGGACATTCGGGGCGAAATAGGCAGCCATGGTAGATCTTAATTTGGACCGGTTATAATGCCGCTCTCGGCCAGGCCGGTCAGCATCCCTCTGTGCATGGTGTTGCGTAATTTTCTGGCGATTCGCGATTTTTCGCCGGATTTTTTATACGGCCTTTCCGGATCGTGGGAATCGGGTGCGTGGGCTCGCGATTAGAGGCAGGTAGACAATATAGCTCGAGGACCAGTCGAATATTAGGTTGTTGCACAGGAAATATCCGATTCTTAAATCCATGTCTTACAATCTAATCTTTTTTTATTGTAGATAATCTCATAAGAGATTTATTTCAACGATATACAGAATTCAATGTAAAAATGACAAACAAGGGACAACATTTTCACAGAACAAGAATATACATACATTGTATATGAGCGTTAATATAGAGAGTGTCCTTAGAGGAAAATGTTATAAGAATAAGTTGAATGGCATCAGACGGTGCGTAATACGCAACTAATTTTATGCACTTTTGTGCATCGGTGCATCAGAAAAATGCAACTGCCCTTTTTTTAAAATGGAAACCTACATTTTTTACTGCACCAATCGATGCAGTTTGTTGTGCTCTACATAAAAGTAGTAACATACTTATGCCCTAAACTTATTCGTGAGGACGTTACCGTAACTAAAAGTTACGTAATACTAGTGATACTCCAGAACACTTGCCGACAGAGATAAATCATTCACAAATCTACAACAATCTTAGCGACGATAACTTCCGAACGAATAAGTTTAGGGCACAAGTATCTCAGTACTTTTATGTAGAGCACAACAAATTGCATCGATTGGTGCAGTCAAATATGTAGGTTTCCATTTTAAAAAAAAAGTGCAGTTGCATTTTTCTGATGCACCGATGCACAAAAGTGCATAAAATTAGTTGCGTATTATGCACCGTCTGATGCCATTCAACTTTTTCTTATAACATTTTCTTCTAATCCCAACCGTTTAGGAGGTACAGCCTGTTCCAGTTGCGTGGGACACCCGTGTACACATGTACATATATTTACTAGACACAACTACACCGCCTGGGTATACGCCGGGGGTGACCCCCTAGGTATACGCTGCGTGTTGTTGGCAAGAGGTGGTGCGGAACTCACTTTAATAAACAGTAGGTCTCGCTGAAAAGTAGGCTGAAGTAGGCTGAAAAATTAGACCATAGTGAAAGTGGAAGAAGGGGAGAGTGGTAAAATGGATTTGAAACCCTGAGGGGACCAAATATCATTACCTGCCTACTAGACACAACTAGACACAATGTAGACATTCCACCACACATACTTATATGAGAACTGAAGGCAGAAACTTAACACTAAACCTACCAAACACAAAACATATAAAAGTGAAATGCCCTATAGAAGTGAAAAGATTTAATTTACTTTAACTTTCTACGGTTGTCATCATAATCTGTGTTTAAATAAAGAAGTCAGTTGAATCGTTTCCTATGAAACCGTGTTTATTATTTCAATAATTGTGAAATAAGGAACCGGTCATTTGACCGTGGTAGGATATAAAGATCAGATTTGTACCTTCAAATAATCTACATATATAAAAAGAAAGTCCTGACTCACTGACTCATCAACGCTCAGGCTAAACCCTTGGAACTAGAAAGCTGAAATTTTGCATAGAGGTTTCCTTTATGATCTATACAAGGAATAAGAAAGGATTAAAGGGCTGAAAAGGAATATTTTATTTGTGGTCGGATTTGCTTGAAACTTGATCTTAATGTTCATTGATATAATTAATAAAACATGGGACGTTAATTACGAAAATGGCATCAATTTTGAAATCTAAGATGGTGACATGATATAAAATTAAAACTCTATAGGGGTGAATGGAGGGTTAAAAGGTTTTGCGGAGAAACAATATCAATTTCTGAGGGCATTAAACGGTTTCCTGTGCGAGCGAAGCAGCGAGCAAAAGCTAGTGTATAATAAATCTATAGACTATAGTAGCATTTCTTGATCAAAAAGCATCATAACCACTAGAACATAATACTAACAGTCTGACAGGCCATCCTACCCGTCTACTTATACTTCCACTCGGACTTGCCAAAATAAAAATCGTTGGTCTCAATTACAAGCAAGAAGATCCATGTTAAAATTCCTTTCTTCTTTAGATAATGTTAATAAGCTGATACATTAATATTCTTGAATATTTTTAATCTGTCCACTGCTTTAAATTGCACCTTCCCATTTTTGTCACAAATGCATAAAATCCGCAGTATAATGATGACTATGGCATTGCACAATAGAAAGTCCACCCAACCCTTCGAGCACTGACCAAAAAGTTGTGTATCTAAGCGAAAGAATACTAAGTTGGTGTAATTTAGCAAGGCCTGAGAAAAGGGCTATAAATATTTCGTAACAGATGATCATCAGAAAATTGGAAAATGCATGCGTAAGGATATATGTATAGTTGTTTGGTTCTATGGGGGTTAATATTTGAAAGAATACTAATTTGGTATAATTTAGCAAGGCCTGAGAAAAGGGCTATCAATATTT
Source organism: Sphecodes monilicornis (assembly GCA_913789915.3). Lineage (NCBI taxonomy): Eukaryota > Metazoa > Arthropoda > Insecta > Hymenoptera > Halictidae > Sphecodes > Sphecodes monilicornis. Next base: position 12,059,104 of record OU565297.1, on the reverse strand, counting down.
CGTAACAGATGATCATCAGAGAATTGGAAAATGCATGCGTAAGGATATATGTATCGTTGTTTGGTTCTATGGGGGTTAATATTTGAAAGAATACTAAGTTGGTGTAATTTAGCAAGGCCTGAGAAAAGGGCTATACATATTTTGTAACAGATGATCATCAGAAAACTGGAAAATGCATGCGTAAGGATATATGTATCGTTGTTTAGTTCTATGGGGGTTAATATTTGAAAAAATACTAATTTGGTGTAATTTAGCAAGGCCTGAGAAAAGGGCTATAAATATTTCGTAACAGATGATCATCAGAAAATTGGAAAATGCATGCGTAAGGATATATGTATAGTTGTTTGGTTCTATGGGGATTAATATTTGAAAATATACTAAGTTGGTGTAATGTAGCAAGGCCTGAGAAAAGGGCTATAAATATTTCGTAACAGATGATCATCAGAAAATTGGAAAATGCATGCGTAAGGCTATATGTATCGTTGTTTGGTCCTATGGGAGTTAATATTTGACAGAGCTGATTGCAGATGGGCGGCAGAGAGTAATGGTTGATATTAAATATGGACGAGCACACCGGGGCTTCCGTGGCGATCACGCCTGTCTGGGGTGAACGATACCGGTCGAACGGGGCTTAATGACGGTGGGGATTTGCAATATAAGTCCGCTAGGAGTTTTAGCGAGGTCGAAAGGGGTGGGCGACGCCAACGACGTCGTAAAGAACGTACCGTTAGCTCTATATTACCTGTCATTAAGGTTCTCAAGCCTACGCGACGCTCCGCGTCTCGTAGAGACGGTTATTCCAGCCTTAATAATATAATCAGAGCAAAATTGATCGAAACTTTCAATCTATATTTTTGGTTCCGGAGATCGAAATGAACAGTTATTTTCTTAAACGAAACACAGGGTAGAGGTTCGTAATGTGGAACACTTGATTTCGAAGGCTTGCCAAAAGTAGAGAAAGTTCTTTTCATGAATCTTGTGTAGGGAGGACTAAGCAGCTAATACCTATATACTTGTACCTCTTTATATAATCATGTTTTAAAATTTTCAAATTCTTAAATCATAGTAAGAAAACTGAAATATGTGAAAATCGGCTTAGAAAAGTGATACCAAATATAGAAGATCTAACAGATCATTGAAAAAGATTAAAAAAATATGATCTTAAAACGTGATCTTATAAACTGAAGTCTCCCCTTTCCAACGAGCTTTCAAAAATTGCTATACGATTTTTGTATAACTGTGTTACTATACTTTAAATGGAAACGTTTTTTGAGTTGATTTATTAGAAAAGCAGTGCAAAGTAATCATATTGCCCGCAACCCCCACATTAACAGCGCCTAACAAAAATTATTCGAGGGTAGTTTATGGTATGAACTATACAGTAGAAATTTTATACAACCGTATAAAGTAGAAGAAAATAACACAAATAACGGAAAGAATTCGCCGTCTTCCAGACGATAATTTCAGAATTGGGTGCCTGTACGCATTTTGATGCATTTATTAGCAGAATCAAGCCTGTAATTATAGGTATAACGTTTGCAATTGGTTCAGTAATGGACTGAGTTGTAATTGCCTCGTTCGTGATGTAATTACTTTATTTTTCATATTAACTAAACAGAGGCGGACAGTCGAGAGAGGACTTAATCTTCTTGCCCTACTGTATGAATCTTGGCTGAACTCATTTAAGATCGATTACCTTCGCATGATGCTGTGTTTAAAGTATGTTAACAAGTGTATATTTACCTGCTGGGATATTTACGACTACCTAGTTTACTATCAAATGGTTAAGATTATTTTTAAACACATCGACCAGTGATTAAACAAAAATATTCCACATTAAAGAACAAAAAGGTATAATAAAATTCTTGCTATTTCTTTTCTGAAAAAAGAATGAATATACTAGGGTTGCGCGATTCTGTATCGATTGTTTATTTTAGACGATTAAATTTTCAAATTTCACCCAGGATCTTTTAACACTAAACCTACCACGCAATTCTACTTCTATTACGCAATTATTGAATTTAATAAAACGATTTCATAGGAAATGACTGATTTGACTTCTTTATTTAAGCACATATTGTAATGGAAACGGTACAAAGTTTAAGCAAATTCAATCTTCTCTCTTATTTAAGGCGTTTTACTTTTATATGTTTTGTGCTTGGTAGGTTTAGTGTTAAATATGCATGAATGGTAACAGTCTTTTAACTATTCATTTTTCTATGTGGAAGTGTAAGATTGACACATAATTCTAGCTAAAAGTTGCTATATCAAAGATTCCTGTGCTAACAAAACAGAAATCAGAGTAAAATAAATGAATTTGCATTCGTTATAGATTTTACAAAGTTGAACACAAATGAAAAAACTTTAGCGACTTAGCTCAAAATCTCCAGTCTATGTTGTTCTTGCTTCTTATATGTTAAAGGTGAATGAAAGATAGCAGTTTTTTAGTTATTAATTTAGGCACATATTGTAATGGAAACGTAACAAAGTTTAAATAAATTAAATCTTTTCACTTCTTTAACACGTTCAGAGCCCACTCCACAATCATACAAATTACACAAAATCAAAGCAGTATATTTAATAAAACAAAAACTAAGAAGTTTAGTTTTGTGATATTAATTACTGTTTCAAACCTCTTCTATTCCCCAGATCGTAAGGTTTTGTACACTCAATCTACCAACGTAAAAATTAATTTTCAATTCTGTATAAATAATTCCGTCACCCAGATATGGGTGACATGGCGCTGAACGTGTTAAGGCGTTTTACCACCAGTCTGCTTACCACCGGCAATAATTAGTGAAGAAAGGCTCGATGAAATTTCGAGATCGCTTTGCTGGTTTGATCAGCATATTTAAAAACGTTCTGCACGTACCAATATTGTTTTAATGACAAGATAACGTGAAATTGGCTCGCGTAAACCTTGAGATGCTCGGCGATCTCATCTGAATTAATAAAGAAAGCCTTGAGCACGTTGAAGGAAAAAAGAGACGTAATAAAATTACAGAAACGCTAAGCTTTCTGTCGGGACGCTGGCTGCAAGTCATTCCACCGCTGGTATGGATCCGATCGAATTCTTTAACGATTAAACCAAACTATTAATCGTTGATACCCGAGGACGCTGCGTCTGTAAAGGAGCAACGTCTTGGGTGGCGAAGAGATTAAAACTCGTATCGGCCTAATTCCAGGTTTATCGCCTAAGATCAAGGCTTAATATACGCGAGAGGAGCGTATGGCACGCCGATTTCGTCCGTAGGAATTCAAGATGGGATTGTAGCGATGGGACCAACACGGCTCGAATTCCTCAGAATCTTTTTACCAAAATCCCACCGTTTCATGTTAATGCTGTACGCTCTATAGACAGGCCGTAAGATTTTTAGATTTGCATACCTTCTCATTAAATTATAACTAGGGGTCTTTATGCCAAAATAAAAATTATCTGCCTCTTGTGTAAGAAGCAGTAGTTCGATAAAAATGTTTTCTTTACGTTAATGGTTCCAATAGATCGAAAAGAATGTATCAATATTTTTAAATTGCTCTTATTAGGTATTTCCTCTAGTCAGTTTTATTATAAATGCATGTCATGCAAAACGTAAAAATCCACATTGCGAGGACAATTATCAAGCAACTAATATTTCCAAGACAATATGTATGTATTTTATAATGTACCTACTCCACCTTAAATAGCCATATTAACCCTTTGCACTCGGAGCTATTTAGACTAAAAAATTAAACATTTATAGTAGTGTATATAGTATCTCATACAATATTTAAATGTTTAGTAATTCATTACATATAAACAAATTTAATCATGTAAACAATATTCTGAATAATGGTGTAACAATTTGTAGCGGCGCCTCAGAGTCGCCATTCGAGTGCTTTTTATTTTGCAATTATTGAAATTATAAAAATACTTTCGTGGCAAATGATTAGGTAAATATATTTAGTAGAGCAGATATTATAATACGAACCGCACAAAATCGAAATAAATTCAATCTTGTCACTTTTATAAGGCAACATACACCAGCTAATTTTAAACCTCGGTAGGTTTAGTGTTAAGCATCTCTATGAACTATAACAGTAAGAAAAACGTTTTATATGCAGTTTAAAGTGCTCAGACAACAAGGGAAGTGAAAGATGTGTTGATTGCGAAATCTAGGACAGAAGTTCAGCCAGAAAAGATTCGCAACAAGATACCTACAGCGAGCTCATCGAAGCGGCCATAGCCGCTGAGGAACGGCGAAAATCGCTGGCAGCGATGAGTGGGACCACACGCGCGTCGATAGACCATTTAAGAGCCGTTTGCGAAACCGAATTCGAGCTGGTCGCCGTTCGTAATTGCATATATCGCGTGTGCATTCGGATCAAAAGCGAGTTCGCCATCGACTGTTCCGCCGGGGACGGGATTTAAATTCCGCGAGGCCGTAGCGTCGGTCGCCGCGTCGGGACAAATCGAAATAATCGATTCCTTTGATCCTTCCTCCGGCGGTAACGATTTCTCTGATTGGTCGCGCGACGATTTTCGATTCATCCCCGATTTCGTAATCCTGACTCGATCACCGCGTCATTGAACCCCCCCCCTCTCTCTCTCTCTCTCTCTCACTCTCTGACTCGCCACCTGGTCGAACATAACCGCAACAGCGCGTTGCGTCACCGTAATTTTACATAATGTCGACGGTGCACGCGTATTAATTATCGTGGCAGCCGATGCATCCCGCCGACGATCGCCGCGCGTGATTCCTTTAATGCGAAACGCGGTGGCTTACGTTCCACCGGAGGCGAGCAAGAAGTTTATGCGAAAAAGGGAACGCGGAACGCGAACCGCCGACTCTGTTTCTCGGGGCCTGGCACGCAAACCGGCGCCATATTAAAACCGCATAAAAATAAATTCACCGTGGCCATGAGCGAAAAATAAACTTCCTTCGATGTTACTTGCAATTACGCATGGAACGACTTTTTTTTCTTCTTCGGCTGATACGCGGGGTGTTTCGGTGTGCGGGTAGCTGCAATCGAACGCCGGATTCCTCGGGGAAAGATAAGACGAAAATGTGAAATAACAGTTTTCTGATTGCCGTCTTCGTTTTCGAAGAAATTGAGTTTGAAAAGAACTCGCGTGTGCGCGCACGCTGGCTTATAATAAATTATTAGACTGCGGGTCTTTGTGCAAATTCTGAATTCCAAGGCTTATTTGAAGTTCATTTTGTCAACTGAAAATATCTTATGGTAAGCATAGAGTTACCATACATGTTTTCTTGTGTTTGAAAAATGTGTACATAAGTGCATAAACATCCGCAGTTTTTACAGTATGAATAACTGCTTGCATTATAATGTTAGTATTTTTAGAATACATTATGAAAAATAGTATTTATTATTACATTTCAACGAAATTAATACATTTTACGGACCCGTGATACGTACTGTATGTATACAATGCTTTCACAAAAGCATCTCAACATTAAAATTACGATTTTCGTAGGAATAGTATCATTTGAACGGCTATAATTTTATTTAAAAATATTTTACGACAACAAACCTCTACTTTCTTAAAAGATTAATTTCTCTATTTTTATAATAAATTGTGGAATTTCATTTAAGACGATTTTGTATGATATAGTGTGTGGAACACTGAAGACGTGCTTCTTGACTGCGGATTTCATGACAAAAATGTGTAGGTGCAATTTAAAGCAGTAGACAGATTTAAAACATATAAGAACATCAATATAATAGTTGCAGCTTATGGACATTATTAGAGGATAAAAGAAATTTGTATTTAGCTCTAATAAACAAAATTGTGGAATAACAAACCTGGACCCATTTTAAAACTAGAACCTTCTACTTTCATAACCCATCGTTCATTATCGTCTAGGAATTCTTTCAATGAAATAATAGATAGAAAATCGAAGACGTGTTTTTTCTAAAATATGCTACAGATTCAAATGATGTTGAAAACATTGGAAAATTTTTTCGTGGAAGGATTCACCGCAGATTTGAAGATTGAACCTTCCCCTTTACAACGAGCCCTCAGAATTCGTTGTCCGATTTTTTTTGGCTATTCCATGTAATAGGAAAGAGGAACAAATTTAGTTGTACAAAGCCCTTATATTATTTGAAAGTTACAAGTACAATTCGGCACAATTAAAAATTCAACAAAACAGCTATAAAAAATCGTAGATCAAGGTTTGGGGGTCGTTGTAAAGAGGAAGCTTCAATCCTTAAATCCACAGTAGATTCAATCTAAAAAAAATTTCAATGTTTAATTTATAGCATTTTCGAGAAAAAATGCTGGTTCAACTTACACTTACCTACTATATCGTGCAAAATAATCTTTGAAAGAACTAAACGATGTGCTATGAAAGTAGATGCTTTAAACTTTAAAATGAGTCTAGATTTATCATCCCACGATTTTTGTTTTGCATAGTTACAACAATTTGAATATCGCTAATGTTTCGAATATTGTAAAAGTGTTTAAACAATTATTGGAGCCACTGTGTTTATACAATTATTGTTTTGCTTTTTAAGGGTGTTGAGTGTTGCGAATGTTTGCGTGTAAACTTAAGGAATATCATACGGGTCGATTTTACTCTCGAAGTGTGCCGGTATGCATTCAATGCACCGACAATGGGCCGAGTAAGACCCAGTCGTAAATTCGGGCGTTGAAATCACCAGTAGACAACATTGTTACCCAACAGCACACCATCGATTCAGATCGGTCAGATTACTATGTGCGGCAGGTGCGTTTTGTGCTAAGAGGATGTTTAACATGTTCAGCGCCCACTCCACAATCATAAAAATTACACAAAATCAAAGCAATATATTTAATAAAACAAAAACTAAGAAGTTTAGTTTTGTGATATTAATTACTGTTACAAACCTCTTCTATTCCTCAGATCGTAAGGAAATTTTTTACACTCAATGTACCAACGCCTTAAAACCATGTACATCCTATTTAGTTATTTTTTCTTACTTTTAATAGTAGCTTAAATAATTTACGTGTTCGAGTTAAAATTAACATCCCCTATATATTTATTTAGAACGATACACTTTGCGGACGGTAAACACAAACGACTTTTCACATGCGCAGTTATACAGAGAGTGAGTGCCTCCCGTTTCCTCACGTAGGCCCCATTACAATACATACACACATTCTTGCTTAATCCTAAAAAAGATGTCGCGATTGCGATTATTGATAGGTAAGTCAGGTTACCGGTTTCCAACAGATACATCTTCATAACTTCAATATTTGTAAAATACAAAATCTGAAATCAGTCGTCTTGACCGGTGGTGGTAGGTTTAGTGTTAACCCTTTGCATTCGGAGCTATTTCAACTAAAAAACCAAACGTTTCTTCTAACGTAGAATATTTCCATTGCACATAATTTTGTTTCATTATATGCGTACGAAAATGATATAGTACCTCATACAATATTCAAATGATTAGTAATTTATTACATTTAAACAAATTGAATCGTGCAAACAATGTTCTGAATAATGATGTAGCAATGAAGTCGCTGATGACACCCAAAAGTACCACTTTCTGTGCTTTGGGCATCTCGAAAATCCCTTTCTCTGATCTGTACGAACCATTCATAAAAAAAGCTTTTCTCAATACTTCCACGACAATTAAAAATCAAGGGTTGTATAAAGGCAAATTCTATTTACTTCATTTTCATAGGGATAATCGTCACCTTTGGTTCAAACAAAAAAAACTTTCCCGTCATTTTATCGTCACAATAAACAGAAGCAGAGCTGATCATTATCACCTTGCTGGCTCTCTTTCTCGTATTGGATTCATAGACAACCCTATGTGTAGATGTAACTGCGAGTGTGAAACTCTCAATCACGTCCTTTGGCAGTGTAATTTATACGATATGCAAAGATCACTATTGTTGAATAATCTCTATAAGTTAAGAATTCAACTGCCTTTGGACGTTTCTATGTTTCTGGCTGGGCCCAACGTTAAAGCCTGCCTGTATATACTTTCGTTCCTAAAAAGCTGTAACCTTCGTGTTTAAGGAAAAACAATACTGATGTACCCTAGCTTTTAGTTTGCAGAGGTTACTTTCTCTGTACACTTTGGTTTTGTTTGTACCTAATGTTGTAATAAATCTCTTATGAGATTTCCTGAATAAAAAAAGAAAAAAAATTTGTAGTGGCGCCTCAGAGTCGCCATTCGAGTGCTAAGGGTTAAACAAAACAACATCCGCCAAATCCAACTCATTTAACACTAAACCTACCACGGTCAATATGACCGGTTTTCTATTTTACAATTATTGAAAGTAGAAAAACGATTTCATAGGAAATGACTGAATTGACGTTTTTAATTAAGCACATATTCTAATGGCAACGGTACGAAGTTTAAATAAATTCAATCTTCTCACTTCTTTAAGGTGTTTTACTTTTATATGTTTTGTGCTTGGTAGGTTTAGTGTTAAACTGTCTCTGTAGTAACTCCCATTCGCGTAGCCATCACCGCACACCGCAATGGATCTGCGAAGATTACGCAGCTCCCGATTCCTAGAATGAATTCAAAACTCTTCATTAACTTTCGAGCAACCAGAAGAGTCCATCGGGACCGACTCCATTGATGAAGTTTATGCAAAAGTGATATATGCAACACGATGTGATTTTTTCTTCATACTCGGAGCATTCAAAATTACCAATACTATGTAAAAAAATGTATAAAGTGAATTAATAGAACAAATGTTTTAACCGAAAAGATTTATTACATCTTTTTTTGCCAACCATTTTTCATATGTGGGTCCGTTTGACCCTTCCGGTCTTTTACGTTGCTCTTTTTGTGTGTGGTCATTTGAGGGTTAAGAGCGCTAATTAAGCTGAAAATTGTCAGGGGGCGAGCAACGGACTCGATTCGCGAGGCGGATTACGCCGTAAGAAGGAAATATACACCGAAGGGAGGAAGCAATGAGTTAACAGAGAATTCCACCGGGAGAAAAGGGATTTCGAAATTAGCGAAGCATGCGTGTATCGGTGCGTTCCGGGTTCCGACTAATTAGTTCGCCGACCAATCGAATTTCCATTACCGTGGGGCGACCGGTCGACGTTGCTTTCCCCTTTCGGCGATAATCAGGCGCAAAGGAATCTGACGTGACGGCGAACGGGCACCGGCTGACATATTTATTAACTCGCGCCGCTTATCGGGTCGAATCATTTTTTTCGGAACAGTGTAAACCGAGGCGAATCGGTGGCCGAAGCCGTGGTGCAAGGCCCAGAGACCGCCCATGTCGCGAGCCCAAGGACCGAAATCGTATTATGAACGTTTTATCGGGCAGGAACGCGAAGAGTGGCGAACCGCGAGTACCAAAGCGCTAATTACGAGTTGCTCTTTCCTGGGCCGAACGGCACACGTGGCTACGATGGACGCCTCGTTAAGGCGGTCCTCAAAGCGATCGGGCCGGCTGAGGATCCTCCGTGATCAGAAATTCCAAGTGCGAGGCTTCGAACAGGATGGCGGGCTCCTGACACTCGAGGATATTCAGACTCTTGGACAGCCACGTTGCTTTGGATCGAGTCATTTGGGGAGGTTTTGTCTAAAAGACAGGGTGATCCACTCATATATCCCGCCAAAAGATGACCTATCCAGGAGGCGCTGCGACCGCATCGCCCGGCAATTGTTTAATTAACACTAAACCTACCACCACTGGTCAAAATGACCGGTTCCAGATTTTTTATTTTATAATTATTGAAATTATAAAGATGCTTCCTTCGACAGTCACGTTGCTTTGGATCGAGGACCCGCATAGAAAATTTTAAAACACAGGCCCCCGAGGCCCAGACAGAAATGTCCATAAGATGCAATGTCTGTAGTGATCTTAAGTTTTCGGAAGTAACGTCAAGTCAAATTGTACTCGTTGAATGCGTCCCTTAAAATGTTACATAAAACTCATTAAAATATTTTTCGACACAGCCAATAGATCAGTGTCGCCAGATCGGTTAAATCGAGGGGAATACAGTTTACCACCACTCTGATGACCAGAGTAATATGTGACACGTTGCGCGGCACGTCACGTGACCAGTCTACGGCTTAGTGGGGGACGTTGGAGTGTGTTCATTGTTTGTGGTAGTGGAAGGGGTTAGTGGAAGGGGAACAGGAGGAGAAGAAAAAAGAACCAGTTCTGGTTGTTTCTGGCATCACTGCAATAGATACTGTATAAGATTGTACATTAGCAAAATTGAATTTATTTAGACTTTCTGCGGTTCTTATTACAATCCGTGCTCTACTAAAGATATTTCTTCAATAATTTCCTGCGAAAGCACCTGAGTAACTTCAACTGACTTCGCTGTTACTCATTCAATGTGTCCCTCAAAATTCTACATAATTCATTAAAAAAATTTTGTATACAATCGATTTTGTAGATACCGAGTTATTTTAGATAGTATTGTATAGTCAGGCAGTAATTATATGTTAATATTGTTCAGTGAAAAATTCGTTGAAACATTTATTGTAAATTGGAACGTTATACCAAGCGGTGACTAAATTCTTTGATCCAGACCACCATGACACCGGAGACTGTAATTGGAGATCGGGATATAGCGTTGCCAGCCAGTTGCATAGGTGAGGGTTATATGTAGGAGGGTTAGAGGGCTAGAGGGCTAGAGATCTATGTAGCTCGGTGATAAAGTGCGATGACCTGGGGTGCACAGCAAGCTGGAATTGATCCTTTGCCTGGTGACACGACAATCGCTATTGGGTCGTGAACTAGAATGCTGGAGCGTTTGCTGGGAACGTGGGGCAATAAATTTAGTTCTAGTTCAACGGCGAAGCCTTGCGTTCATTACTAAGTAAGTTGATGACAGATGGAAATATCGTTTAGGGTTGCCAGTTCATAAATACGTAATTTGAGCTGTTTGTATTCTAGACGTTTTAGTGTACGAATTTCTGTAAAATGTGCTCTGTGCTACTGTAATTTCGAGTACTCTTTTCTAAGAACCTAGAAGATACCATTTCTTTTTTAAATTGAATTGTTAATGACTATTTTTAATTTAATTTTCGTAACCTTTTAGCTAGCTGTACACGCACTACTGACTAAAAGCTTAGAACCACTTGTCAATTTTTAGTAAAATAGCTGACATATACTGGCAATTAAAATTAAAACGGCATTTTCTTAATAAGAAATTGTCAATGGCTAAACTACTATAACTTTATGAGAAAAAATAGTACAAGTCTGTACCCGAATTTGATTTAAAGCTTGAAGCCTAAGCTTTTACACTGTAGTACTAGATTTTTTTTTAAAATATCAAAGTAGTTTTAAAGATTAATGTCTCTACGGACATTGACAAATTTTTTTCATGACTAAAATTACCACGAGTTTGTAGATTGAAGTCTTTTTTTTGAGACTTCTTAAATTTTGCTGTACCATTTTTTCTCGTCATTATATCGCATTTTCAATGAAAAATGCGCCGGCATTAGAATAATCCAAAATAGAATAACAGTATTGCAACAAGAGAGTTAATTCTCTATGCAACTGCAGTCCCTTCCCATACAAAGTGCAATAAAATGAAAACAAAAAATCATACATCAAATTCTACTAGTTATTGGCAAAGAAGAGGATTCATTCTCCAAGTCCATAGTAATTTCAGTTCTCAACAAAATTTTTTTATCGTTCACAAAAACGTTTGAATTTGAAAATGTTTAGGAGGTCTGTCCCCTTTAATATGTCACCCTGTTACATGATGCAAAAATATCTTCGGAAAAAATGAACTAAATATTTAAAAAATTGAAGCTTGACGCTTTAAAATAATCCCAGCTAGACTATCGTACGATTTTTTTTCACGAAGACACAACAGTTCAAACATTTTGTAGTGATGCTTTAATTTGACACACTCGTGAGCAACACGAAACTAACGGGAAAACCACGTTAATGTGTACTTAGATTATTTAAATACCGATTTTAGGAACACATATTTCATATTTCAGTATCGACCATTGAAGATACAAATACCACAGCAAAATTAATAGCGTTTTTTACTATCTTTTTTATTGGTACAACTATTAACCAAGACGACATTGACAAATCCTCCGCGCGAGATTTCAAGAATCTGGCAGTCAAGATCAAAGGAAAATGGCGACCTTGGGCAGCTTCGTTTTGTCACGGCGTCTTCGCGGTTAAGCATGATCTATCGGTTTTCGAAAATCCCTCGAATTTACAGCTACCATTACGTCTAACCCGGTTCTACCCGAAACCCATCTGGTATCGTCGCGCTCGTAACCATAACTCGTCTCGACAGTCGTAAATCGATCGGTTGACGGAACGCGGAGATTTTTTTCGATCTGCCGTTTTCCGTCGAATCTATACGATCCTATAAAGGGATGTTGACGGAAATATTCGTCGACGATCATTCCCAGACTGCTAATCCTACTATGGCAATAAAGTGGTCACCACAATGTCCATTAGAATTATACTAATCTGGTTATACTTAAAATAAAGTGTATTTGAAATAATAATTCAAATATAAAATATAAAGAAATAGTCTTTCAAGATTCATTTTATTCCTCCATTTTGTATATGAGAATATTAAAATGTAGATATTTATTTTGTTTGAATTAATACTACTTAAGGAAGTAATATATTTTGTAGCATGTCTCAGAAATAATTATTTTATACATCATAATATTTTGGTGAACATATAGGAAATAATTATTTCAAACAATTATAAACATAAGTATGAATGTCAAGATATACGTACAGTTGAAAATTTCATTACATATACAAGGACAGAAACTTTTGTTTTAAATAACTATTTGAAGTTAATGATGAAAAATATGTGCATACAATTTAAGTATGGTTTACTAGACTGCATATTTATATGCATTCATATAATAAATTTACAGACGTTATTATTATTTATTTATATGCAATAAATACAATAAAATGTACGGTTTGTTAAAATTTAATAGTATTTGTAATTTATTGTGCAGATATGGCAGATATATGAATCATTGGCACAGGAAACGAATTTTTGCATTACTTTTATTCTGCATAACTATCCACAGTCTGCATACTGCATATAATTATAAAATCAAATAATAGTTCACTTAATACAACAGTAAATAATTATTTCTATCTTTCATAAAAATGTACAGTCTACATACGACGTGCACTTTTATAAGTAAATATTATAATCAAATGTATATTGATTTTATAGTGAAATGAGTATTTTAGTTAGTATTTCACTTAAAACGAAGATAAATAATTAATTCAGTTGGATCAACGCAGTTCAAGACATAATTTTATATTTTTTTGAAATACAATTCTACGTGGAATTGGGACCATAATTCGATTTCTAAGGGGATTACGAGACCACGGGTCCTCATAAAAGAGTGTTTCCATTTAATTAGCATTTATCGATGCAAGAAGGTGTCCGATATTAAACGTCCCTCTTTACGATCGCACTACTGTGCTCCGTCAGTTAGTTGTCGGCGTTCCTTGCGCGATATTAACTGGCTCGTAAATCATGGCCACTGTCGAGAAAATTCTATGTGATTTATCGATCGGCAACCGGAATCCGTTAGCCGGTGTTTGTGGATCGCGTTTCGATCGTTCGCGCGAAGATTCGACCGGGCTCGGAATGTCAAAATGAATGTTTATATCGGCCCGATGAATTCTTACTCCGCCACTGGATAAGAACCAGTTCTGCTTCTTGGAACCTCTCCGGTTACGTTCGTACATGTTCATACATATACGGAGGAACCCTTCGAAGGCAAAATTCGTAGAATCCTTTTTGTAATCAATTAACCCTTTGCTCTCGTGTGGTGACTCTGAGTGACTACTAAAAATTGCTACACACTATCCAAAATACTTTTTACGTTGTTAAATTTTTTTCTATTTTATAACTTATTAAATATTTAAATATTGTACGAGTAAATTGCATCAGTTTTATATGCATATATTGGAAATAATCATATAGAATAGAAATATTGTATGTCGGAAGAAATATTTAGTTTTCGAGCTGAAATAATCCCGGGGGTGAAAGGAAATGCATTTCTACGCGACGAAAAAATTTGTTGTTATTTTATGTGTTGGTTCATAAAGGTTTTATTATTTTATATTCAAAGTTTTATTACTTGAATCTTTTTTTTTTATTATAACCATTTCAGATCTCAACTGAGATCTATTTCTGCTGAACTAAGGTGAATTACAGTATACATATTCGTACATACATAGTTTACATTAATTCAAATTAAATTCGTAGTTTACAGTTGTATTACTTGAATCTGATGTATTTCGTTAAATAGTATTTTATTCGTAAGATAAAACGGAACCGTTGACAATATATTGTTCGTTTGTGGAATATGACAGTAGACTACGATAGTTGAACGAAATGAATCTGTGCTGTAGAGAACAGAAAATCTGAGAATCTGCCCTGTTGCGGGGAAACGGAGTATATATGAGTGCAAACTTGAATGGTGAGGCTTTTGGGAATTGTAAGGGCTTTAATGATAAGGTCAGAGTTTTGAAGGTGGCGTAGTCAGGCAAAGTTTCGAATATGATGCGACAAGGACAGAGATCGAGGATGAGGCATTGTGTAGTATTTTGGGTGGAAGACAGGAAGCCGGGTATCTAGTAGAATAAAATGACGTTAGTATACAACAATACTATACTCTAGAACATTCTAGTGTGCTTACATTTAATTGTAAGACGGTACGCACACCAGTATGATCCGCGCATTTGTGGATCTGCTTTACCGACGCATATTGGGTTTACAGTTATCCTTATATTATTATTTTCCTGAGATATCTCTTCATCGACTTTATAATCTTGTTAACACTTTATCTACAGGAAGCCTATTAATCGGCTTTTCAATAGCTGTGCTGTACTAAAAAGAACCTTAAAAATCTTCTTTTACATAATAATCCCAAACGAAATAATTATATTACATTACTGAATGTAACTTGTTGGATCACAATTGAAATTGCTATTGCTGTCGAAGAATTCATTAAAAAAATCCTTAGCCATGGACCATAAACATTCGAAAATTATGAAATAAACGCCGGTAAATAATGTGTTAAAATGTTTGCAACTGTTTATGTGACTGGAAAGAGTTTTCAAGGGTGTAGAAGGTTTATACAGCATAGTGTTAAGTATTTACAAACATCTCGATAGGTTTCGTAAGACTTTCTTACGATCGTCCTGAGAAGAACATGAAGAGACTGTTGGATGTCAAAAAAATAAGAAACAAATTGACAACTTCTTTGTTTTGAGTATGTCGTCTATGAAAGAAAGTAAATCATGTACAAAATTACCTAGCAAACTAATCCTTCTAAAATCTAAAAAGAAACTCGAGCCGTTTGAACCAACTTTAACCCTTGGCACTCGAATGGCGACTCTGAGGCGCCACTACAAATTGCTACACCATTATTCAGAATACTGTTTACATGATTAAATTTGTTTATATGTAATAAATGACTAAACATTTAAATATTGTACGAGGTACTACATCAGTTTCGTACGCATATAATGAAAAAAATGATGTAGGATGGAAATATTCTAGGTTAGAAGACATGTTAGGTTTTTTAGTTGAAATAGCTCCAAGTGCAAAGGGTTAAAAGACCTATTCGTTTTCTAAAGATTGTGCGCATACTTTTGCACGTCACTGTATAATGACAAGACTGCATCTATTCAGACTTCACACAACTTTCTCTTTTTATATTATTATTTTATAGTCGCATTAACGTCATAGATTATTAGTGATTATTTCACCAATAGGTTATACACACAATTTATATACAATTTTCGAGATGTATATCATCTATAAATGAAATAATTACAACTTGAAATTTTTCGTCGTTCACACAACTTTTAATAAATATGCGTTTCAATGAAGAAGTTTATTCAACAATTTCCGACGGGGACACTTTTACAATTTTAGTAAATGAGATATAAAAAATTTAGGGACCAGTCAGTTCGATTCTTGCGTTTGGCTCTAACGATAAAGAAATCAGGATTTTCGGATCAGCGTAGTTTCTCGTCAGATACCATAACCGCGAAAGGAGTCCTCGAGTATCAGGTGGGCTCGTAGTCTCGAGTGCTTGGCCAGAAATGGGCAGACAGGAAATCGACAGGAAAAAGTCGCGGCGCGTGCTTGAATGAATAGAGTGCTCAACTATGTCAGCGTGTCCGTGGCAGTATCGCGCCAATATGGCGTTTTACGCGAGATTACGAACCTCCGGCGTCCTTCCGGCCCCGTCTACACGGTGCCTACGAGTATTTCCACTTATAATAACATTCCGAAACACGTAAATACACTCGAGTGGCCACGCTGCTGTAGGTCCTTTCCGAGAGGACGGTCAGTCGGTTGAAACCGACGTCTGCCAAAGGACGACGGGATGTAGTCACTCCTCCGGCTACTTGAATGTCGTCGTCAGTCTTGAGCATCGTCTGAATGCTAGTTTTCCTCGAAATCGGCGCGGGATACTTTGATTTGTTGGTACAAACCGAGCCGTCCGCAAGATCGTCGACTTTCTCGACAACGCGTGGGCAGTGGCTTGAAATGTTCACCGCATAACGCGAAATAAAATCGCAGCTTACATGCAGATTGGTGGAAATGCTATTCAGGAAACCCAGCGTCGATGTCTTTGATCCTTATCTGTGCCGATGATTACGAAAGTGAACCAAGTCATGTCTACTTTCTTAACAAGCTAAAATGATTATTATTTGTGGATTCAGAAGAATTGAAATAACACAATGGACTTTTTTTACATTTATAATAGAAATTTTTCGTTTTCACATTCCAATCTATTTATTTAGAGGCTCCTGTTTTAGTTTAATAATTTCAGCTCCAATTTGAGATGTTTAGATTTTTGTGCATGATTTGATAAAGAAATGTTTAGTCCAGATAATATAGAATTTTTCACTTCGCTGTGTAATTATAGTAAAATCAATCGACATAGTAGAATAATAATCAAAGTGATCAATTTGCTTGGAATTTTCACTTACGCTATTTTCATAATCACTGAAAGATAGGTGGTCCAAATGGCTGCAGACCATTGTGAAATGCAATAGCTCTTTTGTCTTTAATTCCTTTTATAAACAGATTCAAATTTTAAATAATATAGTCGCTTTTGGGTCATCCTGTATAAATGGAATGTTGCTAACTCACAAAACAAAATTAAATTTGTTCTTGATGGAGTTTGTCTAAATTTTAAAAAAAATTTTAGAATCGTACGATTTGAAAGTGACTTAAAATTGCATTGCCATATGGCAATTCTAGGTTACTAAGGGTTAATCCTAATCGTTATAGTATAAATATAATGTTTGTTCTCATATGAAATTTGTGCATAAGAATCGTATGCAAAGAAGGGATGAGGGGAGATTGACATTATCTTCTAAAATCCTGTTTAGCAAACATCTTCCCAAGAAAATTACCTCAGAAATTAATGATCATGTCCAAATGCAAGTTTTGCTTATTTTCGAGGTTTGGTGTCTTCGACGCCAAGAAAACGAGAGTGAATAGTGTCTTCCTCAATTTTTAAAGAAAATTAATTTCTTTTTCACTACAGTGCGTTGTAATTTCCATTGAAAATTTATCTATTGCACAAAGATCCGTTTATTCATCACATGGTTAAAAACTATATTTTTCTGTGGTTCCAATCATTTAACTGCCCTCTGTACAAGGTAAGATTAACATTATCTTCTAAAATTGCTTCTGTCTAGCAGAAATCACCCCAAGGAAATTTCCTGAAAAACTAAATCAAATGCAAATTTTGCTTGTTTTGCAGGTTTGTGTCTTCGACGCCAAGAAAACGAGAGTGAATAGTGTCCTCCTTAATTTGAAAATAAAATTAATTTCTATTTCACTACAGTGTATTGTAATTTGGATTAAAAATTTATCTATTGCACAAAGATCCGTTTCTTCATCACATGGTTAAAAACTATATTTTTCTGTGGTTCCGATAATTTAACTGCCCTCTGTAGAGGTAAGATTGTCATTATCTTCTAAAATTGCTTCTGTTTAGCAGAAATCATCCCAAGAATATTTCGTGAAAAATTAATGATCATGTTCAAATGCAAATTTTGCTTGTTTTGGAGGTTTGGTCTCTCCGACGGCAAGCAAAGGAGAGTGAAAGGTGTCCCCCACGATGTTTGCGTAGACGTCGCAGCAAAACAGTTTCGCGGACGATAATCGCAAGGAATTAGGTTCTTTTGGTGTGGCATTAGAGCGTTATTCAGATTCTGGGATGGAGAAAGGAGAAAAACAGAACGAGAGAAAGAGTGAGAGTGAGGGAGAGAGATGTTTGTACTTTTACGTGACATCGTAGCCACCTAAGAGGGGTAAGGGTCCCCGATGGAGGTTTTGCAAACGAGTCACGTCGCCGACGGACGCTCGAGCGACTACTGGATCGTTAGTCGCTTCTTTGCCTCGGTGAAGGATCAAAAGCGTGTTTCAGATCTCACCGCTAGCGGGTGGCACGTAACGAGGAATCGCCGGGAGCGATCCAAGAGAGAGAGACGACAACGTTTCCTCGTCCCGAGCTGAAATGCACGCCCACTACTCACGAGTTACGTGAACGAGCGTTCCGCACGCGAAACTCGAATCTTCGACCCCCGAGATTTCGAGGCCTCGAATTCGCAGCGACGGATTTTGCTCTTTTATTCCACCCCCGGGGTGAAACACTGCTCGCCTATTCCGCTTTAATGCGAACCCGCTTCGATTCCTCCTACGTTTCTCGGAACTCCAACATCTCTTTTCTTCTTTGCTACGAACTGCCGATGTTAGCAGCGGCTCGGGAATTATTCAAATAATATACTGTCTATCGAAAAAGTCTCCGGAAACCCCTTAACACCTGCCCTTATAATTAGACAGCGAATTGTAACTATGTATGTGCGATTTAAACCTAGATTGCGCCAGTGTGGTAAAATTTACGATCTCGTAATTCAAATTTATTTGAAATCGATAATAGTTAGAGGTGCACGCGGGTGATCAGCCGCAACATTTTCTAATAGTTTACTCCAGTTAACGCTCAGGCTTCATTGCGACGGGACGTTATTTAGTTTAGAAAATATCACAGAGGTGTTGCAAAGAATACGAGTGTATCGTTGTACTCAGAGAAAAGTATCATAATCTGTGGTTAACCTTCCGACAGCAAAACATGGATTTATTTGGACAAGAATATCAAAAACGACATCTAATTACTCATCTTCTGGAGAATGAATTAAATGGAGCTGTTACTTTAGAAAAAAAGGAAGATTAATTTGTCTACAAGAAATACCTTGAAAAATATGTCTCTCAAAATTGCTAAACAAAGCAGTGAATAGTCATAAACATCATCAATTTAATAATTGTGAGAATGGTCGACTGTCCGAGGGTTAAAGCAGTAGAGAGATTAAAAGCATTTTAGAGCTGCAATGTATTTATTAGTTTCAGTTTATTGAAATCATTAACGTTAGAAAGAAATTTCTGTTTTGCTCTGGTTCATTATAATGAATAGAAATAATTTTTATTTTGCATATAGATATCTACCTACGCTTAAATCGACTGACATTAGAATTTGAACGTAGTCGAATGCTGTCTCAGCCCACAAAGATGCGTTTAAAATGTCTCCCGTAATTAAATGATTCAATAATTTATTTTACAGTAAACTATATAAAAATATATATATCTACCTTCATTTAAATTAACTGAATGACTGCAGAATTTGCACGCAGTCGAACGCTGTCTCAGCTCACAAAGATGCGTCTCAAACGTCACCCTTAATTAAATGATTCAATAATTTATCTTGCAGTAAACTATATAAATATATATATATGTATATATATATATATATATATATATCTACCTACATTTAAATTAACTGAATGACTGCAGAATTTGAATGTAGTCGAGCGCGGTCTCAGCCCACAAAAATGCGTTTCAAATGTCTCCCTTAATTAAATGATTAAATAATTTATTTTACAGTAATCTATATAAAAATATATATATCTACCTACATTTAAATTAACTGAATGACTGCAGAATTTGCACGCGGTCGAACGCTGTCTCAGCCCACAAAGATGCGTTTAAAATGTCTCCCTCAATTAAATGATTCAATAATTTATTTTACAGTAAACTATATAAAAATATATATCTACCTAGATTTAAATTAACTGAATGACCGCAGAATTTGAACGCAGTCGAACGCTGTCTCAGCCCACAAAGATGTGCTTCAAATGCCTCCCTTAATTAAATGATTAAATAATTTATTTTACAGTAAACTATATAAAAATATATATCTACCTAGATTTAAATTAACTGAATGACCGCAGAATTTGAACGCAGTCGAACGCTGTCTCAGCCCACAAAGATGTGTTTCAAATGTCTCCCTTAATTAAATGATTAAATAATTTATTTTACAGTAAACTATATAAAAATATATATCTACCTACATTTAAATTAACTGAATGACCGCAGAATTTGAACGCAGTCGAATAATTACCTCAGCCCACATGATTTCTAAATTTTCAATTATTTCCTGGACACAAAAGAGTCGAATTCTGTGTTCCATTGTATGTCATAATTAAATCGTTCTTTTCGGACGCGATAGATTATTATATATCTCGAAGCCCCGTAACGATTCCTCTCTTTTCAGGCAGCGATTGTTTTCCAGTCCGCTTTAAAACGCAGCGGTGGTCGCGCGATGAGCAGGCGTGTTTCATCGTGTACGGGATAATTGTGAGATAATAGGAGCATAGCGTGGCATAAATGAATTCGCCAGTTCGTGGGCAAGGAATCTAGCACGGGATTCGCCCGAGTCTCGCTTCACGGAACGAGTAGGAAAACGATTCCAAGGGAGAACGGACAGGCTGTTACACGCCGGCATTCGGGTGGTCCTTTTTTCGTGATCCGTACAACTTCCTTCCGGTCGGCAGAACGTACAGTTAGTCGGCAGCAATTTCGGATTCGATTCGATTCCGGTCGCTCCTCGCTGTCCATTGATCCATCGTGGAACGAAATAGGGTCTAGGAACTCTAATTTGAACCATTCGCTGAATGCCTCTCTTTTTGCAGTCCTCGCAAAAATTTGTTTCGGCTACGAATAGTGCGGAAATATTTTTTTAAAAATATTTTGTACTCCTTAATCCTTCAGTGGACCTTCAAAACGTATTTTATCCTTTCCAAGAATGAAATTTTCAAAGTGAAAACAAAATTATTTAATCGTTTGGTTGATTAAAATATTATCAATGCTTCCGCACGACGTATTTTTTGTTCTTATTGTTGTGAGATTCTGTAATGAATGAGTCTCCTACAGATTTTAATTTTTTTTCTATGTAGAGCAATTTTAATTATGGAAAACAATAAATGTAGGTAATGTATGGATGTGTGTCAGTATTGTTGAATATTTAATATTCATCTCTGTCGAAATGGTAAATAGAAACGTAGTAAGACTATGTTTTTAATCATCTAAATCCATAAATAGTTATTAATAGTTACACATTACATAATTATTAGCATTTTTAGTGGGGTCGCATTTACTTAAAGGTTAAAAGTATGAAGAATCAGGAAAGTGTAAATTGGTTGCAGGGAAAAGCTATTTTTATCTGTGGAGGGTACTGTGCAAATTGCTTTTTAACTTCATTTTTTGGAACACCTTTTTTGACACTGAGCTGCAGAGCATTCTATTATCACTCTATTAGGTATAGCTCTTTTCGATTAAAAGAAATATATTTACGTACTACAATAGTGTGGTGACATATTCCTAAAATTTCAAAAAGATTGGCTGAACTCATTCGTTACAATAAATTCATAATTATTCCTTCATTCTGGACGGTTCAGATTAAGTATTCCTCCTATTTACCCACTTGCTTTATGATTATTTTCAAAACTATCATAATTATGAAATCATTTTGTTATGAATAATGTTTTATATGAATGAAACAATTTATGATGTGAATATGATGCGAATTATGATATGTGAATAATGTTTTATATGAATGAAACAGTTAAAAATACTGTTGTACCATTTTCAACTTAATACGTCAGTTCAAAAAGGAATAAAAAGTCTACGTAGCTCCTGCATGTTACAATTAATGTAGACAATTTTTATTTTCCATTAAAATCTGCAGTCTGCTAACGACGCTGATACTGGTAAAAAAAGGAATGTTATTATTATTTCGATTCAATAGAAAAGAGTAACACAAATACAGGGGAAAGTCAAATTACTAGAGTAACATTGCTAAAAATCGTTAAACTATATTCGCAGAAAATATTTTCTGATTTGTCTTTTCATAAATACAAATGATTACTTTCAAGATTTTAATCATGCAAACTGGTATTTCACTAAAATTATAATAAGGAAGCAATAAGCAGCAATTGTAACGGGTCGAAAACCATAAAACAGGCGAATAAAAATCATTTACACGTTAAAATTGTAATACTCGTCGAAAATAAAGTAATGAAAGATATTCCCGATTGCGTTCGTAACGCTTCAATTTTTACTATCGCTTGCGATCTTCCTATATGCATTAGTATAAAATTGAATGAACGTTACGGGGCTCGTAAGATCAGTGACATCAATTTAACCGCGAGCAAACGAGTCGGCTAATTAACAGATTTTTTAATTAACAACGTCGCGGAGGAGCCAATAAGTAACGGCCGTGCGGATCCTCGCAAAGATTACTTACGAGCCAATCCATTATCTCGTTAATTCTCGAGCCGCGCGACAACCCTTTGCATAAATTCGTGTTCTCGTTAAGGGAGCTACGCAAAAACTACCGAAATTATGCTCGACGCCGCGGACAGCCGTGCCTCGACATCTTCAGAAGACGTCCTACTGCTTAATTAAGCTCCGGAGAGGACAGGCGTTTCGAGATTTTAACGAGCAGTTTTGAGACACGCCAGTCAGTCACCGGTGTTCGCCGTTCAAAACAGAAATTAAGCAATTACGTCCTTATTAGGGAAATATTTCGATGCTGGGAACCCCTGGTCGGAAGTTTGCGTTTCAGCCCTGTCCACTCGGATTTGTCTAGACATAGCGGATAATTGCTTTGTTTTAGACGGATTATCGGCGGACGTAATGATCCGTCTTCGCTTCGGCTGTCCGACCGTCACGAACACGTCAATATCACAGATGGAACGAAAGATAAAGTCCGAGGAGACAGTTTACGGGTTTCACGGTTCCTTCATTTTGTTGGGAGACCAGTGCACAGTGGACTGGAAATCCATTCTTCGTGGCCAAAATTGAATTTCTGAAGTTCCATATTTTTGAACAAATTATTGTATACGTCTATTGATAACCCTCCAAAGCTTCAAAATCCAAAATATTAACGATTTTTGACGACTACTTGTGCGGGGACATCACTCTGAAGACAAAATTCAGAAATTCAAAGTGAAACCAATTTTTCTATCAAGTCATTATAAAGCATGAAGTAACAGGTTTGATCAATTCAGTACAAAATTGTTTAAAGTAACAGGTTTGATGCAATGTTTTATATTTATATTAGATGTCCCACCTAAGTTGATCATTTTAAATATTTTGCGTATTTTTGGTGATAGAGAAAAATGTCAGTACAAAATTGTTTGGTTCAAAGGGGCAAATATTGTAGTAGGCAAGAAGTGTTATCAAGTTCATTTTTTCCGAGAAATCATCGTGGTATGATAGATAGCTGAGGTCAACGACCTATAATGCTATGACCTTAGCGAAACCTTGAATTACGAACAATTTACAAAAGTTGGAGGTTTGTGAATTGTTTGTAATTCAAGGTCACGTAAAGGTCATGATATTATAATAGGTCGTTGGATTCGTATTGACCTCAGCTAGCATATCAAGATGACGAAAATATGCGGTACCATCTAAAAAATCTTCGATGAACTTCATATTTCGAAAGATGTAAACTATTTTCTTTACTACAATATTTTTCCCCTTGAATCAATCACTTTTGTCCTTTGACATTTTTTTCAACCCAAAAAAAGCATGATATTTAAAACGCTCAATTAGTTGAGATACCTAAGAAGAACTTATAAGATATACTATTAAATAATATATAAAATAAGGTAAAACTTTAAAAAGAATTTATAAGATATACAAATACAGATTTTACTTTAAGAAGGACAGATATTTGTATAAGAGAGAATTGTTGAGAAAATTTTATGCTATGTCATGTTACTTAAATATTTTTGTAATTTCTACATAATGGTAGACATAATATTATTTCATATTGTATTGTTTCTATAATTTAATATAGGTTCATGACGAGTTATGTATACATTGGAGATCGTAAATGCCAATTCTAACAAATGTGTTCCATTAAATGATTCCGCAAACATTAATTGTGCTCTCGTAATGGTCTCAGTAACTGAGAACGTTAATACTCTCATTTTATAAACGGATGAACTTGGTCTCTAGCGTGAAAGATTGTCTCATTAACACATGGTGAATTACCTGCTTCTAATGGGAAGATATGCTTCTCTTAATTGGAAAATTATCTTCATTAGTGCAAATAGTTGCCGAATATACAAACTTTTTCTTCTACTGTAAATATTGCTTCGATTTATTGTGATCATTAAATGACGTAACAAGATCTACTAAAAATCCGTTGGTTTCTTGTATCCCTCTACCTTTATCACCACTCGTTCATACAAATGTACACTAACTCGTAAACCATTTCATAAAATTCTTTTACGCAATAACATTAGAAGGATTGCAGAATACTGTGTTATTCTACGACCAATTTATTGAAATTATTCAGGAAAGAAATACGCTTTTATTGATCTTTGTTCACTTCGTTTGAATTGAAGCAGATAACAAATTATATAATTATAACAAAAACGACCAGACAAAATACAAAACTCTAAAGGTACTAGTCAAATTTATCACATTATTTTGAACTGATTAAATTTATTAAAATTTATTCTCAGTTACCTTGTGTTTATTATAGGTGATTTTACATTTTCATTTTACGTAAAGATCCGCCGTCTAGTAATGTAAAACAAAAATGTCTAAAAAATAATTGAAGAGAATAGCAAGATTAAAGCTAAAATTATAAAATTAAATCCATTTTAGAAAATCGATTTTTACCATTATAAAGCTTTTTCCCTGACACTGGCAAATGAGGTGCGTTCATTTCCGACGTGTCAATTAAAAGCAAGACACATCCGATCATCCACTAACTCGCCCCTCAGCTCAAAGAAAAGCATTCTCCATCGATTTCTACGTAACAGTGATCCGTGTCAGCCGACAGTACACAAAACAACTCTTTCACGGGCCGGCAGAGATTTCGTTCTATCCCCGTTGCACCCTGCATCACGTCACTTCCGGCCCTATTACGACAGATTATTGTACCCGCCGGTCTCGCCGAGGAATATCACCGATGAATAGCCGAGCCGCGGTTTATTGTGCCATCCAGTGAATAGTCGGAGCAGGCTGTTTAAACCCTAATCCACGGCATTAGGTGAAACCCGTCCCGGTTTTCTGAAGGATTCGTACTTCGGACGGTATCAACGAAGCGGGACAGGTAGCTTCGCCCGCGGCGAGATCTGTATCTCGCGTCGTTGTCGTCCTTTCGTTCAGGATTTACGTCGGTTCCTGCCGCTATTTCA
Organism: Sphecodes monilicornis; assembly: GCA_913789915.3. Taxonomy (NCBI): domain Eukaryota; kingdom Metazoa; phylum Arthropoda; class Insecta; order Hymenoptera; family Halictidae; genus Sphecodes; species Sphecodes monilicornis. The sequence goes on along the minus strand of OU565297.1, from coordinate 12,033,579 downwards.
GTAAATATTTATCCTCGCTGCGTTCTGCTCGTCTCGAACACGTGAACACCTATACTGCCCTATACCTTCAACCCGAAATTGCAAGATTTACAGACATTTTTCTAACGAGGAATTTCTTTAACGTTTAACAACCCCAACATTAACTCTTTGCACTCAGAACTATTTTAATATTTCTATATCTATATCTTTCTATTCTATATTTCCATTCTATATGATTTTTTTTTCATTTCATGCACTTGAAACTGATGCAATGCATTCATACAATACTGAAATGTTTAGAAATTTAGTAAATATACACAAATTTAACAATGTGAGAACTATTTTGAACAATGGTACAGCAAGTTTTAACACAGATTTACGGGACCCGTCAAAATGACGGATTCAACAATTTTTAATTTACGATTATTAAGAGTGTAAGGAGGCATTCGTGAGGAATTATTAAATAGATTTATTTTTTTGTGTACATATTACAATAAAAATCGCTGAAGATCTAAGTAAATACAATTTTATTATTTTTATAAAGCAATGTAAAATAATCAATTTTAGTGCTCCGTAAACCTAGTGTTAATGGCGCCTCAAAGTCGTTTCTAGAGTGTTAAGTGTTAATAAGATTTTAATATTTTTATATGTATATACAGGGTGGAAATTATGAAGCGTTAGAGACGAATATGTCCAAAAATATTGATTATACGCAAATATGTTTCAGATGAAAGTTGTTCAGTACCGAGGGGGACATCACGTGGTGGAACTTTTATTTTTCCCGGTGGACACTCCAAGGTGAGGCGAAGGTCAACGTTCTTTTTTTAAATAAAATGATATATGTTCTTTTATCCACCATTAAATAGTGCGTTTTAAGATGAGTTCAATTACCTATGACCCAAGGTCATTCAAGGTCAGACGAGCAGGGAAATGCAGAAAAGGTGTGATCGTTTTATTTTTTCTTGTTTTATTCAGTTCTCGTGTTAAAGTGTTAAAGCGTTTTGTCTGTAACATAACGGTAGTTTTACTTGATGACATAGTTTAAAGTTTTAAGGGGTGTCATCACCTTAAGTCAATACTCACAATTTTCTACGCTGTTCTATAAAATTTTCCTAAATAAATTTTTTTTAAATTATATATTGAAATGAAATTATATCTTTCTTAATTCCAATGACTATTTTTATGTCTCAACAATCAATTTATAATTAAAAATGTCGGTGTCGAAATTAGTTAAATCCAGATTTTTAAGATTGTTGAATTCTTACAACGAGCAATCAACAATATAAAAGAAAAGAAAAATATTAAAAAACCGATCAAATTAAATCGAACAATCTTCATCCTTATAAATTTTATGAATTATACAAGATTATGCATATATAAATTTTGTAAAATTCCTGTAGTATACCATCGATGCTCTGTATAAAAATGGAATGCATTTTCCGCACTCATAGTCTCAAAAGAACCAGCAACGACATAAAACTGAATGAAACTAATGAACTATTAAAATTTATCCATTTTCAAAGATCTTTGTACTCCACGAACGAAAAGAAATCAGCAACTTATCGAGCTCGATCACTTTAAATCTTGTTCCCGGCAACATGGAGCGGGTGCAGGCTGACGTGCACTTTCTACTAAATATTTACCAAATTACGCCAGGTGCAGTCGCGGTGTATGCGCAATTTCGTTTCACCGGGCGACATCAGGGACCGATCGGCAAAAATCGATTGAGGACGTTCGGTCGATGGATTGCCGTCTTAAATACCGACAATCTTTATACATTGTGGCAAACCGCGGCTCTCTCTTCCGCCAGATTTTGCGGAACGAATCAGGCATCCTGGACACGCGATACCTTTCGAAAAGTCGGTCAACGTTTGTCATGAATTCGGCGCGTGCAGTCTGCATCCTTAAGGACTGAACATTCCAAAGACTTCAATTTCTTCGCTTCACTTCAGTTTCGACAGTTTAACGAAATCTAATAACGATTCGTGTTGTTCGAGGCGCGTGTGTAATCAGGGATGCTTAAAGAAATTCTGTATATGCGAGCGATGATCTGGCAACATGGAAGAGGATGATACCGAATGAAATTAATTTTTGAATATTTATGGCCCTCTGTGAAGGGATGAAATTGGGATGAAATGAAACATGATGTTTTGATTGGTATTAGGTGTGCCAACTGATTTGTGATCCTGTCTTCATTTTGTTCTTTAATTCTTAATTTATTCCATAAATTAACTGTCATTTACCAACAACTAAAATATATTCAAGTGCAGTTCCTCACTGTTCAGTTATATTTTACAAGTGACATAGGAACCCAGTAAACTGTTTGGAGACTAAATATAGTTACAAATGTGAGGACCATGAATTAATTTGTACACCTAGTATATTGTATAGCAATTAGGAAGTAACGTTTAAAATGTAATTGATATACTGCGGATCTTTATAATTTCCTATTTTTTGCACTTTACTATTCGAGAGAAATTGTATTTAAACAATTGGTATAATATGTATACTATGCCGTTATTTGCAACAAATTGAACATATTAAGACAGGGCATCAATTTTTATTTTACTCCAGTCTGTTGCAGTTGAGGTGGACAATTTTTATTTTACTCCAGTCTGTTGCAGTTGAGGTAGACAATTTTTATTTTACTCTAGTGTGTTATGATTGAGGTACAGAATATTTCTATTTTATTCCAATGTATTGCAATTGAGGTAGAACATTTTTAGTTTATTCTAGTTTGCTACGGTTGAGGTAAAGCATTTTTATTTTATTCCAATTTGTTGCAATTTAGATATCACTCCAGTTTGTTGTAATTGGGGTAGACAAATTTTTATTTCATTTATTTCAACATAAGTAGAACATTTTTAGTTTACTCCAGTTTGCTGTAGTTAATATGGAACATTTTTATTTTGTTCCACTCTGTTGCAGCTATCGTAACATATTTTGATTTTACTCCAGTTCGTTGTGATTGAGGTAAACAATTTTTATTTTACTCCAGTTTGTTGTAGTTGAAATCGAATATTTTTATATCACTCCTGTTTGTTGTACTTGAGGTGGCAAATATCTATTTATTCATTCCAGCGTGTTGCAACTTAAATAGAACACTATCATTTTACTCCAGTGTGTAACAACTGACGCAGAACATTTTTATATCATTCCAGTTGAGGTACAAAATTTTTTATTTCATTCCAGTTCGTTACACTCGAGATAGAAAATGTTCATGTTACTTCAGTTTAACGCAATTGAGGCAGAAAATTTTTCGGTAAATGTTACGTTAAGGAGAGTCACCTCGGATGACCTTGACTTTGACATATGTTGTCAAGATCAACATTCTGAGTGACCCTCAAGAAGTTCTAGCCGGCGCTCGTTGTTTATTAAAAATTTATAAACAAAAGAAGTTTTCAAAATATAGCAGTTATTTTAAGTATTAAGGGCTAAAACAATATACTGTATTGACATATGTTATCAAGGTCACCTTTCTAAGTAACCTCCAAGAGGTTTTCGCCGTCGCTCGTTTTTTATTGAAAAGTTATGAACAAAAATATATCGATGCTACCATATTGCAATTTGCAGTATCTACATGAATGTGATTTTGTATTTGACATATTTTATCGAAGACATTCTCTGAAATTGGACGACCTCATAATGATGTTAGGTATGGATCAGGTTTTGGTAATCTAACAAAACCTAACCCAGACGTAACCCAGACTCAACACCATCTTAAGTGTTTAGCCGTCGCTCGTTTTCTATAAACAAGTTAACAAACCGACTTGGACTATATCTCCTTTTGACAGCTTGCACGAGAATAAAGTGTACTTGCAACAAAAAATTAACGAAGGTGTTTTGCAATTATCTCGTAAACTAAGTCCGAGCGACGGGTAGATGTATAGTTGTTCAGAATAATTGTGTTTTGAATTTCGGCGCACAGGTTCGATCATTAATACAAATAGCAATTTTTCAAATTATAAACCTCTAAGGAACCTCAACGTTTCGACCCGGATGTGGGTCTTTCTCAAGACATGAGATTTTTTGCGTCTGTAACATAATTTAATTGTAATAACGTATTTAGTGTAACACTAGGTGTGCTGGTTTCAGAAGGGAAATGAACTTTTTCATACTTGCTATAGCGGAAACTTAATAATTGGAATTTATCGAAAAAGCATGCTGGCTACATGCCGGCAGAAGTTTCTGTGCGCCGAAATTCAAAACACAATTAATCAAAAATTTTCGATCGATAAACACATTTAAGTTGTTCAGAATGTTGTCCTTGACAACATCTGTCAAGGTCAAGGTCATCCAAGGTGACTCCCCTTAACTTAACATTTACCAATTTTTCTTTTGCATCAATCCCTGCAGTCTAGTTATGGTACATATCGACGGTGTCCGGTAAGAATTTCCGCGTCCACAGCTCGAAGTGAATTTTACGCTTTCCATTCCGATTTATTCAGGCTCGCACACGCGTTCTTCCTTCTCATTGTTCGCAGGCACGCGAGACTGCTGCGACGGCGGCGAAGGCGGCGCGGCGGCTGCACGCCCTAACTTCCCTTCCTAGTGCAACACAATCCTACTTGTAACCTCAGACATAGCCAGGGGCAATTGTTACGCGTTATGGGTGGCGAGTCTTTGAAATAATACCCGGAGCCTAACAAAACACCTTTGGAATGACCGCACCGGAGTCGAGAGCCTCGCAAGACCTACCCCAAGCGGCGCCATTCCGCTTCGGAACTGCAGTTTCAACTTCGTAGAAAAGAGTCGTCGAGTGGTTGAGGCTAAGAGCACGGTTGTGTGTGAAAATACTATGAAAACTGGAAATTGTTTTCTTTGACTACGAAAGGGTTTACGGCAACTCAAGTGTCGGCAACCGTTTGTGGAACAACAGATTACAAGTTGTATTCGATTTGACCATTCGGTGATTAGAAAAATATTTACAATCGCTTCATTCTTGAAAATCATTTTATCAATCACAGCATTTATCAATTAGAGTAGGTAACAACGTTTTTAAATTGTCTATTGTAATGTAAACAACCTAGTGAACATTATTTAGATTAAAATGGTAAAGTACATTTTTCGATCTTTTTGCTGTGCTGACTTACATATTTGTTTGCAACAGTAGTGTGGTTTAAATGTTTATAATATACAATTTTTAAAGACTTGGTAGACTTCAGTCTGATACTCTGTACATCATGTTGGACTTTTTGGTTCCTTGAATGAACACTTGGATCCATTTAATATTTTGTATTATTATAATATACGTGCTTACTCTGTCGCTGCTCAATCCAGAAGAAGGTGAGGTACAAAAGGATATCGCGACAACGTAGGAACACAATCACGTAATTATATATTTGTAAATTCTGTCGGAAGATGTCTTGATTAGTCTATGTTTCAACATATCATATAAATAAACAAAAGTATACATTTTTGACAATAATTTCGACATGAAAAGAGTAACATTCAATGAATTTATACAATTGGGATTTAAACTGAATTTATAATTCTTTTCCATTTTATCTATCGATAAATGAAGAACTTACGATTTAAAACAAAACGGAGTGTTTCAAAACTATAAACGTCAATGAAATAGCATGACTAATTAAAAATATGTAACGACGCAGCTAAAAGTATAATTGAAAATGGTGCTACCCCATTTGAGAAGAAAATTATGTTCTTAAAACTATGTAAGTCCTGTAACGGTTAATCACGTGACCGTAAAACAAAATAACGCATTTCCATTACCAGAACATAGTCGCTTATGTATTTTTTATTTTCCATCTAATCCTGGATCGTAGCATGTTTAATCAAAGAAAACAATCAGCGGCTGAACTGCGCGCGAGCTTCGAGACCCTCGTCAATCCAGGATCGTCCAAAAAAAGGATGGCTCGACATCGAAAACGCGGTGTCAGACGCGGCAATTTTCCATTCATAGACTAGCCCGATAAATAATCACGCAACATCTATCGGGAATGATTAACAACCGTCTCGACGGCTTCCCCCTTAGCCCCGAGCGCCCACCCTCCCCACGGATCCAGGCCCGTAGATCACTACCACCGTGCGCGAGGAACACGCGTATAGCTTGCTGGCACGTTTTTAACTTGTCTACTCGAATATTCATTAGAGGAGAGCAGTGTGGCAACCTGGAAAGTAGGTATGTTTTTGCGCATTTAATAAATCTCAACTACTCAACGGAATTCACCATTTTTTTTAAAGTGATCTTGAAGCCACCAGGAATCCTGATTGGATTTATCGCGAAATACGATCTTCCAGGTGCAATTTGAATTTTTGAAAGTTCGTAAACTTCCCACGGCAATGCATTTTAAAATTGTTTAGAGTAAGATTAAATTAATTTTTTTGACCTCCGCATCGGAATTTATCAGTTTCTTCTATATGAATTCGAAATTTCTCTCATAGCTAAATGACTCTATCGTAAAGCGTGATCTTCCAGCTTTAATTTTAGATCTCAAAAGTTTGAAAATTTCTATGGGAGTATATTCTAAAATCGGTTGAAAGAGACCCCTTAAAATCGAAGTAATTCTCTCCGCATTTCCGTTCGGGATTTGCCATTTTTTTCACATGGACACGAATTTTTGTTGAAACATAATTTATTCAATCACATAACGCAGTCTTCCAGCTTTAATTTAAGCTCTCAAATGTTTGAAAATTTCTATGGGAATATATTTTAAAATCAAATTTAAAAAATCCCTTAAAATCGAATCAATTTTCTCTGATCTGCAGAACGGGATTTGTTATTTTCTGTAGACATCGTCAACTCTGCAAGCATAAATTTGCAAGCATAGATGTGATCTGCTATATCATATTATGCAAATAGCGCCACGATCCAACCGCCATAAGGAAGAGAGACTTCGCTTAGATCATTAAGAATAATAAATCTTGTCAAAATAGTTATTACATCCTAAACGTAACAGTTACCAGCCAATAGAGCATACAATTCCCTACAAGAGCTTAACATTTAAGTGCCAATAAAATTATTGCAAACATGCGAAACACGCGCAAAAAGGCCACTACTCGATGTTAGAGCAACTTGCACCGCCTCCGGTCTACCGAGTATGCTCTACACGAAAGTGTATGAAAATCATGGTGACCGCACAGGATTATCGATAAAGGGTGGAGAGATATCCGCATCGGATATCGCCCGTGGCGCCTGTGACGTATCCGCATCCGCCCACGCGATCTAGACCGTGAGGAGAGAAAGAAGTGAAAGAACGCGCGACGGAATCCTTTCACGGGCTCATTAATGCCCGGGGATATTAATAGAGGACGCGCCACGGAATAAAGGGATCGTAAAGAAGGGGTCACGTGGGTGTCCGGTGGCCGCCCATGTCGATTGGCGTGCGGTCCGCCCGGAGTAACAATTTAATTACACCACGGAGTTCGATATGTATAGCAGCCACCCACGGTAAATTGATTTTGCCACGGTATTAAGCCGCGGACGCTGCCACCAATTTATTGGGGCCCGCGAGCGATCCTGGGAACGGTAGTCGAGAAATAGAGCACTCCGCGCGTTGCTTTGTAATTAAGAACTTTCTACGATTTCGAACGGGGTGGCTTCGTTCGGCTCCGATGTCCTCGGGTTTCATTTGCGAGGACGCCGAAGAGGACCTAGGTCGCCGAAGAGAAGCTAGGTCGCCGAAGTTATCCTCTGGCTAGGCTAATGAATAGACTGTCACCCATATTTGGATGACGGAATTATTTATACAGAATTAAAAATTAAGGTAAATATTTACATTAGGGGCTTCCTCACCGATTTTGATTACGTTGAAATATGTTGTCAAGGGCATCATTCTGAACAACTTTTTCCTATACATGTTACCGCCGCTCAGCTTTAGTTTCCGAGATATTCGCAAAAAAGTTTCAACATCTCGAAAAGTGATCGGAGTAGGTCTGGGTTAGATTTGAAATTGTGGCCGCCGATAACGTGGCCACGGTCACAACTTAAAACGACTTCAATCATTTCAGACCCACTGTCTTGTCTGTCTATGTTTACGAATTGAAACGTGAAATGAATCGTGTCGAACGCGAACTCATTTCATTGTCAGCTGTGTTACCATACAGAGTATTAAGCATGAAACTATACGAATTCTTGGACATCTGCAACAATCAAGAAAATATATAATAACCCAGTATATAAATATATAAATATATAAATTATATATAAATAACCGAGACCTAACCCAGACCTACTCCGATCACTTTTCGAGATGTTGAATCTTTTTTGCGAATATCTCGGAAACTAAAGCTGAGCGGCGGTAACATGTATAGGAAAAAGTTGTTCAGAATGATGACCTTGACAGCATATTTCAACGTTATCAAAATTGGTGAGGAAGCCTCTAATGTAAATAATTACCAAAATTAATTTTAACGTTAGTAGATTGCATGTATAAAATTTGCTTACGATCTACTAAATGGAAGAGGTTTGAAATGGCGAATAATATCACAAATCTAAACTTCTCGGTTTTTGTTTTGTTAAATAATAATTGCTTTGTGTAACTTTTGTGATCGTTGAGTGGGCGACCAACGTGTTTTTTTTCTTTTTTTTTCTTATTAAACTATAAAACCCCACATGGAATTATTAGCAGCATGCACATGACTGTTACTATATTTAGTAACACTGGATACTGTGAATAAATTTTCTTATGAAATCAATGAAATATATCATCATCTGCTACTGCAACATGTATTAATACTTACTACTAAATCTTACATTGAAAAAAAATTTGAAATATCTTGTAAAACATTTGAAAACGTATTAATCATTCCAACCTATCGCACACTTTAATCTTCAAAGGCACATTTCTCGATGAAACAAACAATTATTATAACATTATTTTAACGAAAAGTGTAATAATGACAGTACTTCATTTAGATAGCTAAATTATTTCTGTGGCAACATAGAATTTCCATAATGTTTAAAAATTGTAAGGCACTTCATGGAGCGCATAGTTTCGATCTCGGTGATTTTCCTAGTTACACTGGACTTCCTGTTGATAAACCGAACTAAAAACAGGAGCTATTATCGCCAGCAGTATTACAGGAAAAAGAAACGTAAAAGTGCAAACCAGTCGGAGGAAGTTTTTAATCTACGGAAATTCTTGGCTTCGCGGTGGAAGGTTATTGTTCCGGCCGGAGCACGATGGTCGGTTATTGTTTTTCAGGGAAGAGAGCGCCACGTTGTAATCGTTGTTGTAAATTAACCACGCTGTCGGGCTACGTAATTACGCGGCACTGTTGAAAGTGGCTTTTAGCCGGCTTTTTAGCGGCGATTCTGTCGGTAGACTTTGAATCTTCGCGATTGCTATTAAATGAGAAACTATAAATTGCACGCCACAAAAGCTTTGAAAAAATACCGAAGAAATATGCGGCGAAAAATGCTGACTATCTCGCAGAAGAGCACAGTAATACATAAATACCTATGTTTTCATTTCATTGATAATGACTTTGATGTTGTCATGAGTAATGTTGATATTGAACACATGTTATTGTTTTGGTGTGAAATTTCGAAGGCACGAATTAAAGTACAAATAAGACGATCACACCTTTTCTGCATTTCCCTGCACGTTTGACCTTGAATGACCTTGAGTCATAAGTAATTGAACTCATCTTAAACCGCACTATTTGATGGCGGATAAAAAAACATATCATTCCATTTAAAGAAAGAAAGTTGACCTTCACCTCACCTTGTAGTGTCCACAGGGAAAAATAAAAGTCCCACCACATGATGTCCGTCTTAGTACTGAACAACTTTCATCTGAAACATTTTTGCGTATACATACATGGTAAACTTAGTTTACTTAAATATAATATCCCTTCAGGTATTCTGGGAAATTTTAGCTTCGTTTTACAATTTTTCAATGACCCACATTGTTATCAGAAAATTATTTTCTTGATAAAGATTATCGACAGGTTCAGAAGAACGCGAAAATTTAATAAAAGTCTCAATAGTTGTGTTACTCTTTTTTCACAGAAAATTTGTGCCATAAACACAAATACAGGGAATGTAATTGAAGAGACGTTTTTTCTCAAAACTTCTAAAAATTGAAACGTCCCCAGATTCTTTGTAAAATTTATTTCATGACTGAATCTACCATAGATTTGAAGACTGAAACTTCATCTATACTTCGAACCCTTAGAATATGATGTACGATTTTCTTGGGATGTTTCATGGAACAAAAACGCAGAACATGTTCCGTCCAGTGTCGCCAGATCGCTGAAATTGAGGGGAATACAGTTTACCACCTCTCTGATAACCAGATTAACACTATGTTACGCATGCGCGACGGTGACGCTACACGCAACGCGCAGTGGAATGGGATAGTGGAAGGGGAAATGGAGGAGAGGAAAATCCACCCAGTGTTTCTGGCGACACTGGTTCGGTCTTGTGAAATCCTTATATGATATTCCTTACATTACTGTAAACTTGGCACTGCACTTCAAGCTTAATAAAACAATTCAAGCTTAATTAAAAAAAGTCCTATATAAATTTTTAAGGCGTCGTTGTAAAAATGAAGCTCCAATCTTCAACCAATGTTGGTTTTAGTGATGAAAAAAATTTACCAATGTTTTCTCACATAATAAAATTTATAGCATTTTCGAAATCGTCGTGTCTTTAGTTTCTCACCTACTATATCGTTCAAAAATTTTAAAATACATTGATTAAAAAATTCTCAGAATGAAATTAACTGTTCACAGCGAAAGTAGATACTTCAGTCTTTAAGATGAAAATTGTAGAATCATTCTCGTACGATTATTTTCGACGAAGGTACAGCGGTTTACGTATAAAAATTGTTCAAAAATCGGAAACCTGTTCAAACATTTTTTGGAGCCGCTATAGTTCTTTCAGCAAGTAGGATACGTTCCGAAAAACTTTATGGCGCCTCTGAAGGGCTCGGCAGGGCTTTATTTACATAATGGTCGGCCAAACAAATGTCAGACAGACTCACGCACCCTTTCTAATTATCAGAACCGCCCGAGACACTCGAAACCCTCTTACGAGTTACCCGTCTGGGGTAGCCGGTCAACAGATAAGCTAAAAGCAGTGGGAGAAAGAGGAGAGAGGAGAGGAAAGGATGGATCCATGGATCCTCTCCGATCTCGCATGTATACTTATGACACGTGCGATTCACTTCACGCGAAACGCCGGACTTCGTTTCACCGATGCTAATGGAGTTTCGAAATGTGTATTTGGGACGAGACGATGCTCTGTCAAGCGTCGATCAGAATCTTGACAGTGGAACCAAGCTTTATCTCGCTGTCCTCCCGGTCCGGAGATCGAGATTGATGCTTCGATCATTTTGGATCTAGCTCGTTGCTGCGTTCGCCGAATTTGTTATCTAGACAGACTTTCAACTAACAAATAAAAGACAACTTCATTATTTCGAATTGAATAAAACATGAGAGTTCCTATTTTCTTGAGATATTTTGAAATGATCTGACACATATTATAATTAAGTAACTGTACTGGCTAGGTTGTAGACTTTTATGTGAATTATCATTTTTATATTTAATTTTGTGAAGAATTAAACGGGGGTCTTATTTTATTCATTGAAAGATTACTGGGGATAAAAATTGTGTAAAAGTATTGTCAATATTAATTTTTATTCGTATACATGTTCTTTTTATATTTTGGTAATTTGTATGTGTAAATATACACAGTCTAGAGCTTTTTATTTGATTTTGCAAAGGTTACTGTTGAGGCATTCGAAGTGCCCGCGTAAGACGCGTGAGGAAGTACTCATTTGCTTGGCAACAATGGCTACGCATTGACGGTCTCTTCTGTGTGCGAACTCTCAAGCGTAAGGATGTGCGCGATTGGCAGTCTAATTATTATATTAACACGTCGAGTGCCAATCCAACAATTTCAAAAATTCCATAAAATCGAACTGATTTACTTAATGAAATAAAAACTGAAAAGATTAAATGTATGACCTTGACTGATCCTACAATCGGCTTGCATTGTATGGACATTACTAAAATTTGGTGCAATGTATATATTAACATAAAAATTTATTTTAAAAGCTGTATAAATAATTCCGTCACCCATATATGATGACATGGCAGCCAACGTGTTAATAAACGTATAGACATAGTTGTGCACCGTAGTATTTTTCTTCACCTGGCCTCCAAAGAAAAAATCCCAACAGGTTATGTACCCATGGTCGAAAGTAATTAAATAAATTCCAACAATTACTAAAACAAGTTTATCAAGATAACTAAATCTATCATTTAAAAAATCATTTCCTGCACTAAAAATTAAGCAGAGGTATTATTATGGTATTTGAACGTACATTTTCTTAAATTTTAGAAATTTGAATGTACTACAAAGTTAGGTGTAACGAAAAGATTGATAGATTGTATATTCGAAAATGAATGTAGAAAAATTGGAAAAAAAATGAAATCAAAAGTGTCTGTGTCGGCTTCTGCGTAGATTAATAAATCATGTAATTATTGTATCGAAAGTTCATGAAATTTTTACATGTTGGAAGTGTTCTCTTGCAATTTCACCATGGCTGCCAGGTATCACTCTAAGCTGGAACGCTCTCACACGACGACAAAGGCAATTAAGATGAGGGCTGAAAACATGACTCCTCATGGATGACGATCAAATAACAACATGTGTCTCCTTAATAACTGCGATCACCGCTGGGACGACAATGTGTTAGTTCTCGTGAAGGGCTTAATACCTCGTTGATTGCATGCGGGTCTTTTTCACCCCATTGATTGTAATGATTCGTCGGAATTATTCGAACGACGTTTCGGAAATAATGGGATCTCACTTTTGCGACATAAATATTAACCAGTTCATACTAAAGAATACGTAAGTAATGCATCATATCTTATGCAAATCGCAAACTTTTTTTTTAAACTTAGACGTCCTGTTTGAATGCCTTTGAATTTTTAGGAGTTATACATTTGTTGCACTTTGTGGTGAAAGTTTTTTTTTTAAACTTAGATGTTCTGTTTGAATGCATTTGAACTTTTAGGAGTTATACATTTGTTGCACTTTGTGGTTATTATACCAAATTGTCGTACTTAGATGGTTGTGCAGTTATTTTACCATATTTCAATGCTGTAGCGACTTTTGGGTCACCCTGTGCTTCACACAAATTCATTTTAGTAATAAATAAATAACGGATTATATGCATTTATTACAAAAATGAGTACCTATATAGGTGTAATTTAAAACAGTAATATCATTAGAAAAATTTAAAAACAGTAAAATTAAATTTCCATTTCATCCCAGTTTGATATAATTCGGGTAGGAAATCTTTATTTTGTACAAAGAATCACTGTCTAGGACTAAATATTGGGTTGGCAACTAAGTGATTGCGGATTTTAAATAAATAGGAAAAGTCAAAATGTTTACTTGAAAATATAACTTTATTAAATTAGGTATTGTCCGTTTTTGTCGATGACCTTTTGCCATCTATCAGGCAGTGTCATATTTCCATGTTCATAAAAATTAAAAAATTAAAAAAAATAAAAATTTAGCAAACCAATTTTGACACTGCCTTTCTTTCAAGGTAAAATATGTCTGAAATGCGCGTTTTGTTCTTTCATTTTCAAATTCGAATAAAAACGAAATTAAAAAAGTAATTGATACAATTTTCTTACTAATTAGAAGTGGAAGTCCAAATAACAAGAAAACAATATAGGTTCAAGGTAAAATATGTCTGAAATGCGCGTTTTGTTCTTTCATTTTCAAATTCGAATAAAAACGAAATTAAATAAGTAATTGATACAATTTTCTTACTAATTAGAGGTGGAAGTCCAAATAACAAGAAAACAATATAGGTTCAAGGTAAAATATGTCTGAAATGCGCGTTTTGTTCTTTCATTTTCAAATTCGAATAAAAACGAAATTAAATAAGTAATTGATACAATTTTCTTACTAATTATAGGTGGAAGTCCAAATAACAAGAAAACAATATAGGTTAGGTGCTTTGAACACATTGACAAAACAAAAGGATGTGCTAGAACATCTGTCGACAAAATCCGCAATCATTTAGTTGCCAACCGAATATACAAAATGTGCAGTCCAATTTACTTCATAATTCCTCCAAAAGTCTGTAAAGTGAATCTTGATTACCCTAAATAACTCTGATCACATCCCCCTTGGTACTTCCTGAAAAAAATATTTAACATGCCATATATCGGCACCCGCAGCTCAATCGCGAATTGACGGTGCGTGTCGAAGGTTCGTGCGAAAGTTTCGCGGAAAAAAAAGCTCATGGAACGGCGTCCCGCAGGCAAACCACCTGCAATTTATCTGTCGTAAAGCAACAATGTAACAAGCGGGGACACGTGGACGGCGGCGCGTAACGGGTGAAAGCAATTAAGCTTCCTTTCATCTCGGAAGGCAAACGGTGACTCGCGAGGTGCAATTTCGCCCTGTTGGACAAATAATTGACGGCGAACAACGACCGAAGCAAAACGACAGATGACTGCCGGGACAACTGGGGAGACAAATTGAACGGTGCTCACCCCTGACAGACAGAGGCGTAACGAAACACGGAAACGGGACACGTTTTCTGGGGGGATGCGCGACTATTGCGATACGAAAATCTTCGCAGGGAATAATAAATACCGGCGGAACGTTGCGAAAGTCGCGAATCTCGTCCTATGGAATTTTAACGAGCTGGATGAACATTCCACTAGCATTTGGCGAGATAATTATTTATGAAATTGTAGCTGCTTCGGGGTGCTTCAGGAATTCTGATGTTGTAAGTGACTCGTGACGTCACGCGATTGCAAAAGAGACGCATTACCTTAGGGTACGTGTCCATCTGAGACTACTTCAGAAATTTTTTGCTCTCGGAGATTAACGCGACAGTCAACTCTTGGAAAGTCCTCTCAGGTATATTGCCATCTGAATTTCGTGCGTGTTGCTCTCAGATGAATCTTGATCGTTATTTGAATACTCGTGAACAGAATGGATGTGCCAAAGTTTGCTGCAATTGTTGCAATGTATTTAATAAGGAAAAAGAAATATTCCAAAAAGAGAAAGTGCTAGATTAACCCCTTGCCTTACGATTTATTTTACGGTTTTCGTGATTAGAATTTCTTTGTAGTTCATAATTTCTTAGGAAAAGGAGAAAATGTATATCTATTGCATGTCTATATGTTCTCCAATGGCTGTACATTAACAGCAACAAAATAGAATTATATATCGGTTTAAAGGAAATTAATAACATATATCTTTATTAAACTCTGTTCAGAATCTTCATCACGTCTCTCAGACGATATTGTAAGCGAAGGGGTTAAACCATGGATAATGCGACGCGATAAAATGGGTGCATTTTCTACACTTATACAATAATTGCATATAGAAGATGCACAACAGTTTAGAAGCAAAATTATACAATTTCAATTCAATTTCGAATCACAATTAAATGTTTTTGCTAATTCATCAAAAATATTATGTTTCTTATCACGATTCTTGTAATCTGTGTGTATGATATTCCATAAAAATTGATTATTTTCGTACATCGTGATTAATTGTTCCACTTCTGTGTCAGACCAGTGTTTCCCGCTCATTGTTGTATATATAAATATGTATACAATATAATATACATATATGTGAAAATAATCTCGACAACTCTCAGCAACACGAATGGCGTTCGTATAGCTGACAGTTGCTCGCCGTGGGAAAAATTGAACGTGTCCATTAGCGTTTTTCATCTTTCTGTTTGCTCTCCGAGAGTTTTCCGTGGAGCTCTCCGATAGCCCTCTCAATACCGTGTACACTGTCAAATTTGACTCTCGAGAGTAACTCGCGAGTTTAAACTCTCAGATGGAGAACGTACCTTTAGACTATATGCAGGGTGTTCGCGCTATTACCAGCCAGCATTTTTCTTGCAAATAATAGATATTAGAAAAAAATAATACTGTTGCTTTCAAGCAACGTAATGGCGTATGCCATTTTTGTTTGTATTTCCACTATTCTTTTTAGAAGTGAAGGTTTTCTATCTCGCACGAAAGCGTGTGTCCCGACCAATTCATTCGTATACGACACAATGACTTTCAAGGGCATGCAAGGTCAGGAATGGAAGAAACATTTTGAATATCTGCACAAACAAACTTATCATAGGACTATTGAACCACCTTAAAGTACATATCTCATGATAACAGTCCTGAGTTTGAGTACGTGGGATCAACTACTAAATAAATTAATGTATCGTCGAATAAGTTGTAAAAGAAAACAAGATCTCTTCAGTGAGACATCTGTGAACTTTACAATACAGAATTACAGTATAAATGTCAATATGAAGAGGGCATTATAAATGTCAATCTTTCCTTTAACACTTTCATTGCCTTGTCACCCATATCTGGGTGACAGAATTATTTATACAGAATTGAAAATTAATTTTTACGTTGGTAGTGTACAACATTTCCTTACGATCTGACGAATAGGAGAGGTTTGAAACAGTAATTAATATCACAAAAATTAATCTTTTTGGTTTTTGTTTTATTTAATATATTGCTTTGATTTTGTGTAATTTTTATGATTGTCGAGTGGCCGATGAACGTGTTAATACGAATGGTGTTCATTCACTAGACTGGTCACCATAATGCAACTTATTTTCTAACTCAGCTGACCTGGCCAATGAATGAAGAATTAAGCTTGCATGTCTGTTGAAATTAGTATTCGCAAATAGATATTTCATTTCCCTAATGCTATTTCTATAAGAAGGCTGTTAGAAAATCAGGAAGGGCTGACACTTGAGACAGGCCATGTGTATTTCGACGGCGCACTTTCCCTCTCTTACGGAGCGTACCTCGGGGGTCGGGGTGTCATAAATTGTAGCGCAGGCCATGCTGAAAAGAAGGACGTCCTCAGGACCAAGACTGGTGGAAATCACTTCGATACTGACTGTCATCGCGACTTCCAGTATTACGAGTAGCGGAAATGTACGGCTGTTTCTTTTATAAGCGCCCACACGTTTATTTCACATACACTATTATTCCGTCTTTATCTTACAAGGTTGTGTCATTGTTAAGTTCTTACATTCTAGAACGCAATTCTAACAATATTTGATGGTTGTAACTTGTATTCAAAATCTAGCATAGGATTAAATGACGAATGTGCCAAATGACCAATGAACATTGTCAATTTCTATTGAGTGAACGGAGGAACCCCAGTGAATGATAATTATCCAAGTAAACTTACTATATGTACATTGAACCACCTCAAAATACAAATTGCTAATCGATTACGATTAGACCAGCGGTTTCCAACTTGATAGCAGTTTCGCCAGATCAACTCAAAACTGGGTTCATTTTCCTCTCCTCCTTTTCCCCTTCCACTACATGAGCACACTCCAACGTCCCCCAACTAAGACCGTAGACTGGTCACGTGACGTGCCGCTCAACGTGTTACATACACGGTGTCCCAAAAATGTCTGAGTTCCTTTAAAGGGGAGGTTCCTGAGGCCATTTGAAGCGACATTTTCCTTTGCAAAAATGGCCGTTTCGGCTTTGTTAAGGAGTTATTAACGAAAAACACGGACCAATCAGAGCGCGACCTAGAGGCGTGTTGGCAGTGACGGCCGCGCGCGACAGAAGTCGAGCGATGGTGATACACCGCGGTCGAAAACAAAGGAACAAACAAGAGAAGAAAATTTTTCGAGTCCTATGTCGGATAGTTCAAATTTGAATATGTTGTAGTCTTTAGTAGCCTATGAAGGAATCTCGAAGGATTTTATGAAATCTTAACAATTTTCTTCTCTTGTTTGTTCCTTGCTTTCGACCGCAGTGTATCACCATCGCTCGACTTCTGTCGCGCGCGGCCGTCTCTGCCAACCCGCCTCTAGGTCGCGCTCTGATTGGTCCGTGTTTTTCGTTAATAACTCCTTAACAAAGCCGAAACGGCCATTTTTGCAAAGGAAAATGTCGCTTCAAATGGCCTCAGGAACCTTCCCTTTAAAGGAACTCAGACATTTTTGGGACACCCTGTATTACTCTAGTCATCAGAGAGGTGGTAAACTGTATTTCCCTCGATTTAACCGATCTGGCGACACTGCCTGATAGGCGCGCCTCTCAAGTGAGGCGCGGACTATTGCCAGGGGAGGCGCCACAATTTTCTAATAAAATATTAATTTTTATACCACAATATCTTCAATATTAAGCTTTAATTCAATTTTGGATGAATCTTAGCGGATTATATGAATCTTTATATTACAAAACAATGCAAATGCTTCTACCGTTTATAACGTCTTATTATTCGAAACGAGCTTTTCGGCACTGGCTGCGATGAAAACGAAATACCGGGTCAGGTTACTACTCGAATATGAGATACGAGTGGCACTTTCCACATTGCCCCGAAGATTTGATAAACTTTGTACCAATAAACAATAACAACACTCGCATTAAATTCTGATGCGATAGATGTAGGTGGTTCAAATGATTAAAAAGAATTTACTGTAAAAATACATATACATGTACGTGTATGTTATAGTAAAACCTTGTTATTATTCTATTTATTGTAGTTTTCAGTTTTTTGTTTTTGTAATAAACTTTGTATTATTTAAAACATGTCTATATTATTATATCTATTGTAGCCTAAGGGTACGGAGACGCGAGAAAATATTTTTTTTCGGGAAGGCGTAGTAGTTTAAAGGTTGGAAACCGCTGGATTAGACTATTGATCTGTTAAACGACAAGAATACTTTCTTTGAACACGCCGGAGTGGTTCGAACAACTGCTTAATGAATTACTATCATGGCGAATATGTTCTAGAAAAAATTAGAACTCCTTAGAGAGGCATCTGTGAACTTACAGTACAAATTATTGCATATATTCCAATACGAAGAGGGTGTCATGAATGTTATTTTCTTGTTCAATACGGATTATGTTCATTCACTGGACAAGTTAACCTACCTCCGTAAAGCATCTATAAATAAACTTGAATGGACGTACCGATATCTCTTCCTCCACAAGTACAAAAGAAATAAGCCCACTAAAAATGCACTAATCGTTAAATCCCAATATTTATCTGAATCCGTTTCTTCATAAGCAGAGTCACCTCACCGTAAATTCCGGAGAGATTAATAAACGTCCTCCGAATATATCTGCACGGCGACTGCGCATCGGTCGTAATGGAACGCTGCGAATTCGAAGAAATGAGTTATGATCCATACGCGCGATGCGTCAACCAGAATTAATCTCGCAAAATTGTCCCGAGGTGATCCGGTCGTCCCTCGGCTTAATTGCGTTTCCTCTTGCAAGCTAATGGCGACTGTTGCGGCCCCTGACATTTTATTGCCTATTCGGCAGGTGGATGGCGGATGCTCAGGGGCCAGTGTTTTCTCGTAAAAATGGCTTCCGCGCGTTGATACTCCCGCGGCGATTAGTCGTCGAATCTGCTTTTCTACTCGATACAAAGGACAAGCAACAGAGACCCGTTGCAAATTACACGTCGGCTCGTAACGAGCGGACTTAACGCTCTCCCTCTCTCTCTCACCCTTAAAAGAAAATCCTTCTCGTCCCGAGTCGCCCAGAGCTCCTGCCGATCCTTCTCGCGATCGCAGCCGGTACTTTCGGGGTTGCTCGTTTCGTGGAATCACTGTTTCTTCTTCTGCAATCACGCATTTATGAGTACGATTGCATGGCAGCACGCCGCTTCATACATTAACCCAAAACCAACTTCCAGATCGCTGGTCCGATCCTTTTTCCATTCCAACTTTAACCCTTCCTTTACTAAAGTTCACTGTATAGTCACTCGATGGCGAATTATTGCTTTAGAGGTAGTTGGTACGTGATTGTTAAGCCATCGTCATCAGTTTTCAGTGGAACGATCGACATTTATTTTTATATTTATATATTTATATAATATATATTTTTATATATTATACATTTATATACTTTATATTTATTTTTTTATTTTGTTGGAAGTGGAGAAGTTGTTAAATGTTGTTTCTGGTGGGTGTTTAAGGTGCTTTATATGTTATTTTGTGAAAATGAGGTTAAGGGAGAAATTTCGTTCGTTATGTACATATTTCCTTTTGTTGATAACACTAAGAATCTTTATGCAAACTTCTAATGTTTGTATGTTATATTGTGCAAATTATATTCGGGGAAAAATTTCTTTCGTTAAGCAGATATTTGTTTGTGATGAATGGGCTCAGTGTTGGGATATGGTCCAACTTTTCTCGCGCATGCGCGACCGAAACAGTAACGTATCTATATCATGATGACGAGGTAGTGGAGCCCTAAGACAGTTATATTGGCGGGAAACTATCAAAACAATCTATTCCGGACAAAAAGACTTCAGGACGTGTCCTATGAGTTACAAAATATACACAAATACACATGTGATACATTCATTTTTCAGAATCAAATCATACCAATTTTTTAAAATTCTGCTGGGTGCTCGAGGTACCCCATTTTATCGAGAATCTTACTTTACTGAGGCCAAAATCGCCGCGCATAAGCGAGAAAAGGTGGACCATATCCCAACACTGAATGGGCTACGATTTTTATACAAATTCTTATTTTTATATCACGTTTTGTGAAAATTAGAGTAAGCTAACAGTTTTATTCGTTGAGTACAAGTCTTCTTCTGATGGCCAGACTGTGGATTTTTATGTAGCATTTCTATCTTTGTTATTTTGTTAAAATGAGGTTAACCCCTTGTCGGCTTTTAACGAGTCAGACTCGTGATGTAGATTTTAAATAAAGTCTAACAAAGATGAAAGTTATACCTTTATTTTCAGACGAAATAAAATTTTACTTTTGTGTAATCAATATTTAAGCATTAAAGTAAATATAGTAATGCAAAAAAATAAATTTTCTTTCTTCTTCGGTGACATATTTGGGGATGAAGACGTTATAATTATTGTAACCGTAAAGAAAATGGCATGGCAAAGGTTAAGGGACTTTCGTTATGTAGATGTTTCCTTCAGATGACTAGACTAAGGATTTTTATGCAAACCTCTATTTTTACTATTGTGTGATAATTAGAGTATAATTAGAATATTATTACAAAATAAAAATTGTTGGCATTAATTGCAAGAAGCAGCAACCCTACAGACATTCCCTTCCTACTTGAACAATCTTAATACGTCGAAGACAATGTATTGACGTTTTCAAATTCATTTAATGTTTTTACTTTTTCTACTTATAACTCACCTAATTAAAAGATGTGCACTGAAAGATGTATTCTACTGAATAGCTATTTTTACCACGCCTATTACAGTGATACTTGTGTAGTAGTAGTTGTTATTTTTTGAATCGATACGATTATCGAATGATTCACTTTCTCCGAGAAATATCATGCCACTCACCTCACCATAAAATGGGAAAACCGACCACGCACCTTCGAAGAATCGATAATAAACATTTTTGAACGTTTTTAACAAGAATCTTAGGCCTTCGATGAAATGATTCATAGAGTAGTTTCCCCGAGTTGATAAACGTAATTGTTCTACAACCGCAGATAAGAAACGAATATTCGACGTATCACCGACCAATATTTATTGTCGAGTTGCGTTTATGTAACGCTGTCATTACACGGGGCCAGCTGTTATCCCCACGGATGTGTATTAATCGTCTCCGATGATTTGGAGCAGCGAAATCGCTGCGGGGATATGTGTGACTCCCGCCGATAAACGTTATTTGTTATTTTGCTTGTAGCACTCACGCCAACCACTAGCGACGATGAATTATGGCCTTTTTTCGCGATAAACGTATTGGTCGCCGGTGTATACGGCTACGCGGCTCGAAACACCGCGTGGTCGTCACTTGACGAGTCAATTACACTGTCAACAATTTGCTGTTAGATTTTCTCTTATTGTCAGACCCCTAACAATTTTATACATGGGCCAAGAGTGTTCAATTTTCCATTTACTTTTCTCTTAAAAACTCCGAGCTTTTCATATACATATAATCCTGTTGCTGCTGTATTACAACTACAATACAAGTAAAAGAAAAATTAATCGAGGAACTGCAGGTTGCGCACTTAAAGAAAATTAAAACAGTATAATATTTTGCAATAAATTTCTTCTCAGATCTCTAATTATTAAATATATGGGTCAACAGTATTAAAGTTTTAGTTTTTATATCTCTTAAAACCTCTGGGCTTTTCATACTTAATGTTGTTTGCTGCTATATTGCATACAACTACAATACTAGTAAAAGAAAAATTCATCGAGGAATTGCAAGTTGTGCACTCGAAGAAAATTAAGACAGTGTAATATTTTGCAATAAATTTCTTCTCAGATCTCTAATTATTAAATATATGGGTCAACAGTATTAAAGTTTTAGTTTTTATATCTCTTAAAACCTCCGAGCCATTTGCTGCTGTATTGCATGCAACTACAATACCAGTAAAAGAAAAATTCATCGAGGAATTGCAAGTTGTACACTTAAAGAAAATTAAAAGAGTATAATAGATTGCAGTAAATTTCTTCTCAGACCTCTAATCATTAAATATATGGGTCAACAGTATTAAAGTTTTAGTTTTCATATTTCTTAAAACCTCCGAGCCATTTGCTGCTGTATTGCATGCAACTACAATACCAGTAAAAGAAAAATTCATCGAGGAATTGCAAGTTGTACACTTAAAGAAAATTAAAAGAGTATAATAGATTGCAGTAAATTTCTTCTCAGACCTCTAATCATTAAATATATGGGTCAACAATATTAAAGTTTTAGTTTTCATATCTCTTAAAAACTCCGAGCTTTTCATACTTAATGCTATTTACTGCTGTATTGCATACAACTACAATACTAGTAAAAGAAAACTTCATCGAGGAATTGCGAGTTGTGCACTTAAAGAAAATTAAGACAGTGTAATATTTTGCAGTGAATTTCTTCTCAGACCTCTAATCATTAAATATATGGGTCTACAGTATTAATGTTTTAGTCTTTATATCTCTTAAAAACTCCGAGCTTTTCATACTTAATGTCATTTGCTGCTGTATTGCATGCAACTACAATACCAGTAAAAGAAAAATTCATCGAGGAATTGCAAGTTGTTCACTTAAAGAAAATTAAAACAGTAAAATATTTTGCTAACAGTAAAAGATTCTCATAAGTGGAGCATACTCTAACAATGTTTTCAAGCTCATCCAATGATTCTAATTTTTCACAATTCACCTGCTCATTTTGCCATAAATACAACAAATCTGAAATCTACCGATGATCACAGAAGCTGTCTCCGTTATGAACAATTGATTAACTGATTTCCACGACAAGCAAAAATCAGAGTCAAATTCTTTAATCATTTAATATCGCAGAAACCAGCCGTACAACATGCTCCGCCAACTCGTTTCTCGAGACCATCAGCAAATAGCACAGGCCGCAGACTATGCCTGGCTGGAGGCGGAAGGAGCAAGAAAAGTTACACCCCGAGCGATACCTTGTCGGAACGAGTTCATAAGTCTGTGGAAATCGACTTCCGGCAATTTTCGCACGATGGAATCCGTGTCCGTTATCAACCTCAGGGTTACCTCTATATCAGCTCCGCGGTTGAATCCGGTAGGGATCCCATTCGGTCCGATTTGACACAGTTTTCAGCCGTGAAGACAACTTAAAAGACACCGGCGCTGAATTACGATCGCCGGCGGTGGTTATCTGGCGCAGCTGGCACAATAAAATTGAAATCGCATTGTGGCCACGCGGTTTCCTCCGGAGGCGCAGCAATCAACGTTACACTTTTATCGTTCGGAAGAAACGCGCGGACCTTGGCGCGGGGGGTTTATCTCGCTCGTGGCGTCGCGGCACGTTTTAAATTGTGTAACCTCGTTCCCCCGTTGTCCGATCCGAGGATAATTAATGACGAGGGAATGCCCCCGACGAACAAGCGCTCGAAATAAAGTTGTAGAGACGGGTGTCGTTGAACCGCGGGGAAATCGTGACGCTGATTAAGACTATCTCCCTCCGGGGTTAATTGGACGACCAACGCCGATCCAGACCGGCCCAAGGTGTTTTAACTAAGAGGTTCAGCGACGTCCTCGCGTTTCTGTTTTACTCCCTGATTGCGATTCGACGACCGACCGGCCGACGGTAATTGCTATGGTCCACGGATTAGCGGATTAAACGGCAACGATAAAGCGGGGCACGGCTCTCGACGACGTTGTACAACTCTCGATGAAGGCGTCCATTGAGCCTCTGTCGTTATAGTTATTCATAAAACCTGCGTATGTCGAGAGTGCTGTAAGTCTACAGTCCAGGACAAACTGATTGCTCAGTTACCATTATTGTTATGATGATATTTTATCCTAATCTAGATTAACTTAATATTTGCTGTTTTAACCTAACCTAGACTTAACGAATGGGGCCTGTATTGTTATAGTTGTTGATAGAACTTGTGTATTTTAAGAGTGATGTAGGTCTACACCAAAAAAAATGATTGCACAGTTACCATCTTTGTTATGTTAATATTCTATCCTAATCTAGTTTAACTTAATATTTTCCGTTTTAACTGAACCCAGGTTCAATCAATTGAGCCTCCATTGTTATATTTATTCATAAAACCTGTGTATTTCGAGAGTGCTGTAAGTCTACAGCCCAGGATAAACTGATTGTTCAGTTACCATTATTGTTATGATGATATTTTATCCTAATCTAGTTTAATTTAATATTTGCTGTTTTAACCTAACCCACTACTCTTAACGAATTGGGCCTGTATTGTTATAGTTGTTCATAGAACCTGTGTATTTTAAGAGTGATGTAGGTCTACACCAAAAAAAAATGATTGCACAGTTACCATTTTTGTTATGTTAATATTCTATCCTAATCTAGCTTAACTTAATATTTACCGTTTTAACTGAAACCAGGTTCAATAAGTTGATCCTCCATTGTTATAGTTATTCATAAAACCTGTGTATTTCGAGAGTGGTGTAAGTCTACAGTCCAGGATAAACTGATTGTTCGGTTACCACTTTTGTTGTTATCATATTTTATCCTAATCTAGTTTAACTTAATATTTGCTGTTTTAACTTAACCCAGACTTAATGAATGGGGCCTGTATTGTTATAGATATTCATAGAACCTGTGTATTTTAAAAGTTCTACAAATCTACAGTCATGTGCAAGCAAACATTAACTAATGAATTGATTAACGATTTTGTTGATTATTTACAAACAATCAAAATACATTCTACTATCGAAAGCAATCTTCAAAGTGAGTCTAACACGATATTACAGAGCAAATGTAATTTTTTGGATTATCCTCATTCAAATGCTTGAATTCCAGCTTAACCTATTCCATACCTCTACTCCTTATCGCTAATCCGAGGAATAGACTTTCCAGACTCCACCAAAGCCATGTCGTCTTCATTAATTGGTCTATAAACTCTTCCCTAGTTGTACGCATAAAATTCAAACTTTCCAACTCCGTTCTATAATCCGAGGAACACGATCCAGAGAAGAAAGGCGTGTTCTGTCTTTCCAACAAGTAATTCGCGCAGCGAAATGTGCTATCAAAAACGAGTTTTCCCTCGGACCATCCGAATATTCACTTTTTAATTATGGCCCGGATGAACGAAGCGATTCGTTTTTCAAGCAGCGAATTCGCTTCGCGGCACGCGCTTCTCGTCTTAATTTATGCATCATGCCCGGTGGAAGAACAAGTTCCGTAGGAAACGGGGACAATCTTCGGGATGGCATAGCGCCGATAACAGCCCACAATAACAATAATAAAGGCCTGAACGACACCAGGATGTATAATTCTCGCTGATATTTCTTTTGCGGGCGTCGTCGTTGTCGCCACAATTCGAGACTGTCGGCTTGTTGAACAAGTTCTCCGGGAAACGGGGACACTTTTTAGCAGTCCGCTTCGTTACTTTATCAGACGATAAATATCGGCGGCTATTTAGCAGATATCTTTAACAGCTTCTCACCGAGATAGATTAATTGGTGATAATTATGCACGATTATCGATACGTCTCGCGAAACCGCTTATCGGCCGAATACATGGACCGCAATCTCGGCTCGCAAATCCTGGCCGACCGGTCCTTGGTTAAGATAGGGCTGTAACAAAGTAGAATTTTAACGAATGAAACCATCATTTTTATTTTGGATTTTCTAATGACTATGTTATATATAAAACTCTAATAACGTGGCATCGCCGCCGTTTTCTAAATTCTGTTCAGTTTCCTATTCGCGACATCGCCGCTATTGTTTTACGCGTTGCGTCTCGTTCTTCGTACATTTGTTCGCGTGTATTGTTTGATCGTCTCGTCTTTCCGTGCATTAAACATGTTTTTCGACGAAAATTGTGACTTTAACGTGACTCTACTCTTGTCGCTCCTGAAAATTCACTTCTTCGGCGCTCAATTCTGAGTGGAACTGGCATTAGGCTCAGTGATGACAGATCGGTTACATTTAAATCGAGGGGAATACAGTGTACCACCCAGTGATGGGAACTAGTGCTGTTACTTTTCCGAAGCTTCGACTCTTCGAAGCTTCGAAGGATTCGAAGGAACGAAGGGAATTTCGAAGGTGATGAAAATCGAAGTTTCGAAGCTTCGATCCTTCGAACCTTCGAAACTTCGAACCTTCGATTCGTTTCCAGTGAACGGATAAAAGAAATAAATTTTCATAATTTGTTTCTATATTCACTATTTAAATTATTTCAATAATTTATTAAGATAATATATTTATAATTTGAATTATCCTTTCGATAGCACATTGTTAAAATAATTGTTTAAATAAATAATTTTTACGATTTTCATCACCTTCGAAGTTTCTGAAATCGAAGCTTCGAAGCTTCAAAATCTTCCACCTTCGAAGGAAAGTAACAGCCCTAATGGGAACTCCGTGGGTTCTGAGCGAAAATACTACCACCACTCTGACGTACCGTCTTCCCCTACTTTGCTTCTACCGCGCACGCGCTACACACAAGCGTACCTCTACTCTGTCCGTGTAGAGTAGAAATACGCTTCTGTGTAGCGCGTGCGTGGTAGAATCAAAGTAGGGGAAGACGGTACGTCAGAGTGGTGGTAGTATTTTCGCCCAGCGCCCACGGAGTTCCCATCACTGATACCACCTCTTTGATGACCAGAATAATATGTGACACGTTGCGCGGCACGTCACGTGACCAATCTACGGTCTTAGTTGGGGACGTTGGAGTGTACTCAGGTCAGCGATGTCCAAACTTGGCTCCCGGAGCTGAGCGCCGTCCCCACCACCGTTCGCCGTTTCCATAGCGCCATGACGTGGCGAACCGATTACCAATATGCTCGCTCCCCGCATTAAAAAGATGATCCTCGAATGTTTTATGACACGTCGGTTACTCGGTTTCTTGGTCGGCCGGGTGAGAACACACTGCGCCTGCGCAAACTGACAGTAGGAAGGGGAAGCAGGCGCGTGAGGGGCCCCTACGCTGGACACCGCTGGCTCAGGTAGTGGCATGGGATAGTGGAATGGGATAGTGGAAGAGGCAAAAGAGGAGAAGAAAAAACAACCAGTTCTGGTTGTTTCTGGCATCACTGATTAGGCTTCCAATTCTCGATCGAGCCGAAACAGATATAGCTTTGCTAATACATCTTGCTAGTAAAATTGGTAAAGTCCTAATAAAATTAATATTGCGATTGCAAAGTTGATTAGGAGTATCAACATGAAGGACACATCATGCTCCCAGTTCATACATCACGTACATATACGAACTTCGTAGCTATAAGTTCACGTTCATGATCGAAAGCAATGTCGGTTTGAACATTGAATTCTTATAGCCCTAATTCACAGTCCTCGGATACATGATTCAGTTTCTTGCTCCTGTTCTGGGATCATAATTCCCTTGGATCGCTGGTCGTCATTCTAGTTCGACCTAAACGATTATCGATCGTGCACCCTCGCCTCAACTCGTGTCCATAAAAACCGGTCTCCCTGTTTGCTGTCGTGCTGTCAGGATCAGGAACTCGGCTAAACGCGCATGATACTATTAGACTTGTTTTTCAACGATCATGGGAGAGAAATGGTTTCCAGGATGGCGGATCGTGATCGATTCCAGACGATCCAAGTCGATCGTGCGCTTTTGTTGATCGTGAGGCTCGTTGAGGGTTACTGTAAATGTTTGTACCCTTGTTAGAGTGATTATACGTATAGTGAATTGTGCCTATATCATGTGCAGCGAATTATGTACTACATAGACTGACTGCCTAAGATGTTAGATTCGAGACATCATTGAGATAAATAAATTACAGATGTTTATGCATCCTCAGATTTTTTCGTTTTCTGTTTTAGAGTAAATATATAATGAAATTGTTATTTAATATCATATCAAACTTTGATTTTAAGTGATTGCATTCGGTGTAATTCCATTAATTTTAAAAAAGTGTAAAACTTCTTGTTTAAGCTCAGATTCATTTTTAATCGTATAATCTTATTTTTATCTATTCAATGCAATTTTTATCTACAGTAAATCGATTCGTGGTATACAAGGCGTCCCAAAACTGATGTACTTCCTTGAAAGCGGTGATTCCCGAGGTCATTGGAAGTAATTTTTTCCTTTGCACAAATTTTCTCTGTGATCTTGTTAAAGAATTATTAACGAAAAGCACGGACCAATCAGAGCGTGGATAAAGCGGGCAGACTCCGACTCGGCCAATGGCAACGCCACGCTCAAGGGGCACTGTCGCCGAGCGGGAATCCGTCGGCTATGGCCGCGCTCTGATTGGCCCGTGTTTTTCGTTAATAATTATTGAACAAGGCCGCGGAGAACATTCTTGCAAAGGAAAAAGTTACTTTCAATGACCTCGCTAATCATCCCTTTCAAAGAAGTACGACATTTTTTAGACTTCTTGTATATTATACTAATATAAGACTATATTACATTATATTAATTCGTTTTTAGTCTCTGGACATTTTTTTTTATTTCTGTCCTATTCAAACTCTAATGTATAAATCTATTTCGCATGCTTTTCAATCCTTTTGTTGGAGGTCACATTGATTTTCTTATCCTTAATGAACTATTGAGGTCGACGTGGCGTAACTTGAATTTATGCTAATAATTATTCAATGTGTAACTATTAATAATATAACTATTCATGGAATTAGATGAAATTTTACTATCTCATTACGTTTCTATTTACCATTTCAATAGAGATGACTATGAATTATGATGCAACTGAGACTTTGCATTTTTAAAGTATATTTTGAAGGTTCAATTAAGGCTTAATAGACATAATGTAAAATAAATTTGAATAAAACATTTTTAACACGTTCAGCGCCATGTCACCCATACCTGGGTGACGGAATTATTTATACAGAATTGAAAATTAATTTTTACGTTGGTAGATTCAGTGTGCAAAATTTCCTTACGATCTGAGGAATAGAAGAGGTTTGAAACAGTAATTAATATCACCAATCTAAACTTCTTAGTTTTTGTTTTATTAAATATATTGCTTTGATTTTGTGTAATTTTTAAGATTTTGGAGTGGGCGCTGAACGTGTTAATCCTTAGTCAAAATGGACCCAAGTTACGTCATCTGAGGGTTAATGAAGTACAATCTTTCTTTAAATGTTAAAAAATGTGACAAGCCTTTTCAGGAAATACAACACGATCAAAGATTGAAAATTGTCTGTCTTCATAAAAAATGTGTGAAAATGCATCAAACGAATGCACCAAAAATTAGGTATTAATATAAATGTACCAAAGAGATGCAGCGATGTTCGATCAACTTAACAACCAAGCAACCATAAGTAAAATCTCGAGTCCCAAGGGTAAAATCCATTAACATCCTCGGCGAAAGACAAAAGGCAAGGGTCCATTAGCAGGAAAAGACTCGTACTTCCTGCCGATATACTAATTTAATCGCACGCCTCGAACACGGAATTTCCTGTGCACGAGGGGGCCGGTCTGTTCCATGGTATAAAACTCTGCGGATCCGACATTGTGCAGGGGCGTTTAGGACAGTGTGAATTTCTGGAAGGATTGTCGAGTCCTGTCGGCGCCCTTCAGATCCCGGGTGATCCTGGGCTAACGCTGCCAAAGGAATTAAGAACCCGTAAAATGGTGCAACAGGCAATAAATGCCTTTTCGCCAGCTGCCTGTTTCGGCTCGCCGCCTTCACCCCATCCCCCTCTCTGTACCGTTCTTATCCGGGATTTAAGAACTGCATTTACCTGCGTTACATCACCGTAACTTTCATCATTTTTGAGCGAACACGCGAGGCCCGCGGGAATAACGCGAACGGGAACCGTTCGTACCGGGAGACCGCCCCCGGATAATTGGAAACGAACATCGTTACCCAACGACCCACGAATCCTTCGCAAAGTCTTCTTCGTAGGGTACGGTCCCCGAAAATTGCTCCTGCATCATGGTTAATTAACGCGAATCAGATGCGGATGTACCCGAACATTCTTTTATCGTTCGAGCTATTGCGAATTCTTCGGGAATCGAAATTCTTTGATTGCGGCGGCTTTTGGTCCATGCAGTACTCAAGAAAGAACATGTCCTTTTTTTTTGGTGGTGCTCGATTCACTTTCTTATCGTCAGACGTGTAATGCAATTTCAAAATGATGCAATTTTCAAGCACTCTGTATTTTGTCAGTTTTTATTTTCATTTAACTACGACGTACGCTATCAACAAATATGTATATAAAAATTAGAGATCCATACTATCTCTAATTTTTGTATATTTGTTGTCAGTAATATCTTATTATTGGATTCATTTCCAGAGGGGTTACTCTTAAATGTGAAATCTGAATTTTCTCGTGTTTTTCATTTTTTACAACCAGAGTTTGCAACTGAAAAATCGGAAAAAATTCTTGAATATGTGGTTCGATATGTTAAATGTATCAGATTTTTTTAGAATCTCTAGATGCGATTAAATGGGGAAAAATTGAAGAAAAACTGGTTTTTCATTTTATCCCCGTAACTAACCTTACAGATGAGGTATGGGACTGAAACTTTGCAGAAAGGGTTGTTTCTCGGTAAGCTATCGAACAAACCACTTCCACTCAAAATCGGCTGATGACCTTTTAACCTTGAAAGTCAAGGTCAAGGCAAATTTTGCAGCAGAAAATTTCTTTAAGTCCTGTACATCATTTCCCGAATCAGGAACGAATTAAACATTTAAAAAATCGAATTTAGCACATCGGTCAACAGCTGTCTAGACGATGCATCTCCGGGCTTTATATTTCGTATTACGAATGGTAAATATAAGGACACAACGAGGGAGGTTTCGCATGGTGATTGGGATTCAATGATCCCGCCAACTTTCCTTTGCGAATCTCGAAAGCAAGCGACGAAACAAACATTCTCCGTGTCGCGAGAGGTAATTTCAGGGCGAAAGTTCGCAAAAAACCTGGCATGAATTAGTTAGCACGAGTCGTCGGCTGGATTAACTCGACGAGAGGGCCCGGGCGTGCGCAGGCTAACTGCTGCTCATCAAAAAACCGTCGGCAAAAAACAAATTTAATTTAATGCGTAATGACACTTCGCCGCCTGTAACCTTTTTCGCCAGCAGCGATTAAACCCGGCAAAAAACTTTTGCCGAACGAACCGACCGCGAAACCATACTTCCGCACATTTTCCGCAAACGCGATGCGCAAATTGGTTCATTTCGAATACCCACTCGCGTGCTGCTATCTCGCTCGTGTACTCTAATTAAAGAATTAACATCCGGGAATAAGTTCTGCCGCTCTTTGCTGTTCGCCGATATCTTGTTACATTTTCCATGGGTTTCTTCCAGACCGTTTCGCAACTTTCTGCCTGGGTGGTACGCATGCTGTTCATGTTTGCATATAGAGTACGGCAATCGAACGTGACTCCGATCGGATTACAATTTTAGGGAAAGGATAAGGGGACTACGGTCGCTGGCATAATTATTGCGAACGTGTGCAAAAATTAATGTATGTAACTAGGGTATTTTACGTTTTTTAGGGAACGTAACGGGTGCGGTTTTTTTTGTGGGTAGAAAGTGTTTAAAGATGAAAGTCCCCGACTTAATGATAGTGCGCGATCTTCATTCGTTTCTTATGATAATTGTTCGCTGAAAAAAATTACAAATGACAATAATAATGAGAATAATGATATAAAGTATAAGTAAAAGTGTTTGTAAAGGAAAAATTAACGGCAATAAAGAAAGAATTATTACATACATAATGGCACGTTGCAGTAACATGTGATCAAAAAGATGCAGAAAAATGCATTGCTTCACAAAATTGGAGGATTAAGTAATTATAACCCGAAACATTGTTGTAAAATCTTTGTAAAAACATTTTGTCAACAGTTTCACACACTTCAACTTAGTTTTGTTAATGACTCTCTTTTATTACGACATAGAGTGAGAATTTAAAGTTCACATTCTAGTTTTGAAGTTTTACAAATTCCAGCGACTCTGCAGAGCTTAAAATTTTCCAAATTGGTTTCAATGCGATCTTATAATAGAAAGTCTCCCCCTCTACAATGAGCTCTTAAAAGTTCACCTGCGATTTTATTACGCTTTATGTGAGAAGTGTGCCACCATTAATGCTGGTGTGTTACCATTAACGACGCTTTCTATTTAAACCGCTATAAAACTGCAATAAAAAATCGCAGATTGACTCTTAAGGAGTCATTGTAAAGGGGAGACTTTCCACTATAAGATCACAGTAAAACGAATATGAAAAATAAAAGTTTAAGCACTGTACAATTGTTTAAACACAAATATTTCGACGAATGCAATCCCGCCTTTTCTCAATGAGTTTTAGAAATCTTAATGGAAACATGAGATTGAAAATTCTGTATTAATCAGGCATAAATAAACTGAATGGAGAATGGTGAAATAAAATTGAGAGAAACCACTATTGGAACGGCAAAGAGCAACGGCTCGAGGATCAAGATTTCGCCCACGCGGCACGTCATTAATTAATAATCCAAATAGTATTTACAGTTTCATCGAGATAAGTCGGTTCCAGGCAGTTCGCCGTGCTATCAGATTGATTTCCGTCTGTGAAACGGTTAATGTAGGCAGACGTAGGTCGGGATAGTAATCTGAAAAGTCGAGTAGAGTAGAAACGAAGAACGGCCGCCCCCGTGACGGGATTGTCCTATCACGGGATCGATGATCATTATTCAGGGGTTCAATTAAAGACTCGCTAGACCTCTAATTCGGCCGGCGCCGTGAGATTATCCCGATATCTTTCGTATCGATTGCTCCCAGGTGGGCCTGCTGGTCTATAGCTTGCCCTGCACAGGGGCGGATCGATAGAGAAACCCATTGGCCTCGGTATATTCGAATTACCCTCATTATAATCGAACATACTTCATTTTCTTAAATTAATTGCATCGGATTTACTTTCTACAACCACCTGTGCGTTTCGAATTCTATCCATTCTGCAGTGCTTTTTTAAAGGAATGTTGCATCATGGTGTAGTTACTATTATGGGCTTAGAATTATACCGTTATTGTTAATATTGTTATGTGATACAAAGATGCAATATTTAGTACGATTGTGAAATGAGAAAACTACCAAACCCAGAAATATTTTATTTTTTTAAATTATTAGTATCGTTGTGGACTTACTTTCTACAACCACCTGTGCGTTTGGACTTCTATCCATTCTGCAGTGCTTTTTTTAACGAATGTTGCATCATGGTGTAGTTACTATTGTGGGCTTAGAATTATACCGTTATTGCTAATATTGTTACGTGATACAAAGATGCAATATTTAGTACAATTGTGAAATGAGAAAACTACCTAACCCAGAAATATTTCATTTTTTTTAAATTATTAGTATTGTTATGGATTCACTTTTCGTAATTGCATGTGTGTTTGGAATTCTACCCATTCTGCAGTGAATTTTTAAACGAATGTTGCATTATGGTGTAGTTACTATTATGTGGTTATTGGTAATATTGTTACGTGATAAAAAGGTGCAATATCGATTGAAGAATTAGAAAACGAACTAACCCAGAATTATATACTTTTTTAAATTATTAGTATCGCAGTGGATATATGTATATTCTGTAGTCATAAAATAAAGTTTAAGTAATTTTTTATTATTTCAATTTTAATTTATTAAATCATTAAGAATATTATATCATAATAAATCGACTACTATGGGTTTAGAATTATAGTACGATTACTAATATTGTTACTTGGCACAAAGATGCAATATTTAGTACGATCATAAGGTTTTGTTATTGCTTCAGAATAATTTGTCAATTGTTTAGAACACAATTAATTTTCTATGAGTTTTATATATAATTGAAGAAAAATGGTAAATTAACAATCGTGAGATAAAAATTTGAATTGTCCTCATTGTCTACGCCTTTTATAAAACGTACATTTTATAAATGTCATAAGTATAAAAATAAATTATGATACACATGAAAGATATACGGGATGTATAAAATAGTTCAGTCGAGAGCATAAGTAAACAAGTACAATAATTATTATAATATCAGATATAGTATGAAATAGTTGAAGTGAAAACAGGAACTCCAAACGTTGTACCACAACTATTAACATTTAGAAGAAACGATATCTTAGAAAGCTGTTACATGTTCCTCAGAAGTGAAATGAAATAGGTAGTAATAAATCAAGACGTCTAGAGGGTTAGTTATTAATTATGTCGACATACTCAGCACACCCTATCTGAACATTTTTTGACATAAATCCATAAATAAATTCAATAACAGCAAAATCATATAGAAAAGTTCAATAAGTAGGACAAATCACTTTTACATATATGAATTCGATTCAGTACCGGTATTTATTCAGTTAAATATCAAATAAAATCTAATTTACCAAGAAGCAAGAAATATCTCGATAATTCAAAACATAATGTCACATAATTATGTAAGATATGTCGATAATTAAATGTCAAAATACAGTAGAATTCAAACCTTAACAAAATTAAGAAATTAATAAATAAATTTATCAAGGTGGTTCGCAACCCACCGTAATAAACAGTAGGCCCCGCTGAAATGTAGGCTGAAATAGGCTCAAAAATTAGGCGATATTGGAAATTGGACAAAGTGGAAGGAGGGGGAGAGTGGACGAAGAGGGAGAATGGTAAAATGGATTTGAAACCCTGAGGGGACCAAATATCAGTACCCATCCAATGAACAAATTTATCTGTGTTCAAAGAAAATTCTCTGACAAGTACCTACAAACCTATAAATTCGTAACTAATTTTAATTCCTGACAAATAGGTTCTAAAATTTTGTCACAGAGTATTGACAATTCTGGAGTGAGCCTGCGCGAGGTTAACAATTTTTCCGAAACGTAGGGGAAAGGAATTCGTTGTCGGCCAGATGCCAAGGTGACGGTGAGCCGACCCTGGGTACCGGGTGTATACACGCACGACTCTATTAATCGTGTCGAGTCGACGTAGAAAAATATTAGCTGTCGAGAACAGTGGGTCAATCCGCCCCTGACAGTGCATCAGAGAGCGGCGCGCGAGAAGCGAATGCGAAGGCGAAGGAGCGTGGGCGCAGCTCGTTGTATCGATCTCAGATTCTTCGACGAGCATTTGAGAGCATGATACACTGGGTGGTCCATCGAGAGCATATAACAATGAATCATATCTCGGAGGAAAAGGATTTCGGTGTGACACGGTACCGGCTGCATGCTCTTCGGGCTCTCCGGGGCCCTGTTTCTCCTCTGTGCACGCTCTGGGCCACGCGAGGAGAAAGAAGAGAAAGAACGAGCACAACCGGAACCATGATATCCATGTGAACCTTTTACGATGCTGGATAAACGAGCCGGATGACCGGCATGCATCCAAATAACGAACTGGGTGCATCGGTGAAACAATGGGCTCGATATTCCTGCGATTTGATCACTTTCCGGCGGCCCCCTATCCTTCGAACTGTTTCAATTAACTGACCAAATGACTTGACTTAATTTTAGAAATTAGAAGAGTTATCTAATCTCTTCTATTTAACTTTTATTTCTTAACAGAGCTCTTCTATTTAACACTAAACCTACCAGCGTCGGACAAATGACCGTTCCAGATTTTTTATTTTACAATTGTCGAAGTTATAAAGATGCTTCCACTGGAAATGGTTATACACGTTTTTATTCAAGTATAAATTATAATTAAAATGGCACAAAATCTAAATGAATTCAATTCTGCCATTTTTATAAGGGAGCACATAGTAATCACGTTTAATGGTCGGTAGGTTTAGTATTAAATCTTCTATTTTTTAATGGAACTCTTCTGTTTATTTCTTAATAGAATTGTTCTATGTAACCCTTTATGGTCGCGTGTCCGCTGACACTTTTCCTTCGTTTAATTGTTATTATGTGATTCGATATATGTTCGGTTATATTCTTAATGGGAAAACATACTTGTAAAGAGTCGTTTTTCATATGTTTGTTTAATAAGACTGATAAGACAGTTCGTTTCCAATATTAATATATAATTATTAGACCGCAAATTTTAGGCATTTGGGAACAAAATGAGTAGGTCACATGCAAAACAGTGAAAACGTTGAAAGAATTTAAGAATACCGTTGCATTGTTTTCAATTCTATAAAATTAGTCAGACAAGCAATAAATGTCCATGTAGCTCCTGTAGCTTGCAGTTGATACAATTAAGTTTTATATTGCATAAAAAGCCGCAGTCTAATAATTATAGAGTTTGAATAATGGTCATAGATACGATTAAATTCATACATGTGCCAGTAAATAATCCGCGAAAAAAGAGCAACAAATTAGTTTGTACAGTAATATATTACTTTCAAAGTATCTGCTGCTTGTATGGATCTGCTACGTGGAAAATAAGCGATGTAATATTTAAACGATTCAAATAAAATCAGTAATAATTATTAAAAATTACTACGTACTACTATTTCAGTTTTGAAATTTTTGGAAAATTGGAATCTTGCATGGAAATGTTTACGATGCGCATTGATTTCATTTATTGCATACTGTCTGTGGCTAGATGGAAACATAAGGGATA
Source organism: Sphecodes monilicornis (assembly GCA_913789915.3). Lineage (NCBI taxonomy): Eukaryota > Metazoa > Arthropoda > Insecta > Hymenoptera > Halictidae > Sphecodes > Sphecodes monilicornis. Next base: position 11,996,750 of record OU565297.1, on the reverse strand, counting down.
TAAAATTTAAACGATTCAAATAAAATTAGTAATATTGATTAAAAATTACTACGTACTACTATTTCAGTTCTGAAAGTTTTGAAAAATTGGCATCTTACAGGGAAATCTTTACGACGCGCATTGATTTCATTTATTACATACTGTCTGTGGCTAGATGGAAACATATGGGATACAAAATTTAAACTATTCAAATAAAATGAGTACTAATAATTAAAAATTACTATATACTATTATTTCAGTTCTGAAATTTTTGAAAAATTCTAATGTTACAGGGAAATGTTTACGACGCGCATTGATTTCATTTATTGCATACTGTCTGTAGCTAGATGGAAACATAAGGAATATAAAATTTAAACGATTCAAATAAAATCAGTAATAATGATTAAAAATTACTACGTACTACTATTTCAGTTCTGAAATTTTTGGAAAATTGAAATCTTACAGGGAAATGTTTACGATGCGCATTTATTTCATTTATTGCATACTGTTTGTGGCTAGATGGAAACATAAGGAATATAAAATTTAAACGATTCAAATAAAATCAGTAATAATGATTAAAAATTACTACGTACTACTATTTCAGTTCTGAAATTTTTGGAAAATTGGAATCTTGCCGGGAAATGTTTACGATGGGCATTGATTGCATCATAGATCGAAGACTGACGCAGAGGTTGCAATTCCTCGCGCTTGAATTCGATTGGCTGATGGATGGGAACGACTTTCGCGGGAATTCCGTACAAGGTGCAGCTATTTGCAGTCGAGATTAATCGGACCGGCGGGGAACATAACGACTACACCGTCAGGATTACGAAAATACGGTTCGATATTGTCCTCGGTTAAACTGGGTTTAAGAAACGTGTTCATTAACGAATTCCGCCGAACCATTTAACTAGCCTATAATCCCGTATCCACGAACCTGAATTCTGAAAATTCCGTTTCACAAGGTAAATCCTAAATCAACATCTGGTAAGCAGGTGCAGTATACACCATGCAAGAATTAATGAAATCCCTGCAATAAATACGGATCTTGAGAACTATATGTTTTCGATACTTAATCTCTTCATGATGAAATCGTTTACACGTCCATCCAGATCCTGTCGAAGTACTTTCGTAAGATTGCTATGTAATATCCCTGGTATTCTCTGCCCAATTATTGCAACGGTGCCTCGGATCTTTTCTGTCACACTGACAATAAATTGCATACAATAAATTACTTTAATGTCAGCTTATGGATTATATAATTTGTTAATTTTTGCTACGTGCGTTGTAATTTCTGTCGCTCTTATCAACAGATTAAGCCTTTAATTTTTAATGTTTCGTGGAAGAGTTATACTTGGTGATTGTGGTTGTATAAAAAGAAACGATGTTACACCTTGGTGTAAGCTATTTATTTTGTTCACAAATGAAAACATATTAAAAATTAATTATATGCTTTATTTCTCTGGAAAGTGTAATTCACGACATCTTCGATTCATGTTTCGACTTGGGTGAATTCTCAAACACAAAAATGTAAAAGAATATACAGCATTTGTTTCGGAAATATAATTCATGACACCACTAACTAAAAATATAATTAAATTCTAACACATATGATTTAAACAATCATATAAATGTAAACCATGTAAGAAGAGATACAAGCGTATAGTTTCAAACTTTCAGCAGATGATTTTGGGAACCAACTCAGTAGACTGTTTCGTTTAACACATTAAACGCCATGTGCGTTACATGTAATTCGCGTTGTGTTTGGTCAAGAGATTACGTCAGTTAAATATAACTCTAACCATAGACTGAGCTATACAACAATAACAATATGTGTCCCAGCAACTAAACCTTGCTTTTCTACTTTGGCGTCCAATATGTTAACACGGTTTTCGATACAACACTCGATAAGATAGGATTCGGGCAGTGAGGTGATGAAAGATGATACATTGACTATTTATGGTATTTACTTTATCCAACACGTGAACGTTGTGCTTATAGAGCAGTCAAAATTTTGAAAATATCGGATGGGATTACATAACCATGTACATCAGGCCTGGGCACGGTTAGGGTTCCTCAAACGCTTACTTCCCCCACCAACCTCTTTTTCATACAGCGCGCACGTTCGTCGCGTTCACCGATATCTCGTGTCTTCTTTGCCCCACGAGTACGGCGCTTGCTGGAAGGGAACAATTAGCGCTACGGTGGGGACGGTTGTGCCTTAATTGAGGCAAAATTGCCTGATGTACACCCTGCCGCAGTTATTTGACTATTAGTCAAATAAAATCAAGACCTAGACCCAGACGTAACCTCGGATATTATATTTGGAAAATTGTAAACTAAAAACTGAGAATGACAAAACATCAGCCGATATTGTTTTATGGGAATTCCGAATTGCTATAGATAAAGGTAAAAGCATTAACAGTCTCGCCAAAGACTTTTCAATCACAAAAAATGCATCAATTCCAATAAAGTGATTTATGTGTGCCTGACGGAAACAACATGCAGAGATTGGTTTAGACGCTCCAAAAATAATGATTTTGATCTTGAAGATAAAGAACGCTCTGGCACACCGCAAAAGTTTGAAAACGAAGAATTGGATGCATTGCTTGATGAAGACTCGTGTCAGACGCTAGCTGAACTTGCAGAATCATTAGGAGTTGATCACGCAACAGTTTCGAAAACTGCACTGCAGTTCTTCTACGTTCAATATGTATATTTTAAACTAAACAACATTGAACTTAAACAAACGCTCGCGGAGCGACGATAAAACCTGAAAACAACGACAGGTATTTAACGATTCGTGGACAGATGTAGTCAAGGTCGCAGTTCGTGTGTGACTGTTAGCTGTTGTTGATTCGACGGAAGCCGCGCGCTATGCCGAAAACTGTCGGCGCGTATCTATGTGCGTGAGGGAACAACAATATTTACAAAAATACGGAGCACGTTCCTACGATTTGCATTATTCTCAGTTTTGTTTGACACGGCTTCTACATAACAGAGACTGAATTAACATGTTGGAAGGGGATCGACAGTACAAAAATGTTTGCGAGGCCCCGATGGGACATCGGGGGGTAAAAAGGCGACCGTAATTTCTGGAAAATACGGCGTATCGTGTTTTCGGGGGTGGAAATTCACCAAGGGAAGTTCCGAGCCGGAAATTTCCATGCCGACACAGCTCGCGGAGCCTTTCCTCGAATTAACGAACCGCGCGAACCGCAATTTCCTAAGTTAGCTAAATTGCGAGAGGCCCGGGAGGAGCTTGACGTTCCTCCGAAAACAAAATTATACTCCTCCCACGGAAACGGTTGCGTCCGAGAGAGCACGGAACCGTTCAACCCTCCGGCGTGGACCCGCAGCACCCCGATTCTGCCTAGATTAAATTACACTCGGAGGACCGAAGTGAAGAAGAGAACATGAGAGAGGGGGGGGGGGGGAGTGGAGGAAAGAATCGTTGGTAGGGGCCAGAACGAGGAAAGCCCGGGCTAATTAATTGCACGGAGGAAGGAGACGGGATGACATGCGGGAGCCTGGAAGTGGACGCACGGTAGCTCGTTAAATTTTAGGGGCGTGTAGATCGAAACCTCCGCACGCTTACGCTCAAACGAGCACAGCCGAGGTTCTGCCGGTAGGTACCGAGCCTGATTGAAATCTATCAGCGAGCGCCTAATTTAATTAGGTGTGTTGCGAGTGACGGCTGGAATACGTACCACGAGTGCTTCCGTGTCGACCGATAATTGCTGTCGATGCTTGATGCCCGTGGCTCTCGAAAAATCGCCATTGTTGGCCGCCGAGCATGATTCAGGCTTCCTGTGGCTGCACACGGTGCATCGATGACTCGTTCGCGGTTGTCTGTGCAATTTGTTTTGTCTTCTGACTGACGCGGTGTTGAAAAAGGAGCATGCGATGTCTGGGAATTTATTTCGAGTTTTATGTTAAGTAGCAAACCTTCGAAGATCGAATTGAGATTCATTTGAAAGTTGTGATTCTAACTTTTTCGTCTTTATTATATTTCTAATCGATGATATCATGAATTTCCACTTCCAATTTTCTTAATACCTCCCACGCTAACAAGTATTTGTTTAATTCGTATATTAGGTTGTCCCGAACATTCGATCCGTTTTCAAAATTTTTTCAAAATGGATATCATGAATATCAACTTCCAATTTTTTTACTTCCTATACCCACGCTCACAAATATTTGTTTAATTCGTATATTAGATTGTCCCGAATATTCGTTCCGCTTTCAAAATTTTTTCGAAATGCATATCATGAATTTCCACTTCCTAATTTTTTTACTTACTATATCCAAGCTCACAAATATTTATTTAATTCGTATATTAGGTTGTCCCGAATATTCGTTCCGCTTTCAAAATTTTTTCAAAATGTATATCATGAATTTCCACTTCCAATTTTCTTACTACCTATATTCACGCTCACAAGTATTTGTTTAACTCGTATATTAGTTTGTCCTGAATATTCGATTCGTTTCCAAAATTTTTGACATTTTTCAAAATAGAATTCGTACATAAGAAGAAGCATGGGAAAAAATAAAGCAATAATCAGCAGATGATCATGTTACTTTTACAGGCTCGTCGTACCTAACAATATTAATCGTGTATCAGAATATCTGAAAAAGGTTCCTAGATATTTCATACTACATGTAATACTTAATATAGTATACAAGTATAGTATACTATACTTAATATAGTATAGTGTACAATGAATTCTTAAAACGAAGCTTCCTGAGATATACCGCTAGGTGGCTAATGGAACATACACTTTCTCGTTAGTGCTTTCTTTGTCTTCTCTAAGTATATATAGACCTCGTGAAACTCGTCAGTTGTACTGCTTCGGCAGTACATATACTAAAATTGGAACGATACAGAGAAGATTAGCATGGCCCCTGCGCAAGGATGACACGCAAAATCGTGAAGCGTTCCACATTTTTTGCCACGTCATCAATTAACGAAATTATAGCTCATTTAAAAAACAGAATACGGATAAATTGTAATTTTGATATTTACATTATTAAAAAATTCATTGGACTATACAGTGACGAATTAGAGAAATTAATTGTTTATAACTTGAAAATAATACTGAAGTTATATATCTTTTCCTCTCCATGAGCGTTCTATAATGTCATAAAGAATTACGTCTTGAATTTTCTCATAATCATAGCTGAATAATCTGTATAATAATTTTTTTAATAACTTAAGAATCATAATTTCATTTGATCAGTACTGTATATTTACGTATTTATTATACTTTCATGCAAATATACAAGATAATAATGTCCCGTATAAAACATAAAAATATATTACCAATAACCTTACCAATTTTTCCAACATCTTTATGTCTAGATTGCAGATTTTATGCGTTTATGACAGAAATGACTAAGTGAAACATGAAACACTATAAACATAAAAGGAATTTAATAGTATCAATATATTTTCATCAACTAATTCCAATGATAAAATGTAGAAATTAATATTTATTTCATTCCAGCGCCTTGCAATCAATGTAGAAAATTTTTATTTTGCATGAAAATTCACAGTCTATTTATGAAGTACAAATTGGCGCTAGTACAGATTTCCAAAACGATCACCTTCAAACACAGATCAAGGTTACTATGTTTCAAGATTAATTTATAGAATTTTTTCCAGTAGCCGCAGAGACTATCTGCAGTAAAAATGACATTTTACGGTGGTCGCCAAAACGGCTTGTCCAGCCAGATTGGCGGATCGCCTTCACCGCGCGTCCGCTTATTCCATTAAACATTTTATGACAAGAGATAATAATTTATGACCGGGCTCAATACGAACGAATTTATCCTCGCGGTTCGCGTCATCGAGGATGTCTCGGCGAGTCCTTTCACGACGGCCCGAAGAAAGCCCCAGGAATATTTCTCCAGTGACAATGACGGGAGCCGTTGCTCTTTCAGGCGATGATTAATCAAGAGAGAGAGAGAGAGAGAGAGAGAGAGAGAGAGAGAGAGAGAGAGAGAGAGAGAGAGAGAGAGAGAGGGAGAGAAAGAGAGTCCTGTGTGTCGCTTCGTGTAACGAATCTCCGCGAGTTCGACTCTGGTTTAATTAAAGACCGATTCGGATCGAGCCGTCAGGCTATCACCTGGAGTCCGCGAAATTAATCAACAAAAAGGGTTGCACGCGCAGAAATAAGGTTTTAACGACGAAACAAAACCGGGCCCGTTGTAATTCACCGGGTACACGACTTTGGGTGTGCAGAAAAGGCACCGTATCGAAATATTTTCTGACTAACGAGCCTTGAGGGACTCCAGAGAAAGAGTCCCGCGGATCGCGTATTAACGACCGGGGCCCCGGTATGAGTAATTGCGATCGAGCTTGAAATAATTAACGTACCCCATGCGCCGCCGACGAGCGGCCATTCTGTTCAGAGGGCACCGGAACACTCACTTATCTATCGGGGGGAGCCGACATCGCCGATCCCTGGCCCCCAAAACTTGTTGCTATTCGATGGATTATCGGGACAAGCCCCGGGACGCAATTAACGGAAGAGGTGTGCGAAAAGACCCCAGCTGCTGGCCCTCCCAGGAAGGACACGGGTGTCTGGTCAGCCGAATCATTGTTGGAATATCCGGCGACTATCAAATTAGCAGGGCCCTGTACCGATTAAACTGTGTTGCTGGCTATCTGGAAAGACGAGGGCCAAGGGTGGTGTTTTACGCCTTTTTGTTAAATGGTTATTGATGCTGGTAAGATTTTGGTGGTGACCCGTGGACTTACACTCACACATTATTTACCGGCGATTATTTCTCTTTCTTCGAATGTCTATGGTTCGTAGCTAAGAACTTTTTAACCTGTTAACTGGGTATCACGAAATATTTCTGACTTTTCTGGTCAGATACAGTCACTCCCATTAATATTCGTACACTCTAAAAGGCGATTACGTTTTTAATATTGGATCATGCGACTTGGATTTTTTTTTTTAGAAGTTAGAACAATTAGTTTACTACACGTTGAAAAAAAGAAATTTTGAAAAAATTGTAATTGGTCGGAATTACAAATAAAATACTAAAAGTTGTTATTTATAACTGTTTTATGTGGGTCCATATTGAAAATTCAACAAATACGTTTTGTAGGTCTGTGTCAACTGTATACACTCTGAATATTTCACCAAAATCGGCAAACGTTGCAATGAGCTACAACTGTTCGAAGATGGTACAAATTGCAACTTTTCACAATTTTCGGCCTTAAACTGTAATAAATCGAAGGATTCTTACGTCATTCGATGCCTGTCGCTGTTTTCCACGTAATCAAAATTGGATGAAAATTTGAAAATGTATATAATTGATACAGATCTACAAAATGGATGTTTTAAATTTTCAATATAAGCCACATAAAAAAATTGTAAAACACAACTATTAGTATTTTCTCTACAATACCGATCAATTGCAATTGTTTTAAAATTTCTTTTTCACGTCATATAGTAAACTAATTATTCTAACTTCTCAAAAAAGTCCAAGTCGTATGGTCCAATATTAAACAAGTTATCGACTTTTTAAGAGTGTCCGAATATTAATGGAGTGACTGTAAATGTTTAAAAGTAATATGTGAAGTGCATTACGTTTTACGTTGTTCTTACCCATTCAATTAAAATTTTTGCAGTTTAGTTTCAAAGAGAAGTATAATGTTTTTTATAAATGACAAGCTGTACATTCTATCGTGTGAATTCAACAAAAATTAATTCCCCTTAATAATAATAATTAATTAACAGGTTAGTTTCAGAATATTCTTATACATTAACCAGAATATACAGGACGCACATCGCATCAAACACATGCACATTATACGGAGGCAAACCAACGAACGCAGGAGTCGCACGACGACGCGGGAGAAAAACAAAAACAACGCGATCCCAACCACACAATAGAATCGCCAATACAAAACGACGCGCGAATTTCTATCATTCCAACAAATTTCAATCGTGAACGAATAAGTCACCCTCAGTAACGTAATCTACGGTGTCTGAAAAATGTAAAAAGGAATCATTTTTCAAAAATTTGACCTCAAACGACGAGCTTCTTTGAGTTGCCGATTAGTTTACTAAAGCATGTAAGAAGAAGTTACTTGAAAACTGTTAATGAGCGAAATTGTGAGCATAAAGAAAGTTTAATACATACTGTTTGTAGACCTAAGCAAGTTATGAATATGCCGAAAGTTTAGTCTAAGACGCTTCAAATAATTATATTAATTGCTTGCAACTTTAGTGATGAGACACATTAGCCTAATGTCATTATAATCATATCGATACATTCAAGTTCATGAATGTGTTCAATATTTTTATGATGTATACATTAAGAATCTTAAAAAATTACGTCTTGTTAAAGAAACTTGAATATTTGTTCTTTATGAGCAGCAAAATATATTATTCAGCTATTAGTTACTGGAATTAGTAATTGTTCAGAAGGGAAGATTTAGACCTATAATTTATTATATAATCGAAGCAAATGGACCTGAACCCGGATCCTTATTTTCCCCGGAAGCACACTTAACCAATTAGGGTTCCCAGACGAACAGATTGGTAATTTCTATAATTACCGTTCAGAGAACTCTATTTCATTCCTCAACATTCTCTACCATCAGTATATTAATTATGTAAGCTATTATTTATTGTTTGACGAAACCTATATTGCAAATTTTATTAAATCTTTAATAAAATTTGTTTACGGGTAATCAAATTGAATTAAATTATTTAATGTTATTAGTAAAGCAGTTTTATTTAATATTCAAAAGCAAAACAAAAGTAACAGTTTAAAACTTTAAATCATCATTTATTTAAGATTTTTTTTACTCATTCGCCAGTGAATTGCTTTGTTATTCAAGATGATTCTATTGTCATAACTAATAGAATAAATAATATTCATTTGACAACACATATATTCAAATTCACACGTTTCCTAGTTTTCGTAGTCGTTTTTGTACGAATTTTTAGAAATTTTTATCGGGAAAACTATTGAACCATTTGCGTTGGGATTTTTCACACATATCTTTTGGTATTTGAAGTACATGCATGATTTTTAAAAAATAAAAATAATCAAAATTGCATGAGTTATGTATATATTTTTTCATAAGACTCCATTTTAAAAAACATGGATCGACGGATGCCATGATTTCGGCTTTTTTAATGATTGGAAACGAAAAAATGAAGTCGTTTATTAATCATTACGAATGTTGGTAGAATCCCAGACAAAAGGAATTAAAAATCTTGATTATTTTTTAAATTACCGATTTTCAAATATTTTTCGGACTTTTACACGATAGAAAAATAAGAAAAAATTTCTTTCACTTTCACGTTTCGAATTCGAATAATGCAGAAGGAACAAAGTACTTATTCTAACCGATTAACCTTCTGTTAACGATCTCAATGATACATAAACATACGCTGTTTACTATGAAAAATATTTCAAACATTTATTGTGGTTTGTAAACATGATTATTCTTGCTCAAGGTCATTTCAAGGTCAAAAAGGTGGTATCCACTAAATTCAGTTTTTTATTGTCTATTATGCTATTGTAAAAAATATACTATTCCATTTAAAAAAACATCGGTGATCTTGAAATTTTATTAAAAAACACGACATAAAAAATTTTTTTCTTTACCATTATATATGCCCCCTGCAATAGTGTCACTTTGTCCTCTGAAGCTTTCTGATAGGACTGTAAATACGACAGATATTTAGGTGTTCCCATTTATGTGGGACACCCTGTATGTATATTCCTTAAGATTGTATTTTCTTGTTAGCCAAAGTGAATCTCAGATGAGATTCAAGGTACATATTGAATAAAACCAATTTCTATCTATTCACAAAAGAACCAAACTTCCTTTACCCTCTCCTCTATAAAACCTCCGAAAATTCGACAAACTCAGACACCATACGCATCCGCCAATAAAAAACGGATTTATCAGCCTCCGTTTCCTGCGAAAGTCTTTCGCCAAAGTAAATTTCTTTAGCACGCCGGGTGGAAATGCCGGCTCCGTTGATTCGCTTGTCCCCCTCTCGCTACGAAATAAATGAAAAAGAAGAGAAATCGTAGGTGCCAGGCGTAAAACGCGGCGGCGGTAAAGAAATTCAGAGCCGTGTCACCGAGACAGAGATCACGGCGACCATTTATCACCGGTCGCATCATCCATCTCTCGCAGCTGGAAATCTCTATTTGTATCCGAGGCTTATCTGGCGTCAGGCGGTGCCAGGCCCGTCGACGACGACCGCGTCGACGACGAGGACTCGCGAATCCCTGGCACTGTCGCGATCGTATAACGAATCATTCGTAAATTAACGGTCCCCCGTGGCCAACGACTCTAACGTGTCAATGGTCAACGTTGTCTTGATGGTCGAAAAGCAATTCTCTTGGGAACTGCAAAATCACCTTGACATTTTCTGTGAACTCTATCAACGACTTCGCATAAGCTGGTGAATGATGATAGTATTCTGTTTCCATATGTGCTGAAATTAATTGTTCTTCATTTTAATACGTATCTGATCGGCATCTTTCTTTATTCGTGTCTCTGTGCTTTCTTATGTTTTGTAATAAATTGCGATGATATCCTTCGGTAATGTTTGTGGGTTATTTGAATTTATTTCGGTTTGGAGAAGCTAGAGGAATTTATTTACTGCTAAATACAAATGACTAGACTGCGGTATTTTATACATAATAATAATTGTTCGCAACCATTACAAGAAACTAATGTTATATAAAAATTGATTTCTTCTCTGAATAATTTGAATAGGCTGCAAGTATTGCAGCAGTAATATAAAATTGATATGATGTTTTTTCTACTCATTTTTGCCATAAATATATAAAATCAGCAGTCTGGCCAGAAGGCACTAGACCATTTAAAATTCGAATTTTTTTATAAAAGAATGAATGTGAATTTTTAAAATAATAAAAAAAGTTATTCCATTTTAAAATAGTTTAGTGACTTTTGGGCCACTCTGTATAATAGTTATTTGGTTGTGTTACGGGATTGTCGAACAGAAGTCCCACAAAAAAGAAAGCGCGGAAAGGATTGTCTTGAACCCATCCCGGCGATGTTCACCTCCGTAGCCGGGTGTCTTTCCTCGTTAAAGCTTGATATAAGCGTCCTGGCGGCACGTTATGGATGATCATGCACCGCGACAACGCGGATGGCAACCTGTCCTCCAAGACCCTCGACCAATCCTCGGTAGCGAGCCTGAACCCGCGACCCCGTTTCCCTTGATGAAGTATCGGATTTAACGACCCATTGTCTTCGCCCGAAAACGATGGGGCAACATTCGATGGTACACGATGAACGATCGTTTATTGAATCTGGATATCGGTGCTCGCAGGGTCAGAATGTGATACTTCGAAACTGCGTGGGACTTACAGTCAGTATAAAAAGTAATCGCACACCTTTTAACACTTTGAACGCTGATTAATTTTCACTCGCTTACCTTTTCACTTTTTATTTAAGTAAAAGTCTATTAATACAGTATCAACATTTTTTAATATTATATGAATTATATATTATAATATTATTTTGTAAACTCGATACCGTCAGTACCCAGAATAACTTTTTATGTACAGATAAAAAATTAAAAATTGGTGACCTTTACATTCTTCTTCTTCATTGCGACCAGTAGCAATTAAGAACAAAATTATTTATGCATTAGCCAATTGATTAATTTTTTTAACATGAATCAAAAAGAACCGAGCCGTTTGGTGTAATTTAAAAAATGTTATTCGTTTTTAAAGGGTGTACGAATACTTTTTACACTGGATGGATTTTCCTCTCCTCCTTTTCCCCTTCCCCTATCCCATTCCACTACCATGAACACAGTACAACGTCCCCCACTAAAAACCGTAGACTGGTCACGTGACGTGCCGCGTGTTATACTGGTCATCTGAGAGGTGGTAAACTGTATTCCCCTCGATTTAACCGATCTGGCGATACTGGGTACAGTTCACTGTAGAAATACCTTGCTGAAAATGATTCCTGTGCTAAAACGTGTGACTGATAGCGACAGATTATATCGGCCAGAAAAAAAGTGTCAAGCGATACGGAGAACGTTATCGGCACCATCGAAAATCGTCAAAATTATGCAAACGATTGACACGCTGATAGCGTTATCACCGAGGAGGATTTAATGTCACACTTACGTACTTCCCCTTCTCTCTGTGTTACTTTTATTTTTAACTCGGTTCTTCTTGCTTCCTGTGTTACACTTTTCGTATAATACTTTGCCCAATGTACTTTGCGTTGAAGATTGTAATTATTTATTACCATTTTTGTGATTTTTTTTAAAATTTAAGATCTTTGTAATATTTCCTACTGGTACTTCATAGTAGGTGCATAAAAGTGGAAAAAATTGCAGTTATAAGACGTAAATCGTGAACAGCTGCAATTTTTCTTACTTCTACTCGTTTACAACTCGTAAACTAATTAACCAATATCGGTGAAATTTTCAAAATGTATATAATTTATTTGAGTCTATAAAACATATTTTTTTAAATTTTCAATACAAGCCCAGACAAAAAAGTTGTACAAAATCAACATTTACTAGTTTTTTCGCGATTCCGACTAATTGCAATTTAATAAACTAATCCTTCTAACTTCTCAAAAACACTCAAGTCATTTGGTCCAATTTTAAAAAGATTATGCTGTTTCAAAAGGTGTTGATACACTTTTGCTCTACACTGTACGTGGGTCACCAAAAATCTAATAATTTATTGATCCAATGGCGATTATATAATAAAAAAATAACGAACGTATTTTATAATTATGTATCAATTAGACTGTTAAAAATACACAAGCATTTCTTATGAAAAACGGCGAAGAGCGTACGACTCGGTAAATTAGGTGATCCGTGTAAATACTTACACCCGGTCCATCTTTCCCAGCTCGTAACTCCCGCCATATTTCATGGTCCATAATGGAAGGTTCAGGGGAACTTAATTGCGATAATTAGACTCGATTATCTCGTTGATTGCGCGTGGTACGACTTAACGGATAGCCTGGCCAGGTTAACCATCCGGCAATCCTTTCCGAACGAATCGAGGCTAGCGGAGCTTCCGGTTTTTGCGAGATGCCAGCATCCAATCACCGTGAAAATTCCCGTTTTTCGTGTTGCCGACAGACAAGCCTCTCGTCGGTATCGACTATCACCGACGATACTACGTCTCGTGGAATTCCACGAGCAGTTTCAGTTCAGACGATCCTGTTAGTCGCGCGACACGAGTCTGCTGGAGAACGGAAGTCGAAGAAAACTCGGTAACAGTTGACCTAGCAATTAAACGGATTCCCGAGGCTAAAATTATTCTTCAGAAGAAACTGGATGCCCGGCTGCTCTACCATCGTCTGGTACCAGTAGCCTATCATTTATATAGTTTGTACACTTTGAGCAACTCGATTCGAATCTTCGCTGGCAATTAAATTGACGATCTAGTACACGTTTTATTAAGCGGATGTCTAGAATATAAAGAGACACGCTTTAATGAAGATTTAAGAGCGTTTATAGAGAACAACTTGACAACTTATTTAATGGCTGATGCAATGTTTCTGATCGATACCGGTTCCTATAAAGTAATCTGGAAAAATAGAAATTCGTTTCCGAGATCGACTCTTTGCTAGGAACTCGTGTGTTGTTTTAATCCTGGTTCTTAACAGTTATATTTACGTGGATGAACTAGTGTATTAATAGTGCAAGATTTTGTGCATTTATGATACGAATTGTTAGGCGAAACATTTTACAACGATAGGACTAAGATAATTTAAGGATAGGTACATGATTTTCAATTTATTCAAATTATTGAAACAAGAGAAAAGATTTTTATTTTTATTCTCTTTCTTAATTATCATTTTCGATAATGTGTAATTCTCCATTGATATGGGAGAAATGTTTCTTCTCGTATACCAACAAGATGTTCACATAAAATCATCTTCAATGAACAAACAATTGAAGGTAAGCTATATTGGATAATAAAAATTAATAATGAAAGAATACTTTATCTTAATTATCATTTTCGATAATGTGTAATTCTTCATTGATATGGGAGAAATGTTTCTTCACGAATACCAACAAGATGTTCATATAATATCATCTTTAATGAACAAACAACTGAATGTAAGCTATATTGGATAATAAAAATTGATAATGAAGGAATACTTCATATCTTTCATGAATTATAAAGGGTCTCAAAAATGATTAACGCTTAATAGTAGATGATAATAAAATAGAAGATGATCTTACTTCTAATCAACTCTGTAGTTTATGTATTCAAAGTGGGAGACATGTAAAAAAGTTTGTCCTTCAGATCTAGTTTTTTTTAATCGCCATTTTGTTAAGATAATCAATCTCATCAGTCAATCAGCTAATCACGAGACACTTCCATTGATCCAACAGTAACAATAATTACGTAAAGAGAATATAAAATTTTTACGAATCATCTCGGCACTAACAATTATAAGTCATCATTAACCCCTTGTACTATAGTATCGAGCTGAACTCTTGTTGAAGTACTCAGACAAGCTCTACTAAATACGTAATTAATTTCCATTAAATCAAAATAAAATTCGATTTTGTTATTGTTAATATTTCCACATTAGAGAATAACAATAAAAATACAATAAATATAAATTTCATCTTCTTTCTAGAAGGTTTTCACACAACAAAAATATCGCAGATACTGTAACCGTAAAATAAATTATAGCGCAAGGGGTTAATCGACATCAATTTAGAATATGTACATAAATAAAACAAATGCAACAAAATTGCTTACACATTTTCCCATTAAGAATTTAGATTTACCCGAAATTCCATAAGAATTTAGAAACTAGCACCTACGTAATAAAACCATAACAATATAGTATTTTCTAAACAAACCATTTGGTTTAAAGCAATAATAAATAAATAAAATTACTAAAACACCAACATACAAGATACTCACTAGCAAAAATATGCCAATACCAATAATAACCCAAAGATAACAAAACATAACCCCATAAATTATACCGAGCAATTCTCCAGTCCAAATAAGAAGACACGCTTAAGATCCTGATTGAAATCTCTCGATTCCAACGACATGTATCGATTATCAGACGACCATATTAAATGGCCGTATTCGTGTCCTGAATTTCTGCCGAAAGGTTCGGACGTTAAACTCGTCACAAAGCAACGTGGATATTGAACCGTCGTCGCTGGTTGCACAACTCGAGAGAGGAAATTATCGATCACGTGTATTGTCTTCGTCGATTTTTCAGGTTGCCAGTGGCAGTGGTAGATGGGAACGGCTCGTTGCGCACGTTGCAGAACGAAGAGAGCCCGTGTTCCGCGGTGTACACGGCGAATTCGGATTTTATCTACGGTTAGCCCGATGCCTTATTTTTTAAAAGTGATTACGCTCGGGCCCGCGGATAAAATCAAAGGGGAACCGGTCGGACACGAGCGAAAGTCGTCAGCAAATGGTCGCGATCCCGTGATACCAGCTCCGGCAGATTAACTCGTAATTGCATTCATTATCGCAGAATTTGATTCGAGAATGTTCAACGACGCCGGGGCATCGTGATTTCTGGACAAGACAGAGAACAGGGAGGATATACATGTGTACGTGCGCGTGTGTATACGTGTGCGTGATCGGGCCAGACTTCGTGCGCAAACGAAAACAGAGATTAATTGAAAGAACGTGACCAGGTGCTGTTCAATCGCGGGATCGTAAAACACGCGTAAAATCGGATCACAATATGAACCCCGCGCACGGAAATGAATTGTAGACGAAGAAACAGAGAGAGAGAGAGAGAGAGGGGGTGGGGGCAGAGATCGTTAATCAGATCGCCGGGGAAATTAGTTGGTAATTTCGAGACCATCGTCGTCCCCGTGTACCTGTATCTTCTCGATAATTTCACTCGATACGAATATTCGCCGCGAGGACCACCTGCGTCGAAGCTTGAGAAATTTATGTTAATTTATTCCCCGCCTGTGATTGAAAATTGAAAACATTTTTGTCGGGCGGTGTCGCAAACAAATTGATCGCGATAGAAACAAGGTATGTCGCAACGAGATTTGCATAAAAAAGGGGTTGTGACGGTGATGGGATGCTGCGATGATGCTTAAACGAGCAGTTTGTTGAGAAATTGACGATGTTATTGCTCGAATATGTAGTTCTTTGTTGCAGGTTAGTTATGAGAGCATGGGGTAAATTGCTTCATTAAGTTGGTATCGAAGGTTCATACGGTGTTATTGTTCTTTACTAGGGTTACTGAGATTAATCTTTCTAATATTGCTTACTAGACTGTGGATTTCATGCATTCATAGTAAGAGTGAATGTATTTTACAAATTAATTCGTATCTCTGACAATTAACTAAATGTATCTTTATTTTGAAATTCATTAACTAATTGTTAGATGCGCTAAATATATAAAATGTGGTGGGAAGTATTTTGAAGAGCAGAATGTATTTTTGTTGTTTGTCACTTAATCAACATATTTAATTAGTATACATAATTGATGAACTACGAAACAATGAGAACATCAGCAGTACCGAAAGATACCATTGAATTATTTTCAATATAAAAATAAGATTAGAAATTATCAGTACCGAAAATGAACTTGTACTTAATCTCTGTGATTTGCTATTTAGGTAGCAAATTTTTATTTTGCACAAAAGTCCGTAGAATAATTCGGCATTTCCCAGGAATTAATTTCTTTCTGATCTTACAAAGTCTCCGAGGTTGATTCCTCGTTTTCTCCTTGATCTTTGGCATACCTCGAATGGTTTATTTTGCTAGCTTTTAAAATTTGTTCTTATATTGGCGTCCTCTTTAAATTCGCTCGCAGCTTCACGTGAAATATGAATTGACTGCAATTGCTTTGGCGCCGTTGACGAACAGAGGCGAAACCGCGCGTCGTCTGCGTTTCTGCTCGGTGCTCATTACCATCTGGCGCAATTTCGGTGATAATTTATATCCCGTCCCGTGGTGCGCACCCCGCTGCGCCCTTAATTCCAGAATTAATCTCCGACCGTGCGCATACAATTAATCTGCGATCGAAAGCGAGCTACCGCCACGACACTGTTACGCAATCTTTAAAACCGCGTAATCTTCCAAAAAGTCGTAGACGAACGAAATTGAGATAAATAGCGGTCGAAGATGGGGCCACTTTCCACGCAGGAAGATGCAGAGAAAGCGTACCTCTCAATCATCTCGTATGCTCAAACCGTCCATTTTTATGCGAATTATAAATTTTCTACAATTTCAGTCCATTATAATATCAGTAACTTTAGTTTAACACTAAACCTAACACAGCCGGTCAAATGACCGGTTTCAGATTTTTGATTTTCAAATTGTTGAAGTTGGAAAGACGACCTCATGGGAATTGATTCAATAAATTTCCTTACTAAAGCATATGTTATAATCAAAATCACACAGTATACATAAATTCAATCTTGTTATTTTTATAAAACAATACATACTAGTCTATTTTAATGCTCGGTAGGTTTAGTGTTAAATTATACTTACTTCCTTCCCGCTCTGGATGGCATTTAAAAATTCCAATCTTCAGCTTTAAAAAGATAATGTTATTGCATATTTTAGATCATCGAAATGAACATATTTTTCTCCAAAAATTTACCCAGCTCTGGAAAACAACTATCAAAATGGTTACAAAGACGTTGTTAACTCTCCGACAGCGGAACCTGGGGTCTATTTGACTGGGAATATAAAAATCGACATTTAATTATTAATTTCCTGGCGATCAAATGAAATGGACAGCTGTTACATTAGAAAGAAAGGAAGACTAACATGTCTACAAGAAATAGCTTCAAAAATATGTTTCAAAAATTGATAAATAAAACAGTGAAGGGTCATAAATATCATTAATTATATAGTTTTACGAACGGTTTGTTGTCTAAGGGTTAAAGTACAATTTATTACATAATTTTATTTAGTTTCTGTTTCTTGCAATTGGTGTAGGAAAATTGTATATGGCACTAAGATCCACAATTTAATTATAAAATATAAAACGGTAAAAGAATGGAGTGAAATAATGTATGTAAAATAAAGAAAGAATAAATGAAGAATGAGTAGTTTGGAAAAAATTGTTTGCTACAAGAAAGGTAGTAAGACGCAGTAAAGCAGTCAATATAGAATAAAAAATGTATTAATGCAGAATGTGTTGTTTGGAAAAAGTTGTTTGGTAAAAGAAAACAATAAAAAGCATTGAAACAACGAACGTAGAATAAATAAAAAATAAATGAAGAAACTGTAGTTTGGAAAAAATTGTTTTGCAAAAGAATGTAGTAAAACGCAATACGACAGTCAGTACAGAATAAAAAATGTATGAATGCAGAATGTGTTGTTTGGAAAAAATTGTTTGGTAAAAGAATGTAGTAAAACGCAACAAAACAGGCAATATAGAATAAAAACTGTATGAATGCAGAATGCATTGTTTGGAAAAAATGGTTTGGTAAAAGAAAACAGTAAAAAGCAATGAAACAACGAATGTAGAATAACGAAAGAATGAATGAAGAAAGTGTTACTTGGAAGAAATGGTTTGCTACAAGAAATGCAGTAAGACGCAGTAAAGCAGTCAATATAGAATAAAAAATGTATTAATGCAGAATGTGTTGTTTGGAAAAAGTTGTTTGGTAAAAGAAAACAATAAAAAGCAATGAAACAACGAACGTAGAATAAATAAAAAATAAATGAAGAAACTGTAGTTTAGAAAAAATTGTTTCGCAAAAGAATGTAGTAAAACGCAATACGACAGTCAGTACAGAATAAAAAATGTATGAATGCAGAATGTGTTGTTTGGAAAAAATTGTTTGCTAGTAAAAGCAGTAAAACAGTAAATATACAATAAAAGAAATATTGTTTGGTAAAAGAAAGCAATAAGAAACAGTAAAACCGTGAATATACAATAAAGAAGAGATGAATGAAGACACGTTGTTATTAAAAGATAATTTGACCAACTGTAGTTTCAGGAAAATGTCCTATTGGATACTGGAACATTGTGTCCGATAAAAAACTTTTTGCCAGAAGTGGTATTAACCATTGTAGTCGTGTCTCGCAGCGCTTATCAGTTTAGGAACATCGATCAGGGATCATAAGCGTAGACATCCGCAGGCTGTGGAAAATAATAATCCGGGAAGTGGCGGGCAATCGTGGCGCTATCAAACTGTCCTTCCTCACTGACGTCGGACGTAACGATAAAAGATAGTCGGCACATGGCGACACGGTCCAAGAACGATAATTCACGAAGATACGGGGGCTGCGGGTGACCCCGCCTTAATATTAATGGCTACTCCTCGACCCTGCGGAGATTAATAGAGGGAACGTTCCCCTTATGCGTTCTAGAGCGTGCTAGCATGATGTACGGAATGCAAAGTAACCCACGTTCAGCCTTGATCGTTGGTCATCTCGAGGAACGGCCACGGACCCGTTTCGCTTTCGTACAGCTTCATCGATTAGCGGCCTATCTACGATTCTAGCATGTTAACGACTACCTCTGTCACTGTGTCTTTCTCTCTCTTTCTACCCCGCACGCGAGTTTAAATCTAGTTGTCATTTATACACGTCTTCAACCAGGTCGTTTGTCATTTGACTTCGTCGATCGTGTTGGGAACTGTGCGGCGCGGCTCGTGTTTTAATTAATGAGAGCTTTTCTCAGCTTTCAGAATGGTAGATCTTCCAGGTGGGAAAATGATTAAACCAGGATTGCAAAAGTATCTTAACTTTCAGCGATGTTTTACTATTTCCCACAGTTTAACCCTTTGCAATAGAAGTTGTTTTTGCATACAAGAACTGTCAAAACTACAACTACAGTAATTGTAACATCAAGTAAATATTTTATAGCTTATTCTGTACGTATTTTCCTAAAAGATCTAGCTTAAAAAATACCTCATTCCATTTAAGAAAATAAAGTTGACCTTCGTATGACCTTTACGCGTCCACTCACGAAAAAACTAATTACATCAGAATATGCTCCACTCGACACCATTCAAGCCTCCACTGAAACATTTTTTGCTACGAGTAACAACAGCGAGAAAATTAAGATGTCAAAATCTGGTGAGACACCCTGTCTAAAGAGGAACGATCAAAGAATTTTTCAGCTTACTTATTTTTTTACGTGATAGATTCAGACGAAAATTGCAGAAGTGAAGAACCGAAAAATGTATCAACTTGCCCCGGTGACTCCCCTACCACTATTTCTCCTCTCAAGTCAAACCACCAGAGAATTCACTAAACAACCTCAGAAGCGTGTCAGTTAACCCACATGGCAGCCACTATAATAAATCTTCCAGCGGTCCTTCAAAAGAGTTCTCGCCTCGTTCTCAAATTACAATTTCACTTGCGCATCGGAATAAGAGATCGCAAAACGAGATTCCTTTTCGACAAATATCGAGCGGAGGGGATGCGAATGACAATGGCTGGTTGTTCCCACATGTAGCCGCGTGTAGCCAGTTACGTAAAGTCACGGAGGTTGGGGTCTATTGATAGCGGCCGTACGAAAATACGGGCGAAAGAAAAGAGGAACGTGGAGCGCGGCACGTGGGAACCGGACAGAGGCACGTGCCTAGGGTTTCGACAACTCCTGGCGAGCGGCCGGGACTATTTCCGCGTGGCGAGGAAATTGTTCTTCTCGAAATCTCTCTTTGGGCGTCCCTAGGCGTCTAGAGGCGTCCCGACGCCGCGGGAGTCGGCTTCGTCGAGGATTCGTCGCACCCTCGCAGCGGGTGTTGGCCATCGCGTGGTCTGGCATACGTCTTTCGACTTCGTGACCGATTCGGGTTTCGAGAAACCCGGCACACAGAGATAATAATCTGCCGAGCCGCGAAGAAAAATGATCGACCAGCAATGAGCAAGGATGAAGAGTTCGAGGCCACGAGCTATAAATTTTCCTTCTACCATGAGGTCCTGCGGGACACGCAACTTGAAACTCGATAGCGGCCGTTCCTTAAAGGTGCGCGTTCACCAGCAAGTAACTTGTGACACTTTTTGCGAGAGCGACTCTCAGGACGTGTGTAGACACGTCCGAGATAGCGGCCGTGGAGCTATGTGCGCTTGCAACAATTGCTCTCGGAGATTTATACAATGTATAATGTTGACGCTCTCTGGATATAGCTCTGGCAGCAATCTCTAGTTTAGAACCTCATCTGGAATATTTTGCGAGAGTTTTGTGGGAAAGAATTGCTGGCTCAAAGAAGAAACTTTTGTGTTAATTTCTTGGTGGGAGTACTTACCTTTACGTAGAACGAGCAGTGCCCAAAAAGCCTATTTCATGAAGAAGTGTTAATGTTTAATGGACTGCAGGACGAAGTAAAACGCTGTGAAAGTTTAGACGTATTTAAGAGAATTCTATAGGAATTCACAACAATCACAGTAATGTCAAGTTTAGAACCTCATCTGGAATATTTTGCGAGAGTTTTGTGGGAAAGAATTGCTGGCTCAAAGAAGAAACTTTTGTGTTAATTTCTTGGTGGAAGTACTTTCCTTTCCGTAGAACGAGCAGTGCCCAAAAAGTATATTTTATGAAGGAGTGTTAATGTTTAATGGACTGCTGAACGAAGTAAAACGCTGTGAAAGTTTAGACGTATTTAACACGTTCAGCGCCATGTTACCCATATCTGGGTGGCGGAATTATTTATACAGAATTGAAAATTAATTTTTACGTTGGTAGATTGAGTGTACAAAATTTCCTTACGATCTGATGAATAGAAGAGGTTTGAAACAGTAATTAATATCAGAAAACTAAACTTCTTAGTTTTTGTTTTATTAAATATATTGCTTTGATTTTGTGTAATTTTTATGATTGTGGAGTGGGCGCTGAACGTGTTAAGAGAATTGTAAAGGAATTCACAAGAAGTACTCTAATCTAATAATATAAATGTATTCGAAAATAGCTGAGAAAGCTAATAAAGAATCAAACAATCAATCAACTCTGGGATGGAAAAAGTGAAGATTATCGGAACAAAATAATAGAACCAGAACACATTAAAAAGTCTGTCGATTGAATAAAAATTATTCGTGAAATACACAATTTATGCACGCATTTCCATCAAGAACTGCGAAAAAGTGAAACGAAGCGCAGTGATGATGGAATGGAAAATGTGCATCACAGCAGCTTAATATCCAATTTCTCATCCAGACTTTTTTGTTTTTCCTCTTTCTTTTGGAAATTATTGATACACAGGCAGCAGCAGCACGTTTAACCGGTTGTGCTGACATTTTGATCGACACCCAGAGCAAAACTGATCTTATGATTCTGTATAGCAGCAATTTGCACACTCTGAATAATGTAGGCACTCCCGACATTTATTGAGAAAAAAGTTCAGAGACAACTCTCACCAATTATTGCAGAGAGCGAGTTGCATCAATATTTGCAGACAAATGTACACACTTCTGCAAGTCGCTCTCGCGAGAAGTGTCGCAGCTTATTGCTAGAGAACTTTGGTCTTTACGAACGACTCTGCCAAAGTAAAGTTTGTCTGACGATGCACGGTGGGCCTCAAGCGCAAGATGTTGGACAAAATTTATGTCTCATTTAATTATTATGATAAATTTATTGTAAAAATGAGTAGGTGCAATTTTGAGCAGGAGACAGATTAAAAGAATTTAAGAGCTTGAATATACAGGGTGAGTCACCTAACGTTTGCACCTCAAATATCTTTGTTGTTTCTAATGATACGTAAAATATGGTAAGGACAAAGTTGAATGGTACAATGGAGCTGACACGATGGCAAAAAAATTTTGTTTTTATGTCATGTTTTTAGAGATATCAAGGTCACCTTGACTTTTTTAAATGGAACCACCCTTTTTTTGAACACGTACAATGATAGTCCCTTTCATTACGAATTCAGTGACTATAATTACTTAAGGTCATTCAAGGTCGCGGACAGAGATAACGTATAAGATTTAACATCGATACATGTCTGTAAACGAGCTTTGAAGGAATGTTGAACTCTGTCTGTGACCTTGAATGACCTTGAGTAATTGTAGTCACTGAATTCGTAACGAAAGGGACTATCACTGTACGTGTTTAAAAAAGGGTGGTTCCATTTAAAAAAGTCAAGGTGACCTTGATATCTCTAAAAAAATGACATAAAAACAAAATTTTTTTTGCCATCGTGTCAGCTCCATTGTACCATTCAACTTTGTCCTTACCATATTTTACGCATCTTTAGAAACAACAAAGATATTTGAGGTGCAAACGTAAGATGACTCACCCTGTATAAGTCCCAGCTTATTAAAGTTATTAAATGAGCAATGAAATTTCTACTAGGCCTTTGTTCATTGTAATCGATAAACAATTTATATTTTGCATAGAAATCCAAAGTCTAATTATTATTATTATTATTATTTATTGCTTTAAATGAAATAAGTTTTATATAGCATGTACAGTACATAAACTATTTGGATACAGTAAACAATACAATATGATAATATGCTGATACGATATAGCTTAATATGTAGCTCAGAATTAATTTACATAACTTCTGGTAAGTTACAACTACCTCACTGAAATCAAATTTTAATTAATGGCATATAAAATTAACAACCAAATAAAACAGATACTCAGCAATTAAGAAATCGGGTAGGGTTCCCCGACAGGGAGACCGCATCTTCAGGGGTTCCTCAAATTCGACTCGACAGCGTTTTAACAACTTCCTTGTGAATCCCTCCCACTGTTTTCCCCCTCAATTAACCGCGGTCGATTCCTCGGTGTCCCACGGAATTACCAATAAAAACTCATGCCTTTAGAACAATTCACCGAATCGCATAAAACAAATGCGCCCAGAGTCGATGCTGCCCGTCTTAATTAAGATTCCCAAACGAAATCCTCGAAATGACACAGCCATTAAGACTCGCGGAAACGAACCCGGCAGGGGCCCCAACAGAAGAGGATATTTCGCGAAATGATTCTGCGGGCCCGATCAAACGAAATGTCACCGGTTACCCGCGGCGAGACACGTCGAACACAAAACGACAAAAGAAGGATCTCGCGGTAGCCAGTTGGAAAAAGTGGTGGTTGCCAAAGACGATCGACCGGTCGATCATTTTGCCGATCTCCCCCGAGGTCGTGGGACACTAACGAATCGGCCCTCGCTTCGAGTGACACTTACGAGCCTGCGAAACGAATTAGCCGGTGATCGCAAAAAAATCAAGACTATTCCTAGTCCTTGAGGGGGCCCGGGACCCGTCGCTCCGTTCTGCGCTGGCAGGTGCGAGTAGTCTCGGAAATATTCAAAGAAAAAGTCCTGGCCTCTCCTGGCCGAGTGAGACTAGGAAGACCTTCGGGATCTC
Organism: Sphecodes monilicornis; assembly: GCA_913789915.3. Lineage (NCBI taxonomy): Eukaryota > Metazoa > Arthropoda > Insecta > Hymenoptera > Halictidae > Sphecodes > Sphecodes monilicornis. The sequence continues at coordinate 11,972,477 of OU565297.1, read as the reverse complement.
ATCGGCGAATGTCTTGCTCCGACGAGCTCGTGCTATCTGCAAACACGGCTGGAAACGGGGCACGCAACGAGCTTCAAACTAGTTTCACAGATTGTTCAAAGATACACCTGCTGAAGCCGTGGATGGCGCTTCTTAGGATGGAATTTCAATTTTTTTCGGGTGATACTGATACATTTGCTCTTTCTTTTTTTTTTAAACGGGATCGTAGGCCTGACTAATCTGGAACTGTGTGTGGATATTGAGTATACTTCTTCTGAGTTATGCGAATTTTTTCAGTCCATTTTAACCATAAATACGGATTCTGTGGCTGGTAGACTGAGGATGCGACTCGTGGTTTCTTCATTGGCGTGATGTCTATATGTCCCAGCAATGTTCAGCTTCCGGTCATTGAATTAGGATCAGTAAGTTCTTTCAATATTTTTACAATGTTTTGAAGCTGAAAGAACCGAGCGGACTTTAGCAACTACGTTTATACAGGGTGAAGCACTTCATTTGTGCTTAGGCCAACTTTTAGGTGGCCTAAAACCGGCCACCTGAATAACTCGTTTGTTTTTGGAGATAAAAGAAAATGCCTCAGACCTAACTATTTTGGTATCGAAGGGCTCATAATCTGATGCCACTAGTTTTTTGATAAGTGTAGGCGTCAAGGAGAAATGAAGGTCAACTCTATTTTTTTAAATGGAACAGTATGTATTTTTACTTACATTCTGATAGAGTATTTCAAGACGAATACAATGTCCTATTATTAAGATCATTCAAGGTCAATCAAGGTCACCCAACTTGAACACTTACACTAGCAGTGAGTAGGTAAATAACATGATGCACCTAAATCGTCGAAGAGTATTTTGAGGCAATTTATATTTTCTTGCAGTTAATCTTGAGTGTTAATCTAATCGTCAAGGGGTTAAGTAAAAATTTTTACTAAGGCACTCTTTTTCTCTTCTTTTTAATCACTGAATGATAATTATATTGTGAGGAATAGTAACAACTGATTAAATCCAAATGTTCAATTTTATTGAGAAAATTTTGCACACTTTCTACAGGAAAAAAAGCTCAAGATAATGTTTTGAGGTCAAACTTTTAGGTTAAACTAAATTCTAGGTTAAAAGATAATAGAACTCGTTTTTGTTACACTTTTTAATAAGATAAAAAATCGATTTTTCCACCTGTCCGAATAAGAACATCCTCGTAAACGTCCCAGCCAAGCTGATCGCCTTCCTCCGCTAGTAGAGATCTTATGGTCGGCGAAGATGACTCCGAATTGGTAGTTTTGGCAATCTTTTCGACCGGGCACCGGTCGGCACGAAGAAAAAGAAATTCCCAAGCTGGTGCTACGCCAAGGTGAGAACCGCTAATTTTGTATTGTATCGGCTGGAGAATCGTTTGCGAATGAATTGCTACGGTGTTGCTCACGTTTTCGCGAGACCTTGTAGTTATGGGGCTGCTTAGGCAGGTTGTAACATGAGATGTTAGAAGATTGCTTGGGTGATTTCGTGCAATCTTTTTGTATTGTGCAACCTTTGTTCTTTTAGTGAGATTAAAGCACATTTTACATTCTATGGTAACTTGGACGGTTTCAAACAAGTTTTTGTCTGTTAGACTTGACTCCCACAGTCCACTTTAGAATTATATTGATCATTAAATATTCAAAGTCTCGTGATTGTAGACTATAACAACTATGCTTCGTATCATCCGTTTTTGTATAATCTATTACTGATTATGCACAATAGTAGTCCATAGTTTGTACAACTGTGAAAAAGAATGATCTATAAAACTAATTTTATAATTCTATAAAGGTTACTTTAGAATTTTGTATTGTATCTTAGGCTCTATAATCATATTATAATTACATGTAATGGAAATATGCACTTTAGCAAGCAAGACAAAGTTCCTACAGTTGTATTTCATTTATTGTACATAAAATAATGTACATAAATATGCACTTTAGCAATCAAGAAAATATTCGTGCAGTTGTATATTAAATTTATATATTCAATTTCTGTGTTTGCTGTGCATATACCTTGCATACCTCTTGTGCATACTTTGCATATTCTCTGCACACACCTGCATAATCTCCTGCAGTCCATTAACCCATTTAGATCAGACATTAATTCAGTCAGAATTTTATAGAATTTTCGTTATACACATCATTAAGAACATTAGAAAAAATAAATTCGCATAAGGGTTCCAGGAAACCACCTGTCTCATAAGTAATAGTTATGTATAATCTACGTTTGTTAACGAGGCATCCGATGCATATTAAATAACGTCCAGTACCTCCCATATTGTGAAACGAATACCATCGATTGTTTTACTCCTTTAATAATAAATTATATTTTCAAACCCTATCACATATATGGCACAGTAGCCTCATGCATATTAAAACGTTAAAACATGCCAGTTTATTATTTCGTTTAACGAACTGTACCGCATATGGTTCGACACACGGGTTAATAACAGTTAATAAAGGCTTTTCGCAATCGTTTCCAGAACCGAAATCGTGCTATAATCGAGCTCTGCTAGTAGCTGACTTTTACGGAAGTATATCACCTTTGTCGTGATTCGAGTTTGAAATACCGCCATTTCGTAAATCAAGATTTTTAGCTTATTTTGTTTCAGACCATAGCCACATTCATACTGATTAATATACTGACTAATTTCTTTGTTATTGATCAGGTATCGAATTTACAGAACAATATACAGGGTGTTAATTTTAACTCGAACACCTAAATTATTTCCGCTACTATTAAAAGTAAGAAAAAAATAACTAAATAGGATGTACATGCTTTTAAGGCGTGCATCAGATGGTAATAAAAAAATCCTTCGAAGGTCATTTTAACGATTTCTTCAAGGTCACCATATGTTTATTTTGCATATTAACATGCATTTTTCATAATGCAATGTGGTAGTCGGCGTCAAGATGCGAGTTCAACGACGTACAAACCATGACCTTGAAGTGACCTTGAAGCCGAAGAAATCAGTTTCAATTTGAAGAATACAAAAGTAATAAAACGAAAAGGGTAATGCTGTAAAACCTTATTGTATTAGTTGCTCAAAATGCTGGCCTACTTTTAATAGTAGCGGAAATAATTTAGGTGTTCGAGCTAAAATTAACAACCTGTATAATATATAATCTATATAATAGTAAAAAATGTTCACACCGTCTTAACAGATTTAATACAGATTAAACAGAAATAGGATAAGCAAGTATTTTGCTTATGCACAATTGTATTTTAGTGTTTTAACTTAAATAAAAAGTGAAATGGAAAGAGAGACACAATCGCTCCGCGTTTAACGTGCTAAGAGTTAATCGGAGGAATGGCACTGGTGCGCATCAAAGGTAAATGGCGAACATCATGGCGGAAATTCGCTCACGTGCCGATTCCCTCAAAGGTGGGCCTAGCAGTAACGAAAAGACGAGCCGGCAGCATTGATCCGAATCTGTGGTTTAAATCAGTCTAGCCTGAACAGGACTACGTCCAGGGTCCGGTCTCGCTCGACTGACTACGAAACGGCCAAATCCTTTTTCTTCCCCCATGGCATTTCGCGATATTTCGTTTCACCTGCCGAAAATGGCGGAGGTGGAACGCACGAGCAGGCGTCGACCGACATTGAGGGCTTCCTAGGCATCTACTAGTCCACACTTTTTGCCCGTCTCACGAGGCAGGCCAAAAGAAATCGGGATATCTACTAATACCTTTCTCGGGCCGGGAGATCACCTGCCGGCTCCTTTCGTCCTTGGATAATTGCGCCTGGTCAGGATTTCGTCTGGCCCGACGTGTATGGGATTTCGATCTCATGTCCGCTTCTAGCCGGAGGCATGCCCGGCTACGATTTCGAAAAATCTACGGAATCCAACTCGGGAACGAGCCTCTCTAGAATTGGCCGCAATTAAACTCTCCCGAGTCCTGCTCGGCCCGCGAGAACGTGCCTTCAAAATGGAACTGGCCGACTTTCTTCGTGAAAGATCGCCACACGATCGCTGAAGATTCTTCGAAGATCATTGGAAGATTACTGAAGTTCGTAGAATATGTTAGCCACAAAATCGTTGCACTATTCTTCATAGTCTATTCAATGGATTATTTGCATGAATAAATGTTTTTACAAAGTGAAGACACTGCAAGATTATAGAATGTTGTTGACTATGTATTAGGCTGTCCCATAAACGTCGTCTTCGTGAAATATCACCATAGACCGCTGCAGATCATTCGAAGATTACTGAAGTTTGTGGAAAATGTTGGCCAAAAAATCTTTTCATTATTCTTCATAGTCTATGCAGTGGATTATTTGTATGAATAAATGTTTTTGCAAGGTGAAGATTGCGAGATTATAGAATGTTGTTGACTATGTATTAGGCTGTCCCATATGCGTCGTCTTCGTGAAATATCACCATAGACCGCTGAAGATCATTCGAAGATTACTGAAGTTTGTGGAAAACGTTGGCCAAAAAATCTTTTCATTATTCTTCATAGTCTATGCAGTGGATTATTTGTATGAATAAATGTTTTTGCAAGGTGAAGACTGCGAGATTATAGAATGTTGTTGACTATGTATTAGGCTGTCCCATAAACGTCGTCTTCGTGAAATATCACCATAGACCGCTGCAGATCATTCGAAGATTACTGAAGTTTGTGGAAAATGTTGGCCAAAAAATCTTTGCACTATTCTTCATAGTCTATGCAGTGGATTATTTGTATGAATAAATGTTTTTACAAGGTGAAGACACTGCGAGATTATAGAATGTTGTTGACTATACAGGGTGGGGCACTATAAACAGGTCACCTGAATAACTCGCTTGCTTTTGAAGATAGAAGAAAATGAATCACACCAAACTTACGTGATATCGAGGCGCTCGTAATCTGCTGTCAGTAATTTTTGTATAGGTGGAGACGTCAAGGAGATATGAAGGTCAACTCTGTTTTTTTAAATGGAACGGTATGATCTTTTATTTACATTCTGATAGTGTGTTTCAAGACGAATACAATGACATATTATGAAGGTTATTCATCGTCACGCAAGGTTAACTGCAATATAAAATAAAGTGTCTTAAAGCACTCTTCAAATACTTTTGTGTCTTCTCTGTTTGTTGCCATACCGCTCTTGTAAGTATTGATAAGGGTCACAGAACATAAATAAACATACAATCACATTGTATTGGTCTCGAAACACACTATCAGAATGTAAATAAAAAAACCATACCGTTCCATTTAAAAAAACAGAGTTGACCTTCATATCTTCTTGACGTCTCCACCTATACAAAAATTAATGACATCGGATTACGAGCGCCTTGATATCAAGTAAGTTTAGTCTGATGCATTTTCTTCTATCTTCAAAAGCAAGCGAGTTATTCAGGTGACCTGTTTATAGTGCCCCACCCTGTATATTAGGTTGTCCCATATGCGTCGTTTTCGTGAAATCTCACCATAGATCAAAATTGAAAATTGTTTGAAGATCGTAGGAAGATCGTTGGGAGATCACTGAAGTTTGTGAAAAATGTTGGGCTCAAAATCTTTTCACTATTCTTCACAGTCTATTCAATGGATTATTTGCATGAATACATGTTTTAACAAGGTGAAGACACTGCAAGATTATAGAATGTTGTTGACTATGTATTAGGCTGTCCCATATGCGTCGTCTTCGTGAAATATCACCATAGACCGCTGAAGATCATTCGAAGATTACTGAAGTTTGTGGAAAATGTTGGACAAAAAATCTTTGCACTTTTCTTCTTGTTCTATTGATTGGATTATTTGCATGAATAAAGGTTTTAACAAGGTGAAGACACTGCAAGATTACAGAATGTAATTGACTATGTATTAGGTTGTTCCATAAGCGTCGTCTTCGTGAAAGATCACCACATGATCGTTGAATACTCGTTGGAAGATCACTGAAGTTTGTGGAAAATGTTGGTCACAAAATCAATGCAACCTATACAATATATTTATTGAAAAAATATAGACGCGTCAAAATCAAAAGTCAACATGGTACAAATTCTTCCCCTTTATATTACAAAATAGGGATGTTTCATTAACATTTGTGTAATCATCCTCTCTTGAATCCTTAGTTTAAACTAAAATTTCCCCCAACACAATTAACTCACCCTCCTCGAAGAAGACAACCAAGCTATCTCCAATATAAAACTGCATCTTTCAACCCGATTTCTCTGCCACGTTACAATCGTGGTGACTGTTACAAACAACGTATTTTATTATTTCATGTTTCAAGCACCGTGCAAGATTCGAATAAGTATCCCTTCGATCTTGATACGGCCGAATAAGGTTCTCGTTTAAATCAGATTTATGACTCAGCAATTATATTCGGTACTCGAGCATCGAGGGGACCATTTAGCAAAACAGATGAGTAATCAGAACCCAGCGGAACCGTTGAACTCGCACAATAATTATCAATCATATATTTTATTAATGGCGTATCTCGCCAGTTATTTTGTATATTCCTGCATCTCACCGATTGCGCAACATCGTTAACTCTGGAACAAACGTCTCCAAGCGTTTGCAATCTGAAAGGGTCCCGCTCGCGTTTTGCCAACCTTGGAATCCGAAAAATTCGTGCTCCGTTTCGAGAACCCGGCTTCCAAGATAAAATGCACTTACAGGGGCCGCGGCGTTTCTCGTTTAATAACATCAGAATGGCACCGGTGATCGCAGGAAAATTTCGGTTCTGCTGCCGCAGATAATTTCAAGATTCTTACTAAAGGTATGTCCACACAGAAGCATCATCGGGCGACATTTTGTTGCTTCTCGTTGCCTTCTTCTTATTTTATTCGGTAAAAGCGGCGACTCTTTCAAGATACACACGAAGCTCGATAACCGTCTCCGTCGTGCAACATTGCGAAAGAAAAAATCGAAAAAGTGCTTCGGTGGCTTTTGAAATAAACAGTGCCGGATTAAGACCTTTAGAGGCCCTGAGCAGTTCAAAAATGTTGAGACTCCCTTATACACGATCACTTCAACGGAATGTGGGGTGTACTTAGGCATTTTCGATCATTGCGATTACAAAGTGTTTTCAACACGTTAAACGCAATGTCAGTCCCTAGGGTCTGACGGTATCGAATTTACAAATAAAGACTATTCACATATTCTTAATAGATTTGATTGAATCAGATTACAATGGACTGAGCTAGTCTTCTGCTTATGCACAGTCGTATTTTTGTATTTAAACTTAAATGAGAAGTGAAATGGAACTGGACACAAAATTGCCGCACGTATAACATGTTAACAAAAATTAGAGTTTTTCTCCTAGCAATATTATTACTATGTAAAAGATGTAAAATTCAGAAAATGTGTATGATGCCTTCCTTTTCCTGATACCATAAGCTTACTTTGCTTATTGGTTAGATCAGTACTAGAAATAAAAAGCGAGAGCCGCGAGCTGTATCCAATATGGCGTCGCGTTCCTTAACTCACACGCGGTAGATAATGTATCCATTTTATCGATCGTTCGATTCGTGGCCGATCAAACTGAACGGCAGGTTTATCGGCCCATTAATATCAGCAGGCTTATAAACAATCCCCGTTTCAGAATCCAGAAGAACGAGTCGCGCGCCGTTAAATTTTTCGGTGATTTTACTGGAAACGCACCACGGACCGCCGGGTTTTCATTTTAATTGGACATCGACGCGTTTTATTCCGCATAATTAAACGTGATCGCCGCGTTACGACCCGACAAACCGTAAGGAAGTGATTTAAGGTACACGGCTTTAATTGTGGCCAATCTTAGCTCCTTGGCAGCGTCCCGGGACTTCTTTTAGCAGCCAATCCCTCCACGCGGATCTCGGAGAAACTTTATGAACCTTTTTATTGATTACAATTAAGACTAATTGATCGACTGTTTTAGCGGTTTTCTGGGGATCTTGTCTCCTGTTTTTTGCCGGCAAGCCGAAAGTTCTTGCATCGCTGTTTCCGTTGGGAAGATGGTTACTGTGCGAAGTAAGACGTGCCATTTTCTTTTTTATTTTGGACAAATTTGTGTGTGTGTGTGTGTGTGGTATCTATCGTGGACGACGTACGAAGTATTAATTTTTTTGTAGTTGCTAATGACCCTTGTGAGGTTGTTGCAACATTACAAATATAATAAGAAAAAAAAGGTATTCATTTCATTTTCAGTTTAGTATTCTTTGAGGAGAAAAAATGTCGTTCAATTACTAAATAAATTAATGTGGTGTCAAATAGGATATAAAAAAAAGATAGTGTCTTTAGTAAGACATGTGCGTAAATGTCAATATGGAAAGGATATCTATTATTTATCATTTATATTTCATTAATTATGTTCATTAACTCGGAGATGTTAATTCACTAGACTGGTCACCCTACTGTGAACTGTCTCTTTATTCGTGTAAAATGTTTGATGTAAAGAATTGTGCACCAGGTTGCAGAATCCCACTCGCAGAATTACAATCTTTAAACGCGTGCCCTAATTTACTCGGACCCGCCCGAGATTACTCGAAAATCATCGAGGAACTCGCCCAGCGTTTAAACGTTTCTTTTTACTGTCTCTGAGGGAACGCCACGCTGCTGCATCCACCTGCGGATGACAATCTATTACGAAGAGGCGTTCCCCATGGATTCCTCCTCGACCACCGTATGTCAGGAGCCTCTCATCGCATGAGGCTCGCCATGGGGGTTGTCTGTTAGGGGCTCGCAAGTTTCTCTCGGATTTCAACCCCTCTCCGTTACAAGAAACCGTCCAGACAGTCTCTCCCTTCCCCTACAAAATTGTTGGTGTCCTCAAGTTTAATGAAAAGGCTAGGAACATTCAACTAAGTTCATATTATTTAATATGGAAACGGGAATTAAATATAAACTTATTGTAACTCTTCTAAATATCTGAGAATCATCTACGTAGAAGTTTCTATTAACATTTTATTCACCAGAAGATTATTAACGCGTTTATTTTGACCGAGAATATCAAAATTTTCATTGAACTACTCAATTTCCGAAGTTTGAATGAAAATGGAGCCAAAATTTATTTGAACAGAAGATTTCTGATTGTTGAAAAATCGTCGATGTTTGAACTGTGATCATTCCGTTAAAAATAATGGAACAGAAACAAACCTGGACTCATTTTACAACTTAGAGACGCTACTTTTACAATGCATTATTCATTTTCTGTTCAGATTTTTTCATTCCTGATCGGATAAAAAAACTGAAGGCAAAGATTTTAGTCGTAAATGATACAAAATACGAAGGTCTATAAAATCGTTAGAGAATCTTTTTTGTGAATGAAACCAACGTATATTTGAAGATTGCTTTTTTTTATTGCCTTGATTGCCTTTTCTAAGGACACCGCAAAAATTGCTCTAGGACTTTTTCTGGCCGTTTCATCGAACTTTGAACGAAAGCTGTACCCTTCATTTCAATGTATCACAATCACGTACTATTTTATATACATTACATCAGGGATGGACACGGTAGGGGCTCCTCAAACGCCTGCTTCTCCCACCAACCTCTCTTTCATGCGCCAGGCCTGCACACTGTTCACAACGGGCGAAGCACTTCCTTCCTCTTTGGTAACGGCGAATACTGGTGGGGGACAGTGGGCGCTATGGTAGGGACGGTTTTGTCTCAATTGCGACAAAAATGCCCATCCCTGCATTACACGTATATATATATATATGTATATATATATATATATATATATATATGGATATATATTCTTGGTCATTTGCATCAGCATTAAAGTAAAATTACAAGAAAGTAAACCACAGTACTTAAACACTAATTCTAAGCCTACGAATGGCGGTCAAGGTGACAGGTCTACAATTTTTTATTTCACAATTATTGAAACTATTGTAGGGGGTGATGGGTCTAAGAAAGAGCGGGTGACTCAGGATTATAATTAATAATGTTTATTGATCAATGGCTCACGGCGAACTCTCTCGGAAAACGCGACGGACCATGGTCCTCGCGATAAACAAAAACCGCCGGGTCGCAATGACGATTCTGGAACGTTCGAGACGACCAACCGTCAAGCCGATGATTCTGGAACATTCGAAAGCCACCGACGGCCGGTTGCTAACGGTCGGACGCATCCAACGCCTACACTATAAAGATGCATTCATTGGTAATAATTATATAAATTTACTTACTCAAGCTCACATTGAAATAAGAATTGAGAAAAAAACTAAATATATACTATCTTGACATTTTCACAAGTAAATCCATACTAGTCCATTTTAAAAATATTAACAGAGGGCTTAAAGGCTTCTTTTCAAAGAATAATCCCATACGGTTAGATTGTGTTATTGAGGATCGCTTGCTGGTTCACAATTAAAATTACTACTTTAAAAAAATTGACAGAAATATTGAAAACATAAAAAAATTTACAGAAACTATCAAATAACGCCCAGTAATATATAATCACAATTTGGGTACAGAGATACCGCTAATCTCTCAAAAAATACACACACATCTGAAAACTCCTCAACCGAAACCGTTTACGCCTCTTTCCGTCGCGCCGGCCCCCAGGTCCCAATAATTGCACATCGTCACCGACGAGGTACTTTGCACGTGGCGTGTCATCTCTGGGTGCCAGAAGAAAAAAGGTCCGCGTCTTCAGTGTAACATCCATTAAAATTCATCGTATCCCGTTGGTCCCATCTCAGCGGCCTGGGTGCAGGGCGAGTTTCCGCGTCATCGTCCGGCGCTCGCGGCAGATTTATGCCGGCCTGCTCGCCAAAAACCTGTAAGCTTGTCCGCTCCTAAAACGGCCGTGGCCGTTTCCATACAACGGCAGTTCACCGAATAAAAAACGAGCAACGCGGTTTCCGCGGAATTTTAACAGCGCGCGCGACACCTGCGCGCTCACAGGTAAAAAGCTACAAGCTTTTTAGCCGTGCTCTTTAGGGTCCTCTCACACGGAGACGCTCCAAATCGCGAGCTGCGTACACAAGTACGAGACATACATTTCATACCCGAGCGCTTAGACCAGTGGTTCTAAAACTGCCAGACAAAAATCTTCGAGAACCACTGACTTAGACCATATGCCGAGTGTCTCAAAAATATTGTAAATCTTTTGAGATGGGCGGTTCCTGAGGTTGTTTAAAGTAATTTTATCCTTTGCAAAAATTGCCGCCTCGGCTTTGTTAAGGAGTTATTAACGAAATACACGGACCAATCAGAACACCGTTAGAGCGGACTGATTCCGGCTCTACTAATGGTAACGTCGCGCTCAGCGGGACCTGTCGCCGAGCCGGAATCCGTCCGCTGTAACGGTGTTCTGATTGGTCCGTGTTTTTCGTTAGAAACTCCTTAATAAAGCCGAGGCAGCAATTTTTGCAAAGGAAAAAGTTACTTCAAATAACCTCAGGAACCGCCCATCAATCAACGCATTATTTTCAATTTCATTAGAATTGTAAAAGAAGGAAAGAACTTTCTGTTTGGTTCTTATTTTTTGAAATTAATCGAGGACATTTTGTGTTTAGTCACTGCTGTGATAGCTACTTACTACCTTGATTTTTACACACATTAAAATAGTGTGATTTACATCGTCTTTGTATTTATTTTAACCGGTAGAATCTCGGCTATCCATTGGTATCACAATTATAAATGTATGATCACAATTATCATTGAAACTTACATTTTCTTTATTTCATGTCTATTGCTTCAGTTGTGGTGTCATTTTGAAAATGCGGAGTCACAATCGTCGATGCTTAACTTACCATGTATATGTATACATATTGCTTTCACTCGTTGTACCGATTCCCTCACTTCGTATAGCCATGCTCGAGTCACAGTCACTACCCATAATTATGTTAGAGAAGATGTTATATTGCGCCAATAACATCTTCTCTAACATAATTCAAAATTCGATCGATAGAAATCACAATTACTACCCATAATATTCGAACTGTCTTAAAAAGAGGATAACTTTTCAAATATTGGACCACAGGCCTTGGACTTTTTTGATAAGTTGAGTTTCTCAAAAAATTTCAGTTCCTCGACGTCATTCAAAATCTCATCGAAATTGGTTGATACGGAGAAAAACCACAGTGGCAAAAATGTCGTGGAAAACAACTTTTGATATTTTCTCTCCAATTCGCACTAATTACAATTTTTTTGAAATTTCTCTTTCACATCATCAAGTAAAATAATTCTAACTTCTCAAAAAAAAAATTCCATGTCATATGATCCAATATTTAAAACGTTATCGTGTTTTTAAGAGTCTCCGAATGTTATTGCGAGTGACTGTAATTTTTGGAAAAACGGATGTCCTGCTCGCGAGAGTTTACCTGGTGGCTGCTGATCCGATGTAAATTTCATCGTGCACTATTGTGTTACATACGCGTGAACGTAGCTCGCATATGCGACACGTGAATCGCGATCCGTGTGTCTTCGTGTGGAAGGGCTCTTAGGACCGGGTTAAGGTCCTGGAACAAGGGCAGGTACCGTTACCAGCTCAGCGTGAGGCGCGTGCCCGGCGTCAGCATGCTTTCAGCCGCAGCAAAATGCATCTCGCTGCACCGTTCGCTGCAGCGAGCGGTGGATCACGACAATGGAGAAAAATTTCGCCAGGTACCCCCCGCGTGCTCGGCCACGATCGAACCGCAGAAGTGTTGCAGCTAACGTCCCAAGACCACCTGTTGTGAGCTGGACCAGGCTCGTCGTTCAGAACAGTGGACGTGAGCAGCCACGTTTCCGGAAGATTTACTGAAAATCGCCCGTGCAACGCCGATCGCAAAGTCACGAGCTGAAAGCCCTGCCATCGGGGACTTCTCTTATACAGAGAGACTATCTTATCTTGCAGCACGATCTACAGAGTCTCTGGTACTTCCTGTTACCTTAGACAGCTTGGCCCACAGCTCTTTTGGTGGTTGCTTGTGGGCATTGCTTGATACTCATCGGAGGAAGCTCCCTTGGGGGTTTTGTGGCTGATGATGCCTCTTGTGGAGAGGATCTTTTGGTTTTGGGACACTCGGGTTGGGGTTTGGGTGTTTCCGGTGGATTTGGTTGATTTTACCCTTTGGGTGATATAATCATTTTTGTTGATTTGAATTATATTCGTTTGCGACGCTGTTGCAATAGCTAGCGTACTCGGTTTTAATTTTTATCGCTCTGCCTCCGGCCTCAGGTGCAAAAATTCCCTCTGGAGAAATACATGACATTACGTGCTGAGAATTGTTCCATCGACTAATACCTCATTAATTATAATTTACAAATATAGGAATAGCATGTAAGTCTCTTATATGGAATGTTTAATAAATCTCGTATGATAAATACGATAAATCTCAGGAAAAAGTCTAACGGCGGCAAGTCACAATTCTTGGTGGTCTGTTGACAGCCATATTTCTTGATATAATCCTATTATTTTATAATCATAATCATTTCAACGCGTTGAGCAACTGGGTATCTATCCATGATAACTAGCCAAGCTCTATTGAGTACAAATATCACGTGACTCTGACAATTGCGTAACAAACATGGCGGTTGTTACAGTTTGTAAGGAGGCTGAGGCTCCATAGGAAACTAACTGACAACGTTACTAAGGAACTATAACGTAACGATCGTTTGTTAACAAAACACACAATGCTGAAATCAATTAAAACATACATAACGGACAAATCAATTAAAACATACATAACGGCATCAATCAATAAACATATATAACGACAGTAACGGCAGTCATCCATACGGTGATATAAAAATTCACTTACAAGTTGAAAGTTCTATCGCTTTTATTGGAAGACCTTATGGTTATAAGAACGGTTCGTTGTCCGAGGATTGAAAATAACTGCATTTTCGCTTCCACACAACGTCCCGTTCAGTTTCCTGGAGTTCATGCCCCAATTTCTGCCATCGACCCAACATTCTCACGGAGCCTCATTACCAGGACACCCTCGTTAATCCATCATAGGGTGTCCACTATCGTTTCCTACGTAATCAAGATCCAAGTCCAGGTCGACCTATGTTTCCACCGAGTAGCGTGGCGGCGTGGTTCAGCTCGGCGGCCAGCTATCTGTCACGATTTTTCCCCGTTTGGCGCGCAAATTGCGCTGAAAATTGCCGGGGCACCGGTTCTCTCTCTCTCTCCCCCCGTGCCCCCTGTTGCCACACGTGTGGGAGAACCCGGGGCCAGAACGTGCGTGTCCGTGCCCCCGGTCGTTACGACTTCACGCTGACTTTTGCACGCACAAACTTGCACCGTCCGAGCCTCGATGCCAAAGCCGAAGCTGCCACGAGCAGTTCGTGCAAATGGAACGTGTGCAACGTACGACCACGATCACGGCGAGCAAACGCTGCCCCGAGCTGATCCAGTAAAATTGCGTAGGCAGATTACTCGTGTTGTTACCCTGGCCATTACTCGGCCCCGGGAACACTCCGAGCGATCGACCGCTCGGAAATCAAACCGCGACTGCCTTCGTGCGATCACGCTTCTTCGAGTTGCTTGCTTTTTCTGATTTTCAAACCTGCCAGCCTGATCGTACCGGATTGTCGTAGATGGCTGTATTTTGTGGATCTCGTTGATCGTTTCATTTCGGGGTTTATGGGTTGGCCAGGGATGTTTAGGCGACGCTGATTGATCGATCGATTTGCAATTCTGATCGTTGGTATCCTAGAGTTGTGAGGGAGAGACTGGTTTCTGTTAGGGATTGAAAGAGTTGTGGATGTTGTTAAGTTCTGAATATTTACCACCAAAAATTCTATCAAAATTATTTTAACCTTTGCACTTCCCTTTGAAGAAAGAATTTACTTTAACCCTTAGCATTCGAGTGATGACTCTGAGGCACCACTAAAAATTGCTATACCATTATTCAAAATATTGTTTACATTATTAAATTGATATAATTGTGATTTCTATCAGTCGAATTTTTAATTATGTTAAAGAAAATGCTATCGGCGATAGCATTTTCTTTAACATTATTAAATTGATATTCAATAAATTAGTTACCAAACATTTAAGTATTCTATGAGGTATTATATTATTTTTTTTCTTCGCAATGATAGAAATCATATAGAATGGAAATATTCTTGATCAAAGAAAAAAATTTTGGTTATGGAGTTAAAATACTTCCGAGTGCAAAGAATTAATTAAAGATGTAATCAGCGTCGTTTTCGGGGAACGATGTTTTTAACATTCGCGCATGCTGCCTCTGTCGTCCATCTTGAACTTTAATCGTTATTATTTTATTTTCGTTTTAATTTACTAAGACAGTTCAAGTATATGTAATTTAAGGATTATCTTCTAATGAAATTTTTAATTTCCCAATGTCCAAAAAGAGAATCAACGTTGACCCCAAATAAATAGGTTCAAATATATGTCAAAGAATTGCTGTATAATAATTTGAATAAATCTTGCCAGGACTTGCGAGGTCTGAATAACATTTACAATGAAATTAATTTTCAATTAACCTTCTAGTACATATAATAAGTCCATATTCAACTGTTCCAGTATTTAGCACAGTGTATAAACGAACGTTTACCATACGCACGAGGACTTATCTTTAGTCAAGCCCATTCGGTGGGCTATTTACATCGCAGTCGTCGTTTACGCGGAGCCGTCGCCATGAAATCCGCCGAAATAAACCGAAAAATTATTTTCGTCGATCTCGGTGGGGGCGCCGCGCCGGGTCGCTTTAGCCGAAGAAATACAATCGATCGATGCTGGTGAAACTATCTGGGCGGCGTCCAGAACGTGTGCCCGGCGTCAATAATGAATTTAAATTTTTACTTATCCCGTCTAAAGTGGGCATCCGGCAACGGACCTCGCAAATCGTCGAGTCTCGCTCACGAATTGATTCCGAGGGCCAATTATACGCGGGGTCCAATTACTCTGCAGTTTGCGGGCCCCAAGTTGATTGTATAGGTTTTCGTCCATTCCGTATGGCGCTGAGAGAAAATAAGGCGGTCTCGCGGGACCGATTGTCGTCATTTTTACGGGACGACGACGTTCATTGGAAGACGAGAGACCCGGCGAAAAACCGACGGTGGAATCTGTCGCTAACGAACCGGTAAGACAACGACGCGAACCGTAACGTTGCCGCGTAAAGTCGAATGGAAACGAAGGACCGTAAAGTTCCCGAGTGGCAGCGGCACTAAAATCAAGGGACCGTACATTAGCACAAGGGTAATGGTCGCCCTCGGGCTTCCAAACTCGTAGCACAGTGAGTTGCGCCTGGTGGAGCAGAGAGGAGAAGTTCGCGGAATCAAATTACCCTTCCGTCTTTCGATTCCACGTTCGTCGAGACAAATTTGTAAAAAGTTTACTACAGCTACGCTCGGCCAGGTTCTTCCTTTAGCTCGAGTGGAATGGGGATTTTGAAATTGTAAGTGTTCTGCTTCGAATCTTTCAATATATTGCGTTGTAGGGTATGATTCTCTCTTCTCTTGAATTCGAGGGAATTTTTTAAATACATACTGTCCTTTTATTATTATTCTTTTATTATAATACTTTTGGCAATTTTTCTACTGTGGTTCAATGCATTCTTTTCTTTCTTTGAAATCGAAGGAATTTTTGAAATATTTACTATTCTTTTATTACAATACTTTTGGCAGTTTTTCTACTGTGGTTGAAGTCACTCTTTTGCTTTCTTTGAAATCGAAGGGATTTTTGAAATATTTACAATTCTTTTATTACAATACTTTTGACAGTTTTTCTACTGTGGTTCAATGCATTCTGTTCTTTCTTTGAAATCGCAGGAATTTTTGAAATATTTACAATTCTTTTATTACAATACTTTTGGCAGTTTTTCTACTGTGGTTGAATGCACTCTTTTCTCTCTTTAAAATCGAAGGAATTTTTGAAATATTTACTATTCTTTTATTACAATACTTTTGGCAATTTTTCTACTGTGGTTCAAAGCTTTCTTGTCTTCTTTTGAAATCGAGGGGATTTTTCGAATATTTACATTTCTTTTATCACAAGATTGCAAATTTGACCTTAAATGACCTTGGGTCATAGGTAATTGAACTCATCTTAAAACGCACTATTTGATGGTCGATAAAAAAGCATATCATTCCGTTTAAAAAAAGAAAGTTGACCTTCACCTCACCTTGGAGTGTCCATCGGGATATATTTTCGCATAGATCGAGACATTACAGTATTTTTAGACAGTTTCGTCGAATTTCCCGGCTTCGGGTCAATGGTAGACGCGGCTTGAGAAATGAGGTATCGCCGAGGCTCTATCATCGAACCAGGCACGCTAATGACGGGAGAATCTGGGTCCCCCGGCACGGAGGAAGCCGATGAAGAAAAAGGTGTTCCACGGTGCTCGTGTGGAAGCAAACCTCGAACTGGTTGATGCGCCGGGAAAGGTAATCGCCTCGCTCCGGGCGACGAAGGCGTCCGCTCGGCGAGCGAGCAGCACGCTCCGCCACGCTTCGACATCCCCACCCGCACTTAAAGGCACGTTTACACGCCACGATCGTGACTACCGATTGTTCCGAGTACAATGAGTCGATTAATCATTTGCCACGGTTATTGTTGAAAGACCTCTCTGCGGGTGGAGCGCCTATCGACGACAGTTTTTTTCTCATTCTCTTTTTCTCGGTTTTCTCTCCCCTTCCCACCCCCAGCTGGTTATACTATTTACCTTCTGATATTTGCTTGGCGCGAAGGTGTAAGTGCAATGGGGTTTGGTGACCGCCATTGTAGCATCTGAGGCTGTGGGAACCGAGGAAGTGGGATTTACTCTTATTTGGAGATTTCAATCGGGAATGATTTATTGCTTAAATGTGTGTGATTGTAATGTAAAGATCAGTAGTTTCTTACGGATTTTTCACCTTTGATTGGTGACCTACTTTAAATTAACTCCAATTACTGATGTACGGTGATTTGAAGTCAAAACTGACTCAGATTGACTCCGTATCAATTAACGGTGACTCGACGCGATATTGTTAAATAAATATTAATAAAATATTAAATTAATTTCTATTCTGCTAAACATTAATCTTGTATTAAGTATTGTTTTATTATTGTTAAGTGCATCGAATTAAAATTCATTTACTAAATGACGTGCAGAAGAGATTTTGAAAAAATTGCAATTGGTATAAACTACATGAAAAAATAATAAAGGCACATTTTAAAACTTCTTTATTTCAGCCCGTAGTGAAAATTTAGAATATGCATTTTGTAAAACTATGTTAGATATATACATGCTGAAAATTCCATCGAAATTATCGATTAACGTACACATGAGATACACGTACACACGTACACCATTGCAGGTGAAAATCGCAGTTTCTCCTCCGTCAACCAATTTCGATGAAATTTTCAGCATGTGTATAGCTAACATAAATCTACAAGACGCATATTTTACATTCTTATTACAAAATAAACAAAAACATTTTAAAAAGTGCCATTTTTATTTTTTCACGTAATTCTTATAAATTGCAATTTTTTTCAAAATATTTTTTGCACGGCATTTAGTAATACAATGCTTCTAATTACTCAAAAAAAAGGTCAAGTGATTTATTGCAATTTTTAAAAAATCATTCTGATTTAAAGGGCGTTCGAATACTTTCGTGAACCACTGAATGTTGAAATATTTACGAGCTTGCGAATATAAGTCAATTAATATGCGGGAGTTTTGTTCGAATGTTGTTCATACGAGAGAACGCTTCATCGTTTATTAGACGACGAAAGAATGTGCAAATATTCGTGTTTATGTAGGAAGGAAACACTAATTGAATAATAAATAATTTGCTAAGTAGAATCACGCCCAGAATTGGATATTCAGTAACCTCATCCGTAGCGGTTTCAAAATCCACGGTTGAGGCGTAAACTGCTCGTAACATTGACTTGCAAATGACCACTGAAATATTTTAAACGTAATAAGCTCTGACCGCCTAACCTCGGCCGAGCCCCCATCGATGGTAATAACACACTTATGTTCGGTACTTGACGCTCGATTTTGTAAAACCAACGACAAGACGCTTCAATTGATACCTTTAGGGTAAGAGAAAATGGCCGGGTAAATCATGCTGTCACACTCACGTCGCGAGAATAATTTTGCAATTCGCAAGAACATAATACCCACTTTTGTGTTTCGTAACATGTAGTTTCCGGTAAAAATATACAACTTTTTCTACGAGAAATGTGTTCACTATTACAATTTGATGCAATCGGTGGCTTACTGCAAAATCTTGTTAACAGGTTTTAATTATTAATAATTTATGGACATTTGTGCGCTTTCTGCTTTTTGTCTATATTACAAAATGAATAAAATAGAAACTTTCATGGCATTCCTTCTTTTTAAATTAATTTTTTAGCTATTTATAATACTAATATGGAAAACAGAATTCTATGTATTTTAACCGATACACATAATTAGACTGCGGATTTGATGAATCTATGACAAAAATAAGGATACTGTTAGATTATTTTTGACATTTTAAAATAATTAAAAGCGGAAATTTTCATTAATCATCGTTTTCTATCAATTCACTTAGACAATTTTTATTTTAGATTAAAAATCCACAGTCTACAGATCATAAATGCAGTAAAGTGAACCATTAACACTAAACATACCACGACCACGTTCCACATTTTTTATTTTATAACTATTGAGATTACAAAGACATGTTTCCATTAGACGTTGATGTGACGAGCACATGTTGTTATAAAAATTGCGGAAAATCACCATAAATTCAATCCTGTAATTTTTATAAAACAACATAGGGTGACCAGTCTAGTGAATGAACATCATTCGTATTAAACGAAAAAATAATATTTATAATACCCTGTCCATGTTAACATTTATACAGTAATTCTATTGTAAGTCCATAGATGTTTCTATTCGGCACTATACATATGTATTAATTTAGGCATGGACAGAAGTTGCTCGATCGGAGGTGATTTTCAAACGTTACCCCCACTCCAACCGTCCGCGCGTTTCGCCCCCCGTAACGGTCATAGTTCATATGGTACGGACATGAGGCAGTGTCGTCAGAAACAACCAAGACTGGTTGTTTTTTCCTCTCCTCCTTTCCCCTTCCACTATCCCATTCCAGTACTATGAGCATACTCCAACGTCCCCCACTAAGACCGTAGACTGGTCACGTGACGTGCTGCGCAACGTGTCACATATTACTCTGGTCATCGGAGACTTGGTAAACTGTATTCCCCTCGATTTAACCGTTCTGGCATCACTGTTCTCAACTCACTTATGAAATCTGGAAGGAAAGTCAGGCGACACTTGCCTGAGGTGCTCGAGAACCAGGATCATCACGGGTAGCGAGACGCGCGGGCGGGTGGAGTGGGGGTAACGCTTGAAAATCGCCTCTGATCGAACATGTTTTGTCCATGCCTGCATTAATTTATTGAGTAGGTTAATAACATCTCACGTATTTAAAGTGACTACTTTAATAATAATAATAATAATAATAATAATAATAATTTGTATTTTAAGGTGGTTCAATGGTCCTATGGCAAGTTTGTTTGTGTAATTATCATTCACTAGGGTATCTTTGTTCACTTATTCAAAATTAATGTTCATTCATTGGTCATTTGGGCCATTTTGAGCTTAATCCTACACCAGATTTTTATTATAATCTGTAACCATTAAATGACATTAGAATTGTGTTCTGAAATGTAAGATCTCAACAATAATACAGTCTTCTTATAGAAGCACACAGGAAATTAAATAATTATTTGCGAATTTCAACAAACACGCAGCTTAAGTGTTCACTCATTAGACTGATCACTCTATAGCAGTCGCATTTTATGCTCGGTACATTAATAGAAACTCACTAGGATTTTGAACACAATTTGGAGTATCAGAGATTCTGAATATTTCAGCCAATCGCGGAAGAGTTGATAAGATTTAAATTGTCGCAAAATTATTCGAAATGAACATCTTCTAGAAAATTTTTCCGAGAAACAGTCCGCGGCTGGTATCTTATATAAATTCCTCTCAGAGAGGGAATTACGATATCGATATCCCTACAAGATTACACTATAATCTTTCTCACGTGCGGCACCGTGTAATCCGAATTCCGGGGCCGGATAATGAGTGCTCCTCTTATACTTTGTAAGTGCATCGACGAAAGAGGATTGTCCTCGGCTCTTGGCCCCATCTCTTGCGTTGCAGCTGCAACCCTGCCCAACCGAGTATAATCAGAGCCTATTTCTTTTAATAGGTCCTCCCTTGACGAGGGACTTCCTACATATCGAAGAAAACGATGCTTCACGTTTGACCTCGAGCGTAATTGCCAAACGCAACGAGAAATTGGATTTCGGGGAAATGAAATTCCGCCATTTTGGTTCGAGCGTTGAACCTTTGATTGACGAATTGGTGGAGCAACAATGATACAGTGATAATTCTCAGGGATTTTCGATAAACATAGATTGTCGGAATCAGTTTCGATGAGACAATAATCCAGGGATTATCAATTAATCCTATTATTCAATCTCTGGTTTGATAAGATTTCAGATTTAAGGATTATTCGATAGCAGGTCACAAAGTGTTATGTTCTTATTGCATTTTATAAACTGAACAGTTGATCGTTTTGAACTGAACTGTATCGTGTAACTAACAATTAACTTACTGTACTTATATACTGTACAAATTCATAATTGTCATATAGTCATAACAGTCATATAGACTGATGTCAAAATGTAACGAAAAATGTAGCTTCACGAAAAGTTTCACTGGGTTTATTAACCAGATTGACTTTTCCTCGCTTAAGACTGTAAGGTAAATCACGTTTTTATGTTTCTTAAATTTCAAATATAAATGTACATTTAGTTAGTTAGGGTGGTAACGATTGTGTGATCGCTTGGGAAATTAAAAAAACTGGGAATGTAGATATTATAAATAATTTTAGTTATATTGTGTAACGAATTGAAGTGTAATGCGTGCCGTGTAATCTATTTAAAACAGGTAAAAAAACTCCAAAGAAATGAATGTTAATTTTTAATAGAGTGACAATGGAAACTTGAGAAGAATAAACAGAAAATGCAAATGAGCCGTGAGTAGCGACAAACCTAATGAAGAATAAATAAAAAATTTCAATGAATCGTGAGTAGAGTTGGGTATCCATGAAAAATAAATAAAAGAGTAAAATTCAGTGTAAATAACGAAGGGAACTTGAAAGGATGAATTAAAAATTGAAATAAAGTGTTTCCATCGGATTAAATATTAAAGGGAAATACCTTCGCTTTAATTTAATGATTATGGCAACTAATGCGAACAGCATGCAGTAGAATACACGGTTATGCATCTTTTGAATAGAGGCGCATTCTAGCGTGTCTATTTCCACGGGCAACGTGGAACGTTCAGAGTTCCCGTCATGGATGGTTTTCGTTAATGATGGTGATGGTGCACTGTATTTTTGCGTGCCCGATGCGTTACGGTGCTGTATTATCTTCGCGAAAAAATTGGTACCTCCGGCGAGAAGCACCCTGGCCCCGTGCACAGGCCAATGGCAATTTTGTAGTCTCGTTTCGTTCTGTGTTTCACAGAAGGAGACAGCATCGATTCCCACTGCACGAACAACTCGAAACTCTTGCCATTCGAGATCCAACACTTGCGAATCTGTATGCGAACATTCGATTTTCATAAATTTCCTGATAACCGGTGCAGAAGACAAATTTATTTTATAATACAATATTCTCCATGCTAACGATGAATTACTTATATTTCTAATTAGTCTTAATGCAAATTTTATTCTAATGTACACTAGACTGTCAGTGTCATGAATACGGAAAAATTCGTTGCCAATTAATAACTCAAGCGAAACGCTAATTTAGAATCTTTTTCAATCACTTTCTTGTTTCAATATTTCTGAGAAGAATAATGTTTTAAACGTTTCATTAAATATGAAGCAATCTTTAATATATTTGTAATATTACACCTGTTGTAATGTTTCAATTTAATTTAACGCTAATTAAATTGTTTTTAATGTTTCTACCGTTTCTCGACCTTTCAGTGAAATAAAAATTGTATGTTACAATTTGAAGATATTTGGAACACTGTTTTCTCTGTTAACTATTGAATTATTTAAATATTGATTGATTTTGAAAATATCTGTAATATTATTTTTCTTGAACTGGTTCATCTGAATATGATATGAAGTCAATTTAAAAAATTGTTTTCTATTCTTTTTGAGTTTTAGTGAAACTTTTGGGTTAAATATGATAATGTTCAATATTCTTTTTTCTCTGTTGCTGAACAATTTTTTGAAATTGATTTGTAACAAGAACTTTTACTTCGAACTAGCAAGGAACCAGCTGACGAAGAAGAAAGGGCAGCCCTTCGATGCACCCTGCTGCCAGTAAAACCCGAATGAACTTTAACTGCCCAATTTCGCTGCCGTAAAAACAACATTTATTTATGGTGGTTCGGTCATCGGGGAAAAAACCAGCTCGCCAAAGAATTACGCTCTGTTCGAAAAGGGAACTCTACCCTGAATATATCCTGATCCTTTTTTCTCAGACGTTCTTAGACTCTGCGCCTGTTAAGGGTTGCTTTGGAACTTTGTATGAAAAACACATGCTACGTCCATAATAATTATCGAGAATAAACAGCAGGTTACATTTGGTTGTTTCGAAATGAGTTTCTTGGAACAGACTTCACTTTGCGGAGAAAAATGAAACACGCGATTCTTGGAGATGAATAAAATTGTGAACACGTTTAGTTCGACATTTTCAGCTAGAGATTAATTCATTGGCAAATTCTTTATATAATTTCCTATTTATGAAACTATTTTATTTACTTAAGGCGATCATTCTTAGTCAATAGAAAAATATGCAAAAAATAAAACAATCGTTTATGGAAGAATTATAAATTTTTATGAAACTGTTTTCTTCTTCAAACTACTCTTAAACATTCAGTAACTAGATAAAATAGTGCATTACAGGAATCTTAGTGAACTTTTTGACAGACTTTCAGGAGTTCAGCAGCAACTTAGTAATTACTATACATTTTTAAGTAAAAATATAATGCGAAAACAATTTTCTAATGAAGTTCTACAGTTTTTCAGGAAAAAAATCCCCAAAAATCGTTCCTGTGTTTGATTTCCAACAGAATACGACTCTTTCATTTCTTAACTGGGGATGAGCAGTTAATTCGTCGTCATTCGAGCCGACCATTATCTTTTAAAAACAAGTTCTTTCTTCTTAATTCGACCAACAGTTCTTCCAGCTCCGTATGACATAATGTTTATACATGACATTATAGTAAGATGTGTATTAACTCAGGTTTATTTGTCTTTCGTTACGTCTTCGTCAATGTCCTGAAACAGAAAGTCATTCAATTGAAACTTATCTTTCGTTGAGTACTTTTAAGTGTCCCTAACCAAAAGCTCGCTCAGTTGAAAGGTTTTTGTGAAAGTCTCGGTTAGCAGTTTTTCGAACCTAATCTCTAAGTCGCGAGCCAAGTTCTCCGAGTTATGTGGTCCGATTCTCGCTATCTTCAGATCGCTACTACTGCCTGGTTGATCCAGTCAAGTCATTTTCAGTTACATTTTTTATATTATTTACGTATATTTATATCTTAATTTTGCTAGTCTTTTTACGACTTCGTAACAGTTCACAATCGAAAAGTCATTCAATTGAAACTTATCTTTCGTTGCGTATTTGTAAGTGTCCCTAACCAAAAGCTCGCTCAGTTGAAAGGTTTTAGTGAAAGTCTCGGTTAGCAGTTTTTCAAACCTAACCTCTAAGTCGCCAGCCAAGTTCTCCGAGTTATGTGGTCCGATTCTCGCTATCTTCAGATCACTATTACTGCCTGGTTGATCCAGTCAAGTCATTTTCAGTTATATTTTTTATATCATTTACGTACATTTATATCTTAATTTTGCTAGCCTTTTTACGACTTCGTAACAGTTCACAATCAAAAAGTCATCCAATTGAAGCTTATCTTTCGTTGCGTATTTTTAAGTGTCCATAATCTAAAGCTCGCTCAGTTGAAAGGTTTTAGTGAAAGTCTCGGTTAGCAGTTTTTCGAACCTAACCTCTAAGTCGCCAGCCAAGTTCTCCGAGTTATGTGGTCCGATTCTCGCTATCTTCAGATCACTATTACTGCCTGGTTGATCCAGTCAAGTCATTTTCAGTTATATTTTTTATATCATTTACGTACATTTATATCTTAATTTTGCTAGCCTTTTTACGACTTCGTAACAGTTCACAATCAAAAAGTCATCCAATTGAAGCTTATCTTTCGTTGCGTATTTTTAAGTGTCCATAATCTAAAGCTCGCTCAGTTGAAAGGTTTTAGTGAAAGTGTCGAGTAGCAGTTTTTCAAACCTAATCTATAAGTCGCGAGCCAGGTGCCCCGAGTTATGGCATCGGTACTGTTCCCTATGCATCCGTTCCTCGCTATATCTTCAGGGTCCCCAGGTCGCTACTACTGTCTGGTCGATCCAGCCGAGTCATTTGCAGCCGCTTATCGCCGCCGATAACCTTTGGCGCTGCGGGTCGAGAGCGTTCTCTCACGAACCTCCGCGATTAGAGAGCCGCACGCGGCTCAGCGCGGCGGTGTCCACGCGGTTGCGTGGTCATAATTATTACCGCAATTAGTGGGCCTTGATAATTAATCGGCCCCCGGGAGTTATGCACACGCGAAATCCGCCTCGGCGGTGGAGGCCACGAAAGGGACGACGCTTCTCTTCGTGGGAAAGGACGATTCGTTTGGCCGGATTCCGGGATAATGCGGCCCGCCATACAGGAACGAATGTTCCAGGACCCCGGGGAATATCGCGTGACCGCTCGTGGGATGTTTGGAATGTTACTCGAGCACTCGGATAACCAACGGTTATGCCGTGTGTAACCTTCGTTCCGTATCGTTAAAGGCTTGTTCAAGGGGCTGCGTGTGCAACTTCGCCCGCGCGAGCGCACGCCCGAATCGGTGGAAGCTGCATCCCCCCTCCCCCCACACTCTCTCTGTCTCTTTCTCTGTGCGAGATGCACACGCTTATCCCCCGAAGCGTAATTTGCCGAATTAATTTTCCCCGGCGTCGGGACAACCTCAAAGAGCACACGGACCGACCAGAATTCCACGATTCGCGATTCATAGAGGACACCGTGCTCCTTTTTACATTCGATGATGCGGTAATCCCGCGAGAAGCTACGAGGTAGTGATTATTGCGTGTTTGTTTTTTGGAGAACGCGTCGGATACCGCAGGCACCGCAGCAAGTACAAACTAGAATCTTCACTCAAGGATCACTTAAAAGACAAGAAAGTACAAGACTCGACTTTAATTTATCAACCCATTGCACTACGATTTCTTTCACGGTTGCAATGATTAGAACTTCTTCGATGTTCATACTTTCTTTGAAGATGGAGGAAGTTTATATTTAATCAACGCCTATTGCATTCTCCAATGGCTACCGGAAAGTTGCCGAAATTGTACCACACAAGGAACTTTGCATGATGAGGACTATTGGTGGGACTTTGAAAAGGAACTAATTTGACCAAACGGTAGATTTGACTAAACACGATTTTTGTTTATATATTTTTGACGACGTTTAAAAATTGTTTTCTACAATCATTTCAAATTGAACCCTTTGTCGTATTTTAACGAGTCAGACTCGTGATGAAGATTTTAAATAAAGACTAAGAAAGATGAATGTTATACCTTTCTTTTCAGACGAAATAAAATTTTACTTTTGCGAAATCAATATTTAAGCATTAAAGCAAATGTGGTCGTGCAAAACAATAAATTTTCTTTCCTCTTCTGTGAAATTTTTGGGGATGAAGACGTTATAATTATTGTAGCCGTAAACAAAATGGTATGGCAAGGTGTTAAAAGGATGACTTCTGTTTAATATGACCACACCAAAAATTGGTGTATGATTTTTCTATCACGTTTTTGTTATAATTTAAACAAAAAGTACATTGTTAGTAATATTTACCACAGCAAACGTAAGAAGTACGAATGATAAGGCTGTGAAGGCATAACACTAGTTTCCAAAAGCACTAAATGCAGGCATTAATGCAGACATAAACACATACAGATTTTGAATACAGACGCTAAGATTAGGCTATGCCATTGCAACAAATGAGATACAAATTTTACTGTGTGTTATTAATACTTTGCACTCGAAGCAATTTTAATTCCAAAATCAAGATATTTCTTTCGACCTAGGACATTTGCATTCTATCTTTTTTACATTACGCAACTGAAATTAAACCTGTTTTCTTACACAACAGTTGAATTTTTAGCAATTTATAGAACAGAGTCGAATTTAATAACATGAAAACTGTTTTGAATAATTGTATGGCAATTTTGACTGGTGACTCAGAGTCACCATTCGAGTGCAAAGGATTAACCCTTAAAAAATCAAACATTTCTTCTTACCTAGAATATTTCCATTGTACATAATTTTTTTCCTTATATGCGTACGAAACTGATATAGTACCTCATACAATATTGAAATATTTAGTAATTTATTACATATAAACAAATTTAATCATGTAAACAATATTCTGAATAATGGTGTAACAAATTGTAGCGGCGCCTCAGAGTCACCATTCGAGTGCAAAGTGTTAAAATTGTTTCCTTTGACGTTTCGGTGATTCTGTCGTGAATTCCGTTAATGAACGATAAAGAATGTGATCGTTTCGATTTTATATTTTCTGTTTTTGGATGGAAAGAGTGAAAGAGAGAGGGAGGAATGAAAGAAAAAGAAAGCAAGGGGCAAGATGTTTAAAAAAAAGATTGTGAAGGGACCGGACCCCTTTGTACCCCGTAAGGGAACAAATAAATATATACATACATATTTTCTATTTTTTTTCACATCGTTTTTCGTGCTCGAGCAAGAGAAACGTTTTTCTCTGAGAGGTTAGAATATCAAACCGATCACAGTCGCCAAAAAAATGATGCCTCCGGTGCTTAAAATTCCGCTCAAAGCCGAAAATATGAGATCACTTAAAGGCCGGGCCAAATGAACATTAATTCTGATGTTCTTGGGATGTTATGATGATCTCGCGTATACGCGTTATCCGTGATCGATGCTACCGGGGCCGCAATGAAGTTATTATCGCAAATGCGATCGATCGATCGTATGTGGATCGACCGCAATATAATATGCGGTTAACCAAATGAACGGCGAAAAAATTAATAGTGAACCGTGTAAGCATGATTCGGGGTATCGGTGAAGCCACGTAGATGCTGTCTTGAATATTTTTAATGTTTATATTCTGTTAACACTAAACCTACCGAGCATTAGAATTGGCTAGTATGTATTGTTTTATAAAAATAACAAGATTGAACTTATTTAGACTTTGTGTGATTTTGATTATAACATATGCTTTAGTAAGGAAATTTATTGAATCAATTCCGATGAGGTCGTCTTTACAACTTCAATAATTTGAAAATCAAAAATCTGAAACCGGTCATTTGACCGACTGTGGTTGGTTTAGTATTAAGGAACAGTTTTGCCACACTTTGATAAACTATATGCAATTTTTGAGCACAGTTTTATGTGGTCGTAGGAATGACATGACTAATTGCAATGAGGAAGATGTTGCCACATTCTTATTAACATTCCTTTTTATTGACGCTTGCGAACGTAGATATCAAAATGCTATAGTATAGTTGTAATATTAACCCCCAATGCATCAGTCAAAAATACCCAATTTTTCGATTTCCTTCGTTCTAAAAGCTCAGAGCTTCATATTACGATTGTCATCACAGTCGATAAAACTGATGCAATTAAAGCTACATTCATTGAAAAATTCCAAAATAATTTACGGAGAATAGGAACAGTACAAATTCAGTGAATCTCACATACCCAACTCGTGCACTGGAGAGTTAACCCTTAACTGGTTTACTGGGGTCTCTCATGACCCAACAAAATTTCTGTGCATTAACTTTCACTATTGAATCATACGATAATTTTTGCAAACATCGCGTTTCTCTAACTACTTCAAGACATTGCGATTATTTAGTCTTAAATTATATACTTAAAGGCAGCGGTGTCCAGCGTAGCGGTGTTCCTACTGTTAGTTTGCGCAGGCGCAGTGTGTTCTCACCCCGCCGACCAATAAAACGAGTAACCGACCGGCGTGTCATAAAACAATCGACGGTCATCTTTTTAACGCGGGAAGCGAGCATATTGGTAACAGAGATGCCAGAAATGACAGCTTTTCGCGCATGCGTACTGCGGTGCGCGCGGAATCTAGTAATGTATACGCGCCAAAAAAGAGAAACGAACTTGAAGATAACGGACGTTATTTTTTATTTACTTGTTTGTTTATATAATTAGAAAATATATTTTCGTTATTTTGGATACTGGAAAGGTTTTTGGCAGTATCCATTTGTCTTACAACAAATGTTGGTATTCTTTATAGATTCTGCCAAATAAAATAAAAATTTATATTATGTTATCCTGTATAATCCGAACTTTTTTAGGTAAAGAAAGTATGCGAATGTTGAATGAAAAACATTATTTTTAAAACAGGGCCTTAAAGAACTCTCAAAAATTTGAAATTAGTACAGTACTGATGCCATGCGCGAATACGCATGCGCGAAAAGCTGACATTTCTGGCATCACTGATTGGTAATCGGTTTGCTCGCGTCATGGCGCCATGGAAACGGCGAACGGTGGTGGGGACGGCGTTCAGCTTCCGGAGCCGAGTTTGGACATCGCTACTTAGAGGTATCCGAGAAAATTTATACAAAACTTTGGAAAGGTCATTATAATTTATTTATCTCCAATCATCATAGGTACTTCGAAATCTGAGTGAACATTGTAACACCTAAGGGTTAAGTAGAAGGGATTTCGCACAAAAATTCTCAGTGTAACTGTTACGGTAAATGTGATTAATCCGGTGATTATGTATAATTGCCGGTTCTTATATAATCATCACTAAGTTTGGTCTGGGTTAGGTCCTAAATATTCAATAATTCATCACATTTTCAATTTCTTACCTAAACCGTACCAAACTTAAGACCAAAAATTATATATAATCTCCGATTCATTACATTACCCATAACAATTATATATAATATCCGGTAATTATACATAATCACCGGATTAATCACATTTACCGTAACATAACGATCGTTCATCTCAATTTAATCAGAATAATTGAATATCAAAACGAATGCGTTTTAAAAAAATCGAATAAACTCCTGAAAGAAGATCATGCACGCGACCTTAACCCAAAACGCAGCATGATAAAACGAGAATAAACGAGACTAAAAAAACTTTTCAATTTTCCCCGATACTTGTCAGACCGGATCGGCGTTAATCCAGATTTCCCGGTAGTACCGGTTGCCGTCACACTCTGGATAAATTACAAGCACCGGTAGTGACACGGTTGGCGAAAAAAATCGATGCCGGGTCCCGACTCCGTGATCTAAAACTTTAATCTGACGATTTAGCTCTCGGCGAGCCGCGGCCAGCCATTAAAACTTTTACCTTTAATATCGTGCATAAACAGCGCAACAGAATTTACACCGCCGTATTTAATCGACACCGTCTTAAAAGGGGTCCCTCACCGGCCGTCATGCCGTTTCACGACGGGTATTATGCCTTTACTTAACTGGCATACCGTTTTGTTTTGCCACCGGGGACACGCGATGCGAGCGCCGTCGAAGATCATGCTAAAAGCGAGAGGGGAGGCGCCAGGGCCGGCCTCTGTTCAATAAGAACGTTCACTATAGCGTCTAGAGTTCGCCAGGGTAGAAATTGCCCCTTGGAGCTTTGCCGTGGCCCTGGGAGCCGAGAGCAACGACTAGAGAACACCACGATGTGTACCTGATATTTAAACTCCTGCAACTTTGCGTAGAAACATGATACAGCATCGTGCCTAGGCTCATTTTAAAAAGTGAAGACTCTAGTTTCATGCTTCTGAATTTCATTTAATAGAGATCGGTTTTATTTACTCTACGATTTCTTCTTATAAATAAGAATCTGTAGTTGACATTCTTTATTCGATATCTTGCAAATTCAAATACGGGGTTTAAAAATATTTTTTTAGAGAATTGCTTCAATGTGATCTCTTAAAGAGATGATTCCCCTTTACAATGACTTCTCAAAAGTTGATCTAGGATTTTTTTACGGTTTTACTGTACTTCACGAACGACAAACCAAAATTGCTTTTCTTTACTCCACATTATGCGAATTCAAACGAGTCTACGTTGTTTGAAAATTTTTTTCTGGAATCGCTTCAACGTGATCTTCTAAAGGGATGTTGTCCCTTTATAATGATGTCTTAAAAGTTGATTTACGATTATTTGTCATGGTTTTATTATAATTTAAATAAAATATGTGCTGTTGGTATTCGAGTAATAGTACAAAGTGAGAATGATACGGCTGTGACACATAAAACTTGTTTCCAAAAGCACTGAAAACAGTTATTAGACAGCAATAGAAACTATAGAAGTTTTGAACACACATTAGAGACCTGCATTAGAAGGCACGTACCGATTACCGATAGTTATCCAATGGGATGTCACTGTAGACCAGAATTTTATAATTTTTATGTGAACAAACTTATTGTCGTCTTCAAAACTACATATTTAGACGTAGACACTACAATATACTCTTAGATTCTAGTGTCTACGTCCTCCAATAAAATGAAAATTAAAATCAAGTCTACTGAAGTCACTCTAGACAGAGAGTAAGATAGGTAGTCTTCTATCCTGTATACTTCCTTTAACTCATTAACCAATTTATCGTGTAATTATCTGCTCCTAAGTCTAGAAAATGTGTTCCCAAAATGAAGACTAACTGAAACCAGAATTAACACCACACAAATTAAATTAACACCAAAAAAGAAAAAAGTTTGCGAGATTAGTAGATGAACAGGCTAATCTATCAGAAAACGCAAATAGTGGGTAGTTAGAATAAGTGACTGGGGCCCACAAATATGAAGATACGTCTTTGCACGGCGCCCCACTGGCGAATTCGCGGGATACAAGTCGAACGATCAAAAAGCAAGGAGCAGGAAGGAACTTGAAGAAGAAGAAGAAAGCATGATCCACGTCGAGAAGAGGGGCGAGAATCAAATATTAAAGAAGAATAACGAGAGGTTGAAACGAACGAGTATGGAGGTTCGAATTCTCGTCTTACCGGCGATCTGGCTAATTGGACGTAATTAAATCCGCGGAGGTCTTCCAGCATCTACTCCCGGTGTCCTGCGATATTATGGAAATCGGAAGGTGCATATGGGTATGCAAACTACCTCGGTAGCCTTAATTTCGATTATTGGAATCGAGGAATGTCGATACCAATAATAGTGGACTTACATTCTACGGATTTTTGTTAGAGACAGTTATGATCTGAAAGGTTTTTTAAAAGCACGATTAAGTATAAAAGAATCGATGGTTAAAACTTGCTGACTGCCAGTATCATCAATGTGTGATTTCAGAGTCGGTCATTAAAACCAGCTGCCATGTTTGCATAAAAACATGGTTTTGTGTGCACTGTATTTACTGGACTGCGAATTTGTATGTAAAATAAAAATTGTCTGCATTGATTGTACGATACAAGAGCTACGTAGAAAATCACTTTACATTATTTACTAAGAAAATAATGCAACAGTATTTTAAAATTTTTTAAATTTACTGTTTCTCATTTGGTTTCTACATTTTTGACATAAGTGCATAACATGCAAAGTCTAGTAATAAGTAAGTAAGGGTTTCAGTAAACTCACTTTTTTTAAAGACAATTGCTGACCCTTTTAAGTAATTTATTTTTAATGCTTTCTGGGAAAATGAAAACAAATTGTCAATTTATAGAGTACAGATAGTATATAATTATTTTACTATCTTCAAACGTCTTTTGTTGTACAGTAAATTTAAATTTTCTGCATAGTGTCGTGTAGTTGCCACTGCTCTCAAGAATCATTTCAAAAAAGCATTCTACTCCTATGGAATGTCTATCCAGTTTTATTGTGAACTTCCAGTACCAACATTTAGGGTTTTTAAAAAGTGAAACGTCAATGACTATTGCTTTCGAAATTGAAGTGTTTAATTATTAATTTTTACTTCACAGTGTTTTACATTTTCCGTCGGATCAGATTCCATCACGTGATCGATCGGTATTTCGTACTTTGCGAAACGCTTAGCGTAATCGTGACGTTGATGGTTAATGACTGGAGTTCGTTGAATAAGCAGGCAGAACTATAATTGCTGGTATAGGGATGATTTATCATCGTGCTCGGTGTAATACGTGTAATCGCATAGAGAACCGTAACTAAGGGTATGGTTAACCTAAGTAGGCAATTCTGATTCTTCGACGTACAACAATTTCTTATTGTATTCGGACCTTCGCTAAAATTGTACACGTAACACAAAAATAAACAATTTTTAATTTTCTCGATGTTACAATAACTTTTTAAATGGAATGAATGGATATTCATACTCTAAACTGCAACAATAAAAGAAAAATCATAAATATATGAGATGTCATCAAAAGATTGTGGTACTTTAATGAAAACTGCACTTACGTTTCGCCATTTACACTGCAATTATTAATTCAGTTGATTTTAGTACATATTTAAAAATGTCAAGCCATGAAATTAAATATAATGGTCTCATAAACAATTTATTCTAGCACTAACATAGTTATAATTGATAGAGTAATGCAATATAATTAATAGAATAATTCGTATATAACTCACTTTGCTCGAAACAGTAAGACATCTATTTCCCGCAATAAATATTTATATTACTTAATCTAGAATTACTTCTTCAGAATTATAAAAAAAATAGACACGTCCACAAGTATTAGATTAGTGCAAAAGTTCGTCACCGATTTGACATTAAAATACAACAACAAATCAGGAACTAGCTTTTGCACAAACGTAAATTAAATATCAAAAAAACAACGAAGAAATGATGTCTTAATTTTCGCCATGCATGCAGCACAGGAGAAACCATAAAAACTGATTAAATACGAAGAAGCCCCATCGACCGAGTCGTTCAATAAATATTTAACATCGATTATACGCTTCCTGTACGCATTAAATTAACATGAGTAAGGTGATATCTTCATTGCTACAATTTCCCAGCGCAACAGATCATTTTTAATACGCGACGGGTTAAGGAACTTGGTAAAAATTACTGCTCGACGCAGAATGAACGTGATACGGGACAGTTACCTATACTGAAAGAAACATTTTTCAACCGTTTTGCAAATTCAGCCGCCTTATAATATACACGTCACGCGGGACGGCTCTACTCCCGAGGATATACGAACAAAATTGAAAAGTGGACACCGTTCGAAGGAAATATTAATAACTGTACTTTCGTCCAAAAAGGGTGAAGCAGGTTTACGGTATGTATCCCTCGGGGCCAAGGAGAGGTGCGCACCTTTACGATCGGCCCGTAAATCAAAAACCGCTCGATAATAAAGCTCGCCACGCAGGAATTAAAACAATGTACGATAATTAACATGCATTATCGATCACCAAACATGGACGCAAGAAGTGTTCGGGCTTTGTAAGGTAATACACACGTTGCTGCCGCCGCGCCAACCCGAGAGCCAGCCAGTAAATCACGTTGCGTTACTATCAGGGGGGTAACCGCGGGAAAGTCACGACTACCATGTTTGGCGATGTATTATGCAAATTTTTGGGAAGTTTATTAGCCACGAGAGCCGCCGCCAACCGTTCGTGTACCGTGCCCGACGACGTCACGACGTTGCTTCGCCATTTCAACCGACACGGTAGCCTCGGAAACACTATATGTTTCGTAACGTTAGTCTCTTTATTAGAATTTCTTATTTGAACATTCCGACGTGATACTTGAACCCTAGCACGACATTCTGGGACTGCTAGCGACTCTGCAAAATTGCAATATTGTCCACAGACGTGAAAATAAGCAGTGGAATGTTATTAAGTTGCTGCATATGAAATATCCGATTTTAAACAGTAGCGTTAAACGAACACAGTTTTTTTCCAACAAGGAGAAGAAGCGGTCATGGGGTCTCAGATTTTCTCGAAACTTTGCATACTGGTAGATTTCGTTCTCCTGTTTATGAAAATATAGCATTATAGGCGTGAATATTCAATAATTCTTGAGATATTTACAATTTAAATTTCATTATACTCGTTAAGTTGTTAAGTACAGTTTTGGTTGAAGTTTTTGTCAAGTGCCAAACGGCGTGATGGTAACGTACTAGATTCATTACCGGGAATGTCATTTTTTTCCATTTTTTCTTTTTTTTCTGTTCAGTTTATCTATTTTAGTTAATTATATTTTGCACATGAAAAATACACTCATAATATCTATGGGAAACAAAATATGAAAATTTTATTGAAAAGGAACATAATATGAAAGAAACACTAATTTCATCAATCATAAGGTATCTTAAACGTTGTTGAGCATCGACGCCAATAATGCTACATTTTCATAAACAGGAGAACGAAATCTACCAATATGCAAAGTTTCGAGAAAATCTGAGATCCCATGACCGCGTCTTCTCCTTGTAAGTAAAACGTCAGCATAAACACTATTATGATCAACCTACTCTGTCAACGAATTACAAGTTTCTTGATTATATTATTAGACAGCGGATCTTTATGCAAAATTAAAATTGTCTACCTGAATTGCAATAAACTGGAATGAAATAGAAATTTATTTTCTTTCTTAATATGATTAATAGGTTGAAAGTAATATAACAGTATTTTTAAATTCTTCTAATCTTTTTATTGTTTCAAATTGCACCTACTCATTTTTGCCATAAATGCATAAAATCCGCTGTCTATGATATTTTACAGTGGTAAGTGAATTTTTAGGCCGTTCATGTTTATAAGACTATTCTCTTCATTTTTTAGTGTTTCTAGCACTGACTAATAGTGCGTTCGTTTACATTTTGATCCAAAATCTCATAATGCAATCGCCAATACCTTTACTTCTCCACTCGTGTGAAAAGAATACGTAACAATCACATTGATTATTAAAAAATTTACGTCCACAGACGTGAAAATAAGCAGTGGAATATTCTTAAGTTGCTGCATATGAAATATCCGATTTTAATACTAAACCTACCGAGCATTAAAATTGACTAGTATGTATTGTTTTATAAAAATAACAAGATTGAATTTATTTAGACTTTGTGTGATTTTTATCATGAAATATGCATGAGTAAAGAACTTTATTGAATAAATTCCCATGAAGTCGTCTTTATAACTTCAATAATTTTAAAATAAAAAATCTGAGACCGGTCATTTGACCGGCTGTGGTAGGTTTAGTGTTAAACAATAGCGTTAAACGAACACGGTTTTTCTCTAAATAAAACGTCAGCATAAGCATCATTATGATCAACTTACTCTGTCAACGAATTACAAGTTTCTTGATTATGTTATACAGTGGAAAGTGAATTTTTTGGCCGTTCATGTTTGTAAGACTATCCTCTTCATTTTTGAGTTTTTCTAGCACTGTAATAGTGCGTTCGTTTACAATTTAATCCAAAATCTCATAATGCTATTGCCAATATCTTTACTTCTCCACTCGTGTGAAAGAAATACATAACAATCACATTAATTAATATTGAAATAGATTATATATAAAATTGAAATTAAATATCTGACTAAAAAGTGGAGATAGGACTTTGAACGTCAGCTTCATACTTTGAAACAGTATATTATAAACCTGAAGACTATAATAGTATTTCTAGAAAGGCTTCATTAAAAAATCAGACGTTACATATGCACCAACCTAATAGAATGATTTACAAAATTTGATTGTCCCCTTTTTAACAGGAATTGCATTATTATTTTTCGACATGATTAAAGAACAGTGACAGAAGAATTTTTCTAAAATACTAAATAATGGAGTGTTATCCTTTGACTGTGGATTTATGCATTTATCATAATAATGAGTAGTGAAGCATTGAACAGTGTACAAATGCAAGAGATTTAAGAGTGTCAACATATTATTGTTAACTTATTAAAATTGTTAAAGGAAGAATCACAATTTTATTTGGTTCTAGGATCTTGCTAAAATGCGGAAAACTTTTATGTCGCATGAAATTACGTGATCTGATTATGAGTTTACAACAGTTTGGATTCATTGCAATCAAAACACCTAAAACCACGGCGTTTCTGTCACCAATAAAATAAAACGGTGCCATTCACAATTGTACAACTATGAAACAAGAATTTTTCGGAAATATTAAATAATAGAGAATTATGATTACACTTCTGGTTTTATACATCTCTGATAATAATGAATAGTTGAACCATGAAACAGTAGAGAGATAAAATAAGAGATTTAAGAGTATCGATATATTAACTTATTATAATCATTAAAAAAAGAAATGCAGATTTATTTGGTTCTAGTATTTTGCGAATGATACCAAAAACTTTTATTTCGCATGAAATTCTGTGATCTGATTATGATTTTATTATTGTTTGGATCCATTGCGATCAGAACACCTAAAACCACGGTGTTTCAGTCACCAAAAAGATAAAACGGTGCCATTCACAACTGTACGACTATGAAACAAAAATTTTTCCGGAAATATTAAATAATACAGAATTATGATTACACTGCTCATTTTATGCATCTATGATAATAATGAATAGTTGACCATGACACAGTAGAGAGATAAAATAAGAGATTTAAGAGTATCGATAAATTAACGTATTATAATCATTAAAAATAGAAACGCAGATTTATTTGGTTCTAGTATCTTGCAATTGATGTAGAAAACTTTTATTTCGCATGAAATTCTGTGATCTGATTATGATTTAATAATTGTTTGGATCCATTGCGATCAAAACACCTAAAACCACGGTGTTTCAGTCACCAAAAAGATAAAACGGTGCCATTCGCAACTGTACGACTATGGAACAAGAATATTTCGGATATATTAAATAATAGCGAATTATGATTACACTGCTGGTTTTATGCATTTATAATAATAATGAATAGTTGAACCACGAAACAGTAGAGAGATAAAATAAGAGATTTAAGAGTATCGATATATTAACTTATTATAATCATTAAAAAAAGAAACGCAGATTTATTTGGTTCTAGTATCTTTCGAATGATGCCGAAAACTTTTTATTTCGCATGAAATTCTGCGATCTCATTACGATTTTATACTAAAAAATGGAAGGGTGGCATTCTCCACTGTGCGGCACGTGTTAACATGGTCCGCGGCGTTTCGCGTTGCGAATATTCGCAACATCGTTTGATCGTCGAACCCGGATGGTCCCAAAGCATTCTGATTAAACAGCACGGTGCCTAATTAAAATCTGGCCGCCGTGGTCCTGTAACTCGTGATCGCAGGGCTCTCTGCTTTCTCCTCTCCTCGCGTCGTCGGATCGACGTATTCATGGAACCTAACTGTTATTTTATGGCGAGATAGTTAGTAAAAATACATTTCGGCAGATTACAGGAGAGCCGGCCGCGCCGCTTGAAATATGTCTCCCGGTCCGCTCTTAAATTATAGAATTAATGGATTTGCAAACATTCTGCTTAAATGCCTACAAGCCGGGCCCGGGATTCGCAGCTGCGATCGTAAAATTCACCGGCGACGATGAACGTTTTTCAAACGTTTGTTCCACGGCTATTCGATGTTGGCCCTCGGAGGCCGTAGAACAAAGTGTTTCTTACATCGTTCGCTCGTAAACAGCCGATCGTCTCAGCTTCTAATGAAGTTCTTCGCGTTATCCGACTGACCAGCAGCTTCCTTTTCCAGTTTGAACCGAATTATGGGATTGTTTAATGTTCTGGCGCCATTCTTTTATAGCTCCACTGACTATTTCGATAGAAAAATTTAAATAGAGGTCCAGAATTGTTCCTGCAATCTTGGATGTGGTTATGGTTGGGAATTTGTAAACATCGAGCGCATCGCGTCCCTTGAAACATTAAAAACCACATTCTTTCCCAATCTGTAATGTAGGGCTCGCGAGAGAATTTATTAACAGTAGAACTACCGAGAAATGAATGCGAGTGATGTACATTACTTTATAATAATCACGAGACAACGTCTATTCATACTTCATATAATTTTATTGCTATATGTGTTTCAATAAAAAAGAATTTTTGATGCAAAC
The DNA here is from genome assembly GCA_913789915.3 of Sphecodes monilicornis. Lineage (NCBI taxonomy): Eukaryota > Metazoa > Arthropoda > Insecta > Hymenoptera > Halictidae > Sphecodes > Sphecodes monilicornis. The sequence goes on along the minus strand of OU565297.1, from coordinate 11,933,560 downwards.
ATCTTTATAATTTTAATTTTGACTGATTTGGTAGTTATAGTCGTAATTAATTGTTTTAAATGTCGTGCTTGAAACAGGCTAAGATAAAATAGATATGTGAACATTTTCTATGTGTTCAAGATCTGTTTGAATTTATTTTTTTTCATAATAATTGGGTTCGGCTAGTTTAAGTTTGGAGGTTAAGTTCTACACCGTTAAATCGAAGTTAATAGAAAATCTTAGTGTTCCATTCTATTGGATAAATTGAAAGATTCCAGTCTTAATATTTATTCCAGCAAATAACATCACTATACAAAAACAAAAAATGCAAAGATTTGCGTTTAGTCACATATGCAATGAATATAGATGACCACATGTGTTCAAGATCTGTTTGAATTTTTTTTTTCATAATAATTGGGTTCGGCTAGTTTACGTTTGGAGGTTAAGTTCTACACCGTTAAATTGAAATTAATAGAAAATCTTAGTGTTCCATTCTATTGGATAAATTGAAAGATTCTAGTCTTAATATTTATTCCAGCAAATGACATCACTATACTAAACCGAAAAATGCAAAGATTTGCGTTTAGTCACGTATGCAATGCATATAGATGACCACATAAAAAATTTTTCTTAGAATTTCCTACTCAGAAGAAGGAAAAGAAAGAATGTCAGAAGGAAAATAGTGCATTAAAATAAACTTGATTCCAAAGGTGCATATTTTCGTATTTACTCTGGGAATATTTGCTTCCTCCGTACGTATAAATTTTTTTAATAAATTATCAGGAGTGTATTTAATTGTTTGCGAGCTGTTACGACCGCGCCAGGTTCTCGGACAGCGTTTCAGCTTATGGATTCAGAAATTCATGTATTCGGACGGTTATTCTTCATCCACAAAAGAAACCAGCGTGTACTTATTAGCATCCTTTTACGTCCCATTTTCAGAGAGCCGAGTGGTACGTCACCAGATGGTCCTCCTCATCGAGGAACTACCGTGTTACGTGCACCTGCCGACTCATCCTCGTTTGCGTTAGTACACGCGTGTGTCCCGTCATCTTCAAAGTCATCGGTGTGCGTAAAGGTCACGGTACGTAAATCAGCGCTGAAAGTCGGTTTCTTTTCCGCCTCGACAAACGTGGAAATTTCACCGGGAAATAATTAATTCCTCGACAGACGCCAACCGGCCAACGGCGCCGTCTTTGGCAGATAAGATTAAAAACTTCACGATACTACATTCCTCGAGATTATAAACAGAATCATCCTTCCTGTACCATCGAGCGCTTTCTAGACGCTTGCGGCACGTCGATGCAAGATTTATGAGGTAATCTCACTTCTTATCATATTGATTCACTGCTCAATTTAGTTAGAAACAAAATGGTCACTGAACCTACCATTTTCAAACCTCGAGCGTGTTTTGAAGCCTCACTATGCCACAGCACTCGTTCTCTGAATTAGTGAATAGGTAGCTACGTTTCAGGAGACATCTTAAAGACGGTGCAACAGCTGTTTTGTGTAAGTTGATTAATGCAAAATGTTAAAATCTTGTTCTGTGAGATATTAAGAATTTAGTGTGTAATTATTAGACAGCGGATTTTATGCATTTCTGACACAAACATTGAAGAAGAATTTAGAAAAACTGTCATATTATTTTCGAGCTATTAAACATATTAAGAAAGAAAATACATTTCTATGTCACTCCAGTTTGTTGCAATTCAAGTAGAAAATGTTTGTTTTGCATAAAGATCCGCTGTCTAGTAATTATATTTCAGTAGACATCTTGAAGTTTGAAGTTTAAAGAAATTTATAATTAATAAGAAAGGTAATATATATGCGAAGAAGTTTCTTCTTTTCATAATTTTAAGGCTGCGGATCTTTATGCAAAAAAAAAAACAATCCACATCAATTACAAGGTGCTGCAACCAACTAAAAATTATTTTCTTCCATTAATAATTTTAATAAGTTGATGATAATATATTCATAATTAAATTCCTCTGATCTTTCCATTGTTTTACGTTTCACCTACTTATTTTTCTCACGAATGCATAGAATCCACAGTCTAGAGATAAGCCTAAACGCTGCAGTTTCTATTACGGGGAGAGAACAATTTCCGTGGCCCCTCGTTTTGAGGTTATATTTGTTTTGCAAATATCTCGGTAACTATTACGGTTGCATTGCAACTATCATCCAGAATTTGAGCTAGTAATGGAAAAATCATGTGAATAGAATGAGTTGCGGTTAGGTCGCGGAGGGGGCGGATCAAAACGAGGGTCCACGGAAATCGTATTCGTGCCTCTATTACAATAACGAAACTATTTTAATTTTGCTGAACTGTTTGGGGATCATTGTTCGCCAGTGTACGTCTTAAAGTCTCGCAAACCGAGCTCGCCGCCGAAAGTAACACGCGCCATCATTATCAGGAATTTCTCGCCGGAAGCGCGTGCAAAGTGCACACGTATCTGCACCGTGGTCGCCACCATGGGGTCGTCGGCTGTCACCGTTGCCTTTCTAACAAGCTGACAAACGACCATCGCGTCGTGGTTAACGTTATCTTCTTTCGTGGTGTCGAAAGAAAAATCGTCGATAATTCGTTGTCGCGGCGCGGCGCGGCTGTTAACGAGCGCCGATTTTTGCCACGAAACGGGAAGGGAAATCGCTTGGCTCGGATCATAATAAAAAAGAAAACGGTCCCGATAGCGTCGGTCGGAGGGGCAGCACCTAAGAAAGAGAGAGAGAGAGAGTGAGTGAGAGAGAAAGAATTCACGAACGAGGACCGGAATTTATCGTCGCCGGAATATTTACAGCCGGACGGTATGAATATTCAGCCGGGTTTATTTTACGTGCTCGCCGGTTTCCTTATACTCAGCTTGCACGCCGCGGCGGTCAGGTCAAGGGTTAATGAAACTTGCCAAAGAGAAAAATAACGAAAAGAAAAAAACTATGAAGAAGAAGAAGAGGAAGAAAAAGAGTATGCAAATAAGTCGTGAAACGTACGCCGCCGTACATAGCGTACACACGCCGCGCCGGCCACCGATAAAAATATCCGCGTCGAGAGCAAATTAGAGGCTCTCTTCTTCTCGAACGAGCATTGGGCGAATTTGACCGCCAAGCCGTGCCAAGCCAAGCCGAAGAACCCTGCCACGTACGTGGACCCCGGTAATGATACCCGGCCTCTTTCTATAAATCGAAGCTCTTCCCTCCTCTCGTGGTGTATCGGCCGAAAAATTTCGCGGTTCGTCGACCAGTCGTTCCGGTACGACCCGACACCTCCAGAGGGACAGGTGACTCCGATCTGACTCGCCGTGGGAACCCTCTTGCCGATTACTTCGGCAGAGTGCTCGTGTCTTTGACCCTGCTGTTTCCTTTCAACTTCCTTACCACCTTGCACTACAACATCGAGTCAGACTCACGACGAAAATTTCGAACAGGATGTTCTAAACATGTAGAGGGAGTTCCCTTAGTGCCGCACACTTGAGATTTTTCATAGATAGATAGAAAAATATATTACTTGACCCTCTGTCTGCAACCTCATTATTATCGACGTCGCAAAAGTCAATTTTAAACATTTATTCTGAACTATAAAATTTTTGTTTACCCGAGATAGTTTAGTATGCGAGGGTCAATGGACTGGTATTCTTCTTACAATTTGTACACTTATAAAATCCTGGGCATTATCGAAAGTCAAGAGTTTTTCTAATACAGCAATGCCACGAAGAAAGCAATAAAGCGGCTTGCGCTAAGTGCGATGACAATATCCCTCCTACTGCGGAATATACCCCTTGAAGGTATAGAGAAGCTCGACCGCTCAACTCGGCTGAAAAATGGATGGTATGATGAGAGAGTGTGGCATCCGTTAAAACATGAATTTAATACCTTAAGAATACTTCGTCTACAAAATGTTAATTGGCTTTTCAATAGTCGCGCTATACTAATAGAAACCTTAAAACTTTTCTTTTACATAACAATCTCAAAGGAAATAATTGGTAAAACTTACGTTTAGGGGAGGATGCTCCGATGACCTTGACCTTGACATATGTTGTTGAGGACAACATTCTGAACAACTTTTGTCATTACAACTACCCGGTGCTCGGTCTTAGTTTTCGAGATATTTGCGAAAAACTATTGCTAGTACTGTATTGAATTTTCTGTATTCTTCGTGGCTACGTAAGGCTACCATAGTTTCGAATGAGCTACACCTTAGATGAATAAACATAGCAAGAACTCATACATTAGATCCATTAGACCATTTACATACAGAATAAAATTCTCAGTTTAATATAGATACTATTCGAGATACTCATAATTTCGTCTGCGTGCTCTCCGCCACGAGCCATCTAGTCCTAACCAACACACGACACCACACACACCCACCCAGTGTTTCTGAGACGAAGGTCCTCACATTAAACAATGTAAAATCAACTGAAACCAATACCAATTTGTTTTACTATCAAATGCGATAATATAATACATGTATGCTGTATTGGTCTGGGTTAGGTCTGGGTTAGGTTTTGCAATTTGTTTTACTATCAAATGCGATAATATAATACATGTATGCTGTATTCGTCTCAGTTGATTTTGTATTGTATAATGTGAGAGCCTTCTTTTTAGAAACACTGGGTGGGTGTGTGTGGTATTGTCGCTTCTCATCCCCACAACGTGTTTACAAACAAAAAATAAACAGATGCGGCCCCGGAACAAGTTTACGTTGCCACGGAGAGTGGAAGAATACGGAAAATTGAATACACTATTAGCAATAGTTTTTCGCAAATATCTCGAAAACTGAGTCCGAGCACCGGGTAGTTGTAATGACAAAAGTTGTTCAGAATGTTGTCCTCAACAACATATGTGAAGGTCAAGGTCATCGGAGCATCCTCCCCTAAACGCAAGGTTTACCAAATAATTAAATTACGTTACCGAGGGTGACTTGTTGGTTCACGATTGAAACTGCTATTGCTGTTGAAAGATCCATTAGAAAATCCTTAGCCATAGATCGTAGACGTTCGAAAATTATGAAATAATCGCCGGTAAATAATGTATTAAAAAGAACAAGTAGCTCCCTTTAACACTCAGCCAGACCATCAAGCTAAAAATCGGTAATAGAAATAACGGTAACGATCCTCGAGTTCTCGCGTTTCCTCGATCCACGGGGCCAATTCGTGCCCTTCCGGTTTCTAATTTACTTCAATCATACTCGGAGAGGGGCCCAGGTTGGTTACCTGGCCGCAAAAACGGGGGAAGGATGGTCACTCCCATTCAGAGCTACACGCACCGGCTCTCGTGGAGAAAGAAAAGAAATTATAACTCGGGACTTGACCCCGTCGACCCTGAAACCATAGAAAGGCCGGGGTCTATTCGGGAGGCTGAAATTAGAGGGTCGAATCCAACCCTTTCCCACATCCACCCCCGCACGGTCCCCGAAGCCTGGGTACAGGTGCATTGCCGGCTAATGGACGAAACGAGTTCCCGAGATACTGCCGCATCATTATAAAACGTTTATTTCGGCATAAAAGTCAAAGTGCAACGTGTCGGTCCGCCGCGTGCACCGCTGGGCCTGACCCGGGGCCCGATGACTCGCGTGTAAAATACTCGTTCTTCCTAGCGTTATCTCTCCACGTTGATTGCCTCATTCGAACTATCTTCCTTCCTTCTAGGGCTTGAGTAGAGTCCTGAGTGGGTGAGATGGCAGCTAGCTCTCGTAAAGAATTTATTTATTCTACGGTGCATTAAAACTTGTCTTATGTTCGGTGAAATCAAATCTGAGACCATAAAACAGCGAACTTGTAGATTCTTGAATCTCAATCTTTATATTTAGCAATTATAGTCACCTTCATTTTTATTTTTTAACTCAATTCTTCGAGTATTCTTCAACATATTTAGCTACTTGGCAAACACTTTACGTTATTCAATCACTGTAAGAATTGTATGATTCAGTTGGATAATTTGGGAACGTTATAATTAGACTGCAGGTTTTATTAATTTTTTTTTTGCAAAAGTCAATAATTATTAATCGAAACAATATTTTTTGCGTGAAATAGAAGGAACAATATGATGTAATGAATATATTTTGCAAAATAAAAACTTTCTGTGTCAATAACGGAGTATTGGTACTGAATAAAAATTCACATATTCCTTTAATAATATTAACATGTTCATTATAATTAGCTTGTGGAACTTTATTAAAAATAAAAATTTTGATATCATCACTTGTAAGAAACAGAAGCCAAGTAAAAAGTTTTTCTTTAACGATTGAAATAAGTTGAAAATAGTACGACAATGTTCCTAAATTCTCTCAACACTAGGATTACGGAGCAGTAAAAGTGAATATTTTACATTACTTTATGAAAATAACATGAAAGTGTTTATTCAAATTTTTCGGAATTTTTCAAATAATATATACCCAAAGAAATAAATTCGTGGAATAATTCCCGATAAATACATCTTCACAATCTCAATAATTGTAAATAAGAAATATTAGTACCCGTCAATTTGAATGTTAAACTCTTCACTATTTTAAATTGCGTCCACCAATTTTTGTCACAAATGCGTAAAATCCGCAGTCTAGTAATTAACGAAGCAAGTCTGCAAAAAGTGAAAATGTCATTTGCCAAATGACATAAATATGCATGCCCGTGACAACAATTATTGTCGACGTTATAATTACATTGAATTCCAAATTTCAAAGCCACGAGTCAAATTCTAAATAGACGATATTCAATTTCAGTAGCCAAATGAAAGTATGATACACGAAGTACTCGTGTATATTTTTCCACCACCCTGTACAGAGTGCATCAATGGCGTATGTAAGCCAACGCAGCAATACGACAACCTTTTAAAGCCGTGTATAAAAACATTGATAAGCGACTGTCATATTCTGGTACCACGGTTCTCTCTTTGTATCAGCGTGTCCAATTATTTGCGCGTGTCGCGTGGAAATGACAACCTGTCGCGATTAAGTCCGCTGAGTTAGGGCACGAGTGCTCTTCCTGCGTGATGGGGGATTAAGTTACGGGATTCTCCAACCAACCAACCGAGGAAAGGACAAATTGACTGTTTAAACACCGCGTGAAAAGGTTGCTTTTTACAAGGAACATCATTCGGCTGCATAAAGTATACTCGTTCCACTCCTGTCGAAGGGCCGGCGCTGCCCATTCACGAATACATTATTTTCAAAATTATCGTGTACCATGAAACCGGGGGGAAAATATTCAAGTTTTGGCCGTTTGAGAACCCGTTCTCGTAAAATATCGATGTACGGCTAATGTATCAGGAAGTGTTTCGGGAACGTATGTGTTTTAATGAATTTTGAAATTTCTTCAATCGTGCAGACCTGTTTTCGATATTGGATATCAGTTTTATACCCAGAGTGAACTGGATCAGCGTACTTTAATGCTTTTAATGACATCAATGATCCCTTGAATCGCACACGAGATCAACTGCGTAAATGTATCTAATGTTTATGGTTTTGTGAAAAAATAAATGTGAACTGTTGGTTAAACTGTTCTTTATTACTTGTTTACGTATATGTACTCACAGTTATATATTAGATTGATGTATATACATGAAAAATTAAATAAAATAACATGTTTAAAAATATTCTGCGGTAGGCGTAGAACAAATTCAAATAATTATACATCGAAAGAGAACATTTACAGTTCAACGTGAGTCGAGTCTTTCAACCGGATACATCTTCTACAAAAATATAAAAATGTAAAATATAAAAATTACAAAAATATAAAAATATCGTTTGTTACTCGTTTGAGCTACGAGGCACCCTTAAATATTTCTTCTACATCATTACTTCCAGTATTATATTATATTGCTTTTTAAATTCCATAAGAAAAATGTGTGCACCCGTTGTCAGCTTCTAAAAATATTATAAAACTCTACAACCGGTAGGGGCCCCTGAAACGCTTGCTTCTCCCACCAACCTCTCTTTCATGCGCGAGGCCTGCGCACTGTTCGCGACGGGCGAAGCACTTCCTTCCTCCATGGTAATGGCGGATGTTGGTGGGGGATAGTGGTCGCTATGGTGGGGACGGTTTTGTCTCAATTTAGAAAAAAATGCTCATCCCTGCTATACAACAAGGAACTATATAAACAGATTTAGTTTTAGTAACCACGTATATGGATACTGAAATTTTATAAAAATATTAACATCGATTCGATCATACAGTAATGAATAGACTGCGGTATCTATGCATTTATGATAATAGTGGGTAGCTGTAATTTACAACAATGGAAAAATTTAAAAAATTCGAGACCGTTGATATATTATTTTCGACCTACTAAAATGATTTTAGAAGTAAAGAAATTCTTATGTTGCTCTTGTTTCTTGTAACAGATATAGAAAATTTTTATTTGTATAAAGGTCCGGAGTCTAGTAATGAACCGCAGAAAATTAAAAATTGTTTAAAACTGCTGAAACATAAAAATTTAACGAACAACACACTCTGTCCCAAAGATAAACCCAAAGGAATAAGACTGAAAATCATTTCAATTCCGAGCGCAATGAAGCGAGGGAATATTTCGCAATCGTGCAATTAGGGTTCGTTTGATACCGGCACTACTTGAGTCGAATTAGCGAGAGCAGTGATAAAACAGAGCAAATTACAGTGCTTTAAGACGAGCAAACTGATTTTAAGGCCCGACGAGAATCGTAATCTTCTCTAAAGTAAAGCCTAAAAACGTCCGTATAAAACTGCTTAATTCCGAATACAATGAAGCGAACTGCGCGATTGCGCAATTAGGGTCCACATGTTTGATTGAGGAAGAGATTTTACGATCCGGCTGTAATACGGCGGTCCGCTCCGAACGAACGTGAAATTACCCTAACCGAGCAACCTCGTCCCGTTGCATTTCCTTCAAAATGAAGAAGCGTATATGAACAGGTGGCATCGATTATCGTGGCATGCGCTCCAAAAGTTTTGCGATTTTTTGGCCCCAGGGCCCATAATAAAGGCATCCGCGTGCGCCAACGTTAAATACAGGGTGGTTTCTCAGTATGCATGCAGGAAGCGTGTTACCGATCAATGCGAGTACACCGTGAACAAAAGGGAACGATTTTCATGGAAGTATAGCGAGAATTTCGTCCCGAAGTCACCATTGTGATATAATCGACGGGACCTTGTACCATAAATTCCGTGTTATTACTTAATTCGGTCTCCGCGTGAACGATGAAATTGAAGACTTATTGTGTACCTCACTGTAGAAAGTTCTTTGCGCACGCAGCGGCTCTGTTGCGTAAAAGCTGTTTGAATAACACGACAGTTAGTTTTCGGAACGATCTTCTTATATCGATCCATACAAATTGTACGTTTGTCCGTGGTTGGTAATACGATGGTCCGCGTAAAGTGAATTTATGGATTCCTTTATTACTGCATTGTATTGTAATAAACTTGAAATTTCCGAGCAAAAGCGAGTACTCCCTCGTTGTGGTATACGTGTAGCACTTGTAAATAGAACATGGATATTTATGCTAAATAAAAATGTCGTGCATTGGTTGCAAGAGACAGGAGCTACATAGACACTTATTACTTCCCTTAATAATTTTAATAAGTTCTCAAAATTGATATGTTCGCTCTTTTGTGTTCGAAAAAAAATTAAATGCAAATCCATGCAAATTAAAATGTTCAGAGTTTACTTTCTGCATATTAAAACCAATTTCTTTTTAAATCTCTAGAAATATTGAAATTTTTTTTGACTGAATTAATCGAAAGATCGAAGTTTGATCCGTCCTGTTTACAATCACCCCTTAAAATATGATATACGATTTTATTTTTGCCAACGAGAAATCAGATTTTTAATTCAATTGTGTAAAATTCTAGTGTTTTAGAATTTATAAGTACGTTCACGACCATCTTCATCTTCGATGCTCTAATCATCGCTTCGGAACTTTTTAAACCATCCTTGCACCGTGCGTACACTTGCAGTATCTTGCCCAAATGTATTGTTAATATTGCGTGTCGCTTCCGCAACCTTATGACCTAATTTGTACTCGTATAAGGAAATTACACGAATTTGCTTTCTGTCCATTTTGAAATTAATAAAACAAAGCGACATCTGCACTGCAAAATGATACTGTAAGACAGGGATGGGCATTTTTGTCTCAATTCACTGTCCCCCAACAACATTCACCGTTACCATGGAGGAAGGAAGTGCTTCGTCCGTTGCGAACAGTGCGCAGGCCTCGCGCACGAAAGAGAGGTTGGTGGGAGAAGCAGGTGTTTGAGGGGCCCCTACCGTGCTCATCCTTACTGTAAGATAACCAGAATGGTTGAAGTTATCTCCAAACTAAGCGAAAAATCGACATTAATTTCCGACCAACTTAATGGTTAATGGCTTATTCTTTATTCCATATAAGATACAAAGATGACGTTAGAGAGCCGCAGCTCTATTTGCCCAAAGCAAGCTTGCCATTACACTTTATTCGCACAAACATTTTTCTTACTTACTATGACATTTATAACTCTATTGCTTGTCTTACTTTTTTTTCCATCGATTAAATTGCAAATAATTTCTTACTTATATCTACATTCCGACCAACCTGATACATGGCTGCTCTTAAATTTGTTGAATCTGTCTACTCCTTTAAATTGCACCTCATTATTGTCATGAATTCCGCAATAAAGTAGCAAACGATTAAAACTCGCAGACGAAAGGATCTTAAAAATTTCCAGCACACTTAGTCTTTGCAACGAAGTGCAAGGTATCTGTGTCCTCTGTTTCCCGTTCCACCTACATTTCGTTTCCATTTTCCATAAATCACCGTGCGCAGTTCTTCAAGAATGGGCAGGTGCTCGGTGCACCCACTGCCACGCTTCGTGCACCCGTGCCAGCAACTCTTCCCCTTTTCTTCTTCCTCCTCCTCTTCTTCTTCTTCTGCCGTTGTTGGTCCCCTCGCTTCTCTCCAGTTTCTTCCTCTTCCTCGGCGAACGGGCGCGTTTCGTCCTCGCGCAACATCTCCACCTTTAAGTGCTTTTTTATGTGGCTCCGCCGTTTTGTTTCGATTTATTTTTTCTTCTGTTGCACTGGCCCCTTCTCACCCTTTCCCTCTCGCCGACTGTCCACGCTCCTCGTCTTCGCCATCGCCTCCTCACCTAATCGTTTTCTTTTCTTTTCCCCCGACGGGTTCACTCGTGGCCCGCGGCATCCCCGACGCAACGCGCCTTTACTTTTAGGCACCCGGCGTAATTATCGCGTCCTGCGGTTTGCTAGCGGTTTGTCCCGCTGCTGTTCGACCTGCAGGTGGTCCTCATGAGACCGCCACCCTTCGTTACTGTCTCTTCCATTTTATACTCGCGTCCTGTGTAATGAAAATCGCTGTAATGACACAGTGTACGCACAATGTTGGCTTTCCGCGGCTAATATGGATCTCACGATATTAAACCTCTGTCTACCAAGCGGGTCCATTGGACCCGACTGTATGTAGATACTGCGGTTATTTAAACTTTTAAAATTCTTGGGATCTCATCGTTGCATGACTTTGTTACTTTTCTTATTTTTTATTATTTAAAGCTAAAAGTTTTTTTTTTATATTTACTACGTTTTGTGGTATAAATTTTCTATCGCATAATGAAAGTTTTTTTTACGGTAGACAAAGGGTTAACGCTTCACTCACCATTTGCCCGATAGTCTTTTTCAAACCGAAGGTCGACAGTTCAGAATCTTGTCAATTAATTTGTTTACAGGCAACAGCAATTTCATTGAACATTTTCGCGATGTATACTGCATAATGTCGGCACATCAAGTTTGGACGCTTATATCTCGGTAATAATTTATTCAAAAGCGAAAGTATTACAGTGTTTTGGAAATGTCTTGGTGTCACCTTCAAGAAAACGTAATCAAAAGTATAGGTTTCTCCTTAAAATTTCAAATGTAATCTCTGAAAAACTTTTCAAGGTTACTGCAATGTCAAACACACATAATCGTCATATACTCTCTTTTATATCTTACAACTTTTGTCTGAAACATTTTTTTTGTATCACTTATGGAATTTTGTTCGGAAAACAGACTTTTCAGCGCACTGTGCGCTCTTGTGTATGTTTGTTTGCGTCTGGTGATTCGTCTCGTTGAACGGACTATAACCTCTTTCATTCTCTCTTGCGAAAGAGGCGAAATACAGAACGCTGGGGTATTCGGTATTCAGTTTCGCTGCAACCACACCCGTTCGCTTAATTTAGATCCCCCATCTCCCGGATTCACGAAAAAGAAAGGAGGAGCCGTGAATCCTCACGGTGTCCGGTCCACCTGGCCGAAAAGCATCCGAAACACTGCAACAACAACCTGCCGTGGGCTGTTCCAGGTTTCCCCGTGGTCGCCCACGCGCCGATACTTAACGGCGGCGAAGGCGCTTATTAACGGTTATTACGTCGGGGATGTTGGTCGATTAAAAAGCCAAGGCAAAAGAAAGGAAACGAAACACCGGGGTCAAGCACGATCAACGGCAGCCGATGCGTCGTCGATCGGATCCACGCAAATTAACAGGCTATCGTTTGCTGGGATTTACGAGGCCCCGTTGAAAAACACCAAACATTTTTACCAACGAGGAACACCCTCATTGAATTTTTCTATTAAGTCTGCAAATCAATTCGTGAACCTCCGAATCAATCAGTAGTTACTTTATTTGAAATCCAAGCCTTTTTATCCACCGAATTGAAAATTCAGTAATTATTTATAAGATGTAGTAAATGCATAGAAGGCGATGGAGATTATTTTCAACAGTAGAGTATATTTTGATCTGCAAGTTTGCAAATCAATTCGTGGACTTCACAATCAATCAGTAGTTACTTAATTTGAAATCCAAGCCTTTTTATCCACCGAATTGAAAATTCAGTAATTGTTTATAAGATGTAGTAAATGTATAGAAGGCGATGGAGATTATTTTCAACAGTAGAATATATTTTGATTGTTTAAGGAATAGAAGAATAAATTCTAATAATAGAAATAAATTCTTTCCCTTACGTTGCTTATTCTTTTGATAGTGATATGGTTCCACCTAATTAACTGACTCACGTATTAAATCAGTTGACGATGTACAAATGAATTCATTATATTTGGTTGGCAACTAATGATTGCGAATTTTGTCGATTGATGTTCTAGCACATTCTTTTGTTTTGTCAACGCACCTAACCTATATTGTTCTCTTGTTGTTTGGACTTTCACCTTTAATTAGTAAGAAAATTGTATCGATTAGTTATTTAGTTTCGTTTTTATCAGAATTTAAAAATGGAACAAAACACGCATTTCAGACATATTTTATTATTATTTCCGAAAAGGCAGGGACGCATCGCAAGCATACAAGAAGTTATGTGCTGTAAAAAGGCAGTGTCAAAATTGGTTTGCCAATTTCCTATTTATTTTTTGAGTTTTATGAACACGGAATTATGACACTGCCTGAAAGATGGTAAAACGCCATCGACAAAAACGGTCAATACCTAATTTAATAAAGTCATATTTTCAAGTAAAAATTTTGAATTTTCCTTTTTATTTAAAATTGGCATAAGGTCGTTAATAATAATAGAATATCAATTATTCTTTAATAGTAACCGCAACCACGACCGGTCAAATGATCGGTTTCACATCTTTTATATTATAAACGATTGAAGTTACAAAGATGATTCCATTAGAAATTATTAAATAAAATTCTTTGTTTAACCACGTGTTGTTATAAAAATCGCCAGAAATTTAAATAAATTCAGTCCTGTAATTGTTCTAAAACAATGTATACCAGTCGCAATTGTGTGCTCGGCACGGTTAGTGTTAATCATTCAGATGTCTGTGCAATGTACATCTTATAGTCAAATATTTGTTAATATTTGTTCCTGCGTAAGATTTTAAAAGTTAAAAGAATTGTCATTAGAACTATCTAAACTTAACCCTTCGACGGCGGTGCTCGGGTCTATTTTGACTCAGAAAATCAACGTCCTCATATAATTATGCAATTCCTAGTGATTTAATTGAATGAATAAAATGTTATATTAGGCATATCAGAAAGACGAAAGAGTCTAAAGAAATATCTTCAAAAATATGTTTTAGAAAATTGATAAATAAAGCTATGAACGTTGTTAAACAATATCAACTTTATAATTTACATGCGAGAATGGTCCATTGTCCGAGGATTAATTCTAGATGAATGAAAAATATTTTCTAGAGAAAACCAAGAACATTTCCAAATTAGAATTGAAAGTCTGGTTGGAATATCCTAACACATACCTACAATCGAGTACAAGGGGTTAATAAAAGCATCCTCGGCCCATAAATTTCCATTAAAAACACCGACGAACAGAATCACTTCTACGAAGCGGATTTCCTCGGCGACTGCTTCCGCCGTAAAAATAGTGCCGACGCGTGGAAGCCGCGCGTAAAAATCGGTCCGTAAACGCCCGGCGCAACAACCGTCTCCGATAATTTATGCTCGATCCCCGCAGAGGATATTAAAATATTAATATGGCTGTATTTATAGGCCCGCGGCGTAGGCATATAAAATTAAGAACGCATCCGGTGTAGGTTACGAGGGTTCGAATTACTTAAAATTTATAATCCGACCCCGCGTGGACGCGCGCTCATCGTCGCGTTGTCGCAAGATGGAAATCCGCTCAATGAATCTCCCCTGGGATCGAGGAAATATCTCCCCCCTAGGATCGATCGATCGTTCGAATGACAACCCGCTTCCTCTCTAGATTAGTATGATTTACGACTTCGATATGAAATACCAATATCCGTAAAAAAATGTCGATACAGTGGATCCGAAAATTGTTTGAGCAAGTTTTGTACACACGAAGAAGTAGAATATTAGTGTGAGCACACTGATTAGTACTTCATTAAACACAGAAACAATATGCTCAGTTAGGAACGCTAGTGTCTGGTTCATTCCGATTTTTTAATTTTTTTCTTGCACAATGTCACCGATGTTAGCATAAGTATGTTTTTTCTTGCACAATATCACCGACGTTAGTAATTTCGATAATTTCATATTTGTCACAGTTATCGTCAAGCTTTTGTTAACATCTGATTTTATGTAATAAATAGTTTCTGTTTCTAGAAATACCAAAATTATTTTAAAGAAAATGTGATTATTTACGTAATAGAAATGTTTCGAGTGCAAATGGTTAATTGGAAGGGCTGCGATTTAATTTATACACATAAGACTGATTAATAATTAAGAAGATTAATTTATACACTGACTAGGAGCAACATTGCCAAGTTATTAGAGCATAAATATATGGAACTGAGGCTTGAGATTGTACCTGCCTAGGAGCTAAAAAATTAGATACAGAATTAAAAAAGGTTTTTCGGACTGATTCTCTACTGTTCAATCGCGATTTATGTCAAACAGTCGAAGGGATGTCGATTTTCTCTCGAATGCGGGGGTGCGTGAAGGTTTCCTTGGCGACGGGATAAATTCCTGGCGAGTAATTTCAGTAAAGACGGGATTTACCGGGGGCCGACTTCGTCGCCCCCGCGCCGAAACCTTCAATTTCATGAGAGCGGGTCGTTTCGACATAGAGAATCAAGCGGACGGGGTACCGGAGGCGAGTTTGCGGTATCGGATCGTCGAGCGAGGAGGGCGTAGAGGGTGGCAAAAGCGTGAGCAAAGGAGGAAAGAAAGATAAAGAGAAGCTTCGCCGGAGAAGCAACCGCGAATAACAAGGAGAGAGCAGATGCATAGAGAACAAGAGGACAGAGGTACGATGAAACGGGTGGAGTGATAGAAAGGGCGAAGAGGGGACGAGAGGCAGAGTAATCGGCAAATGGAGATGGCCCCTAAGTTCTGTGCATCGTCCCGCTCCCGCCCACGCTGCCAGACAGAATAAAACTACTCGGGGACGGTCGTAAGTACCGAGGAAGTACGCGCTCGTGCTGCTCTCGAAGAGAAACGAGCTGAAGAGGGCGGAGAGAGAGATGAAAAGAGAGGAGAGGCATTCGGAGAGAGAGTCGTGACGATAGCCCCGAAGCGTCACGTAGACTCTACGGCTCTCCGGCTCTCTGGACCACGTGTGCAACCGGGGGATGAAGAGGAGGATGTAGAAGACGAAGCGAACGCCACGTAACATCGTTTTACGGTCCAGGACGGTCCAGTTCGACCGCTAATGTTTTCGAACTTCCCGCGTGGGCGTGCCGGAGGTCCGAGGACCCCGTTGACACGGACATTACTTTACTTGGCCTACGACGATTGCCATGGGGGGACACCCGGCCACGATAGATAGCCCTCGAAGAGGATGAATAAGTGGCCGTGGACGATCCACCGGTGGGAGAGAATTAGAGCGGCCTGGAGAATTTGATCGATCACCAGGCTGTGAGATTCTTCGCGATGTCGACCATGTGGACCTATGATCTCGGGCTCTTCGCCATTTTGATAGATTGACATCGAATTATACTAGGTGGTCAAAATGTTAGAATCACTCGCATGAGAATGCGGTCAAATGAACGCTTCCATATTTTTTTACTATACAATTATTGGAGTTATAAAGATGATTTCGCTGGAAATGATTATGTATACTTTTCTGGTCAAGTATACATTATAATAAAATGGCACAAAATATAAATAAATTCAATTGTGTCATTTTTATAAGGGAGCACATACTAGTCACTTTTAATGGTCGGTAGGTTTAGTGTTAATACAGTCGGTTTTTAGATGATAGTCTAGCCACAGTGAGTTCTTATTATTTTTGTGTGGATAATTAAAAGTAAAAAATTATAAATGTACATTTTGTAGCAGCACAGTAGGCAATATTATTATCTTAACGGATTGACGTCAAATTACTGACGGTGATCAAATTGTTGGAAGTCTAGCTACACTGGGTTCTTCATTTTTGTGTAAAGTATTTCGTGACCGTTGTCAACGATGTAGTACAACTATGATTTCGGGCTCTTGGCCATCTTGATGGATTGACATCGAATGACTGTGAGTGATTACATCATTTGAACAATATGGATTAGTTGGCAATCTAACGTTAACACTAGAACATCCGGACAAATGTCTAAAATTTTAAAAAATTCCTTGTTCCTCTATAATCCAGATGCAACCAAAATTCGCACGCCATGAGAAGTACAAATATATGTATATATATATATATATATATATATATATATATATATATATATTTCTTCAAATATTTAGAGCCATTCGCAAATTTGTTTAACTAATCGCTTCTTAAAATAACACGTTAAAAAAATTAACAAGTTTTCAAACAAACATCTTGAGCAATGAAACATACTTATACTCTGATTACTCCTGCATGTTCACTGCAATTTACTGACTTATAATTAGGGTATTACAAGGTTACGAATTTTATGCATTTATGGTAAAAATGGGTGGATCAAATGCAAGACATTTAGAGAATTTGAAAACAACTATGCGTAATTTCCAACCCTTCAAAATTATTAAAAGAAGAACTAAATGTAAATCCTATACCTTGCAATTAATCCAATTTTTATTTTGCATAAAAACCGCGGTCTAATTGTTACAATGCAAATTTTAGTTCACACAATAGACTTCCAGAGTAATGGTAATAAAAATATCCAGAACGGTAACGATCCACGAGCGTTTTAAATACTTCCAGACGGTACTGTACCGATATTGTAGCAAGGATCAAATAAATCCTTCGCACATATCCTCCCACGCGGATACTTTATTTTTCGATCGAGTTTGATTTCCACCGCGACCAATCGTAACATTCCAAACCGGTGACTATTTATAAAGCTCGGGCTCGTATCGATTCGTGATATACGCATTCCGTGTAATGTTCATGTCGTTTTCGCTTATCATTCGCTAACGAGACTTTCCTGCGGTGCTTGGCCAGCCTTATGACATCGTAATCCTGTTTCACGTTTGCTACCTCATTTACCTAACGATAAACAAGATTTTATGCGTTCATATGTTTTTATCGCGTTTCATGGTTGGCCACGATCATCCGACAATGTAAATTGAAATCATCTTTAACAGTCCCACTGGACCTTATGAATTCTTTATTTCAATGATCGGCGCTAAATCTTCACAGGGTTTCAAGCATCGTTTTATAAAACACGAATTTACATTCGAACATCCTTGTACACTGATTCTGAAACGCAAAAATCAGAACTTATTTATTTCATTAGAGGATCCAATTTATTTTAAAATTAACATTATATTTTATTCGTTGGACTTCAAAGTTTCAGCATTGATAAATTTAAAACTAATGCGTAACCAAAGCTTTTATAAAGCAAACGAATTTTTTCGTTTATCTTATTAAAATTCTTGGCAGTGAAAACGAGTTCTCCCGAGATTAGAAATTACAGTCGAAAATTGCAAACTTTGTCAAGAGACCAAGTTTCCAGTAATTATTAAACTGCAGGTCTTCATGCAAAATAAAAAATGTTTGCATTGATTGCAAGACACAGGAGCCAAATCAAAATTTCTTTCTTCATTTAATTATTTTATTATGCTGAAACTAGTACACGGATGTCCTTAAATCATTTTAATATATCCACTGTTTCAAGTTGTACGTACCCATTTTTGTCATAACCCAGATAGCACCCGACGTCTTAAAGTCGTCCATTTTATGTCCATTTTAGGTCCGAACGTCTTAAGACCTAAAATGGACGTCTTAAAGACGTCTTAAAGATTTCGGGACGTCTTTGAGACGTCTGAAATTTACGTCTTTAAGACGTTCGAAATGGACGCCTTTAAGACGTCTGAAATTTACGTCTTCAAGACATCTTTAAGACGTCCATTTTACGTCTTCAAGACATCTTTAAGACGTCTATTTTACGTCTTGAAAATATCTTACAGACGTCTCAAAGATGTAAAATGGACGTCTTAAAGACGTCTGTAAGACCTTTGTAAGACGTCTTAAAGACGTCTGTAAGACTTTATAAGACGTTTTAAATACGTCTTTAAGACGTACAGCAGTGATGGGCAATTTTGCCTCAACTGAGACCCTCTGTCCCCTTCCATCAAGCGCGGTACAATGGGGCAACGAAGACACGAGACATCAGTCTACGCAACGAATGTTCGCGCTGCATGAAAGAGAGGTTGGTGGGAGAAGTAGGCGTTTGAGGGGCTCCGCCCGTGCCCACCACTGACATATAGTTTTGTAACATAAGACGTTCAGAAGCCGCTCGGAAGCCGTTCGGAAGACGTTCGTAGGACATTCAAAATGTCTTTAAGACGTCTTGAAAGTCCAACACCGGACGTATTTAAGACGTCTTTTGTTATTTGGGAAATGCATAAAATCCTCAGTCTAATAAATTAGAATCTAGATGCCCATACAATCTGGATTAACGCGAGCCTCGCAAAGTCGTCGTTTAAAAAATTCCAATATGAAACTATAAAATTGCGTAAATATTCATAGCTCCTCCATCGAAATTTACGACGATACTAAACTCGCTCGTCCGCAGCCGAAGGAAAATCGTGATCAGCAAGCGGTACAAAATTCGCAGCGCGAAGAGAATAAATCAAGATCTAACTCGAAGATACTCGACATCAGCTGGAACATAGAAATCATTATACTTACGATACCGCGCATGATTCGAGCCGTGAATAAGAACCGCGGAGGGATGGTAGGGGTGGTAGGGGAGGGGAGGAAAGAAGGTGGAGGCAGCGAAGTCTTGCGAGCCACGCGCTGACGGTAATGTGGCATCATGTGTTCTGACAAATGCTCTGGGGCTGAACACGCGCCTCTCTCGGATGAAACAGTGGTTTTATGGTTAATGCAGGCCACGCGTGGCTTATATCATAATAACGCAACGGCAACGTGTCTCGGAGCGGTTTGCATGCTTCCACGTATTGCTGTAACTTCGCGCACACAGCTGCCAACGTTGTCCGTGGCGAATCCACAGATGAGCTAATTTTCTCCGCGAGTTCGCTCCAGACGCAATCAGACTTTCCTCTTTAATGGAGCTTCGCCGCATCTTAGACCTGTTTCACGCTTTTCTGATATTGATCGGACCCGTTCGCTTGATAAGAGGAACGAGTCAACGCCAGGGACTCTTGCCAGGCCGAAGAATTCCTCGGCTGCACGAGATGCTAACATCGGGGTTCAACGATCGAAGTTCGTGGGTACGTTTTGTGGATTGGTATGGGGAAAGATGGTACAGTCCGAGATCCACGTTTCATGTATCTGTGACTCGATTTTGGGACCTCGGTTTTCTACCCTCGGGTCGCAGAATGTGTTTGATGAATGTTGCAACTCCTTGCTTGCAAGTATTCAATACCGTTCGAGTCACTGGTAAACACTTTTTGAACGCGTTTACCCTCCAGTGATGTTGTGCTCTTTTGTGATTTTATAACACTCAACTTTTAGGTATGAATGTTCAGCGGTAATGTTAACTGTTTGTTCTCTGATTAATGACGTCTCTGTTAAACGTTTCATGATTATGGGACACATGTGTTTTTTTTTAAGAAAGACTAATGGGAAGGATAAAATAGTATTCGAAAGTGAATGGATTTTCTCACGTTTGATTTATTCTTTATATGGTCTTTCTGCTTGCGGAAGCGTTAAGCAATGTTTTCTTTGAAAGACGCGAACGTTGAACAATTAATTGAACCATGTCCGTGGCTTATTGTTTTCTGTCAATTGCAATTCGATGTGGGAAAGTGTTTTACGATTGCTGTATCGTTCGAAGAATTTCGTAATAATTTTCTCTGCATGTTACACCGTTACTTCAACGATTTTCTTTTAATGTCACGCAGTCTCATTTCTAAATCTGATCGAAGAGTAGTATCAACCACTTATGTAACCCTTGCACGCCAATTAAAAAGTTTGTCCACGATTGTATATCGACAACAACAAAATAGAATTTTATTTTGGTCCAAAGGAAACAAATACAAAACAGGTAAATATTTACATTAGGAGCTTCCTCACCGATTTTGATGACGTTGAAATATGTTGTCAAGGTCATCATTCTGAACAACTTTTTCCTATGCATGTTACCGCCGTTCAGCTTTAGTTTCCGAGATATTCGCAAAAAAGTTTCAACATCTCGAAAAGTGATCGGAGCAGGTGTGGGTTAGGTCTGGGTTATTTATATATTATTTATATATATATATTTATATACTGGGTTATTACATATTTTCTTGATTGTTGCAGATATCCAAGAATTTGTATAGTTTCATGCTTAATACTCTGTATGCTAACACAGCTGACAATGAAATGAGTTCGCGTTCGACACGATTCATTTCACGTTTCAGTTCGTAAATATAAACAGACAAGACAGTGGGTCTCAACTGATTGAAGTCGTTTTAAGCTGTGACCGCGGCCGCGTTATCGGCGGCCACAATTTCAAATCTAACCCAGACCTACTCCGATCACTGTTCGAGATGTTGAAACATTTTTGTGAATATCTCGGAAACTAAAGCTGAGCGGCGGTAACATGTATAGGAAAAAGTTGTTCAGAATGATGACCTTGACAACTGTAAGAAAGTGTAAATCGATAAGTGCTATACACGGGATCTAGATTATCGGCATGTACAAAAATATATAGTTAATTGTTGGTGGCGTGTCGTTCGATAATAGCGTCTTTTGTTTGTTTGCATCGAGAAGTTGCAGTCTCCTCCACGCAGTCATGTGAAACGCACGCGTTTGATACATATATATATATATATATATATATATATATGTATAACTTATGTTGCTAACTTATATATATATATATATAGTTAAATATATTATAATTAAAGTGTGATAATAAAGAATTGTTTTTATTATCGCAAATCTCCTGACAACAACATATTTCAACATCATCAAAATCGGTGAGGAAGCCCCTAACGTAAATATTTACCTTAGAAAGTAATAAGTTATAAGACTTGGGTTTCTTTGAGATGTTAGAAGGATTAGTTTACTAGGTAATGTGGAAAAAAAATTGGTTTGAAATTGCTATTGCTCGAAACTTCGAAACAAATTGTGAAGATCACGATTTTTAATCTGTGTATCTGTGTTTATAATGACAATTTAAAATATCTCTCGAACAACACCATCGAATGAACTGCCAAAAATCGTGACGGGTAACCGAGTCGGCAAAACAATCTCTTCGGGACAAGGGGCCAGGTTTCTCATGGGGTTTGGTGGGTCCGAATTGTTTAGGCTACGTCGAAGGATTAACGAACTCGGTGTGCGTTGGGCTAACCCACGAAACGTTTCGTGAAATATTTCTAAACAGGCGCGGGCGGGACCTGTTCGTTCGGTTCTGAGAGAAAGAGGGAAGAAGAGAAGAGGAGAGAAAAAGAGAGGGTGAGAGAGAAAAGAGGAGAGAACCGGAGCCAAAGCACGCGTATAATAATAGCTAATAAAGTGGACGTAAAAGGGGGTCCCTGGTAGGGCAGGTGGCCCTTGAAGCCTCCATGGGGGCACACTCCATGGCCAAAAACCAAACTGGTGCCTCGCCTCCGGGCCCACGCGAGTAAAAGTCTCTCTCCCTCTCTCTCTCTCCCTCTTCTTCTCGGCTTTTGTCTGGCCGGAACCGAGCGACAAAAAAATAACGCCGAGGAACGGAGATCGTGGACATTAAACGAGCCCTTAAAACGTTTCTTGACTTTAAAACCTTCGATTCGGGCCCCGAGGGAACCATCTCTCTCACTCTATCTCTTTTGCTCTCGCTTTCGTTCTCTCTCCCAACTCGGAGAGATGGCATTCTTCATTAGCAGAGGAGCTGGATGGAACTTCGAGCTTCGCTTTGTGAGCATTGAGTCATTTGAACGGTCTTAACACGGTTTCGGTGAAATTAAATGGAAATGAACTTCTTTGTTTATTAGGTGGACCAATGTTGCATCGGGTTTGAGGCTGATAAAATGGATATGGGATTTTTATGATTTTTTTTTGTGGTGGTTTCAATAGTCTGAGATGTGACTGTGAAGTTTGATACGTATATACTTTATTTAATTCAGCCACACGGTTAAGAATCGAACTTGGCTTTACATAAAATCTAACTTAACCTAATCACATTCTATCACTCATTCCCTCGTTCTCATTTACTTCGTCTTCTTCCTCTCTTCATCTATTCCTAATTAACTTCCCTATCCTATCTACCCCGTCTACCCTGTCCCCTCTTTGCGTTGCACCTCCTCCATTTTCCTTTTTCTTTCCTTCTCCAGATTCCTTAACCATAATTGTCCACTATGAAGTTTGATACGTTATCTAGTGTATTTTCAAAGTTCATGATACACATAGAAATTTTTTCACCAATTTTGTAATAGCTGTTGCAATTTTTCTTGGGAATGGACCAGTCACCACCAGTGAGTAACTAAACTACCCCCCATCCAATAGTTTCGTTTTTTATTAATATTTATATGAATATTTTTAAGATCCTTTTATACGTAGCACACTTAACAGTGTTTTGACAATGAAAGGTTAATAATTGAGAGATTTTTAATAAATTTTCTAATACCAACAGCAATTTTAATAGTGAATGAACCAGTCACCCTCAATAACTAACCAAAGCACCCAGCATTTAATCACTTTTATTTTTATTATTATTTATAAGGAGTTTAAACTCCTTTTAGATGTATCGTAGTATATTGGACATTTTTTTAAAAATTAACGGTTAACAGTTGATAGATTTTTAATACATGTTTAATCGGCCATATTCATTTTATTCGGAAAGTAACTGGATAATCTAACACATTATCTCAAGTGTTACAATAATTGATTTTAATAGAAAGTGATTAAGTCTCTTTGAATATAACACAGTCATTAAAAGATTTATTATTATAATTACCAGGCATGGTTGGTTATTTATTAGACAACCTACAACAGGATGTTTAATTTTACGGCTTTATTGAACTTTTTTAACAAGGTGAGAGGTATTTCTTTTATCCTTTCAGTCAACGCCATCATAATGGCACAATATAACTGTAAACAAGTTTTACGATTTAATTAACGCTAACAAATCCTTTACGAGGCTCGTGTATATAAAATGCTATACATTCAAAATACATTGTGTTATTTAAACGTTTAGACACATCACTTTGTGTTTTTACATCGAAACAAAAAGATGTACACATGTACATCTACATTTAATTCAAAATATAAATTTCAGATACAATTTCACTGTTAAAGTATAATATTAACAAGTTATAGTGTATTCTATACGACGCTCGCTAAAATTTATAGAAAATATATTTTAAATAGTATTTTAAATGGTCGTTGTTGTATCATTCAAATAAAATATTTTTATCTTGACAGTTTGCTGAGTAAAATAAAATATTATAAGTAGCTCAGTAGCTTGCAAATAGGTGCACATTAACCGATATAAATAAATTAAAATCAACAATATATTTCAAATATCGGTCTGAATGTTTTCAGTAGTCTTAAAATAATCCTACTATTTCAATTCCTAAAATGTTATCTCGCCAACAAAACATAAGCTAGAATAAGAACTCTCTACTATGTATTATCAGTTGAAATATTATTTTACCTATAATATTGGCGTGATACTGGAAAATCAATTTTCTTATCATTAATGATTAAACTCAACAGACTCTAAACTAGAAAATATACATATCGACAATCGATCTTCTCACACAGTATAACTCTAATCCATATTATTTGAACCAATTAAACAATCATGCTGCTTACATTACAAACACCCAAGCACCTATGTGACAAAACAGACACACAATTCATTCGCGTTCAATCAGAACGAGATAAGAAATTCCTAAATAATCAATCGCCAAACATATCACAGCTCTCGCACTGAATAAATCCAGCCCCGCACACCCGGATCAAAAAATTATGCTCCTAAACGGTTTTCAACGGGTTCACCGGTCTGTCGCCATCGTTATCGCCTAACCAGGGCCGATAAATTACCAAGTCGGTCCAAATTACATAATTAGTTCGGCGGTTCTGGTCCGCGAACGAAAACGCGACAACCACCGATAAATTCAAATCTCGCTCGGTGAAAGTCGCGCGACAACTCTTCGGGAATGTTCAAGAAATAATAACTCGGCACAATGTAACCTAGGGTCGTTTATCTTCCCCTCCGGTAGCACTATTCGCCACATGCGAACCGGCCTAATCGATATTCAAGACAATCTTACGAGGCGGTGAGTTCGTCGAACTGTGTTAGAGGCCCACGGAACGGGCTCAGGTCGTGCCTTCCGGAGATCGTCGATAATGAAACTTCACGGGCAATTATCCGGAACATGATTGCCTGTGACCCTCCTCGGGAACGTGCACAGACGACCCCGGCAATGCTGATTTCTTCGGGACGAATACGATTTTCTGGCTAAACAGCCGTCGAGTTTCGTCGAACAGCTGACGCCACGGGAAATTGGAAATTGATTCGGCTGTTCACGTTTTTCGTCGAGGTGAAAGGATTGAGATTTATGCGAAGGCGTGAATTAGGAAAAGTAATTGGGTATATGGAGGGGAAAGAGATTTTTGTGTTGAACAAATGGGAAAATTTTTTGCCAATGCTGAGAAGCGTGCATGACGAATATTTTTGATGTAGAACAGTGGTTCTTAACCTTTTCGAAGTCAGGGAAGACTTTTGATTATATGAAGAATTTACGGTACACCAAAAGTAATGATCAAAAAAACAAACAAAAACATGCCGCGTAGAAATAAATATAGTTTAGAAAATATATTATTAAATATATTCAATATATTTTAAAATATATAGTATATATATTTAATATATTTTAAAATATATAGTATATATATTTAATATATTTTAAAATATATAGTATATATATTTAATATATTTAAAAATATATAGTATATATATTTAATATATTTAAAAATATATAGTATATATATTTAATATATTTTAAAATATATAGTATATATTTTAAAATATATAGTATATATATTATATATATTTAAAAATATACAGTATATATATTTAATACATTTTAAAATATATAGTATATATATTTAATATATTTTAGAATATATAATATATATATTTGATATATTTTAAATTATATAGAGGGTGGCCCACATAACTCTTAACAACTCAATATCTCGAAAACTATGCCATCGATTTTAAAGTTCTTAGTCTTAAATTGCATGGATCTGCAGGGCCTTTCTAACTACATAAATGTGAAGTGCCCCGCCCCTTCCCCTTTAAGGGGTGTGGGGGAACATTTATAATTTTAAATGGAACCCCATATAAAACGTTACATATTCAGATTCTACAGGAAAAAACAAGTAAAGTTTGTCTGAAACATTTTTATGTCAGATATTTCCATGATGAGATATAACAGTTTAATGTTTCGACATAGGTACTTACTTGAAGCGCTCGGAAATTATAACGCTATTTCCGAGCGCTCCAAGTAAGTGCCTATGTACAAGTCGAAACTTTAAACTGTTATATCTCATCATGGAAATATCTGACTAAAAAATGTTTCAGACAAAATTTACTTGCTTTCTCCTGTAGAATCTGAATATGTAACTTTTTATAGGGGGTTTCATTTAAAATTATAAATGTACCCCCACCCTCTAAAGGCCTATATTTAATATATTTTAAAATATACAGTATATATATTTAATATATTTTAAAATCTTGTCGTTATTGTAAGGCAATACGCGCCTGTCGCGTTTAGTGCGCGGTAGTTCTAGTGTTAACACTAAACCTACCACCACCGGTCAAAATGACCAGGGCCAGATTTTTTATTTTACAATTATTGATATTTTGAAGATACTTTTATGAGAAATGGTTGAATAAATATCTTTAGTAGATCGCATATTAAAATAAGAACCGCAGAAAGTGTAAATAAATTCAATCCTGTAATTTTTGTAAGGCAATATGCGCCGCATACTTTTAAGGCTCGGTAGGTTTAGTGTTAAGAAGGATCGTACCCATCGCTATCAGAAACGCTTTTGGAAGAAGCTGTACAGTCGGCAGATCGGTACCAAAGTTTCGAAAGCCTCGTGCTCGGTGTACAGCGTTCGATATTCCGATCGATTACGTCCGTCAAAGAAGATCACCATTTTAGGGCGTGCTTATGGCACGTTCGAGAGCCTTGGACCCCCCTAAAGGCACCGTCTTATCGGGCGTAGGCCATTCCGTTACACTTTCTTGTGGGAAGGAAGTGGGGCCACTGGGTAGGTGAAGCCGGCAGGCTTATCAGGGACTGGTTGCTGCCAATATTGATTATCCGAGCGTACAGAGGCCCGAACCCGAGGGCGCAGATAGCCACGACAAATTGCACGCCTTCGCGGTTCCCGATAGGCGATCGGTGTTTATTACCATTTGGCGCCGGTGCCACCGGTGACATCATTCCCCCATAGCCGCCTCACCTTCACGTGGGAAAATTTATTGAAACACGGTGAAACTGCCTTTACACTTTCACTGCCAGTGGAACAATGGCCTACACTGAAAATGGTACCCTGCGATTTGAACTACCGTTTCTTGGGACTCTACCGCTTTCGTCAAAGTGCCAGCGTATAGGATATCCTCTTCGTGTTGAATACAATAATTCTTAGACTGCGGATTTTATGCATTTATAACTAACATATAACTATAACAAATAATAATTGAATAATATAATTTCATGTAAATTCATATATATCCGCAAATAAAAAGAATAATATAATATATGATATAACAACAATGGACTGGTCGAATATTAAATACTGTTGTTATATGATTTTCGACTTGTTAAACTTATTGAAATAAGAAATGCATATACAGGGCTTGCTTTTGAAGACAGAAGAAAATGCATCAGACCAAACTTGATATCGAGGCGCTCGTAATCTGATGTAATTAATTTTTTTTATAGGTGGTGACGTCACGGAGATATGAAGGTCAACTCTATTTTTTTAAATGGAACGGTATGGTTTTTTATTTACATTCTGACAGTGTGTTTTAAGATGAATACAATGACTTGTGAAGGTCGTTCAAGGTTACGCAAGGTCAACTGCAATAGAAAATAAAGTCTCTCAAATCACTCTTCGATCACTAAATAAAGCCATTAAAAATAATAGAAATAAACACGGAATCAGACCTCACGATTATTAAATTCAGTGTACCATATTCTTATGATGTCTAAAATTCAAAATGTCTGAATGAGTACGTAATGCAACAAATTTTCTGAATGTATGTTGTATTAAATAAATTACTTCTATTTGATCTAATATTTATGGTTGCTGAGAAGATGATCAACGTGTGACCATAGCGATACAGTGCCTATTATCCCAGTCGCTGTGCACCTCTGTATAAAAATGAAGGTTGCAAAATGGTCCCCAAATGAGGCCATTAATAATGGTATGAATAAAAATATAATCAACCATATAATTACTAAATTCAGTATACCAATAATGAATACAATCTCTATTATCATTATCCCATTTCATCTCGGTATAAACATGAAGGTTGCAAAATGGTCCTCAAAATGAGGCCATTAATAATAGTAGAAATAAATATATAATCAACCTCATAATTACTAAATTCAGTGTACCAATAATGATACAATTTCTATTATCCCATTGCACATCTGTATAAAAATGAAAGTTGCAAAATGGTCGCTAAATGGGACCATTAAAATAAATGGAAATAAAAATGGGCTCAAACCTCAAAATTATCAAAAGAGAGACGGCCAACTGAATAAAACGAACACTGCATAAAAGCTTGAACTGAGAATGTAAAAAGATTAAAAAAGAACCCGAGAGAGAGGTGTTCGCCACTTAATTCCGAGTCCCGAAAGTGCCGTCCCACCGAAATAAGTTTTCAAGGAGCATGTATCTGAAAATATCAAGCAATCCAGGCGACAATGCCGCGATAAATCCGGGAACGCTTTAAAAATACAGCTTGCACCGTGAATATTTTCACGGTGCCAGTTTCTGTTCTCCGCATTCACGGCTCCAATTTCTCGGGGACCTAAAAACGACCATGAGCAGCGAGCAAGACGTTCGCGGGCGCAACGAGGCTCTCGCGTTCCCGTAAAAAATAAGAGCGATTTATCGCGGAGGAGCCATATCGGTGCTCGTACAAAGGAAGAAAGGGAATCGGCGAAATGTTTGCCCCGAGGTGCCCCGCGGTCCCCGCGCATAGTTTGCATATCCCACTTTTCAAAGTAAACGCGCCACGACCGACTTCCCTAACCGCGCACGTGCGTGCCTGCCACGTCGCGAGCGTATACTCGCGTTACAGCAACACGAGCTGACAAAAGAGAAAAAAGAACGCGTGGAACGAGCATGAAGAGGCAGAGGAAGAAACGAAACGGAGAGGATCACGGGAAGGGGAAGTAATCGATCGAGTGATCGATCGAAGAATTCCGGGAATCGTTTGTGGATCGATGGCGTGCTGATGAGGCGATTAGTGCTAAGATTATGGCACACGAATGGTCACTTATGGGTTAGATACAGCGGACAGGCACGAGATCAAAAGATGGAGATGAAATGAGAGTAAGGATAATCATGCTACTTATAATTCACTATTTATGGTAAACGTGAGAAGGTGAAACACAGAATGGAAATAACATCAAATGAATTTAATATTACTGAAGAAGAAATTAATTGAAGGAAGAAATTAATTGTTACACCTTTTTCTTGAGATAGTGCAGCCAATTTTTAGTTTCTATAGAGATCCGCAATCTACTTATTACATTATTTTCGACTTTATTAACCCTCATACGTTCCTCTGGGTGAAAATTCAACCATTTATTATTTTGATATACTGAAAAATGATTGATCTCATTCTGTAGGTGTTATGAGGTGTATTTCTTTAAAATGCGATGTCCTAAATATAATATAATTTGTTGACTTCAAGTATAGAGCAAAAATGGGCGAATTATTATACTAGGATCATTTATGCGAATATTTCTGAGGAACGTATGAGGGTTAAACTGATCAAAAGAAGGAATACATTTTAATTTATCTTCTGTTCCCTGCAAATATCTATGAAACTTTTTATTATTCTGCATAATGTTCAGAAAGATAGAAACTTCTATATGGCTACTATTTCTTGAAATTAATGCAGACAACTTTTATTTTGCATAAAGATCCACAGTCCAGTGATAAGGGCGAAATTCCCTGATGACTTTTCTTTTAGCTTCAAATAATAGGTACAACTACCGAGGTATCACTGTACCGATAAAACCGGAGGAACGACGGCGACTCGGAGACATGTTCGGGATCGTCTTCTGTTTTTTTAAAATGCCCATTGTGCCCTAGAAATTATACGCGACCGTTCGACGTTCCTGGCTGTTCTTTATAATCCCGTGTCCGAGTGGCCTTTGCGCGGATACGGGTTTCCTGAAAGCAGGGGCCCGGCTTTCAGAGGCAAAGGCGTGGCGCCCCGGTTCGCCCCCGACTTCTTGCCCGCGAGATATTTCATTTACGGTCACGTGCCCATGCGGGCCACGCGAAATCGCCTCCCCCTCGATCTATATCGCGGCTAGATCTCGGCTTTTACGGCGACTCGATCCACCGCTTTATATGGATACCGTGAACGCCACGGAATTCTCTGTCCGAGACGCACGACCACGGTTTTGTCTGTGCCTTGGATCAACGGCTGCCTCGATCCGCTGATAGATCGCTGATAGATCGCTGAACATATATGGCGGCAATTCGAATTCAACTATGCATGTCTGTGGACCACAATAAATCCAATCTTCCGATCGAAATGTATTGTGTAGTCGCGAGAATTTGATTTTGTGGACACGTAAGGTTCGAATCCATGTACGTTCCTTCGCAATTGGTCGGTTTTTATGGTTCTACAGTCTCATGCATGATTCGCATAGATGTGGACTAAGATTTGACAGGTAAATGACTGTTTCTTTAATGGGTCAGGTCTCTTTGTTGTTATTGTAACCGAGTCTTGGCAGATTTATCGAAGTATCGTATATATTTATTTTAATATTGGGTTGGTGCAAAAGTAAATGCTGTTTCTGTTCTTGAATTTTAAACTTATATGTATATGTAGTTTATTTGACAAATTTCAACGAAATGCTGACTGACTGTTCCATGATTCATTTTTTTTTGTTTTCGAGGATCTGTTTCGATAGTAGCCCTTAGTTTAGAATCACACTGCAAATCTATATGCAAAATAAAAATTGTTCAAAGGAAATATAAGAAACTGAAGGTACATGAGAATATACAGGGTGTTCATGCTGTTACTAGCCAGCGTTTTTCCTGCAAATAATAAATATCTAAAAAAAATGATAGAGGATAAAGTAATACTGTTTTTGGTAAGTAATATAATAGCGTATGTAAGTTTCTTGTGTTTATACTATTTTCTTAGAAATGAAGGTGACCTTAAATTTTTTAAATGAAATGCTATAATATTTTTTTATATCATATGAAAGCGTGTGTCAAGACAAATTTATTCGTATACAACACAATGACCTTCAAGGTCGTACAAGGTCAGAAATGGGAGCAAAATTTTGAATATTTCGTTCGTAATATTTCGTAAAGATATCATTCACGATACACAATATGAGTCACTCATGTGAAAGGTTAACTGGATACTTCGGTGACAATCGTGGATGATGGCAATTGATCTAGTGATCATAAATAAATGGAACTAATTTATTATATCATATTATGCAGAGTATTCACGCTATCACTAGCCAGCCTTTTTCTTGCAAATAATAAATATTAGATAAAAATGATACAGCAAAAAACAATACTTCTTGTGTTTGCACTACTTTCCTAGAAATGAAGGTGACCTTCAATTTTTTAAATGAAATGCTATTTATTTTTTTATATCATATGAAAGCGTGTGTCAAGACAAAGTTATTCGTATACAACACAATGACCGTCAAGGTCATACAAGGTCAGAAAATGGAGCAAAATTTTGAATATTTCGTTCGTAATATTTCGTAAAGATATCATTCACGATACACAACGTCCAGAAATAGAAACGACCTGCAAAGGAAACTAACGCGATCATGTGCATTGATATTTCGGACCACGTTAGAAGAAGCTAACAAGAATGTAATTAATAGAGCCGGAATATGTAGTCATGCACAAGGAAGTTATATTGACCATTTACTATAGCCTCGTCAATAAAGTATACTTGTAAACGCATTAGTATGAAATGTTCAAAATGTTTCTTCCACTTCTGACCTTGTATGATCTTGAAGGTCATTGTGTCTTATACGAATAAATTTGTCTTGACGCACGCTTTCATATGGTATAAAAAAATATGTGGCATTCCATTTACAAAAATTGGAGGTCACCGACATTTCCATGAAAATAGTGCAAATACAAAAAAATTACATACGCCTTTACGTTACTTGCAAAAAGCAGTATTACTTTTTCCTCTTCCATTTTTTCTAATATTTATTATTTGCAAGAAATACGCAGGCTAGTAATAGCGTGAACACCCTGTATTTTCAGTTTCGATCATCTCCGAAAGCTGAAAATAATAAAAGCATATCCTTAAAGTTTTCTAATGCCTTTTCAGTTTAATATTTGACCCATTCATTTATCTCATAAATGCATAAAATCTGCAGTGTTTTTATCATATTATTATCTACATCAATTGCAAGGAATTGCTACCAAGCAGAAATTCCTTTTTTAATAACTTCAAAAAGCTGAGAACAATACATCGATATTTTTAAATTCTTTCGATGTTTGTCCTCCTTCGAATCGCATCTACACATTTTTGCTATAAATGGATAAAATCCGTCGTCTAATCGTTATCAATTGCAAAAGGGCGTCCGCGATCCTTTTCATCTTCAAGACTAATTGTTCATAGAAAACAGAATTTTCTAGTAGCTCAAACTTTTTGGTTGAAATAAAAGACTGGATGTAAATGTAAAAGCAAGCCTCGTCTAACAATACGAAACAAAATAGACAAGACTAGTTCTCTTCCTCTGAATCTGAATACTAAAAACTTGTTTAGTAAAAAATATGAATTAGGAATACTATAATTTTTAAGAAAAAAATTCGACTCAGTTTGTGATCGGAGAATCGGCACGAGTTTTTTTTAACACATACACACAGGCACACACGGAGGATCAAAGATCATGCTCGGGTGTTGTGCGCTCCGCATTTGGCTCGTGCTGCATATTGGGGCGTCGATGTAGATTACGAGGCAGCAAGAAGGCGAACCACTTCGGCCGGAGAATACCTAATGCGGCGCACCTTTAGTGGTACTCGACTTAATCTTAACTGACGTTAAATCGGCACCGTGTGTCTGCTAGGCGCTCGTTTGCGTCCATCCAGGCAGAATTCATATATACGCGAGAGAGCTGGTCGCGGCGCACGTGGACGGGATCGTGGATCGCCATCGACGAGGAAACGTGGATCGGACAAGGAACCGTAGAAAGCCGGACCGCTGTGAAAGCGAAGAGGAAGATGATCGGAAAAGGAAACGCAGCATGTGGATATCAGGAAACGCGTGACCCGTGGAAAATGCTTTCGTGGAAAGTTGAACCGGCGTTAAGAAAAAACGTGAGGCGACAACACTGACACAACTTATGGCGAGGAAGATGCGCTGGGAAGAGACACCGGAAGTTGCGAAATGCCTGCTTTGGAAATTGCTACAGAATCAAGTGGAATTTCCTGTATACTTATTTCGAATTTTTATATAATTTTAATGCAAATTTTTAATATGTGGTCTCAAGAATTCGATGTTTTAGATGGTTCATTTGTTCATTCAGCTTCTGCTTGCTAATGATAGTTGTTAAACGTTCATTTTAGATGCAATAAGATTTTCAACGTTTGTCGAAGGACCATTTACTAAATTATTATTTTGTAATAAAGATTTGGGAACATGGGAGACATTCATTTTGATTATACATACTATGTATTTGGAATATACATGCAATTCTTAATGTTAACACTTTGTAGAAAAGTTTATACGTTTCTACTCCTAATGGTAAGTGAATTTTATAATTTTCTAAGTAATTCAGTATTTTATAAAATATTACTAAACAATCTGATTGACACTTTGAATACATTCTCATTTTAAATTATCTCTGCAGTTCCTGCCTTCAAAGTAATACAATAAAATTCGTTTATAATAACATTCAAGGGACAGAGAAATTACATCGTTATAAACGAACGTTGTTATGAGCAAAATTAGAACATGGGGGTTTTGTATGTACCAATATTATAGTTAAGATGATACCATTCACAAAAACGACTATGGTATATTCAAATAATCAGATATTTATTATTAATGATGAGACGTAAACAGAAGTTGTTATATAAATAAACAGAAATAAATGAAAAATAAGCGAAATGAAATCCACGATAATTGGTGTGGGAACCAAACTTAAGAGAGCGAATAGGATGCAATATACGCTCTGTTGTTATAGGCGGAGTCGCAATAACCCGACTGCACTGTATAAACATAAATTTAATAAATAACGGCGCATATAAAGGTTTACATTATCTGCTAAGATATTTCCGAAGTTCACCGCTTCTTGTTTAAAGCAGTTTGAAGGATTATTAACAATTATGTTAAAGAAGACACTGACAATGAGTAAGTTCGATTAAGAATTACTTAAGAACTTCTTCCTGTTTTAAAAAGTCACAAAATAACTTTATTTTTAATTCTGAATTTTCAAACAGTCTCTAATAGAGGGAACAATGGTATCCTATCATTAAAAAGGGGACATGATTGATTTATTATGTCCTGAAACTAAATTTATAGTAAGACATCCTGTGGCGAACTCTGGTAAGGATTTTATTACAGTAATAACACGGATCACAGAAAAGCACAGTTTACTATGAGAAAAAAGAATTACCGGTGTGATTTAGTATTTGTGATTTATGACTTATGATCCAGTTTGACTTATTGACGTTAATGTCAATTCACAGATTAAAGACATTCTAAATATCGTGTACTTAACAGAGTAATTTTCCAATAGAAATTCATGCACTTGTGTAAGATGAAGATTCATATCTTACATTGATTTTTAATATTGAAAGCAATAATTTTACAAAAGATCGTTTATTAAAGAATGAAAAGAGTATTAATCTATGAAGATTTGTACTCGAGTGCAGTGATGCCAGAAACAACCAGAACTGGTTGCTTTTTCTTCTCCTACTTTTCCCCTTCCACTATCTGTGCACACTCCAACGTCCCCACCTACACCGTAGACTGGTCACGTGACGTGCCGCGCAACGTATCACATATTACTCTGGTTATCAGCGAGGTGGTAAACTGTATTCCCCCCGATTTAACCGATCTGGCATCACTGCTCCAATGTTCCAGAAGACAGAAGCATTCATTGTTCTAGCAACATTTTTCTGAAACATCTTTTATTACAATAAAGAATTTATTCTTTTACAAGTATTACAACAGTAAATTTCCGATTCACGAAACATTGTTAATATTAGAACTATGGTAACTTCGTTAAAAAAATAGTATAATAATAAAGGACCTATTTTATATACTAAGTAAAATACTGATAACACATTTTTGGTCGATTATTCCACAAATTGAATCGTCTGTAAAAAACATCCACGAATTTTTGTTCTGATCGAATCTATTACAGATTTGAATACTGAATCTGCTCCTTGACAACGGCTGCTTAAAACTGAAACTATAATTTGTTTTGGCTGTTTTATGGTGCAAAAATGAGGAACAAGTTTGGTCGTGTAAGGCTTTCACAGTGTAACTTGTATTTTTGTAAAGATTGCAATACACATTTCATTCAAAAGTCAATAAATCGATTAAGAAAAATCGTAGATCAAGTTTTAAGCATTCGTTGTAAAGGGGAAGGTTCAATCTTGAAATCCACAGTAGTTTCAGTTACGAGAAAAAATTTGTCAACGTTTTCACTGATGTTTCAATTTATAACATTTTGGAACCAAAAAGCGTCTTCAGTTTCCCGGTCGCTGTGTCATGCAGAAATATCTTAAACGAAAATCATTGATAAGTTGTAAAAGTTATAAGCTTTAGAGTCCAGGTATATTGTTGTACTATTTTTTAGAATCAAATTATCACGGTTTAAATATCAACAATTTCTCAAAAATCAGAAATTAAGTGATCATATACTGAATTAAATCATCAATACTATGTTTAATTTCTAGAACACGCCGAAGCAATTATTCCAACGATCACATTCCCAATTCTCACGGAATACATTCTGTCAAGGTAAGTTTACAATTAATAAATTAAAAATAATGATTATCGTAGCATCCGTCTCCGAGAGGCAGAAAAAAAGAAATCGTGAGTCGAAATATGAGCTTTTCAGTTTCATGGAAACGATTGGATCTGCAGGTCGTGCTCGGGGCCAAAGCCGCATAAGAAAGAGCGGAGTCACGAATCCGGAGGAAATTATGCGACGGTCATGCGCAACGCCACGCCCGCCAAATGGCCAATTCGTGTTTGCAGATTGCCTCTATCTCGGCGCCCTGTCGTGGCCCAAGATTGCAGTTTCCTCTTTCCATTAAAACGCGCGAACGGGATCGAGAGCGGCACGATATTGTGACGCGTGTACGGTTCCCGATAAGCGATCCACTTGTAAGAATTATACTGAAATTCGGTGGATCGGTTGAGCAATCGTTTATAAGTTATTGCCGATTTGCCCGTGGACAGGGAGCCACTTTTACCTTAATTGATAATTAAGGGGCGCGTGATTGTAACGCGCGGAGCTGACAAGTCACGCCCGCGGGAATACTCAATGAACATCCTTCGATACGCCGTCACCCATAAGGCTGCGTCAGCATAAATTACCATGTCCGGTAACTTCTTTATTTTCCATCTACCCGAGGAATGTCCCGGCAGAGGCACTGATTAACGAGTACTACAGGCAGTTTGAAAAAGGCTAACTGTTACGAGTATTACGACGCCAAACATTTTTTAATCGATGTTTTGCAAATCTGAGAATAACATTTTTGTGGAGCACTGTGATTTGTATTACGATTATGTAACAGCTTGAAAATTATGACAAACCTTCAAGAACGGTGGTTACAATATATACAATCCAGTTTATGTTAATTTAAGTGGCGCAATAAGTTATTATGTAATAAGTTAATATGTTCATGTATTGTATATGCTACATAAACCATACTTGGTTTAAAGCAATAAATAATTATTATTACAGTGGATCCAAAACATATTTGAACACTAAATTTCCCAGTCTCGAGAAATTGCTGATATTTGAACCGCGGTAATTCCGTTAAAAAAAAATAATAAAAATAATAGGAAAAGTGAGACTATTCATACATTTTTTTGGTTCATTGACGACATAATTTTATAAGGATTAAGAAAGACTTTGGTTTTTCTGTTTCAGGTGAAAATTGTAGGCTGTAAAATGTATGCAAACTGACAATGCGGCCTTTTTGTTGAACATTTTTATCCAGACTACGTGATAAGTTGTACTGAACGTCTAAAAATATTGCGTATATATTAAACTATTTTTATAGAATACAGTGATTCAGATACATTTGTTGCGATACTCTTTTATCAAAAGAGAGAGTAACATATTATTAGAAGACTGCAGATTTTATGCATTTATAACACAGACGAACTAGCGTAATTTAAAACAGAGGACTTATTAAACGAATTTAAATATATCAATATATTATTTTCAAATGCTTAAGGTTTTCGAAACAAGAAATAATCTTCTACATGGCTACTGTTCCTTCCAATCGATGAAGAGAATTTCTATTTTAAATAATCATCTGCAGTCTAATTATTAGTATTACAATGTTTTTCAAAAGAAGAAAGAATCTTCCACATGGCTACTGTTCCTTCCAATGGATGAAGAGAATTTTTATTTTCCATAATTATCCGCAGTCTAATTATTACAATGTTGACAATTTCTTAACCATGGTATTTTTACAACTTTTAACCAGGGATTCGCCAAAATCCTCCAACAGTGAAACATTTAATATTTTCCGTTAATTCAAAATGGCTTAATCCGCTTTGCCATGAATAGTAAACGATGGTTATCGGTTTTCTCAATGAACTATCGCATAGTTTATTAAACATACTTCGTGGGAATAAATTAAATGATGCAGATGCGAATGAGATTCAGAGGAAAATTAAAAGTCGCCGGCTGCGCCCTCGGTCTAACATTTTAAAACCTGCACGCGCGTCCCTGGCGGTGGGTTTGCATATAAGGCAACGCGAAAAGAAGCCGAAGGGCCTCTTAAATGTGCCTTAACTTTTGAGACTGGCAATTATACTGGTATTTACTGCCGCGGCCTCTCCCGAAACGCCATTGTGCTCGCGCCAACATTTGCATCCCTTGTACGCGCGACTGTCGATTGTTTTAATGGCCGCTCCCGCAGGGCCTTAGCCCATAAACTTCATTGTTTAGGCACGCCTTTTTAGGCGCTCAGCCACGACGCTAGAATCGCATAACGAGGGAGGATGTATGGGCTGGAATACAGGACGTTCAAACTTCTCTTCACTAAATATTCTTCTTTAGCAACTTCTTCAATGGAGGCCTCCTCGAGAAGAATTTCTTCAGGTGGCTCAAATCTAGATACCAAAAATGATTACCGAGTTAAAACTAAAGTTTATTACTCGGTTCAGCTAATTTTTTGTATATTAACAGTTTAGACAACAAAAATTTGTGTGATCATAGATGTAATATTTCGAATTGAAACAAATTTTTCTTTGTTAAACTCTATTTCATCAAGTTTGCTGTCAATGCACAGAAATTAGCTAAACTGAGTAATAAACTGTGGTTTCAACTCGGTAACAATTTTTCTAATAATAATTAAAAAATTACTACTTTGCTTTATTTAACTTTAGTGAGCTAACCTTAGAAGTTCAGCAAATAAAAGAAAACTTGAACAGACATTGAATATTGGTCTTTAATTAAGCATAGGTTACTAAGCTATCATGGACGCAAATGGCGATGCCAGATAAAAGCACAAATGTATGTAAATCTTTTTTATTTCACAATACAAATTACATTTGTTATTCAGTTTATTAATTAAATATTAATTAAATTTGGTCGATCATCTGCCACCTTTACCAAAGTTTACTTATGTAGGATTCGCACAAACGTGTTTCAAATTAGTAAGCTCCTTTAAAATTCATTTATAATTTGAATTTATACTAAAAGTGAGTAGATGAAACACAAAATAGTACAAACGTTAAAAAAATCTGAAAATGCTCTTTTATCAGTTTCAACCCAACACAATTATTAAAAATAGAAATTTCCTATTTAACACCTATTTGTTAAACATTTAAAAAAATAATATAGAATCGAAGTTAAGCTCTTCAAATCTACGTGAATGTAAACTTGCATCATAAAGGGCTAGCTTTAAAATGATAGGGGTGACCCAAAAATCTTATCCTATATTTTTATAATCTAACCAAAATATTAAACAATAATTTAGTATTTATGTAACATAAGTAAATAGTGTCTTTTTTTTAATACTACTAATACTAATACAATTTAAAAAAGCATTACCCCATTAATTTGAGCTTTAGAAAACATAAATAATTAGTGCCCACATTATTATAAACTATTCCTTAATATTACTAATACTAATACAATTTAAAAAGTATTACCCATTAATTTGAGCTTTAGAAAACATAAATAATTAGTGCCCACATTATTAGAAAGTATTCTTTAATATTACTAATACTAATACAATTTAAAAAAGTATTACCCATTAATTGGAGCTTTAGACAACATAAATCATTAGAGCCCACATTATTGAAAGTATTCTACATTTTCTCTTTAATACCGTCAATACTTTTAGGAAGAATAACGAAAATATTATACAATATATTTTTATAAATCTTCATGCGGTCCAACTGTTGCAATATTATCAAATCCCGTGGCTCCTCAAAAAGAATCATCAAAATGGAATCAATTTCTTCGAATGAGCCAGCACAAAATGGGGTCCACTGTTTAGGAGGTACGAAACAACAACCCGGCGAAGCCTGACATAATTCAATTAAGCGCCGATGCAAATGAATATTATAATTGAACGATATTTCACGAGTAATCGAAAGCCCACCCGGCCGGTAATTATCAAGACTGACTCAATCCTTCTTCGGCCGAAAGAATTTGTCGAGGTCCGTAGCTGTTCGATTCAGCTTCTCGATTTATAATAGTGTTTGCCCGCGCGTCTTGATTAATGTTCTACATATTCGCTCGTTGGGGATTAATGGCGACGCTCGCGGGTCGTAACGAATGGAAATTCGTCACGCGAAGTCACCGAAAATTTTTCGCAGCGGGGAGACACCGTTCGGAAAGCACCCCGGACAACTGGGGAACAGGTCGAATTTATATCGGAGGACCTCGGGCCAGGGACACACCCTCTCGAATTTCCATTCCGTGGCTTCGACAACTGTCTCCCGGCTTTTCGTGAACTCGCTGTGTTTTCGTTAATAACCGGCCCGGAAGAAAGATTGGACCCGGTCGACTGTGAATTACACTCGTGAATGTATTCATGAGCC
Source organism: Sphecodes monilicornis (assembly GCA_913789915.3). Taxonomy (NCBI): domain Eukaryota; kingdom Metazoa; phylum Arthropoda; class Insecta; order Hymenoptera; family Halictidae; genus Sphecodes; species Sphecodes monilicornis. Next base: position 11,893,333 of record OU565297.1, on the reverse strand, counting down.
GGCTCGGACCTTGTTTCTGACAAATGACGAGGATTACAAGGATTTATTCGTTCGCCGAGGGGATGTCGATCCTTCGATGCAGAACTCGAGATGAAATGTTCGACGAGAAATAAAAAGATCGAGTGGCTGCAGCTTCGGGTTGATCAAATCTGGTGGAGATTGTTGGAAATGGCCCTTCACGAGATTTGGTCTTATACTGGATTAAATTGTGACGTTTGTTGACATTTTCCAATATTTGGAGGCTCTTTTTGATTCTTCATTATTTTATTTTATTTGGGACGAACAGACTGCGGATTTTAATGCATAATAAAAATTGTCTGCGTCGGTTACTAAGACCAGGAGCCACTTAGCAATTTCTTTCATTTATTTAATAAATTCAGTGTGACAGATGCATAGAGACTATTCGAATTTTATGATCTCTCTACTGTTTCAAATTACAGGTACTCATTATTGTCATAAATGCATTTTTGCACGTGTCATTAGCTATGTTAATAAATAATTTCTCATCCCCCTTTACTCCGGGGTGTAGCAAGTAACTGTTGCCACCATTTTTCAAGCATAATCTGTTCTTAATCGGCTACAAATCTCAATATAAAGAATTTCCAAAACCCTTTTTAAGGGACACTAGATATTTTTGATTTGATATTATAATAGCTGATGTTAAAACGAGTTCAACGACCTACTGTACTATCTCGATCAAATTACAGACTCAGGCCAATATTTTAATGTTCAAGGTCATCTCAAAGTTAAAGAATAGTGGGTTGTTGAACTCGGTTTAATATCAGCTCCTATAATATGAAGTCAAAAATATGTAGTGTCATTTAAAAAAGTGACCTTGACCCTGTACACAGTTTGAAAAGTTTAAATATAAGAATATCAAACAACGATTATAAGAATGTAAACACAAAATTGGTTTAATCTAATGCCTGGCAACTAAACTAAAAATATCACAACGAAATAGGAAATTTTATAGGTCTAATTTAACAATTAGTTAGTTCCTTTATAATCGCCATTCTGTAATAACATATTTTGTTAAAGTTATTAAATATTGTGTTTATGTTGTGCAAATTTCATCTATCAATATTTGTCATCAATTTATCCTGCAAAACTTTAATGTTCGGACATTTTTATTAGACCCATATATTCAATGTCGTAAATCAAAACAATAATTTGAATCATCCCAGCATGAACATGAAGCAAGCCCAACAAAACAACACGAACGTGAACCAAAAATGACCACCGGCCTCGATTCCAGCCCCATTTGCCTCGATATTTTTCCCGGTGTTTCCAAGACGTCGCGGTGGAATAATCAGTGAAATTAAATAGACTAATTAAATAACCGTCCATAACCGTTTCTCGGAGTACGCTGCAGGTTGGTAATTATCTGAAGGTTTTGAGCCAGGGGTCCCCCTGGTATAATCAAAACGATTTAGGGGTGGGGGCAACGCAACGGGGCGCCAGGCGCCCCCCGTTGGGGCGGCCCTGAGCGCACGGGGAACCTTAAAACCCGCGGCGAAACCATCGGGTTTTAGGGTACGTCGAGACACCACCGACTGCGATTCACCTGCTCGTGAAACCGGACAGAAGTCTTCCGAGCTTTGTGAAAGTAGCGCGGCGCTCGGCGAGAAAAATGGCGCCGAAACTGACCAATCAAATGAGCACTGTGCGTCCTGTCGATTTGATCGATGACCGGCTAAGGGATACATCCTTATCTGCACGCCGAACGAGAACCCTTTCTTCTGGATGATGGTCGTTAAGCTGTGCCTTGAACTGTGAACGCTGATATGGGGTAGAAGAAACGGGTATGGTGTACGACTTTCTTCTTGTTTGTTGATAGCGATTTGAAGGATTGTCGGGGATAGATTAGACTGATGACTTGATACACTCTGCTACGGTTCAGCTTTGTGTTTGTTCGTGATTGTGGTATGCTACTTTGGGTGACGATTTTTGGCATAAGGATGCTTCTAACACTTATATTGTTTTTTTTTAGAAATAATTGAGTAGATGATCCTAGGGTAGCACTCCGCCAATTTTTATGCTACTTTTGAAATGAGAACATTGTGTTGTATTTATAATTCCAGATTTTATAGTAATACACCTTTCAAACATTTGATGGCGACAAGAAAACGACAACGGCGGTGAATTTTCACCCTGAGGAACGTTTGGAGGTTAAATAGAAAAATTCTGTCCATATATTCAGCATCAGGTGAATGTATTAATATATAAAAAACGGTAACATATTTAATAAACTGCATTTAGCTAATAGATTAATAACATGTCTAGAACAAAATAAAGCAGTCTTCTGATAATTGAAATATTATTTATATCATCATTTTTATTGTGTAGAACATATGATGAGGATGACTAGTATAGTTGGACCGCGAATTTTTAGCATTTATGACAAATGCGTAGACGAAATATAAAACAACAAAAATATTAAAAGAATTTGAGGGTGCCATTATATAATTTTGAATTTCATAAAATATACTATTAAGGCATGAAACTGGTTTTAATTTATCTCCTGTTTTTAGTAATTGTATACAATATTTTTATTCTATATAAACATCTCTAGTCGATCCATAATACAGATATTGTTAATATTTTTTTATGAATTTTTGGACGAGATTCTCTTTCATAATTAAGTACTTAATGGTTGGCTGATCAGAGTTACATGAAATTGAAATACTTTCTACGGTATTTCAGTAATATTTTATTCATTATCCACTTCTAATCTGTATAAATATGCAACGTACATTGAATTAAAAATGTTATTAAATGACTCTACAATATTCATAATTATGTAACATAATACAATTTTAAAAAGAGTTAAACATTTCTGTACTTCCGTCGTCACGCTACGTTCCTCTAAAATAAGAAAATTTTCCATAAACAAATGAAGTTACCGTCTTGTGCAAACAAGACTACAAATATGATAATCGTACAAGATAAAGTGGTATTTTAAAGCAACCAGAGGATCATTACTATTTACACGCGCATTACAAGAAGGACAATAAATTTCTGCAACCCAACCCTTTGCAATTAAAGGTATCCCCATAAGAATGACTTCTGTGTTCACTGCTGAAACTAATTTAGATCAGTCTGAAATGATAATACAATAATTACTCCCAAGATTCTTATCTGATAGAAAACATTATCTCTTCTACATGATACAATCATTCATGAGACTTTGCAATGTCTCTGTTGGTTAAATTTCTAAATTATTAAATACATAAAATTTGCAGCGGGGCTCCTCAGTTCATTCATTAGAAATTGAGGTTCACTTATTGGTTATTTGACCTAATTTTCATTCAATTCTATATCGAATTTTTAACACAAGCTATAACTATCGAATATTGCTGGAATTGCGTTTTGGGATGTAAGACTTTAACGGTGACCCAACCTTCTTGTAGGGACAGCACTCAAAAAATAAAGTAACGACTCGCGAATGCTAATTTTAATATGCAGCTTAATTGATCATTCACTGGGCAGTTTTCTACATGTCACCGTGTAAATGCAAAATTTTAGATTTATCAACGATACATTAAAAGTAGCGCACACTTTTCCTTTTTATATCAGTCATTGAGAGGACTTCGCAATTTCTTTGCTGGATAAAACGCTATTAGGTTGTTGTATATGAAATGTCCGACTTTGAACATTAAACAAACGCAAATTTTATCTAAATCGTTTTATTAATAAAAGTAAGGACCATTGTAATCAATGTATTCTGTCACTGAATTTTAAGTTTCTTGATTTTAAGGTTCTTTATTTTCTAGATTGTCATCGCCATTTTTTGGTTACTTTTGCCATCACCGAATAGTACGTCGATTAATCAACACATTTTGACAAAAATTCACATAATATGTATTATCGCCAGAATGCATGACAATCACATTGATCGAAGATGAAATAAAATTTATTACAAGAAAAATTAGACATCGAAATTAAAATTGAAGATAGATCTTAAGGATCGGATTCATAGTTCAAAATTATCTACAATAAATCTATAGATTCTAATAGTAAATTCTTGATCGAAACGCTTTATAACATATGCATTTTAAAATCGGACATTTCATATGCAACAACCTAATAAATTATTAAATCAACTGACATTTGCAGCTTGTTCACGATGTCCAGATTGAACCAATCAAACCCAGCTCCCTGCCAAATGAGAAGGCAAACGGTATCTCGATCATTTTTCAAACGAGACTCATCCCTTCCCAAATAAAACAAGCTTCCATCCCCTAAACCGAAGTATCTAAAATTCGTTGCTCGCCGAGCGGAATAAAAAATAAAATGAAAAGAATCTACTTCTCCGGGCGCGCTCATTATGGCGAAGCTCTCTGATGAGGTGTTCTGTCCGAACACGGTGATGCATTGTTTCGGGGATTAGTCGGCGGCGCGCGTGTTCGCTCACGAAATCCAATGATCACCCCTGCGGATTTGCCTTTCATTTTCTATACAGAGACGCGCCCGCAGTCGATCACTTTAATCGATTTCGCCCGAGCTCCCGCAAGAACCGAACGGATCGTTAGATCGTCTTGATGAATGGCTGAATTATCGGCAAGGAACCGCCAATGAATATCGTTAATGAGGGTGGCAGATCCCGGGGCCGAGGTCGCATAAATTTATACCCCGGGACTGTCCCGAGAGTTCTTCATCGAGATTTAATTATTCGCGCCATCCGCCCCTCTTCGGATATTCTTGTCTCGTCTTTCTTTTCTGTTTTCTTTCTTCTACAGTCGAATGATCGATACGACGTCCTTCGATTCAGAAGCAAGACCTTTATTAACGCGAGGGTCTCTGCCGATTTGGTCCATGGCCAGGTTGACTTCACGAAGATGATCGAGCTCTTGATCAGATCTTTTGTATTTTGTAGACGTTCGTTAGATTATAATCTTTGCCTTGCAATTTCATTCTGAGATTTCAGATTAATATGCACTGTTTAAGAAGATCCGAAATTTCGGGTACCTGAGCCTCGGGTCGAGTCGGGTCGGGTCGGGATCTCGAAAGTTTATAAACTTCGGGTACCGGCGATTACGGGTACCCGAAATGGTAGTCGGGTTCAGTGATGGTGTATGGCAGTGGTGGGCACGGGTGGAGCCCCTCAAACGCCTGCTTCTCCCACCAACCTTTCTTTCATGCAGCGCGCAGATTCGTTGAGTACGCTGATGTCTCGTGTCTTCGTTGCCCCATTGTACCGCGCTTGATGGAAGGGCACAGAGGGCGCTACAGTGTGGACGGTTTTGCCTCATTTGAGGCAAAATTGCCTATCACTGGTATATGGTCTCGGTTTTCTCGCGCACGCGCGACGATTTTAGCGTCAGTAAAGTGCAAAGTTGGGCTAAAATGGGGTACCTTAGTCACCCCGCATAGTTTCGCATTTTTTTTTCTATTTTCAAATATGAATTGACAAGTAGCTCCTTCGCCAATGCTAGTTGCCATTATGAAATCGAATATATTAACATTAACTTACCAAAATTTCGAAGTACGGTCGTCCCGTCGTGTCGTATTGTACTCTTCTGTCCGGTTTCCCGCCAATAACAGTTCTCTCCTACTTTTCCCACAAACATAAGACGTACGGTACGTTCCTGCATTTAGTCGCGCATGCGCGAAAAAACCGAGATCATATACCATCACTGGTCGGGTCGGGTCGGGTCGCGGTCCCGAAAGATTGCAATATTCGGGTACTTGAAATTAAAGTTGTATTTATATAAGCATAATACTGTTTTATGATTTTTCAGTTCAATCTTTTATTTTCAATGGCAGGTTCAGAATGATTTTTGTATTTTTAGTGTAATCGGTTATCAAACTTCGCGAGGAAAAAAATATTTTAGAATACATTATGTGAAAGAATGTACATAAAGGACGTTTCTGTTTCTAGTAAACACTGTTCTTACAAGACAAGGACTCTTCGTCCGCACACTGTTGGTATAAGAGCACTGTTTCGTAAACAGTGTTTACTACAAATCGAAATATTATTACAATCGATGATTGGAAGTCTTAACCCTCTGTCTACCGTAAAAAAAACTTTCATTATGCGATAGAAAATTTACACCACAAAACGTCGTAAATATAAAAAAAAAACTTTTAGCTTTAAATAATAAAAAATAAGAAAAGTAGCAAAGTCATGCAACGACAAGATCCCAAGAATTTTAAAAGTTTAAATAACCACAGTATCTACATACAGTCGGGTCCAATGGACCCGTTTGGTAGACAGAGGGTTAATATGCACAGAGTCATAGAATTATTTATTGCTGATTTGACAGCAGACTTGCCCCAACTTTAACTTCGAGTACCCGAATATTACAAACTTTCGGGACCCCGACCCGATCCGAAATCGCGGGTACCCGAAGTTCATAAACTTTCGGGATTCCGACCGGATCCCGAACAAATTTCCCGACCCGACCCGAACCCGAAATTTCAGGTACTCGCACACCCCTACCTCATACATATCTCCTTCAGTTGCGTTGATATGCAAAATACATTGTATTATTATTTATATTTAATATACGCTCAAATAATGCATTTCACAAACCCATTCACAATTTTAATCGAATATTTCCTGCCAGGAGTAGTTGGTCCAATAAGAACATCAATGTTGATCCCACAGAAGTGGGTTCAAGAATATTTAAAAAAAAAAAGAAATTGGATCTAACTTTTGAAATTAGATCTATCATGGCTGACATGAAATCGTCAAAAGCACTGTGCGAGGATCAAACAATTTTCAAAAGAGTTTGCCGAGTTATGAAGGTCTTGAATCTTGTCGCGACTGCCGCACTACAAATCAATAATACAAGAGCTAATCGAGAGAAAAGAGAATCGGGATAAGGAGCAATGTAAAAAATGTTAAATCCCACGACATCTTATGGGGTTGCAGGGGGGTGAGATTCGATCGTTTGGCGCCTGTTTAAAATCATGGCCTCGGTCTCGTCCCGGCGAAAGGGTCTGAAATAGCCCATTTAATCCGCTCGGCTCCTCCCACCCGGCGCTATTAGCTTTTGCATTTTTACCCTATGAATTCATCTTCGGAAATTAACAACCCAATTAAACCGGCCATTAACGTCTCGGTATCTCATTAGACAGGGATCGTTTGCAACTTTTAATAGAAGGGGGCACCCGGTTTTTGCGAAACACGCAAACGCACGGTCGAACGGATTCTCATTACTGGGAAAGAAAACGAAAAAGAAACGAGCCCCCACCAGGAACAGATAGAGAAAGGGAGGGGGAGAGAGAGAGATAGAGAGGAGAGGAGAGGAGAAAAGAGTCGCACGCGGACACAGATGCTGGCCGGTTTACGATGTTTTCTTATCGCCGTTATAGCTGCAAAATGGTCCGAATCTCGATACAGTAATTGATGCGGGCACGAATACAGATACGATGGGATCGCGTGCACGCGGCGTTGGCACGTTGCAACCGATCATTAAATATTTAACGCGGTGTCCACGCTTCGCTAAATAAACAAAAAAATTATTCACCCCTACCACAGAAAGAATATATATTATATTGATCGGAATAGTCCCGCCCCGCTCCGGAACATGCTCGCGCCTTTACATCAGCACCGGCTCGTAATTTTTCGCCATTTTATCGCGAGCCCTATTTCAGCATTTCCAACGAATGAGCTCTCCACCGGGATTTTACGCTCCTGATCCACAGCCAGATCGACTATCCGCGATCTACACCGACGATAATTTACACCGGCCGCGTTATCTTTCGAATGCTGCGATTTTACGATCGCATGGTAGCCACGATACCACCTGTAATGGACTGCTTGCTGCAGTCAGTCTTTCTTTGGGGATGATAGCTTCTTCAGGGATGGTACTTTCGGTTGCTGTATTTTTGCAGTCTAATTGAAAGACGATTTTTGGGAATTTTTTGAGAGAGAAGTGTTGAGTGTTTGAAACTTGGCATGCTTATTAGGGTTGGCATTTTAAAGATCGAAAGATCGAATTTCTTTGCTTGAATGTGTAGTATTATGTCTGGAGAATATATTCGTAATATTCCAATACGAAATTTGCAGTATTAACTGAGTTACAATCGAGTATTCAGCTCTTCGTCATGAAAGTTGGCCTGAGTCTCTTTTTAGATGATTCAGACTGCAGGAACAACTTTCCACGAATAAATAGGATTTTATAAATTTTATTAGGATTTGAATAGCAGACTAGTAAAAAATAGTTGCAATTTTTCAAAGTTCTTTAGAAATCACTCTCCTCACTCTTTTTAAATCGTAATAGTGTAAAACTCAAGAACTAGTCCACCAATCCACTTGAATTTTTGAATATAGAAATGACATTTATAAAAGAAATTAAACCCTCCTTCAACGTATTGGATTATATATTTTATTATATAATTAATTTCTTTTATATATTTTATTATACAATTATATTTCTTTTATATATTTTATTATATAATTATATTTCATTTATATATTTTATTATATAATTATATTTCTTTTATATATTTTATTATATATTTTATTATATAATTATATTTCTTTTATATATTTTATTATATATTTTATTATATAATTATATTTCTTTTATATATTTTATTATATATTTTATTATATAATTATATTTCTTTTTCGACACGAATTTCTATGCAAAAATAAAAAGTTTAACCCTTTGACGCCGGAGCCTTAATCTATTTTGACCCAGAGTATCCTTATTTAATTTCCAGCGATTAAATTAAAAAACAGCTGTTACACTAGGATCAGCAGAAACACTGATGTGCCTACAAGAAGGACCACATAAGAATGTTTTAAAAAATTGATAAATAAGGCATTGAATAGTCTTAAACATTATCAATTATAAAATTGTAAAAATGGTCCACTGTCCAAAAGTTACTTCTAACAAATGTTCAGCCATTCGCTCGGCGTGATCTTCAATTGATCAGGCTTTTAAGATCGAAGATAACACCGATTGCCCGGGTCTCACCACGTGGAGGTTGGCTGTCACAAGACCCTTTTGGAAATATGTAGACACATGTGTTCCACACTGTGTGAATTTAATTTTGTAATAATAATATCGAGTTTAAAAATTGTTTTTATAGGCGCGAGACAAGAATTTACGGTGAAAACAACAATTTCTTCATTAACCCTTAAGTATAACTGCAAAATGTTCTTCGAACATGCATTGTCTCAATTAAATTATATTTAATACTCATCTCGATATAGTAAAACTTCATCTAAATTTACAAATAATTATATTACTAATTATTATACATTAAATTTGAGTAGGAACTTATCAACTCAAATAGTTTACTTAAGGATTAATATCGCACCATTTTGTCAATTTTCCACCTATTTCCATGATACTAAGTACCCACACACTGCAATTTTATTAATAATACAAAACCGTACGATCCTTTTTCTTAGCCTCTTAAACAACAATTGTTTTCGCTTCGACGAGCATATTCATCGTGTTCCAACCATATTTGAATTCAACTATCAGTAAAAACTGAAACATATTACTGTTCAGATATATGTATATTAACCCCTTACACTACGATTTGTTTTACGGTTACAGTGATTAAAATTTCTTTGTTGTTCATGACTTCTTACAGAAAACAGGGAGTTTATATTTATTGTATGTCTATGTGTTCTTCAATGGCTATACATGACTAGCAACAAAATAGATTTTTATTTCAGTTTAAAGGAAATTAGTAACATAAACATTTATTGGATTCTGTTCAAAACCTTCATCACGAGTCTAACTCGATGTTATAGTGCAAGGGGTTAAAATATTTTAAGACAAGGGCAAAATAAAAAAGCATAAGATGTCTATAAATTTTTGCGCCACAACGTTATTTAGTAAATCAATGCTTCTAATTGCTAAAAAACAAGTCTTTCAGTGCAATTTTAAATTTTCCAAACAAAAAAAACAAACTTTTAAACATATTATTTAAAGGACGTTCGAATACTTTCGTGGCTCACTGTATACGTAAACGAATGTAATACATCAGTGGTCGCTAATAGCATAATCAGCATTTATGCCATAAATACGATTTTAAAGAAATAGATTTTAAAAAATGAAAAGAAACAAGTCGAAATAGGTATCTATAAAACCGCGGTAAAATAGGTGTGAAAAATCTATCGGATTTGGAGGTTAAGCAAGTGTAAGTGTAGTTTAAAGGGAGTCCATTGCAAGATTTTTCAAAGCTCGCCGGGGGAAAACGAGCCATTTCGGTCCATTCATCATGTGCCCCGTCCGTTTCCAGGCACCTGCATTGTCTTAGACCCTCGGCACCCATTGTTTCATCACCCTGGATACGCACGATCGGCTCGGTTCAATGATGGGGGCGGGGGAGTCTCGTTAAATAACGTTTCAGCGCCGATTAACCGAATCTCGTAACTTCTGTTCCCTCCGCCACCCCGACGAATCGTCCGGCAGCTGGAAAAGGCAACGTGCCTTCGTCGATACCGACCGAATCCTCGCCGGTTTTTCTGCCTATTGTCTTACTTTCACGCTCGATTACCCGGTCTTAGGCCGCCGGGACGCGGCTTTTTGTTTTCGCGAGGAACAATGCGGTTTAATTAGAAAACGGACGGGACTCGGTGCGTGGGACTCGTCGAATACGGTTTCTCGACCACCGGAGTCAGGTTTTTTGGAGTTCGGTAATTGGAGCGGGGAATTCGATTTTTGGAACTATTGTGTTCCAGGTGATAACGGTGGTGCACAGGCTGGTGAGACAGTTGCGGTGGATGTTGAAAAAATTCGATTTTGTGGGAAGAAATACTTCAAAACAAGTTTTTGGAAATCTTTCAGTTGGAGGATCGAATTCTTGAAACAGTTATGATAGAATATGAATTGTAATATAGAGAGTACATTGAAAATCATTATTTAAGTCTGTAGAATATGATTATATGTGAAAGAACAAATAGAAAATATTTTTTGAATGTCTTATATTTAACCCTTTGCAGTCAGAATTGTTTTAACGCGAAAGCCAAACATTTGTTCCTCGCCTAGCTGTTAGTCGGCCTCCGCTTCCACCACTCTTCCCACGAACGTCGTGCGTACCGCGTGGTGAGCACACTAACGAGTGTCCCAACCTTAATCAAACCAAGCAGTCCGTGGCGTCGCGTACTGCGAAAGAAAAAAAAGAGCACCCGTTATTTCTCCTATCCTATCCTACGAGCGGAAGAGTGGGGGAAGCGAAAGCCGGCTTAGCAACACAGCTCGGAGAGGGGAGGAATGGTAGGGGGCCTGCCGGGACGTGCAGATAGCAACCCTGCTTCCGACCTCGAATGTTTACATGCTATATGATTTTTTTCATTTTATGTACAGGATACTGATGCATATGACTCATACAAAACCTATTCCCTGTACGATACAACATTCTGTAGTTTATAACATCTGAAAAAATTGAATAATGCGAAACAAATTTTGAACAATACAGCAATTTTCAGTGGCGCCTCAGAATCGCCATTCGAGCGCTAAAGGTTCAATCATAGCATTTCATATTTTAAAACAGCTGCATTAAGGTGATAATGGTGTATACAAGATATACATATAGTAAGTCAAAGTAAGTATCAATCGAGGAAGTATGATTTTACTATATTATTTGTGAAGAACAAAATCGAAAACATATTTTGCAGACCCAATAATTGAATCACAAAATTAAAGTTTTTAAACAATTGTGTTAAGATCAAAATTGTAATACAGAGAGTCCATAGAAAATTACTATACAAGTCTAAAGCGCATTATTCGACATTTCAGAAAATATTTTTTAATTTAAACTCGAACCATACCGCACCAAACAAAATTACATTCATTTAAAAAACATTTCTCATTAATTTCAAACCATCTCGACATCTATTTAGCCTCGAATAGGCCATTGTCAAGTCCCAATGTCTCGGTCAATAGAAAGTTAAAGGAGACTTCACGCTGCAGAAGAATGAAAGTGAAGAAGAAAGAAGAAACGGTGGATGAAAAATTCGACAACGAGGGCGGATGCATCGGTACAGGTGTTCGATACCTGGTCCCCTCATCGATCTATGAAATCTCGATTAACACACGGAGTTTTCCTTGCACCGCCTCGAAAATTAGGGCAGGGTAGAGAAAGTGGATAGAAAAAGAGAGGATGGCGAATCGAACATCGAAAATGGTTGACTGGAACAATAAGACAATGAATGGCTGTTCTATGGTGAAGCTAACTGCTTATTGTCAACGATTTTGGACGAATCTAACCGCTAAGGGACTTTCCCTTTACTTTGATCTTCGAGCTTCTTTGGTGGACTAGTTCTGCATGATGAAACTACATGCTACCTGATATTTATCAGCAGTCTGCGATATTTATCAAACTGCGGATTTTATGGATTTATTATCAAAATGACTGGCTGAAACACTAACCAGTGTAGACGTTAGAAAAGCTTGAGAATATTCTTACACATTTTCGCGATTAATTAAATTTATTTAAAGGAAGAACTATACTGTCATGTAACCTTTCATTTTTATAATTGATGTAGATAGTGTTTATATTACATAAAGATCCGCAATTTACTTATACATTACAACCCCTACCCTCATGTAATAAGTTTTGTGACATCTGTTCATTCTAAACAAGAATGCATCTTGACAGTTAAAGTGCAACATCAAACCTACCATACCAGGTTTCAGATTTTCTTTTTATAATTGTTGAAACTATAAAATTCAAAATAAAAATTGTCAACATTAATTGCCAGGTATGAGAGCTAAGTAGACATTCATTTCATTTCATAATGATTTTCAAGGGTTGAAAATAGTGCAATATTTCACTGATTTTACTGATCTTCATTTAATCTACACATTTTTGTCAAATACGTGTATAAACGTGTATAAAAATGTATAAACTCCGTAGCCTAATGATTATATACGTGTCTTTATTCAAGCAGATATTATATCAAAAACCGTACAAATTCTAAACAAATCCAATCAAACTAAACAAGAATGCACCTTTACAGTTAAACTGCAGCACTGAACCTGCCACCCGAGGTTTCAGATCTTTTATTTTACAATTATTGAAACAATGAAATTGTTTTCATTGGAAATGATTATAACCGCGCCTTTATTCAAGAACACATTATGATAAAAACTGTACAGAATCTAAATAAATTGTGCCACCTTTATCAGTCACTTTTAGTGCTCGGTAGAATTAGTATTATATAAGTCCGTGCTGTTTACTGTTCTACTATTTAAATTAATACTTAAAACCTATCTGTGACATTTACGAAAAAATGTAATCACACACTTGTTCCACAACCACTTCCCACCGTTTTGGTACACATTATACCGTCACTATAAATTTTCTGTGATTTTTCATTAAAAAATAAAAATACACGGCGAAGAGCAATAAATAGAATACGGATTTTTATGCATTTTTGGCTTAAAAATTTTCAAAAAATTATAGAGTATCAGATTCGATAGAATTCAGTACGATTTTTATTTATTTTGGATCTATAAAGACTATTACCAATGAAAATAGGATTTTATTTGGTACCAATTTCTTAAAAATTGTCTACAATTGCATAAACATCCGCAGTCTAGTAATAAACATATCCGCGGCACGATCTTGTGGGACGATCTAATTTTAAGCTTCTCTAAAGTACAAAATAAGATTTAAGATTTAAATGTCCTCCACAACAAGTGGAACTAACGAACACGCTATGACAGCACTATTTACAAAATTTCAAGAAATAAATTTCACCTTATCCCACGTGTAGACGTCTAAGTGGCCAGCAACTTTTGGCTAAGTGTAGAAATCGCTTCGCCTCGGGTTGCTGAAGTGACCATTTTGCATTGCGTGGGCCTCTCAGAGTACTTCTGCTGATCGAAGTAAAAGTTGTATTCCTAATAGTCGTTCAAGAAACGATACTTCTGCCGAGAAGAAACTCGGAAGAGAGGCTAGAAGATCGAGGCAATCGCGCGCCGTGGGCGACGATTTTGCGGTCGCCGTGCAACGATTTCACCGTGGAATTCCCCGGCTACGGCAAAATTGGAAACGAACACTGTGCCGCGGTCGTTCCACAAAATTTAACGCTAAACATTTCGTAATTAATAACACCAAGTTCCCCGGTGGGAACCGGAGGTTGCGGTTTTCGGTGCCTCGCTTGACCCAACGTCCGCGAGCAGTTCCATTAAGGAGTCGACTGGTTCCGGGATCGTTCGATCGTGAAACCGCGAGATATCCCTCTCTTCTTCCACTATTATTCCATCATCCCTTCGACAACTAAAGAAACTTCGTGCTTCCTCGAATGTGAAATCGACGTTTGGCGAGGCGATGTTCTGCGAACACGCAAACCAGTTGGCGAATTCGAACATCTTACAAGGAGAAGACGCGGTCATGGGGTCTCAGATTTTCTCGAAACTTTGCATATTGGTAGATTTCGTTCTTCTGTTTATGAAAATGTAGCATTATAGGCGTCGATACTCAACAACTTTTGAGATACGTTAAGATTGATGAAGTTAGTGTTTCTTTCATATTATGTTCCATTTCAATAAAATTTTTATATTTTGTTTCCTATAGATATTATGAGTGTATTTTTCATGTGCAAAATACCATTAATTAAAATATACAAGATGTCCCACATAAATGGGAACACCTAAATATCTGTCGTATTTACAGTCCTATCAGAAAATTTCAGAGGACAAAGTGACACTATTGCAGGGGGCAAATATATTGGTATAAATAAATAAATATATGGAAATTTCAAGGTCACCGATGTTTTTTTAAATGGAATAGTATATTTTTTAACAATAACATGATAGACAATAAAAAACTGAATTTAATGGATACCACCTTTTTGACCTTGAAATAACCTTGAGCAAGAATAATCATGTAGGAGCGGATAAAATGTGGAAGTTTAAAATTTACGTGTTTCAGCAAAGATTACGCGTTATTTACGGCGGGTTGACCTTTACATATCATAATAAATGTTCGAAATGTTGACCATCTTCATTTATGCAATATTGCAATCTTGCATTAAATGATCTGTAGGCATTGTCGATTTCCTGAGACGTCATCGAACGTCGAACGAATTTATGCAAGGAACTCTTACTGGTATAAAGTATGCTGCATTTTTACGCCAGGATTTGTCGGGCCTTTTAGAAGAAATTACGTTATTCGATCGGGAGCGCATGTGGTTTCAACATGATGGTTGTCCAGCGCATTATTCTAAAGTTGCTAGAACCATGCTAAATACGAAATATCCTGGACGCTGGATTGGGCGACGAGGAACAATTCCATGGCCAGCACGTTCTCCAGATCTGACACCATTGCATTTTTATATATGGGGCAAGATAAAATGTATTGTGTACAAAGATAAACCCACAACGCCAGAGGATATGCGGCAACGGATTACTGTAGCATGTGCTTCAATTACGTCTCAGGAAATCGACAATGCCTACAGATCATTTAATGCAAGATTGCAATATTGCATAAATGAGGATGGTCAACATTTCGAACATTTATTATGATATGTAAAGGTCAACCCGCCATAAAAAACGCGTAATCTTTGCTGAAACATGTAAATTTTAAACTTCCACATTTTATCCGCTCCAACATGATTATTCTTGTTCAAGGTCATTTCAAGGTCAAAAAGGTGTTATCCACTAAATTCAGTTTTTTATTGTCTATCATGCTATCGTAAAAAAATATACTATTCCATTTAAAAAAACATCGGTGACTTTGAAATTTCATTAAAAAACACGATATAAAAATTTTTTTCTTTACCATTATATTTGCCCCCTGCAATAGTGTCACTTTGTCCTCTGAAGATTCCTGATAGGGCTGTAAATACGGCAGATATTTAGGTGTTCCCATTTATGTGAGACACCCTGTATAAACTGAACAGAAAAAAAAGAAAAAATGGGAAAAAAGGAAAAAGGGATTTGAATACTGGCCTTCCCGGTAATGAATCTAGTACGTTACCATCACGCCGTTTGGCACTTGACAAAAACTTCAACCAAAACTGTACTTAACGGCTCAACGGGTATAATGAAATTTAAATTGTAAATATCTCAAAAATTATTGAGTATCGACGCCTATAATGCCATATTTTCATACACAGGAGAACGAAATCTACAAGTATGCAAAGTTTCGACAAAATCTAAGACCCGATGACCGCGGCTTCTCCTTGTTAGGGGTGTGCGAGTACTCGAAATTTCGGGTTTGGGTCGGGTCGAGAAATTTGTTCGGGATCGGGTCGGAATCCCGAAAGCTTATAAACATCGGGTATCCGCGATTTCGGGTACACGAAAAGGTAATCGGGTCGGGTCGGGTCAAGTCTGCGGTCAAATTAGCGATAAATAACTCTGTGCATATTAAGATGTCCAATCATTGGTTCTAACAATGTTTCGATTTATAGTAAGCACTGTATACTAAACTGTTTACTAAACTACTAGAATTTGAATATGGCTGTGAATAATATTAAAAAGTCTGAAAAATATATGGTAGCACGCACAACATCATTGCGGATTTATTATGCAAAATAAAAATTTGGTGCATCCATTCTAGAAAAAGAGAAAACCAAGTAAAAAGTTCTTTCTTTATTAATTTTAGTAATTTGGAAATAATACATCGATGTTTCTAAATTGTCTTAGTCCTGGAGGGTTAAAAAGACAAATTAAACATCAGAACAGGTAAGATACCTTAAAGACAATATAATCCCTCAAAGAAAAGAAAACAAGATGAGCAGGCATTGATTTATACAATCTACTAAAACAGACCACATAAAAGTTGCTGAAAGCGATTTGAGAATTAAAAACTCTCGCAGTCTTTCAAACTCTATTAAACAACTTCTACCAAGTAGCATACTAACAAGACACTGAAAGATAGATTCGAAATCAGAACAGTTTAGTATACACACATAAAAAACAGCTTCTATCATCCTCGAAAGAAAAAAGAACAAGATATGCCGACAACAAGCATCGAAGAGCCGCATTGTACTAAAATCACGCAAAAAATTACTGAGAGTGGTTTGACAGTTTAAAAAACAGTATCGTCATTACTATTCAACAATTCCTAAACAAATTCCTCAACTCTATTAACCCTTTGGCTACCATGGACGAGATATCCCGCGACTCATTAGCGTTTGTAAGATGCCACGAAGTATCTTGCAAGATTTTAAATTTCATTAGACCTTCTCTTTTGATTAGAAATAATTTTGGTTGAACTGCGTTTTGGAGAACTATTTTTTTCAAGTTTTTTTTAAACAATCCTATAGATTTCGCCGAAAAAACACCGAAGATGAAAATCTTATTGTGAGGAATTTATTTATTCTTGTGTATGATACAACTCAAAACATGGAGTTACACATAACGCAACATCAAAATTTTTGCAAAAATAATTTGCTTCATTACGTGTGTCATTTTTCTTACACAATACACAACGTCTGGTTGGGTGTATCTGAATTTTCCATATTTTATTGTTCTACTAACTTCTGCCATCTTTCAGATAATGGTACATCATCCTTACTTACACATAATTGCATATCTTCGTAGTCACTGTTCACTATCACTGATTATTTGGTTTCTTATTCATCGAGCCATCGTTACTTACAAATACAGTGTGTACTTGCCAAGTACTAGCTGAAAACTAAAAATATCTTCCACGCCGGGAGGAAATACATTGCCCCCACTATTCTGTAAATGACATTCAACTGTGAACATAGAAAAACAGACTTGCGGGATGTCTCGTCCGTGGCGTCATACGAACGGCATTGCTTCGCGGATATCTCGTCCGTGACATTACACGAACAACATTAAATCGCGAGATCTCTCGTCGGTGGTAGCCAAGGGGTTAACGACTTCCGCCAAGTAGCATACTAACAAGACACTAAAGGACAGATGAAAAATCGGTACAGTTTAGCACCCAAGCGTCAAAAACAGTAAGTCGAAAAGGAAAGTGGCGTCGAAAAAAGGAAATGTCGTCAACGAACCGCGTCTCATCGAACAGTCACGTTCCACCAAAGCCGTCGTGCAAAAAAACGGTCTCCGTGACAATAAATTAATATTTAACGAGGCCGATGTGTCGATTGCGCAAAGCACGGGTACAGGTGCGGTGAACAGCAAGCCGCCGCTCTAAATCAACGATAAATCAGCCGGAGCCAGACAATGTCCACGATACCGTAATTCCCTGTAACGAATTCCCATTAAGTAGCGTTTATGGGCGTCATCCATCGGACAATTAGCCCTAGTCATTAAGCGGTCCGCTTAAACCACAGAATCACGGTTCTTCCCTCTCTTTTCTTTTTTTTCGGCGCGAAAGGCGTGAAACTCGGTTGTAATAGCAACCTAGAAGCGACGTTAACGTCTCGCTGGAATAATCAGTCATCCGTGGGATCCACAGCGATGGCGTTCTCCATGGTGGTTCGAAAAACAGCGTCCAGAGAATCTGTCCGAAGATTGCCTCGGCTCGAGAATGATTCTCACCGAACCGGCTAATTATTGTTATTAACCGGCGGATCAGTCTGTACAGGTGATCGGTGCTTGCTTCCGATATTACGGGCCGTGTGGCCCGCTATTAGCCTGGCATACTGATACACGTTTTTTGCACGGCCGCGGAATTCGAATCGGCCAATTACACCCTGCCGGTCGATTTCGGTGTAATTAGCCCGGCGTCGGGGGCGTCTGGAACTGGAACGGTTCACGGTAGCATGGTTCCGAGTCGCGGCAGGAATTACGCTGGTAGTTAACGCTTGTTATTTCGACGGTCTAGCTACCGGGACGAACCGTCGATCATCGATCACGTGTGCCAATTCGTCCGATACAAGCTCCCGGCCACCATTTTACCCGCTAAAATATTGCCTTGACGAAAGCTTCATTTCACACCTCTGTAGCTACACTGCGAGTATACACTCCGTGATTGCAAACTCGAGGCAGCGTCGAGGGTTTAATGAAATTACTGCGTGATTCGTAATCACTGGATTCGATGCGTTTATAAGCAAAATTGGTGAGCGCAGTTAATTAAATTGATGAAGGTAGGTGTAAAATTTTGTTTTTGCGCTTTGTAACTGACGCTGACAATTTTTAATCTTCTGGTGGAATCTGCAATCTGAGGATTGCAGAAGATATTTTTTAAAAGTGTGTTCAGTGCATTCACGTATAATTTGGTGAAGAAATTGTTCGAGAGGATTACAGAAGATATTTTTTAAAAGTGTGTTCGGTGCATTCACGTATAATGTGGTAAAGGAATTGTTCAAGAGGATTACTGAAGATATTTTTTAAAAGTGTGTACAGTGCATTTACGTATAATTTGGTGAAGAAATTGTTAAAGAGGATTACAGAAGATACTTTTTCAACGTGTGTGTAGTACATTCACGTATAATGTGCTAAAAAAATTGTTCTAGAGGGCTGTATATGTATATATCTGCTGTGCACTGCAAATATGAAATACATATACACAGTCTTTTTAAACAGTTTTTTTATCACGTTATACGAGAGTTGAATGTATCATTATTTTTTTCAGTCATACATGTATAAGAAAATGAATTTGGAAAAAATGATTTTTATTTTAAAATGGTCTAGTGACTTATGAGTAGACAGCGGATCTTTTTGCAAAATAAAAATTTTCTAACTGAATCGCAACATAGTGGAGTGAAATAGAATTTTATTTTCTTGCTTAATATGTTTAATAGGCTGAAAATAATACAACAATATGTTCAAATTTTTCTGTTGTTTCTAAATTACACGTACTCATTTTTGTCATAAATGCATAAAATCCGCTGTCTACTTATGAACCACCCTGTATGTAGCAATTTGATTTGAATATAATTTCCTACTACTGTGTTTGATACAAATGATCTGGAATTTCGATTGGCTTAAACTCTTTCAAAAATCTATTTACAGAATTTGTTTATATTAATATGAGGTCAATTTCGAAGATCCAAAAAATAGAATAAAAATATTTAAAGTAAATATTTCAAATAAAATATGCGTTCATACTCCATAGTTGATAAAAGAGGTATAAAGAACAACTTAATATACGTTCACTTAACACTCCAATTATTAAAAGCATGATAACATATATATAATAATAATAATTAAGCAATTATTAGATTGGAGATTGTATATACATTCATAGCATCATTGATAATACTCGAAATAATAAAATCATTCATAAGGTTTTACGGCATTGTTATCTCTACAATCAGAAATTTTTAATAAAGATGTAGTTTAACAACTCCTCTTTCAGTAAATTGATGCATATTAATTCGAATTTGCATAAACCTTCGCAGTCTAGTAATTACGACATTACATCATATTGTAAAACAATATCCTACAAGATAGGTCGTGATATTAGTGATCAAGATCCAGCATGTTTTAACAACGTTATTATCAAATCTACCCTTACAATTATAAAAAGTCATGCATAATGTATTCTCATACATACTGATAAATCTTTTACAAAATTTAAATATCTTAATCTAATTACCCAGCCTTAAATGTGTAACATCATACTTGATGATAAAACTTCTATGAAATTTAAATATCATCATTTAATTACTAACTCTTAAATATTTAATATCAGACCACTGATCAAAACTGTTCGAATCCTCAATAAATAAAGCTAGGCAATTTACAATGTAACGTAACATTTTGACATTTTTATCGAGGCACAGCTTTAATTCAGTATTTCATTAAGTACATTCAGTGAAAGAAATGAAGCCACTTACATTTTTTAATAAACGTTCTTTATAATTCAATGAAACAAATAAAACGACTATAAATTTTCTAATGAACCTTCTTTATGATGCACAAATCATAACTACGTGACGTAGAACAGACCTCAAAAACGGTCAACTTCAGACTTGTACCAGTAGTTACCATTTCAGATATCATTAAAAGTTCGTCTTATTTCATTCGTGCTAAAATATAAATGTATGTATTCCCCCCTCAATTTGAATAACTTAATTCATTTTTAATGTAACTCCTACATAAACTCGTACTAAATTCTTTGTGATGCTTAAATTAACTCCTTTCACCATGACATCAAGTCAGACCCGTGATAAAGATTCTGAACAGAGTCTAATAATAAATATGTATGTTATTAAATTCCTTTAAACCGAAATACAATTCTATTTTATTATTGTTAATGTACAATCAATGGAGAATATATAGACACAAGATAGATACATAAATTTTCTTCTTTTTCTAGGAGATTATGAACTACAAAGAAGTTCTACAACCGTAAAATAAGTCGTAGCACAAGCGGCTAATTAAAGCTATGTTACCTTTAACACTTTAAAATTGTTAATACATAATAGAAAATTATTTTTTACGGTGGTAGATTATTTGTACAAAATTTGTTTTCGATCTGTGAAGTAGAAGAAGTTTGAAACAGTAATTAATATCAGAAAACTCAACTTCTGAGTTTATATTTCTTTAACACTAGATTTACGGGGCCCGTCAAAATGACGGATTCAAAAATTTTTAATTTACGATTATTAAGAATGTAAGGAGGCATTCGTGAGGAATTATTAAATAGATTTATTTTTGTGTGCACATATTACAATAAAAATCACTGAACATCTAAGTAAATACAATTTTATTATTTTTATAAAGCAATGTAAAATAATTAATTTTAGTGCTCCGTAAACCTAGTGTTAAATAAATTGCTTTGATTTCCTGTAATTTTGTGATTGTTTAGTGGGCGATCAACGTGTTGAAAACATAGATTACAGAAACGGTCAACTTCGGACAGGCTTGGACAACTATAAAATTAATTCATGCGAACCTTCTCGGTAAACTAAAAATTAGAAAATTCCGTGAAATTCACCGAAATGACGTTCGCCCAGGTAGATGGACACGTAAGCCAGTGGAAGGGGCCGGTTCGAAGGCCGAAGAAAATGGCGGAGGTAATGAGCGAGCCTGAATGCATCGGGCGTTTGGAGGGCATAGCCGGAGCGTCACCGTGACACTAAGCGGAACGCGAAACTACGGCGAATAATTGCGGCACGTTCGAGCGAGTCGCGAGTGCAACAACACTGCATAAGAGGCTGCGTCAGCACCGTGCTTGTGTGGGCATAACCACACCACGGCTGCACCCACTCGGGCCCAACCACCGCCGGGCAATTAACCCGAATGGTAACGAGCCGCGTCGAGTGCGTCGTCTGCTCGTGTCCGCGCTTGCGAAACCCAAACCGTTCCGTTGCCGAAATCGCTCTGCGGTTCGCATGATTCGCATGGCTCGCACCGCATTTTGCTTTCGCCAAACCCTCCTCACTAGTTATCGCGACACCGAAAACACCCGTTCACTCTTTACAATTTTCATGGGTCATATACTTCTCCAAAGACTTGACACGTTGATCGCCGATTGGTCATGGGTAAACTGCGGATTGTTATGCATTTGTGGCTTCTGACAATTTTCGGAAAATGTCAGAATATAAAATTCGATATAATTTCGGACGTTTTTTATTTATTTCAGATCTAACAAAGGTCGCTACCACTGACAATAAGATTTCAATTGATCCCATTTTCTTCAAATTTATCTACGAATATTGAAAATTGCATATACATCCGCAGTCTAGTCATGGGTAAGTTATGAATTTTATTCATTTATGACAAACTCGAGCAAATTAAATGCAAGGAACAGTGGGAACATTTGGATAATCTAAAAATACTGTTGTAGTATTCCCATCTCATTAATGTTATTAAGGATATTAATAAATATGAATGGAAACAAGTTTTCACTTTGCATAAAAATTCGTTAGTTATTAATAGTATCTGGATGTTTATGCACAGTGAAAAATGTTCGCATTAATTTCAAGGCCTAGCAGCCAAATGACATTTTCTTTCCTCTTTTAATTATTTTATTAATTTGAAACTAATATATTTAGCTCCTCTGATCTTTTTAATATCATCACTGCTTTAAATTGTACGCGTACCCAGTTTTGCTATAAATGCATAAAATCCACAATGTAGTTATCAAACACTTTGAATTTGAAAGCACTCAGAATTTGAATCTAGAATATTTTCGTTACGGAACCTTTTTCGTTTTGTTCATACGAAATTGAGTATATTTACACTTGAACGCATACTAATTTATTAAACATACAGATGTAGTATTTGTTTTCAATCAAAGTATATTAGGTAGGCTTAGAGGAGATATCGAGTGCATATGATTAATTAAAATCACTGATGGAACGCTATGACTTGACTGAAAATTGGTTATGGGACATTTTACCTTTCTTTCGATTTTTTATTTCTATCTGTTTATTAGAATTAAAAAAAAAAGAAATTGATATGTATCTAGCTCTTGCATCTGGCAATGAATACAGATAATTCTTTACTACGCATAAAAAGTCCGCAGTCTAGTTATTAATTAAACTCGTTTATGGCCTATTGCGTCTGTTATTCGAATGAAAATTGGTTGTAGAGTATTAACATTATTCTTGTATTCTCTTTCAATCTTTTCATTCAAATTACTAAAAATAGTAATCAATGTCTATTTAGCTCTTGTATCAGGCAATGAATGCACACAATTTTTATTTTATATAAGTCTCCATAGAATAATTATTAATTAACCACTGTGTCTCTTATTCATCTGAAAATCGATTGTAGGGCATTACCTATTGGTTCATTCTTTTTCCACGTCCAATTAAAATGATTAAAAAAAGAAATTAAAATGTATGTAGCTCTCTAATGTAGTAATTAACACAGATAATCTTTCTTTTTTGATAAAAAGCCACAGCCGAATTATTAATTAAAATCACTGATGCATCACAGTGTCTCTTATTCGACTAAAAAATGGTTGTAGAGTAATTACCATTCCTTCTGTTTCTTCTTTCTATCTCTTCATTCCAATATCTAAGAATAGAAATCAATATCTATTTAGCTCTTGTATCATGTCATGAATGTAAGCAATTTTCATGTTATAAAAATATCTCTGTGTCTTTTATTCGTCCGGAAATCAATTAGTAAAGCATTGGTTCCTTCTTTCTCCCAGTCCATTAGAATCATTAAAAAGAAAAAGAAAAAAAGAAATCGATGTGTATAAAGTTCTTAAATCCGGCAATTAACGTAGAGAATACTCCTTTCACATAACAGCCCACAGTGAAATTGTTAATTAAAATCGTTGATGTCCCACTGCGTCTCTCGTTCGCCTAAAAGGTCGGTTGCAAAGCACTGCCATACCGTTCCCTTATTTCTTTCTCCCCGTAACGTCCATCTCCGTTCCTCTTTATCTGTCGGACTGTCTGTCTGTCACTCCATCCTCGTTCACGCCGTTGCTGTTCCTTTGCATAACTTCGTCCGAACAAAGGAGTCACTCGAGCGGCCAGTTTCGACTCGAAATTTTTGGCCCCGCGGAGCGGAAATCCTCTGCACCGTGACGACGGGAAGGAAGCAGCCGAGGATCCGGCAGGGTGCTTTCCAGAAACCAAGCCTCGACGATCACTAGGCCTGATTTTTTTACGAGGGCCCGCCGATGCACAGAGATGATTGGGGTAGATATTTTTGCAAGCGGCTACCGACGCTCCGTCAGACGCGAGCGCGTGAAACACTGCCTCTCGCCCGGAGGCAGTCGTGCTGCTCCGCGGTATAATGAAATCTCGATTACGAGGGAGAGTCGAAAAGTCGGTTACAGTCGCCAGTCGTATTTTCGTGCACTGAAGACGCCTCCGACGAAACTACGCGATAACGCCTATTATTTCATACTCCCAACGTTACCGTCGCGTCACTCCCACGAATACTCTTGCGCCGACTCTAACGAGCGTCCTAAAATTCATTACACGTGGCCAGATTATTAACCCTTAGGACTCGAGCGGCGACTCTCCAGCGCCATTAAAAATTGCTATGTTATTATTCAAAATATTTGTTACATTATTAAATTTATTTAAACTTAGTAAAGTACTAAACATTTAACTACTGTATGAGTAAATTGCATCAGTTTCATATCGATAAAATGAAAAAATCATATAAAATGGAAATATTCTATGTCGAAAGAAAAGTTTACTTCTCGAGTTAAAATAGTTCCGAGTGCAAAGGTTTAAGCACTCTCTTCTATCGTTGCTTAGTTTGACAGAATTCAGAATAGATATGAGAAATATCAAATTTAAATTAAAATTCTAATAAGTTCGTCTCGTGGATATTTGTAGGTTATTATTAAACTGTGGATCTTTGTGCAACATACATATTTCTTATATTTGCCTGTTGTCTTGAAGGGGTATTCTAGTCTACAATTTCATTTTTATGGTCTTTTTACGGATTTTTTTACAGAGAAATATAAATCTGTTAATACCGACATTTTGCATACATATTTATTTATGTTTTACGTGTGTTCATAATTTTTTTTCTAGTGAAAATAATAAAATCAATTGAGCCGTTCATTGCGCAAATCGATTAACTCCATAAAACAAAAAGTTCAGAATTGCGATGAAATAATGTACGTTGTTTCTTAAAATTCCCTTTATAATATAAATTCAAATAAATATTATAGAATGAATAAATACAGATGTAGCTTTCATCTAACGGTATATAAAATTAATAAGAAAGAGTAGCCAAAAAATAATCGTTAGTGATACAATTTTTATGTGACTGGTTAATCGATTTGGCAAGTAAAAAAAGTAATAAAGTTAAATTCAGTGTTTAAATTTATAAGTTTTTCATTACAGAAAAAGTTAATTATTATATATTATTATTATAGATCTTCCATAAAAATGAATATTAATAATAATCCTTAATAATAAAACAAATTCGGAATAGTATTAAAATCTACAATCAAGTAACAACAATCACTCATTCACCACAAATTCTGATACATGCTAAACACAACGCGATCAGTCTATAATTTATCATCAAAGTGATGCATCATTTTTGAAGTTACTTTAAGAAACTATTGGGTTGTTCGGAAAGTAATTTCGTTTTTCGTGTAGAGAACTGACATTTCGGACGTCATTTCGTGCCTTGTAGAACTTTATAATCTTTCAAGCATTTCTTTTGTCTTCGCATCAAATGCAAAATCAAAAATCACATTTTGCTTCTTAGTTACGAGTATGGTAAAAACGCAATGCAAGCAGGGAGAAAGATGTATGCTGTTTACAGAGAGGGTGTACCGTCGTGTTACCATTTATTTCGTTCTTTTCAACACTTTTTAAGCGGTGTAACTATCATTTTAAATGAAGGCGTCAGAAGTAACTCAATTATTTGCTAATAAAACACAGGAATTCTACGAACATGGGATCTCCAAGTTGCTAGAAAGATGGCACAAGATCATAGAACAAAATTGCCATTACATCACAGAATAAATAAATAAATAGTGAAAAATCGTCTTCATTTTCCCTTGGAAAAACGAAATTACTTTCCGAACAACCCAATATTTAAGTTTCGTCTTCTCACGATACTTTTTTGGTAAAATGGTGGATTAGCCGGGAATCATGGAATCTCGTAAACACAGTTTCTGTTATAACCATTCTCGGCCTACATTGTTAGGTTAAACGATGTTCAGATAATGGCAGTCGAACTGTAGCACAAAAAGCACTCGCTGCGATCGTACGATTCGAGGGATCGTGGGCGCGCCACAGCACGCTCTTCGCCTTCCGGAACCCGACGATTTGCTCGGCTGGCTCGCCTAATCGAAAACCGAGCGAGGGGTGAAACGGGGTACAGCGATAGAAAATCGTCCAGGATCACGAAGTTGCAGATCGGAAACCGGGTCGGCTGCCACGTGCCCGACGCGATGTGGAACGAACCGTTCGTTATTTCGCGATCAACTGATCGTATATCGCTCGATTCGGCACGAATCTGAGATCGTTTGCATTCGATTGAGCCGAAGGAACTATTTCAACCGTTCCTGAAGAAAAATCCTTGCTCAATGGCTGGGAATTCAATCTACTACAGTTGGAGATCCAGTGGCACTGCTGATTTCTATTAAGGAGCTAAGTAAACATTTATTTGCCTCATTAATAATTTTAATGTGTTGACATTCTCAGATTCTTTTAATCGTTATAGTATTTAATTGTTATTATTGGTTTTCTTCGTAAAAAGAAATTTCTTTGATACGTTGGGTATTAATTAAATTGCAAATTTGTTGTTGAATTTCAAAAAGATTGAACCTTGCGCCAATAACATCTTCTCTAACATAATTCAAAATTCGATCGATAGAAATCACAATTAAATCGTTATAGTGTTTGAAGTTACACCCACCCAATTTTGGCATGAATGTATCAAATCCGCAGTGTGATAATGGCTTAACCCTTTGCGCTCGGAAGTATTTTAACTTCATAACCAAACTTTTTTTTCGATCAAGAATATTTCTATTCTATATGATTTTTTTTCATTTTGAAGGAATGAAACTGATATAATACCTCATAGAATATATGGCGGCTGAAAAGTGTGTGAGAGGAGGAAAAAGGAGAAGGAAGCGTTTCGTCCTAGGCCCGCTAGAAGACTCATCAGTAAGGCTATCTAGCGAACCCGTGCCTTAGACGCGGGATGTCGTAAGGACAGTTTAGGACGGTATATATACAAACATAGGAAGATTCAGGTTGTAGCGGGAAAGGTGTTGTCGTAATGTCCCTCTGTTGACGAGCATAGGAAGTAGCCGCCACAAATACATAAATGTTTGGTAACTAATTTATTGAATATCAATTTAATTATGTAAACAATATTTTGAATAATAGTATAACAATTTTTAATGGTGCCTCAGAGTCACCACTCGAGTGCAAAGGGTTAAAATGGTTACAATCTTCCACCGTTTTGTGGAAATTGAAGAAGGAGTAAAACATATAGATATACGTATACATTTAATATTTTCAACTGAAGTGCACATTTTTCTTTTCAACTTCTTATTAAGTTCAACAAAAGATGCTATTAAATGCTCGTATTATAAATAGTAACATGCTCATATGCCTTGAATAAATGCGTATTTATAGTTTGATAGATTAATGAACAGTGTCGTCGATGAATTAAACAAAATTCCGAAAAAAGCATAAAAATGCAAAAATGTTGAGGTTCAACAAAAAAGTTGAAAATGGAAAAATGAAACTATTTATAAATTTTTTTAATTCGTCGACGACATAATTTTATAAGAATTAAGAAAAACTTTGCATTTTCTGTTTCAGATAAAAATTGTAGGCTGTAGAATGTACACAAACTGACGATGCGGGCAGCGCGGAGCTGTGAAGTTAAATAAATATATCGACAACAAATATATTAATCGTTAATGTAGACCATTTTTTGTATTGTTTAAATATAGAACATGACACCAAGAAAGTTTGAAAAAGATCCGCTTTGTAGTTATTAAGAAAAAAATTCCTAAAAGTCACCGATTTTCGACCCCTTAAACTAACTTATCCTACAGTCAGAAACTTGCCAGTTCTCAAAGAATAATAACATGTTAAAAGAGTGGCGGAACGTGTCAAGAAACAATTTGCCATGGTAGCAAGGTTTGATCGAATCCTAAATCCTTTAAGGACGTTTTACCCTTTGTTTCACGGGGTATCCAGCAGACTACAAAAGAGATTTAATCTTAAATTTCACAGGGTACGCTGTCAGGTTCTCCGCTGCACAAACGACGCCACAGCGTGAATCCTATCACGTGTTTCTCCAATCCGTCCGCGTCAAGAGCCAAAAGATATAGCCGGTCCGTGGTAGGAGAGGCAAATAGGCATGCCAGCTAGGTCTGGGAAAAGTGCCACGGTAGGATGAACTTCGAGGCGTGAATTTTAAACAGCTAGGCGCACCGAGAGCGTTCGCAGTAGTTGGAACTGCCGTTGAAAGTGCTTTCTGAAAGTGAAGATCACTTTTCCACGTTCGGCTACCAGTAGGAAACGACGCTTTTCTTTTCACCCATCGCTGATCCAACCTCTAGCCTCGCACAATTTTATACTCAAAAGTAAAACATTATTGATGTCGTTCTGGATCCTCCAACATTCGTGGACGTCGAGTAAATTCGTCATCCATAGCCGCTATCAACTTTTAGAATTTTTTAACGTACTTTTTAATTTATAACTGTGTCATTTTGTGTCAATTTGATTGCGTCTTAGTATCTACATTAACGTAATTTGTACTGTATCAACACGTTCATTATGGTAAAATTTTTGTCATCTTTAAAACTGTTCATAATTGGAAGGTCACCCATGTGAAAGGTTAACTGGATACTTCGGTGACAATCGTGGATGATGGCAATTGATCTAGTGATCTATTGATGAAGATGATCTATTACAAATGTAGTTATCGTATAGTAAATAAATGGAACTAATTTATTATATCATATTATACAGGGTGTTCACGTTATCAATAGCCAGCGTTTTTCTTGCAAATAATAAATATTAGAAAAAAAATGATACAGCAAAAAACAATACTTCTTGTGTTTGCACTACTTTCTTAGACCTTCAATTTTTTAAATGAAATCCTATATATTTTTTTATATCATATGAAAGCGTTTGTCAAGACAAAGTTAATCGTATACAGCACAATGACCTTCAAGGTCATACAAGGTCAGAAATGGCAGCACAATTTTGAATATTTCGTGCGTAATATTTCGTAAAGATATAATTCACGATACACAACGCCCAGAAACGTAAACGACTTGCAAAGGAAACTAACGCAATCATGTGCATTAATATTTCGGACCACGTTAGAAGAAGCTAACAAGAATGTAATTAATAGAGCCGAAATATGTACTCATGCACAAGGAAGTTATATTGAACATTTACTATAGCCTCGTCAATAAGTTATACTTCTAAACGCATTAGTACGAAATGTTCAAAATATTTCTTCCATTTCTGACCTTGTATGATCTTGAAGGTCATTGTGTCGTATACGAATGAATTTGTCTTGACACATGCTTTCATGTGGTATGCAAAAATATATAACATTCCATTTACAAAAATTGGAGGTCACCGACATTTTCATGAAAATAGTGCAAATACAACAAAATTACATACGCCATTACGTTGCTTGCAAAAAATAGTATTACTTTTTCCTCTTTCATTTTTTTCTAATATTTATTATTTGCAAGAAAAACGCTGGCTAATGATAGCGTGAACACCCTGTATACAGGCTGAAAGTAACATGACAGTGTTATCGAATTTTTCATATGTTTCTATCGCCTTGTATTTCATCTAGTCACTTTTTCCGTGAATGTATAAAGATCTACAGTCCATTTATAATTAACTAGCTTTTGCTCACGGCTTCGCTCGCACAGGAAACCGTTTAATGCCCTCGGAAATTGATAATGTTTCTCCATAGAACCTTTTCACCCCCCATTCACCCTTATAGAGTTTTAATTTTATGTCATGTCGCCATCTTAGATATCAAAATTGATGGCATTTTCGTAATTAACGTTCCATGTTTGATTAATTATATCAAAGAGCATTAAGACCAAGTTTCAAGCAAATCCGACCACAATATTCCTCATACAAACTTTGCAACCCCTTTTCACCCCCTTAGGGGTTGAATTTCGGAACATTTCTCATTCCTTGTATGTATTGTAAAGGACAGCTCTGCGCAAAACAGCTTTCTAAATCCAAGGGTTTAGCCTGAGCGTTGATGAGTCAGTGAGTCAGGAATTTCTTTTTATATACATATATAGATAGATTAGTAGTATTAACGATACTACAAGTATGTATTGTTCTTGAAGATGCATGGTGATAGAATACAGACGCAGGTCCAAATTAATCTACTTTCCCTTATGCAGTACTTGGTAAAACATATTAACGATGTAGTTAACAAACATATTAACACCTTGAACATAATCCCAAAGAACAGACAAGATTGCTACCACCTTTTCTACAATCTCGCAATATTCAACTTGATATGAAAATCTTTTTTTAAAAAGACAATGATGGCTCGTTCGTATAAAAGAAGATGAAACAGAAGATCGAAGAGATGGAATCTTCGTAACAATGTTGCTCAAGGATCAATTAGCGCCGATTCTATCAGGCCCTAAAACCCCGTAAAACTACGAGCCCTCTAATGCGAGTTAACACGTAACGATCGAGCAGCTCTCTTCACCGAAGAAAGTCTAATGAAACCGATGCATGAACGCTTCTTCAGCAACAACCTAATAATACCCTTCTGGCCGGGGATATGCTCGTTCCAGCCGGAGGCATCATTTAAATTCTAATCCTCGTGGAGCATGTCCGATGAAAGTAAATCTCCCGGGGTCCGATCATTACTTTCCACTCGCGGGCATCGATAAACGATGATCGGTGCCGAGACAGAAATAAAGATTACCGAACATACAGACCATGTTAACGCGGGGCTGTTCATCTTCGTATGCTCGAGCCGCATCACATGGGCCAGGCAACTCGATCCACGTATGCAAGATCTATGCTTCCTAGCCCCCGATCCTTGATCTCGTGCATGCCTATGCGTACGTGCACGCGTGCAGCACACAGACAAGTTCGGCTCCGTCACTCACGTATGCAGATGCGATAGACACGAGAGATGGTCGCGATGACTGCACCATGGACGGTTCCGGCTAGTGGTGCGCAGTTCCCTTTCGGTCCGTATTTTCTGCTTGGCTCTTTCTCTCCCTTTCTCTCTCTTCCGTCCTCTCCCTCCCACTCTTTTCTCGCTCCGTCTTTCTTTTGGTAACACTCCTCTAGCTCCCCTGGTTTTATTTTTCACTTGCTCCGCGCTGCGATCACCCTGTCGCGTTACCTGGGCACAAGTACAGGGTGAGTCCGAAGAAACAGAACACCTAAATATCTCCTTTACTTTTCGTTGTACAAAAAAACTTCTTAGGACAAAGTTACACTGTTTGAAGGGCCACATGTAACGGTGTACGAGAAAAACTTTTCAAGGTCATTTTTTTACGAGATTTCAAGGTCATCGATGTTTTTTTAAATGGATTGATATATCTTCGTTAACGTAATGTTGTAGATGACAAAATAACGAATTCATCCATGTAACACAATATGACCTACAAATGACCTTCAACCCAGAAAAATGTAATAAATTAAATTCAACGTGTAAGATTCATTTGCTTCATTTCTGTTACGCAAAATGTTCAATATTCCTTGAGCTGCTATACATTCAAATGTATCGCAATACACAACATAATAACAGATTCGGTGTTGACAGGAAGACATTTATGATATCATAAATACCTTAACCTATGCGTTCGTACAGAATCGTGTTTATCAACTACTAACACTGTAGACGACATGAAAGAAAGAATCCTCAGGGCTTGTGAATCGATTCCTTCAGAAATGAATTACACAGCAGTACGTTCTGTAACTTCACGGCTAAATGAATGTATAGCAGCTCAAGGGAATATTTTTGAACATTTTGCGTAACAGAAATGAAGCAAATGAATCTTACACGTTGAATTTTATTTATTCCATTTTTCTGGGTTGAAGGTCATTTGTAGGTCATATTGTGTTACATGGATGAATTCGTTATTTTGTCAGCTATAACATTACGTTAACGAAGATATATCAATACATTTAAAAAAACATCGATGACCTGAAATCTCGTGAAAAATGACCTTGAAAAGTTTTTTCCCTTCCACCATTACATGTGGCCCTTCAAACAGTGTAACTTTGTTCTAAGAAGTTTCTTGTACAACGAAAAGTAACGGAGATATTTAGGTGTTCTGTTTCTTCGGACTCACCCTGTATATACAGGGTAGTCTAGCTCAGCTGACTCGAGCAAGAATCGGAGATGTGCGGTATCGGATAGTTGCGTAATATGGGCAACTTTTCTGTAATTGCTCATACAGTGGCTCACGAAAGTATTCAAACGCCATTTAAATCAGAATAACTTTTTGAAAATTGGACCAAATGACTTGACGTTTTTTGTGAGCAATTAGAAGCATTGATTTATTAAATGACATGGGAGAAAGATTTTGGAAAAATTGCGGTTAGTAGGAATTACATGAAAGAATAAAAATGGCACTTTTGAGAACTATTTTATTTCAGCCCGTAATGAATATTTAAAATATGCGCCTCGCAGATCTATGTTTATTAGTTTATTATATTAGTTATGCTGAAAATTTCATTGAAATCGGTTGACGCAGAAAAAAACGGCACGCATCGAAAGATGTAAGAATCTGTGAATTTTAACCCTTTGCACTCGAGTGGTGACTCTGAGCCACTATTAAAAATTGCTATACACTATCCAAAATATTTTTCACATCATTACGATTGTTTGTGTTTAATAAATTATAAAATGCTTAAATATTGTACGAGTGAATTGCATCAGTTTTAAATGCACAAATTGAAAAGAATCAGATAGAATTAAAATATTGTAGGTCGGAAGAAATGTTTGGTTTTAGAGCTGAAATAGTTTCGAGTGCAAAGGGTTAAGCAAAAACTGATCAAAAGTGAAAAATTACGATTTTTGCCACTTTTAACCGATTGTAGTTTACCTTAATCGATTTCGATGAAATTTTTAGCATGTACATAACTAATATACAATAGCGTGCAAAAATATCCGGACACCCTTAAAAAACGAATAACTTTTTCAAAATTAGTTCAAACGGCTTGAGTTTTTTTTTTGAGACGTAAGAAGCATTAGTTTACTAGATAGCGTGTAAATAATTTTTTCTAAAAATTGCTATTGGTCGGA
The DNA here is from genome assembly GCA_913789915.3 of Sphecodes monilicornis. NCBI lineage: Eukaryota > Metazoa > Arthropoda > Insecta > Hymenoptera > Halictidae > Sphecodes > Sphecodes monilicornis. Next base: position 11,859,842 of record OU565297.1, on the reverse strand, counting down.
ATTACGACGAAAATAGTAAAGGTCACGATTTTTAACTTTTTAATCTGTGCCTGTAACAAAAATTTAAAACACGCGTTTTATAGGTCTAAGTAAGTTATGTACATGTACAAAGTTTCATCGAAATCGGTTAACGTCGTTATGAGTTACAAACATTTAAAGGTGATTACATAAGGACAAAATTCCCTGAAAAGACCGAAAATCTGCGACTTTCACCCTTAAGGTCCCATCTTACAATGTTCGTAGCTGATAGAAACATTAACCGACTTCGATGAAACTTTGCGCATGTATATAACCTATGGAGATCTACAAAAGGTATATTTTAAATTTCCATTACAGGCAGTGATAAAAAAGTTAAAAATCGTGACTTTTACTTTTTTCTTCACAATTTCAAACATTAGCAATTTGTATAAATAATTATTTACACGCTACCGAGTAAACTAATCCTTCTAACATCTCAAAAAAACTCAAGCCGTTTGAACTAATTTTGAAAAAGTTATTCGTTTTTAAAGGGTGTCCGGATTCTTTTGCACGCCACTATAGGCCCATAAGACGCATATTTTAAATTTTTATGAACGAATGAAAATTTTTATGTACAAATGTTGTTATAGAGCGTCGTGATCTAATCTTGGTAGGTTTGTTTCTCGGTAGGTTCTTGACAAATAAATCAAGATTAAGCTCGATCGAGCTTTACAACTGTTAAAGAGCTTGTACATAGTTACCAATGATAGCAGAGGTAATAGTGATCTTAGCTTGTTGGAACAGCTATTACCTCCCACCTACTTAATGTTAGATTAGACTTCAATCTAGACGTGAAGTGTCCTCTCCGATTTTTTGTAATTGTAGAGGTTCCTTTAGATTTAGCTACCTACTACAGTTAAATGTACAAGGTGCATTATATTGAAATTGCGTGGATCACTTCATGTAGATGTTACTACAGAGCCGAAAAATCTAGAATGTTGAACGCCATAATGTTGACCTTCAATTCCTTAATTAAGACAAAAATCTGTAATAAAAAGTACTACATTGTTAATATAGTTCTACATGTCAAAATCGAGCCCAAAGGACCGCCCTATTCATGAATTAGCGTTAATGGCGTGTTTGCATAATTACACGAAACTATGCAGTCTATTACAAGAATGGATTGCCATCATGAGTAAATATTACCTTGAATACTGCATTGAAAATTATGTGGAGAGGGTGTGCTGACAAGGTTTTATCTACATTGCAGCAAAGTCATCCAAGTCCACATTGCAGAGCTTGAACTTCGTCCAAAGTAACTTTGAACATGTTAACAATGAGCTGTTAGAGCCAACTAATTCCATAATGTAGAACTTGAACCTCATCCAATCTACGGGCTGGTTAAAACACCCTTACTCTACAACGTACATCATATGGTACCATTTGTTGTAAACAGTAGAATCAGTCGAAAAATTTGGGGCTAGAATCTTAGAAACAACTGCGTTAACAAAGATTTACAACTTAGTAAAGGAAAGTAGTGCTATAGTGTAAACCTTCATTCTTTTCCAAAGTAATTTTAAGTCCCAAAGCATTGCAGAAACGTTGTTTAACACGTTAAACGCTACGCCAGCACAAAATTCCAAGAAATTGTATCAATTTTTTAATGGAACCCGTAACTGATAAGTCATGATTCATTACAGTCACTGCTTTTTTAACTTTTTTATAATTTGTAGGTCCAAACAAAGTTTGATTTACTCCGCCTGTTACGCTACGAAATAACGTTGAAATCTACTAAAAAAAATTGTGTCAGTCACGTAGGACTGACGTGGCAGTGAACATATTAATAGCCAGTAGAAGAAGTGAATGATCTTGATTCCTTCCAAAGCATCTAATTCTACGGATGATAACCTTAGCCACCCTCGAAGGCAACTAATAATATATCGCAGATCTTGAACCCTTCCAAAACAAAAGTTCTCGAACAAAAGCCTTACTCATCGTATCACAGATTTATATATTGTTAACAAGAATCTACGTACCAGTAAACGAAACAAATACGACAATGTGGACCTTGAGTCCGACCACAAGCAATCAATTCTAGTATGCACAACTGAAACCGTTGTAAAGTCGAAATCCTCCAAATATCAGAGATCAGAGGACTTAAGAAAAAATAACCATCGTCATCTCGAGAGCTTTGGACGTTTGCTATCAAAATCACAAAAACAAGTGCATTAACAACGATCTATGAGCTAGTAGTGTAAACTGATTGAACAACATAGTCCTCGAACGCTTCCAAAGTGATTCCCACGGACATCTAAGTCCCCGAAGAAAATACCTGTCCATCCTATCCGCGATCAAAGAATCTCAAAGAAAAACTATCAGTATCTTTCAAATTTCGGAAGCTTGCTACCAAAATCACAGAAACAATTGCATTAAGAACGATCTATGAGCTAGAAGCGTAAACTGACTGAACAACATAGTCCTCGAACGCCTCCAAAGTGATTCCCACGGACACCTAAGTCCCTGAAGAAAACGCCGGTCCATCCTATCCGCGATCAAAGAATCTCAAAGGAAAACTATCAGCATCTTGCGAATTTCGGAAGCTTGCTACCAAAATCACAGAAACAATTGCATTAAGAGCGATCTATAAGCTAGTAGCGGATATTGATTGAACAGCGTAGACCTCAAACCCTTCCAAAGGGATGCTCACGGACTCCTGAGACCCTGAAGGAAACGGTTGTCCATCGCATCAGAGATCAGAGAACCTCAAAGAAAAACTATCAGCATCTTGCGAATTTCGGAAGCTTGCTACCAAAATCACAGAAACAAGTGCATTAACAATGATCTATCTACTCATGCAGAATTTGTTGCTTTATCCGGATTCGAGAATAAGTATTGGGCATTCCTCTAAAAAAAGAACTGAAGGTGATCCTCGCATCTTGATAAGAAAGCTAAGTTACAGAAAACAGATTACGACACCATATATGTCCTACTGGAAACCATGCAACATTTATTTAGGAAATTTGTTCGTACAACAAGTAACTTTAGGAGTGATTCGACGTCTTCATGTTACGAGACTCACCCTGTATACATACATGGCTCGTAGGTATATGAGCAAGTACCCGTGGCTGCACGTGTGCCGGTCTATACGCGCGACTACAAAGCGTGCCACGTTCCGGCGGGTGTGCTTCCTCCGGGTGTCCGCTCCAGTGGGCCAAACCAACCGGCCAGCCCCGACCAACTCCAACCAGCCGGTCCGACGACCATTGAGATTACGCTCTCTCGGCCTCGGTTCCTTTAACATTCGCTTTTCTTTTTCCACTGAAATGTCACGCCGCTCCGCGCCGTGCCGCGCCGCGCTGCTGTCGAGATGGGTCGCTCGATTATTGCCCGGGGCCCAGCGATTTATTAATTTTGCCCGAGCACCGGACAATGAGAATCAAGCTGATTCGATGATTACGCTCGCTGCATCGACGCTGACCGCTCTCTGCTCAATCGATTTCCTCGCTCTTCTTCGCCTTTTTGTCCACTCGAGCTACGGTGTTCGATCTACCCCTTACTCCTCTGTCATGCAGCGGTTCATGTTCGTCATGTTCGTTTTTCGCGTTGCTCGTTTAGGGTGCACGATAGGTGTTCGGGTGATTAGGGAGTCCTTCGTGGACGCTTTCTGGGATAGGTACTTTTTAGTCTCTTTGTGTTTGGAGTTTACTTTGTATTTCGTGTACGACACCGTTGACAACGCCACCTCATTCTTGATATTCAGATTGCATTATTAAATTAGAAGGAGCGATTAAAACGTTTTCTTTGAGGAGCAATAATTTATTGTCTTGGTATGGTTTTAGTGATCGTTTTTCAGGATCAATAGCTACAAGACTATTAACACTTTATCTACCGGAAGCTTATTAATCGGATTTTTAATGACTGAGCTGAATGTAAGGGAAGTCCCATAATATTCTTACATATAATAATTTTAGAAGAGATTGTTAGTTTAGTACTTTATCCAGTGGAAGTCCATTAATTATTTAGCTGTGTATGACGAGTATACTCGTAATGGAATAAAATTAATTAATTGCTGTAAATGTGAACATTATTGTAAAACCTTGAAACACATTAGTAATATTTCGACATTTTCGAATATTTTCAGTCAAAGACGAAGAGGACAGAAATGGAACAGAGAAATTGAAGAGACGTCAGTGTGATAAATAAATATTTAAAAATTCTTAGCACCCAAAATTCTTAACAGGCTTCTCATTATCCCGTTTGCATTAGAAATGCAATGCAATCATTTTCTTTTCAGTAACAATTCCAAGAGAATGTTTTATTACATCGTTTCGTTGAAGACATCTTCTTGATGAAATTAAAATTGAAATTACTATTGAAGGATCGTTAAAAAATCGAAAACTTGGTTACCATATAATCTTTAACACCAAACTTACCGACCATTCATGCTAGTATGCGTTGCTTTATAAAAATGGCACGATGGAATTTATTTAGACATACAATGTAATAAAATTTTACAATCTATACTTGAATAAAACAGCGTGTGTAACTATTTCCAGTGGAAGCATCTTGATAACTTCACTAACTGCAAAATGAAAAATCTGTTAGTATTAAAGGCTGTGGAGCCTGTTAAATTACTGTCCCATGCAACAAGTTTTTCCAAAAAATATCAAAACTTATAATAAAACCGTCATATAATATCTCTCATATAATAAAACCGTCTGCGCATCGCGATGCATATTTTTCAACAATCATTACCGTTCAGTCGCAGAATAGTTAATATCTGTTCGCGCCATCTGCGCCCTGATCACCGCCAGTAATTTTTATCAAATAATCGCACTTTTATTTCCAATCTCCAGTTTTAAAATCCTTTGATGGGACCGGAATCTCAACGATTGCATCTGTCTCGACACGGCCGAGTAATCCGAATTTATTTGCAGGCTGTTTTTTTGTCATATTTCAATTGAATTCCTCAGTTATTTGTTCTGCTCTGTATCTCGATATGGAAACCCACCGGGCGAATTACTTTCGTAATTACTACTTAGTTCCGCTATAATTTCTGCTTCGAACTGCGATATCATGCACATAAGCACTGCGAAATCTCTGAAAACGCAGAATCTTGGACGAGAGTGCGCCACGATAGTGGTCTCAAGGTCGTGAAAAATGTTTAATTATTTTGTGACAGGGAGTATACGGCTATGGCCTGATTGGGTGTCGCGCCTTAACGCAAGCGTTATTGTTCGGCTGATCTGTACAATAAAAAAGATGTAAAGAAAATGATGTGGTCGCGTTCAAATTGGCAACGCATGCTGTAATGAGGAGCAAAAGTGAATCAACACCATTTGGAACAGCATAATTATTTAAAAGTTCGACCAAATGATTTGAGTGTTCTTGAGAAGTTATTAGTTTATTAGATGCTGCGTAAAATATTTTTTTAAAAAATTATATTCGGTCGGAATCGCGGAAAGAATAGTAAAAGTTCATTTTTACACCTTTTTTAATATTTGTCTGTATTGAAAGATTTTACAAGTGTGTCTCGTAGACTCAAATATATTATATGTATACATGCTGAAAATTTCATCGTTATTGGTATATGACTCATTAAATAAATTATTTACTTTGAATTTATAGAATTGTTGAGGTACCTGGGTTGGCGGTTAAAGTGTTGAAAGCTCTTATAGTCATCATTAGTGATCCCAAATGTAGACGCACTATGGAAGATGAGACTTTGAATCATGTTTTATGGCAGTGTAGCATGTACAACGAAGAAAGAAAAAAATTAATTGAAAATCTCCGTAAAATTAAATTTCAGCTGCCCACAGACGTCTCATTACTGTTAATCAAGCCTAATATCAAGGCTTGCCTTTATATGCTGTCATTTTTTAAAAGCTGCGGTGTAAATATATAATTATAGTTCTTTATTATTGTATTACATTAGCTATAATATACTCATAATGTACATGCTTGCCCTGCGAAACTACTTTTTGTTGTCATTGTTACATTGGACTTTGTATATTGTTGGTATAAATCTCGTATGAGATTTTCTAAAATAAAAAAAAATGTTAAAAGAGTCACATCGATTTTCCAAAATTCATTTTGTAGTCGAAAAACATAAAAATACAATTTTCTCCAGGTAGCTTCTACCTCTTGGAAACACTAACGACAGCGATTTCGTGCGACACCTAATCCAGCCTAAACCATTTTTAGTCCCGTAATAACTTGCTCGAACGTTTAGCTATTTAACCGTCGATCAATCTCGGAACAAGAGGATCGTCTGGGATCTATCAGCAGGATCCGCTGGTAATTAGAAACGTCCGAAGAAAAGATTTAATTACGCAACGTGAGACGTTCACTTTTCCCTAGCGTAGACGATCGGTGTTGCTTCAGTTCGTCGGTCGTGGCTATCATTCGATCGTTCGCGAGATCGGATCGCGTGTGTCCGTTAATGATGGATGAATCGAGTGGCCGGATTTAAGAGTGACGTAAGCGGATTACCAGGGCTCGATTAGCTTCTAATCAGCCTCGGTGCCAAAAACTGGTAAGACCGGTATTTACCTGGCGGTGAGAGAGAGAGAGGGAGAGAACAGATCGATCATAGGAGGGTCCCAGGTAGATAGCAATATGACCGGAGATCAAAGATGAAGACGCATTTATCAAAGCGCGTCGCTGTCACTAGGCTACGAGTAAACAGCTCCCGTCGTTTATCAGCACGAACCCCCTTCTACTATCGAACGGTTTATCAGCGGGAGATGCGAGGTTGTAGGTTATCGTCTAGCCGAGGTCCCATTTCCCTTCCTTCCTGCCTTCCTTCCTGCCTGCCTTCCCTCACACATTTTCCTTGGACGATTTAGGGTCGGCCTGACCGAGCGGGAAAAATGTGAGTCATAGTCTCTTCTTGAAAGATATCTGTAACCCTGAGCGTACTGTTTATTCGTCTGATGAAGGCTAGGTAAAGAGTACGGTCTAACCACTGATATATATATATATATATATATATATATATATATATATATATATATATATATATATATATATATATATATATATATATATATATATATATACTATGGATACGGTATTGCCATAAGCCAGCTACACAGCTTTTTGTCCCGAATTGAACAGTAGATTTGGATGCCAGCGCCGCTATCGTCCAACCGGTGTACTGTACCCCTCGTACTCCTCTTCGCCCCGTGATCCTCAATACTTCGCCATGTGTTTGCGTCCCTCTAGATGGCGCTGCTTTCAATCGAGTTGATTGGGCGTCATTGACACGCTACGAAATAAAAAGTGTCGATGACGTCCAACCAACTCGATTGAAAGCAGCGCCATCTAGAGGGACGCAAACACATGGCGAAGTATAGAGGATCACGAGGCGAAGAGGAGTACGAGGGGTACAGTACACCGGTCGAACGATAGCGGCGCTGGCATCCAAATCTACTGTTCAATTCGGGACATTTCCAGAATCCGAATACCGTATCCATAGTATATATATATATATATATATATATATATATATCAGTGGGTCTAACTCTATCCAGGCTCCCCCAACATCGCACGCACCGTCGCTATTGGCCGAAGGCGATGATGAACAGCGAGAGCGGGTCATACCCGGACCGAGTGAAACAGTATGACTTCATAGCGTCAGCATTGTCTTTCTAGCCTGGGAAGTCATCGTTCCATTTCACTCGATCTCGATATGACCGCAACAATGCGGGCGATGCTAGGGGAATCAGGATAGAGTGAGAACGTAAACATTTTGACATCATCTGGCGGACGGACAGTAGTTTCAGTGGAATCGGTGAAGCTGATGAAGTTGAAAGACTTAAATAAAGGGAAAAATCAAAACAATATATGTAGGATCTTAGGAAAAAGGAGGGATACCGCGCCGGGAATCAATCCCGGGACCTCGCGGTTTGTAGCTGATCAGCCCTGCACATACCCACGGAAAAATGTAGGATCAGAGACGGTAAATACGAAAATAACATAGAATTTAATTAGAGAAAGGCACAACAAATACAATTGATTACACTCTCACGTTTCAATCTCCGTCTGAAATTTACTCGGTTTGTAACTGATCAGCCCAGCACATAACCACGGAACCCTCCAACTTTTCCTAATCTCCATACGGTAATTGGTCGGGGGGGGGGGGGGGTGGCTGATCCCACATATATGTACTAATATTTTGTAATATATTAAGATTTCGTTCTTAACCCTCCGCGACCCAGGTGCATAAAAGTCGCACACTGAACCATGTGGGGTTAATTTTACCCCGACCATTATCCATCTACAAATACATCATTTGAGACAAAACGCACTTTGAAATCGTGTTACGTCGATTTTATAATGGGTTCAGATTCAAATGAAACAAAGATTTTAGTGTCTAAAAATGAACGATTTATTTTTAGAAACACAAAATGAAAGTTTCGGGGTTTATTAAACCGCACCTGGGAGGGTTAAAACAGTTTTTCACAATTGGTACACCTAACAACGCAATGGACCTAAAGCAGTAGCTATGCAGTAGATTGGAGATGACAAGAAGAAAACCGGTATAAAAGAACAAATATACATCAAACCATAAATAATACTATTCTAAGATGGTCAAACCACAAATCCCTTTCTGAACCTCCTCCTAAAATTAAATTCCACCTATAGGCAGACTGGAGCAGTACACCAGTTCCAAAGAAACGATAGACCAATTCCGTGTATCCTAAAAACTCAACAGGCCCAAAGAAGTAGCTATGCAAAATATTGTAGCTGTAAGGCAAGCAAAAATCCAGTATAAAATAATACTTCTACAACAAACAATAAATTAATGCTGTTCTAAGATAGTCAAGCAATAAATCTCTTTCTGAACCTCCACCTAAAAATAGATTCCACCAATGGGCACACTGGATCAGTGCACCAGATCCAAAAAAAGGATAGACCAAGTCCGTTTCTCTTAAGAACTCAATAGATCCAAAGAAGTATATATGCAAAAGATTGTATCTGTATGACAAACAAAAATCCAGTATAAAATAATAAGTCTATAACAAACAATAAATTAATGCTATTCTAAGATAGTCAAGCAATAAATCTCTTTCTGAACCTCCACCTAAAAATAGATTCCACCAATGGGCAGACTGGAGCAGTGAACTAGATCCAAAGAAAGGATAGCCCAAATCCGTTTCTCCTACAAACTCAACGGACCCAAAGAAGTAACTATGCAAAATATTGTAGCTGTAAGACAAGCAAAAATCCAGTATAAAATAATAAGTCTACAACAAACAATGAATTAATGCTATTCTAAGATAGTCAAGCAATAAATCTCTTTCTGAACTTCCTCCAAAAAATAGATTCCACCAATGGGCACACTGGAGCAGTGCACCAGATCCAAAAAAAGGATAGACCAAGTCCGTTTCTCTTAAGAACTCAATAGATCCAAAGAAGTATATATGCAAAAGATTGTATCTGTATGACAAACAAAAATCCAGTATAAAATAATAACTCTATAACAAACAATAAATTAATGCTATTCTAAGATAGTCAAGCAATAAATCTCTTTCTGAACCTCCTCCAAAAAATAGAGTCCACCTACAGGCAGATTGGAGCAGTGCACCAGTTTCAAAGAAACGATAGACCAAGTCCGTGTATCCTAAAAACCCAACAGACCAAAAGAAGTGGCTATGCAAAATATTGTACCTGTATGACAAGCAAAAATCCAGTATAACATAATAAGTCTACATCAAACAATAAAATAACACTATTCTAAGATAGTCATGCAACAAATCCCTTTCTGAACCTCCTCCTAAAATTAGATTCCACCAATAGGCAGACCCGAACCGTGCACCAGATCCAAAGAAAGGATAGACCAAGTCCGTTCGTGCATCACGCACGATAAACGAACATCCCGTCTGGTCTGGCCGCTATCTATCGGGCACGAATCAATAAGATTGCCTACCTCCGATCGAACCGCCACGTTCCCATCACTAGCAGGAGTCCGGGGTTCGACCGGGTCATGAGGATGACCCATGCCGGTGACCCCGGGCGGTCGGATAGCCGCGATGCCCCCTGCGCGCACGCGATAACACGCGCGCCCGTACCCGTAACGCCGTGTTTTTCGAGCCTCTCTACAGAGAGAGAAAGGGAGAAGCTCTTTCTCTCTCCTTCTCTCCCTCTCTCGGTCTTCTGCCGGAGAAATAAGGAGCCGAGCCCGGGGGTCGAAGGTCGAAGATACCGGCGCACGCAAGCCGGCTGGCTTTTGCTTTTGTACGCTGCCGAACAGACACGAGCTCGCTCTGACCGTGGACAGAGAAAAATGGACGGGCGCGAGCAACGGGCTGGGGACTCGAGGAAAAGATCGCCGGGAGATGGATAACGGGGTGAGCGAAAGTGAGAGGTGAGAGGCCGGACCTGATAGCAGCTTGAGAAAGAGCAGATAAAGGAAGACGCTCGTCCGGGACAAGGATGCTGCGAGATAGAGAGAGGAGGCGAGCTGTTGCCAGACGATTTTGAGCAATTTGGATCAATTTTTGTTTTTAGATTTGGTTTAGGGAGACGTATTGTATGATTGCAAAAGTTGGGTCCGATTTGACAATAAAACATATGCAATTGTTTTTTTAAAATAACAGTTTTGATAATCTACGTTTTATGCATTTATGACAAAAATTGGTAGGTGCAATATGAAACAGTGAAAACATCAGAAGAATTTAACCCTTAGCACTCGAATGGCGACTCTGAGGCGCCACTACAAATTTCTACACCATTATTCAGAATATTGTTTACATAATTAAATTTGTTCATATGTAATAAATTACTAAACATTTAAATATTGTATGAGGTACTATATCAGTTTCGTACGCATATAACAAAAAAAACTTGTGTACGATGGAAATATTTTAGGTTAGAAGAAATGTTTGGTTTTTTAGTTGAAATAGCTCCGAGTGCGAAGGGTTAAAAATACTGTTATATTATTTTCAACCTATTAAACATATTAAGAAAGAAAATAAATTTCTATTTCATTCCAATTTGTTGCAATTTAGGTACAAAATTTTTATTTTATAGTATAGACAACTCCATTTTCTAGAATTGGCTACTAGAAACTACCTAGCTGCCTAGCGCCTATACTGTTCGTGTCTCACTAGAAATTTCGTGAAATGGCACCGGGGGAGGGTGTCCCTCGCTCTCAATGTCTCAATGTTTAGGCTTCTGACGTCACATGCTACGTAGTCTGTGTGACCGCTGTAGCCAATAGTTCTCTATAGTGCTGAGATTTCATGTGAAACGAGGCGTGCCCCTCCTTCTCTGACCAATCAGCTCCGCAATCCGTTCGCGGGACATCTCGCGAGGTATGCACAATACAAGCTATTCCTAGCTCCTACAACATACCTAGCTTCCTAGTTTCTACCAGCTGGTGAATTCCTTTTTCATACAAACTGCGTGGTTGTTTTTCAAAGAAGGTTTTGAGACCCCTGAAAATCGGGCACGGATTTTTGTTGCACGATCATTCAGGAAGAAAGAGATTGTTAGTGGTAAATTTTTATTGGTAGGTTGACTGTCGTGCTAATACTCATGGAAAAGTAAAAATTAATAATGCTAAAGAAGAAATTGTACCATGCGTACCAACGAATAAATCCACATTTTCTTTAACAAAACTGAATTTTCAATCTAAAATATTCCAATAGACTGCTGATTTTATGCACTTATGGTGAATATTGTTGAATGAGAAAGACTATTGTGCAGGCATTACAGGAATTTAATGCTGACATAATTTGATGAAGAAGTACATTTTTATCTAACTTTCTTTTGATACGATTGATTTAGGAAATTTTTATTTTCCAAAAATATTCAAAATCCAATCGTCAGCAATAAGGACTCTCAACAATCTTGCTCAACCTCTATCTCAATTAACAAAAAACAAGTAACCAAAATAATAAAGGATTACCAGGTGTATTAACATTATTTCTACCGAAGCTGTCAAACAACAGCCATTAAAATTTTAAATAAAAATTCATTGTGACTGCAAAAATCCATTAAAGAGAAATCATGCAATAAATCTATTTCTTAGTTTAATTCTATTTAATCAAAAATCTATTTTCCCCAACCATGGGTATACGTACAACCGCGGTGGAAATAGTGTTAACAAATAGATCCACATTTTCCTGAAGAAACCGTTTTTTCAAGAAGTAAAAATTGTAAAAGCAAATATCAGAATTTCCTAAAGGTACAAAATAATATCATCAACAATAAATTATCTTGCAGCAATCCAGCCTTGAGTATGCCATAAACGATTTGACCCCGTTGCTTCAATTACCGAAACCCTCCCCTACAATTTGCCCGGTAGTGCGTAGGATACGAGAGACATAAAAATATTTATCGTTCGGGCAGCCACCTGTGCGTTCCAAGAGATAAAAACTTAATAGTACTTAATGCACCCAACAAAATCCGGGCGAGATCACCTACGATGAAAACGAACGTCCCCAAATTCTTAATCGGCTTTGAGAGCCTTGTAAATGGGGCTTAATCTACTGTGCCGGTATCTTTAATAATACGTTGCTTAACGGCGAGTCGAGTGCGATCGCGCGCACCGTATCGCTGTGGCCGGGGGAACGAGTGTGAATCGGCATCGAAAGCTATAAAGCACGTGTAGCGAATCGCGTGTACGGCGCGCCGGCATGACCAGGCCAGGCTCGTGTCTTACAGAAAACGATTATTCCCCGGCCTTCTTGAACCGGCAGGACGGTATTATCTCCATGGAAGAAGCCAGCCACCGATGCTATTGACGCACGCGTGAGTACGATAAAACAGTCTAAAAGGTATTTTTTCCCGCGACCTCCGAGCAGTCTTATCGGCGCATGCGAGTCACTCATAAAAGCCGTCGCCGATAAACTTGATTCTCCCCGTTCCCCCGTCGCATCGGCCGGTGCAACTTCCTTTATTCTGCGATTTCTTGACCCCCGAGTTTAGGTATAAGACCAATTTTAATCTGCAAACTCCCAAAACGACGGCACGTGTGAGCTATTTTTAATATCTCGATGATAAACCGGCAACTTTGTGTTTACGCCCTCAGATTATAAGAGTGTGCGAAAAGGAGTCGAAATATCTTCAAGCTTTGCGTAAACCGTCATGGGCAGGGTAGGGGCCCCTCAAACGCCTGCTTCTCCCACCAACTCCTTTCATGCGCGAGGCCTGCGCACTGTTCGCGACGGGCGAAGCACTTCCATCATTCTATGGTAACGGCGGATGCTGGTGGGGGAAAGTGGGCGCTATGGTGGGGACGGTAGAATGAAGAGAAGCTGATGTACAGTGGCCCACAAAAGTGTTCGTACGCCCTTTAAATCAGAATAACTTTCTTCAAATTTCACCAAACCATTTGACTTTTTTTTGAACAATTAGAAGCATTGATTTACTTTTGTAAATCTATAAATCTAAAATGTGCAAAAAAGATTTTGAAGAAATTGCAATTAATAGGAACTACATGAAAAAATAAAAATGGCACTTTTTAAAACTTTATTATTTCAGCCCGTAATGAAAATTCAAAATATGCAGTTTGTAGATCTATGTTATTTACATATATGCTGAAAATTTCATCGAAATCAGTTACTAAACACATGAGCTACAAGCGGTTGAAAGTGGGGATAATCACAGTTTTTCACGACTTTTGGTCAGTTACAGCTTAAAATCCATAGTTTCTTACATCTTTCGATGCGCGTCGTTTTTTTCCTGCGTCAACCGATTGCGATGAAATTTTCGGCATATGTATAACTAACATAGATCTACAAAAGGCATATTTTGAATTTTCATTATGGGCTAAACTAAAGAAGTTTTAAAAAGTGCCATTTTTATTTCTTCATGTAATTCCTACTAATTTCAATTTTTTCAACATTTCTTTTGCACGTGATTTACTAAATAAATGCTTCTAATTGCTCAAAAAAGGTCAAGTGGTTTGTTCAATTTTTGAGAAAGTTATTCTGATTTAAAGGGGGTACGAACACTTTTGTGGGCCACTGTATGTGTCCAAATAATTTGAAAAATGATTTGTACAACGCAAGACGAAAAAATTCGATCATTGTTTGCACAACAACCTGATACTTGAAAATTTATTCGCTTCCATAATTCGATTTTAATATCAACTGTATACACGTTTCAAAAAATGACACAGACACTTTAAACGAAGACACTATACTTCAATTATTCCACCTAATGACTAAAAAAATCTGCTCAAATGGACTTGACACATAAATTAAAATTTGAAGAGGCATTCAAAGTCGTTAATTTCAGTTCGGTATGAATTATCAAACGTAAAACGAAGAACTGGCTTTTTATACTGAAGAAAAATCTATAAAGTTTTAACTTTCGCCTTCGGATGCTAGCAGGAGTCTTTCCCCATGTTGAAAAGCGACTTTCGACTACTCAAATAAACGCCCAATGTCACACTCATTTGTTGGAATTGGTTCGTCAACGAAATTCACGCCTGCTAATTACCAAGACGACGTCTCCACTCTCGTTTCCACGCGCAATAACCATAGCTTATCCGGCGCGGCGTCGACGGAGGCGTCGAGAATTATTCCCGCTTTAACGAAGGACTGGCTAAATGGGGGCGTAAATGTAACACGATAATAAACACGGGGAAAAGCGTGCGCCTTCGTCGGAATTAGTTTCTGAAATTTATCGTCGCGTCCCGGCCGCGGGAAAAATAAATTGAAGACGTTAAACGTCCGGTCCGGTTGAAGTATGCCACGTTAATAGTTCAAGTATAATATTAATATATATCCAGACTTTACGATTATTTGTATCCGCGGTGAAGTCGAGCCGCGGGTAATTAAGTATTCGTGAAATACGGCGTACTAACGAAGCGCTTTCCAGATCGTTCCAGCGGTTAACGTTCTACTCATCGCCCCCTTCATGTTTGTTAAATGACGGGATACGTGAAATTTCTTAACCAGGGGATTTCTCCTTCTTCGTTCAAAAATATCGATTTTTTCAGCATTTTTAACAGCGAAAAGCAAACGCAATTAATGAATTCGAAGGTCTGCATGTGAACTTAATGGACTACGCTCGGTGAGGAGGACGAAGACACTGTTCTTTGGGAATTTCTTTCTCAGAAACTGTAAGACTTTATTTAGGAAATGTTTTTGTGTTCGAAAGTATGTAGTTTAGATAGTACATCGCAATTTTTATATTGAGAAATGTTTATAGATTATAAAATTACGGCTGATTTCTCGGAAGTCCTAGGACGCACCCTGATATTACTTCATTGAAGATTGACCTACAATTACTTCTCTCTTAAACTACGTGACACCCAGTTTACCTAAATATTTTTCATTATGTTGTATTTCACGTACATATACAGTCACTTACATTAATATTCGTACACTCTTAAAAAGATGATAACTTGTTTAATATTGGACCATACGACTTGAACTTTTTTGAGATGTTAGAATAATTAGTTTACTACATGACGTGAAAAAGAAATTATAAAACAATTGCAATTGGTCGGTATTGCAGAGAAAATACTAAAAGTTGTGTTTTATAATTTTTTTATGTGGCTTATGTTGAAAATTCAAAACATCCATTTTGTAGATCTGTATCAATTGTATACATTTTCAAATTTTCATCCAATTTGGACTACGTGGAAAACAGCGGCAGGCATCGAATGACGTAAGAATCCTTCGATTTATTACAGTTTAAGGCCGAAAATTGTGAAAAGCTGCAATTTTTACAATTTTCAATAGTTGTAGCTCATTGCAACGTTCGCCGATTTTGGCGAAATATTCAGAGTGTATACAGTTGATACAGATCTACAAAACGTATTTGTTGAATTTTCAATATGGACGTACATAAAACAGTTATAAATAACAACTTTTAGTATTTTCTTTGTAATTCCGACCAATTACAATTTTTTCAAAATTTCTTTTTTTCAACGTGTAGTAAACTAATTGTTCTAACTTCTCAAAAAAAAAGAATCCAAGTCACATGATACAATATTAAAAACGTGATCGTCTTTTAGAGTGTACGAATATTAATGGGAGTGACTGTACGTGCTCATCATTCGACCAATAATTGACAGGAACAAATTATTTTTAGAAGAACAGTAACTTGTACAAATTACTGCAAACCCAAGTGTTCGATTTGACTTAAGTACTGCTTAACCCTTAACACTCGAATGGCGACTCTGAGGCGCCACTACAAATTGCTACACCATTATTCAGAATATTATTTACATGATTAAATTTGTTTATATGTAATAAATTACTAAACATTTAAATATTGTATGAGGTACTATGTCATTTTCTTAGGCATATAATGAAAATAAATTATATTCAATGGAAATATTCTAGGTTAGAAGAAATGTTTGGTTTTTTAGTTGAAACAGCTCCGAGTGCAAAGGGTTAACACTTAAACATTTTGGGGGATTAAACGAAAAATATGCAACCTATCGTCTTATATTTATATTTAACATACAGTTAAAATTTCACGTTGATCGGTCTAATACTTTTGTCATAATCCTGTCAACCAGGTGCCAAGAACCAGCTTGTTTCGAGAAAACCAAGTTTCAAAGTTTTCCACTGTTTCATAAGCTGCATCTACATAACTACTTCAGATCTCTGCCTGAAACTTTAGAAGTATCAATCTGTTCTACTATTGATTAGAACAAAAAATCGTTCATTGAAAATTATTAAACCATGCTCGCCCTTCAGAATGCGCAGCGAGCGTGCTCGAGAAAGAGCGTTTCAAGGAAAACGGAAAAAGGAAAAGAACAGTCGCGACTCGAGCGGAAATTATCGAAATGGAGCGGTCTCGAGAGCTAATCTAATCGCCTTGAGGAAAACTTCGAAGCACTATCGGCCTCGATAACGCCGTAGATCGTGCGCCGATCTAAACCTTTCAGCGGAACCTCCGGTTCATGATCCGGCACTCGTTCGTGACCGACAAAAGGAAGAAAGAATAAAATCTCGAATGTTATCGGGCTCTAGTAACCCCGGAGAGTTAATTAACCCGTTGTAATTTGAAGAAAGAATGGATGGAGATATGAACTCTCTTTCACGGAGTGCGAACTTCGAGTACGGTGTTTGGAATGATTCAGAGCAAAATACTGCGTCTTCAGATAGCGAATGTTGCATAAGTTTGCTAGATTTTTTATTGCATGCTTGCTTTGCGTGTGTCTTGGCAATAGTAAACAAGATTAGAGTTAATGTGTGGTAATTATGACTGGTTTGGTTTAAAAAACATGTTCTTGTTCATTCTTGTAGTCTTCTTGACTTTATTTTGAACGTTTCAGTGATTTTATTTTTGGGATGCGGTGAGCCAAAACAAAATAGTATGTCAATTTGATTTAGCAATGCATATCAAAATGCATATCAAAAGTTTGAGGTATTTTAAAATTCCGAACGGGTCCACCGCCATAGAGAATTTTGTTCGTGATTTATGGGTTAGTATTGAAAACAAGTTTTATCACTGAAATTAAAATCAATTTTTGTTTATAACATTTAATATCACATCAGCTAGGCTGTATTTATAGAGAACTTCGGGTCCGTATATTCCACATTAAATTATATGTTTAATATCGCAAATAACGCTCGCATACTTATATAACTGGAATATTTCAATATAAATCACTTTATCATATTATTTGCACAAGTGTAATAATCCCAGTGCAAGAGGAAATTCACTGAGTGTACAGTGGTAGACAAAAGTATTCGCACACAAGCTAAAAATAAATATCTTCTTTAAAATTGTTTCGAAACTCAAGTCGTTTGGTCCACCACTGGTCAATTATGCCAACACCTCGCCTAATGCGATTATGTTTGAAGTAATGGTGAAAGTCTATTTGGCAACGATTTTTATAGTCATAAAGTACAAGAATATCTTTACGGAAAGATGACTTTACTAGGATAAAAAATATAGTGCAATGGTGTTAGTGTTTAAGAAATAAAAATGCGAATGGGTCAGAAAAGATCCACAGAACTCAACAGAATTAGTAATAAACATTAACAACACTACAATATTCATTATATTTTTAAGCATAAATTCATCACAAAATGGATGATGAATTTTCTACCACACTTTTAGATAGTATAAAGCTCATGAACCTCAATATTATTATTATATCGTGTACACAGATCTTAGGAGAAGCATAAATTGTTATGATACATCACAAAAACAAGTTCAAGTAGCTTGGTCAAATTAAAAATGTTCGTCAGATTAAAAATGTTCCTCTTTAACATGCTTAATGCCACGTGGGTGTCGTTGAGCATAGAATTACTTGAAAATAATTGTAATAAAATTAATGGTACAAAATATCAATTTATCAATGCTAAAATTCACTAGATTTTTGTGTGAGGTCTGTAAGATAAGAGCTTCATTGTCAGGTAACCAACAATTGTTATTGAGAACGTTATTATTGCTTTAAACTGAATGGCTTATTTAGAAAAGCAATATTGTTGCATGTAGCTTTTATTAAAAATTGTTAAACTAGGCTGCTGATTTTATGCACTTGTGACAAAATTGTGAAAATTTGTTTCAATTTGAAACAACAGAAAGACTAAAAGAATTGATGATTATCAATATATGGATCGTTTATTTTGAAAGTGTTGTGTCGATTTTCGGAAAAAATTGAGAAATCACAAAATAAACAAATAATTTAGTGAACTTTTTATTTATAAACAAATCACGTTCAGTATTTTAAAGTATCCATATGTATCGATAAATTTAAAATTAGTCAGTAAATAAAATTGCCTACCGGTTGGTTATGACCTAAGTCCATTGGCGACCCAGAAAGAATATATATTATTTTTGTTAAATTCACATAAAATAATTTATATAATCAATATAAATATTTCAAAATCATAGAAACATTGCCAAACCTAGAACACCTCATTTATATTTTTGAATCGAATAAAATGCAAACCTTTAAGTATCTCGAAAACAAAAGAGAAAATAGACTTACACTACATATTACTTTCGACGTACTACAATTATTCAAAAAAATAAAAGAGAAGCCCCTAAGTGGATGGTGTACATTGCAAAAGAAGCATAAAATTTCTGTTTATAAAAATTCGCAGTTTATTAGCCGTGTCGCCAGAAACACCCAAAACTGGGTGGATTTTCTTCTCCTCCTTTTCCCCTTCCACTATCCCATTCCACTACCATGCGCACACTCCAACGTCCCCCACTATGGCTGTAGACTGGTCACGTGACGTACCGCGCAACGTGTTACACAGTGTCGCCAGATCGGTCAAATCGAGGGGAATACAGTTTACCACCTCTCTGATGACCAGAGTAATATGTAACACGTTGCGCGGCACGTCACGTGACCAGTCTACGGTCTTAGTGGAGGACGTTGGAGTGTGCTCAGTTAGTGGAATGGGATAGTGGAAGGGGAAAAGGAGGAGAGGAAAATTCACCCAGTTTTGGGTGGATCTGGCGACACTGCTCTGGTCATCAGAGAGGTGGTAAACTGTATTCCCCTCGATTTAACCGATCTGGAAAAGTCGTGTGAAACGCATAAAGTTTTCGAGGCACCGTGTTGAAGTGTGTGCAAATACTTTTGCGCAGCACTGTAAATCGCGCAAACAGTATCCCTCGCCTAATGCGCTCCCCACTCGCTCGCTATGCCGTGATAACTTTCGTCCGCGTCTCGGACTCGATGTACTGGTTAACGAGTGCACGCCGTTAATAAGTGTTTACGTGTCGCCGGAAGATAAATCGCGAGCGCCGGCTTCGTGTGGGGTTCCGATAACTTTCTATGGCTTTCAGGCTGCGTGCTGGAGCGCACAGAGCTCTCGCTGTTATCGTTCGCTCGCGATAGAACGCCGCCGATCGCGAGCCGCTCGTCAATAAAAGCTACGACGACCCCGAGTCGCCGAACAATGCACGGTTTTACGAACTTCCCGAGCGTCTGGTCAGGAAGTAACTCGATTATTTCTTAATGGCTTAAGAAAACGGTGGAACTTCGTCCATCCAGCAAATACACACCGTTTAATCTGTTATCAGGCCGGCTCCTCGACCATGAAGATAAAATAACTCGCGAAAGTATTCGAACGCCCTTTAAATCGTGATAACTTTTTTAAAATTGCATTAAATAACTTAAGTTTTGTTTAGCAATTAGAAGCATTGATTTACTAAATGACGTTCGAAAAAAGATATTGGCAAAATTTCAGTTGGTAGGAAGTACATGAAGAAATAAAAATGGCACTTTTGAAATCTTTTTTATTTCAGTCCGTAATGAAAATTTAAGATATGCGTTTCGTAGATCTATGTTACTTATGTATATGCTGAAAATTTGCAGAAAAACGACAGGACAAGAAGAAAGTGACCAACAGTCGTAAAAAACTGCGACTTTCGAGTGATCGTTTTAATCGAATTCATTGAAATTTTCAGAATGTGTATAACTAACATAGGTATACAAGCCGCATATTTTAAATCTTTATTACGAGGTGAAATAAAAAAAATTTCAAAAGTGCCATTTTGTATTTTTTCCTGTAGTTCCTACCGATTGAAATTTTGTCAATATCTTTTCCACACGTCATTTAGTAAATCAATGCTTCTAATTGCTAAACAAAACTTAAGTTATTTGATGCAATTTTTAAAAAGTTTTTACGATTTAAAGGGTGTTCGAATATTTTCGTGAACCACTGTTACATATGTACACCTGACTCTCCTTTTCCACGGTGAAAGCGTTCCGAGTAAATGAAAATCTTGTAAAAAAAGTCATGCAAATACTGATTAGCAGAAATATATAAAACTTGTTTTAAAGGACGCAAACTATACAAAAAGTCCTGTAAAACATAGAAATGCAATCACCAAAGCATTTTATCTAGTTATTGTAGTGGTATGGTATATATTATTATCGAATAAACACGATATGTAGAATAAATGCAATAAAGTGATGAAGAAAAATTAATAAACTACTACAAAATGAAAAAAGGAAACAATAATATCTTATTAACAATCGAAACTTTTATCGATGTTAGTCATTGTCACTTTCTACTACACAATTACGACAAATTCGTGTAATTGAAATTATCGTGTAATAGTGAACAAATCGTTTTAAAAAAATTGTATAATAATGAACAAATCGTTTTAAAAAAATGGTATAATAGTGAAAAAATCGTTTTAAAAAAATCGTATATCAGATCTAGATAATCGAAATAGATGATTAAAAATGAATATTTTTATTATTTCGAGTGAGATTTGGCAAATAAATCTTTCTCGAAATAGTAATTTCATACAGAAATAGTTATTTCAAATACATATTTTAACATTAAGTCGTACAAATACTATTACGAAATAACATTATTAAATCAAGCACTGTTTAACTTTAACATGTAGACAGGGTCGAGAGTTTTATCGATAATATAGTACATTTATTGTACATAAATAACTGAAAATATTCCATAAAAGTAATTTACACATGATGCTGATTTATTTTATTTTCTTTAAACAGAACACAATTTTTCGACACAATTCTCTATTTCCTATATTCGATTGTAAATAGTATAATAATAAATAGTATTAGGTTTTAATCGAGTGTAAATAGCATTAGTTCAAAATTAAAGCATTAAATGATACATTATCTTCAAGTACTATTAAATTCTAGCATTAAATGAAATAGAAATTTTCAAATAGTATTTGTTCATGGAAATGTTTCAGTTTATAATATTTTATCTCAAACTACTCCAAATTTTCTCCAGCCCTGCTCTCAGAGCACGCAAACGTGTTGGACGTTTACGGCCAAGTGGCTGTCGAAGAAAATAATTTCCATTGACGAAACAGGGCCATTAAAAGCTCGGGCAGGGCTATGAAAGTGCATTGAACGACACGTATCAATCGGGGACCAACCGCAACCGAACAACGCGTCGCCTGCGCAACGAGCCACCCAAGACTCCCGAGTTTCACCGATTACGAGCCGCATGCGAGGCGAAAAGAAACGCGAAACGGGCGTGGAACGAATGACGAAAAGAGAGAAAAGAGTCGACATTTTTCTGGTGATCGTCTCTCTCGAGTTTCCGGGGGCAGGAAGCCTGGGTCCTGCTATTACACACAGGTGCATCTGCCGCGAATTAAATCACGTGGCATGCGAGAGCGCCCGCTCGATTTCGACGTTTAATGCGCGAGCGTCCGTTTCGCGTATCTCGGGCAACAGGTTTCGTTAATGAACGGCTACTGGAAGAAAGCCCTTACGGGATTACGTAAGTTAATAACGGATCGGCATGAAACGGGCTACATCCCTCGTCCTCCCTCTTCACCTTTCCTCTATCTCTCTCGCTCTCTCTTTCTCCTCTGTTCCTCTCTTCGTCCCGCGGAGGATTAAAGTCAAAAGGTGCACGCGTTCGTGCACGCGTCGTGATTTCGCAAGAGAGCACCGAACGTTCGTTCGTTATGCTACGGTCGTTCACAGGGTGTTGCGAAAAAAGGATCGACCGCTTCCACAGTAATGCTTGGCTGAAATATTAAGATTAATATTTTTATATAAAAGCACGCCGCGCATATGGATCGACAACTGCAACGGTTGCTGAAAAAATTGAAACGAGCGTTTTTGTTGGAAGATCTTGGGAGATAATAGAGTTGAGCATGTGCTCTTACAGTGAACGAAATCTCATTTGATTTTGTATCCATTCATCGTGGAATGGACAAAATTAAAAATTTTGTGAAGTATCAAGCTCTATACTTTATATTTTATAAATAACGATCAGTATCCTGTTATATATTGTAGATGTGCTCTTACAGTGAACGAAATCTCATTTGATTTTGTATCCATTCATCGTGGAATGGATAAAATTAAAAATTTTGTGAAGTATCAAACTCTATACTTTATATTTTATTATATTTTATAAATAACGATCAGTATCCTGTTATATATTGTAGATATATAATCTCTACAATCGAAACTCATAATCGAAATCTCATTTGATTTTGTATCCATTCATCGTGGAATGGATAAAATTAAAAATTTTGTGAAGTATCAAACTCTATACTTTATATTTTATTATATTTTATAAATAACGATCAGTATCCTGTTATATATTGTAGATGTGCTCTTACAGTGAACGAAATCTCATTTGATTTTGTATCCATTCATCGTGGAACGGATAAAATTTAAAGTTTTGTGAAGTATCAAACTCTATACTTTATATTTTATTATATTTTATAAGTAACGATCAGTATCCTGTTATACATACAGTGGCGTGCAAAAGTATCCGGACACTATTTAAAAACGAATAATTTTTTCAAAATTAGTTCAAACGGCTTGAGTTTTTTTGAGATGTTAGAAGGATTAGTTTACTCGGTGGCGTGTAAATAACTATTTATACAAATTGCTAATGGTCGAAATTGTGGAGAAAAAGGTAACAGTCACGATTTTTAACTTTTTTATCAGTGCCTGTAATGAAAATTTAAAATATACCTTTTGTAGATCTCCATAGGTTGTATATATGCGCAAAGTTTCATCGAAATCGGTTAATATTGCTATGAGCTACGAACATTGCAAGATGGGAGCTTAAGGGTGAAAGTCGCAGATTTTCGGTCTTTTCAAGGAATATTGTTCTTATGTAATCACCTATAAATGTTTGTAACTCATAACAACGTTAACCGATTTCGATGAAACTTAGACTTATAAAACGCGTGTTTTAAATTTTTGTTACAGGCACAGATTAAAAAGTTAAAAATCGTGACCTTTACTATTTTCGTCTTAATTACCACCAATAGTAATTTTTAGAAAAAATTATTTACACGCTACCTAGTAAACTAATGCGTCTAACATCTCGAAAAAAAACTCAATCCGTTTGAACTAATTTTGAAAAAGTTATTTGTTTTTGAAGGGTGTCCGGATACTTTTGCACGCCACTGTATATTGTAGATGTGCTCTTATCGTGAACGAAATCTGATTTGAATTTATATCCAATCATCGTGGAATGGATAAAATTAAAAATGTTGTGAAGTATCAAACTCTGTACTATATTTTATTATATTTTATAAATAACGATCAGTATCCTGTTATATATTGTAGAATCTTCACTTTATACTCTGTAAGCGATTTCTTTAAGAATATGTGCAGAGTAAACGAAAGAAAATAAAATAATATAAATAGTAAGATCTTTGTGTTTGTGACTAATCCATCTGGCTCACTGTGGACATGTATATGGAGATGTACAATATATTAATTATAACCGAAAATATGACTTCCTGATATGATCTTTAAAAATAATTCGTGTGAAAAGACCAATTTATATTGGTCTTGGTAGCCTATACTAACTATGTATTATTATATTAAAATCATTTTTATTTTAGGTAGAAAAGACTAATATATAATTTTGAAGATGAGACATTGTATGTTTCCTTTGTATTCTTCTATTTTACTTTTGTCTCATTAGTGATTTTGTAATTTTTATATCGTAAAAGAGATCTATTATTATTGTTGATAGTATTAATATTATATTATATGGATTTTTGTGCGTACATTAGCAAACCAGTACCTACAATACTCGTGAGGTCCTTCGTGATGTAAAAGAAGAGGCTTTCACCATTTTATTACAAAAATATCTTTGCTAATTACAAGGTTGCGGATGTTTGCACAAATTCATAAATTCGGACATTAATTAGGAAAAAGTACATATGGTCAGAAGTTTATGTCTTGTACCCAGCGTTTTATTACGCTTATTACGACTACACTACAAAATATTATACTTTTATAGCGATTGCAGGTCTCAAAAAAATTGTAATGTGCAATACTTTATAAAAATGAAAGCAGTATCATTTTATGTTTACTTTACTGAGAGCATTGATAGAGGAAGAACAATTTCTTTCTCTGAAAGTGTAAACTTCCATAAACTTTCATTTTAATTATAACACAAATCATCAGGAATAAGGCAATTGCTCCACAAAACTGTTTAAGAAATCAACACAAAAATTATTATAGCTTTGAGCACGTAAACAGGACGACGAATAATTTCACATCTGACACTTCTGCACTGAAACTATTGCAAAAAATGTTGTATCATCTTATCTTCAGAATTCTCACAATTTCTTGAAAGTAATACATTTTGTTTCTTAATGAATTTAAATTACAATTTAAAATACCAATTTAAATTATTTAAAATTATATACAATTTAAAATACCAAAAATTTCATTTATAAATTTAGAGTCATCAATCCCATCAAAGAAACTGGTTTCCTAATTTGGACCTATGGCATCTCAAGCTGGACTAACAATTACGTTAGCCACCATTGATGCAAAGCTATTTTTTTATTTTTGGACTTCAGCACATTGTGAACGAACCCAGGTGTGACCTAATTCCTCCAAAGTCTAAAATTTATTAACAGAATTTTTAATTAAACTTCAAATTCCAGTAAACGTTTTTTAAAAAAATTAATTCAACTTAAAATTCTTCTAAAAGTTTTTTAGTCAACTTCAAATTTCTCTAAAGTTTAAAATGTTTAATTATACTTGAAATCGTATTGGTCCAATTTAGGAAATTACAATGTGGTTAAATCTGGGCAACTTGTAACAAAAAATTTTAAAATTTTAAAAGATTTTACTTAACCTTACTTTTAACTTATTGTTAGATTAATAAAACTATCATAGGAATTTATATGTAAATAGGTTTGTTTTCTGAAGATATAATAATATACTTTGTTGCTTACAATAAAATAGCATGAGTGCTTCTTCATTTTCAATAAAAGCTTTAATGAATGTCTCCTCAAAAACTAAAATCACTTTATTAACTATAACCACGAGGTGCTTGCTCGAAAAAATGAATACAGCAGGAAAGTATATGTTGTTGGAATCAGTGGTTTCGATTGGGTGTATAACCTTCTGTTTTTCATTAACTAACAATTATATATTTGACATATGCTCGTGATGGGCACGGCAGGGGCCCCTCAAACGCCTGCATCTCCCACCAACCTCTCTTTCATGCGCGAGGCCTACGCACTGTTCGCGATGGGCGAAACACTTCCTTCCCAGTGATGGTATATGGTCTCGGTTTTTTCGCGCATGCGTGACTAAATGCAGGAACGTACCGTACGTCTTATGTTTGTGGGGAAAGTAGGGGAAAACTGTTATTGGCGGGAAACCAGACAGAAGAGTGCAAGACGACACGACGAGACGACCGTACTTCGAAATTTTGGTAAGTTAATGTTAATATATTCGATTCCATAATGGCAATTAGTATTGGAGAAGGAGCTA
Organism: Sphecodes monilicornis; assembly: GCA_913789915.3. NCBI lineage: Eukaryota > Metazoa > Arthropoda > Insecta > Hymenoptera > Halictidae > Sphecodes > Sphecodes monilicornis. The sequence continues at coordinate 11,833,723 of OU565297.1, read as the reverse complement.
CTTGTCAATTCATATTTGAAAATCGAAAAAAAATTTGCGAAACTATGCGGCGTGACTAAGGTACCCCATTTTAGCCCAACTTTGTACTTTACTGACGTTAAAATCGTCGTGCATGCGCGAGAAAACCGAGACCGTATTCCATCACTGTTCCTTCCTCTATGGCTCTATGGTAACGGCGAATGCTGGTGGGGGACAATGGGCGCTATGGTGGGGACGGTTTTGTCTCAATTGAGACTGTGAAAAAATCTAATGATATAACCAACTGTATATCGGTAATATCTCGATCGATCATATCGACTGAGCTGTATAAATGAGTGAGTGTTTGTGTGTGTGTGTTTTATTTCGTAGCGTGTCAATGACGTCCAATCAACTCAATTGAAAGCAGCGCCATCTAGAGGGACGCAAACACATGGCGAAGTATAGAGGATCACGGGGCGAAGAGGAGTACGAGGAGTACAGTACACCGTTCGAACGATAGCGGCGCTGGCATCCAAATCTACTGTTCAATTCATCACAAAAAGCTGTGTAGCTGGCTTATGGCAATACCGTATCCATAGTATATATATCAGTGGCGTATACCGGTCTTACGCACCCCGGCCAGGGAGTCCCACATAACATAGTCTTCCTCCCCTCGAGGGGCTAGGTATCCGTAATGTGATTATCTCTACGGAAAAAAGGTCTCATGTAGAAATAGGGCTGAGAGACCTGAATAGCAACTTGCCGGTACTAATTTCAACAAACACGCAGCGATCTATCACAGGAGAGATCACCCACTGAGCAACAGGTCACCGTGTTCCTTAATTTTTCATGTTGTTTCCAATCACCCAGTACAACAACGTCAAGGATAACCCGTGCGTTACGGAACGCGATGCCGGCAGCTGCGGTCGGGCATAAAAAGGACGGGATAAATAATCGAATCGGAATCGGGCATCAGGTCGATACTCTCGCGGCTGGTCGGGTCCTTGAGGTATGACAAATGATATAATGAATCGTGCAAATCGATCGGCGCGGAAAGATTACGGATAAATTATGTAAGAATCCCGCGGGAGGAACCGCTCTTTGAAAATCGCTGCGTTACGTGCGTTTAATCGTCCCGACGCGCGGCGCGGCACGGCACGTGAAACTGGTTTACGATGCACTGCACTGCAGCGTGCTGAACAACCGTGCTGCACCGTGGTGCAGTGCCGGGATCGAAAGTGCATCGAAAGCTCGAGCCGGTAACGCCGCAGCTGCGCCCCGACAAAAACTGATACAAATGATTGTCGATCATTCGGATTTAATTATGATTTATGCCCGGGGCCCTCGTGCATGGAAGGCGGCGAAAAGAGTTCGCCATTAATTCGATACGTTGCGAAACCGTCCCGCTTACAAATGACCGCGAACAGAGCTTAGTCGGTCGCCGCTTGACACAACGGTTTCGACACCTTGTTAATAAATCCGCGTTTAATTGGACTCCGCTCCGGCAATCGACGCGCCCCCGTTCGCTCATTCCGCGCGAACGCCGAATTTATGCCTAATTTATGCACTCCGCGGACTGCTGTTGATGAGCCTGATGCTCGTTGCGTATGCCCGCGATACACCGTATTCGGTGATGAATATGTTAATAAAAATTCGGGCCGCTACGGCCCGCCTCATGAATATGGAACACGTTCGATTTTTAATGGAACGCAATCCGGATGAATGTGCTCGGCGGATGAGGTTTGTTGGAAAGCTTCTTTTTGGTTACAACTGAAATATATGCTCGCGGTATCTTGTGGACGAATCTGCTTTTTCGTGGACGAAGGATATCAAGATGTATTATTTAGGCTTCCTGCGGTTATGGTTTGCGTACACTGAGTTTATGCGAGGTCTTCATGAAATTTTGAAATTTATGTACATTTTTCTTCGGGTCATTCCGAGTCATTTTGACATGGAGTTATGTTATTTATTGAAACAGGCAACGCAATAGCTGGGAGTATAATTTTTTTATCAACAGTTGCATAAACATGAATTTCTGTAGTTAAATATGTCAATACATAAAAAATAAAAATCATTCTGCTATTTTATAACTTACGCAGAGTGCCCTAAGAGAAATATTACCATTTTGCTGTAACATAAGTGTTTTTCTATCATATGATAATATTACATCTTCATTGTAGAACGTTCTGGAATTTTATAGTACATTTTGTGATAAAAATGAATTATTAGAACTAATCTACCATTATAAATACTTAAAAGGATTTGGCAGAAAATTCAAAAAAGAAGCACAACATTAAATAGGAAATACATTGTGACAAATGTTACTATGGTAATTCATTATAAATTTATAATTTTTGAAAGATTCAACAATAAAGTAGCTAAAGGGGTATTTATTTACAATGCTTAATTTAGAAATGATTTAAGAACAAAATTTTCCTGTTACAATAGTATAATTGAAAGTGAACTTGAAAGAAAATATTTATAAAATATAATGCTTTCTCACAATATTAATAATTGTACGAACATAAAATTGTCGGCTTACTAATTCCTGTTTAATCATTGCCATCGTGTGATATCAATGTGTGTCCGTTAGTGAAACAATTTCATTCAACGTAACCTCATTGATGCGTTCCATAGCCATCCCCGAACCTGACCTACTTTCTATCAAGATAATGGTTAACGCAAGTCAGTATGGTAATTTAAAGAGCCCCATCCTGCGTAACAAATTGCATTTGGATTCTTTCTTCCTGCACTGCTTCAACCGCCAGCAGATGCACCTGTGCTGCAACGGAACCTGACACGGAAGTGCAGCTACTACTCCGTAACCGGAAGGGATGTTCCCCGTATTTTACCCCTGAAACTATTATAATAAGATTGAGCCTAACGTAAAAACGGAAAGAGTATGATAGTAGCAATATACTGATGCGCATTCATTAACAGTTTCACACGTGGAAGGTATTCATAATTCCTTATAAAGATAAACAATTAATATTAATATTACATTCAGTTACAAGATCAACAGAAAACCAGTGATTCAAACATGTTAATTTGATACTGAATAATAGGATTGCGAAAGGTATACTTCCCTGTGAGAATAAGCAATTAAAATTAATGTTACATTAATAGATTCTGATTTATTTAACACTAACCCTACCACGGTCAAATGACCGGTTTTATATTTTGCAATTACTGAGATTGTAATAATTCGTTTATGTAAAATAATGGAATAAAGAACACCGCACTAATCATACGGAAAATATATCCCGATAAAATCAGTCGGATTTTTCATATGTTGTAGCTTATGATCTACTGAACAAAAGATGTAATGGGCACAAAGCTCAATAATGGACAGTTATCGAGTTATAATCAGTCAAACATGACAAATTCGACCTGCCGAATACTCAAATTTCGGGAAGTATATTTACTTTACACGATTGCCGCACCTCCACTCCCGACACCCCACTCCTTCGATTTTCAAGTTGCGCGACCTAAATGAAGTTGGCAACATACTAGCGTTATTGTTGCCGAATGCTATTACTTGCTGGCATTGCTACGTCCGATATCTATATTATTGATATCAGTGTATTCCATACATTTTGGTCTCCATACTGTTTGGTAATACATAATAAGATCATTTTTTTATTAATCCACATACACACACGCATGCCCACACACACAAACACACACAGCAGAGAGGGTTTGGAGTCAAAAAATACTACGGGAGTGACAAACCGTGGAGTCCTTATCTCTGCTGCGACACGCAAAGATTTTTGTGAAAGATTTCTGACCACAGACCTTTTCAAGGTCATTCAAAATTCAAAAATAATGACACTACCTAACAGATTTTGTGAAACCCTACTATTTTTGTTTCAAACATTTTTCCAAAAAATAAATACTTCCCGAGATTTGAGTATTCGTCAGCTCGAATTTGTCATGTTTGACTGATTATAACTCGATAACTGTCCATTATTGAGCTTTGCGCCCATTACATCTTTTGTTTAGTAGATTATAAGCTACAATATATGAAAAATCCAACTGATTTTATCGGAATAGATTTTCCATATGATTAGTGCGGGGTTCTTTCCTTGTTCAAGCATTTATTATATTAGAAATTACGGACAATCTGAATAAATCTAGGGTTGCCATTTTTATAAGGCAACATTCGCCGATAGTTTTAATGCTTGGTAGGTTTAGTCTTAAAAATAATTGTAGAGGTTCCTATAGATTTTAGTTTAATGTACCTATTGCCACTTACATGGGGTATATCATAAGTTGCATGGATCACAGCTGAATTTTTTATGTTTTCTAAATATATTTTTGTAAAGTGCTTCCTGTAGAACCCTTAGTCTATCTCTTGCTCCTAATTCAACAACCATTCATTTGATTGTTAAGAATTCATGAAAAATAGTAGCACAACGGTCTTTAATTTCTCTGACGTTTGTACCGTTTTAAATTTGTTTTACTCATTTTTCTTATAAACTTATAAAAACCGCAGCGATTAGAGATCGTTCGCACCTCTCCAGCCACGAAATAATTTTCACAGTCTGTCTACCACTTCCGTATCGTGTGGATGGCGGCAAATATCGAAGGCAATCGACCGCGAGGTGCAAAAAGCTATGGGCAATTTACTCCGAGACCATCAAAACGTTTCGAACACCGACGAAACCGACAACTTGACTCTTCCTGACCGTTCATTCTGTCCACATGGCAGTCACGGTTCGACTGATCCCCTTTTAACTTCCAACGTTTCCTGCGACAGAAAACCTCGGCCTGATGAGTTTCAGAGGGTTAGAACACACGAGGGAACATCCCTTCCGGTTACGGAATGCTAGCTGCTCTTCCGTGTCAGGTTCCGTAAACGCACAGGTGCGACTAGTGTCGGTTGAAGGTAAATATTGGGTCGCTTCGCAGATCCTGCCCGAGTTAACCTCCTCACGCTCCTCAGAAATACAGTAGACCCTCGCTCGTTGCAACCTCGTTTATTGCAGGGAATCTTCGTTCGTCGCATAGGCCAATCGGCCAATGATGATCAGCATTATTATTGCAAAATGACATGTCATAACCCTTTGCACTATAACGACGAGGCAGACTCGTGATGACGATTTCAAACGAAATCTACTAAATATGTAAATTATCAATTTCCTTTGAACCGAAACAAAAATTTTATTTTTTTGTTGTCGATATATAGCCGTTAGAGAATATACAAGCATTTAATAAGTATATTTTATTTTTCTTCGAAGAAATTATTGGTGATGAAGAAGTTCAAATCACTGTAACCATGAAATAAATCATAATGCAAGGGGTTAAGGAGGACATCTTCTGTAACGGCAGTGAAATTAAGTAATTTTTAAGAATTTTTTTTACAATAACTATTGGATATATGGCACTAAGGCCTTTTTGGGATGCAGCCGGATAGTCTTGAAGTACAAGTGTTTTTTATTTAGTTCAATTCTTCAAATAATTGCTGTTCCCGTCAGTTTGAACTTCATAGATTTCTTTTGAAGCGATATTTTACCTCATTCTACTAGACTGCCGATTTTATTCATTTATAACTATACTACGGATTTTAAGCATTTTTGATGAAAATAAGTACGTACGATTTAAAGCGGTGGACATATTAAAAAGATTCAAGGACATAGGTGTATTGATGTGAGCTTAATAAAATAATTTAAAAGAAAAAGAAATTTTTATTTGGCTCCTGTGTCTTGCAATCAATGCAAAGATTTTTCGTTTTGCATACAGATCTGCAGCCTATTTATAACAAAACTGAGTTGATCAAATGCAATCCAGCATTTAAAGAATATAAATAGATCGTTGTATTTTTTCCAACATATAACAATCATTAAGAAGAGAAATGAACGCCTATGTAGCTCGTGTAGCTTCAAATTAACGCAGACAATTTTCATTGTGCATAAAAATCCACAGTCAACTTTATTACATTAATATAATACGTCGATGTAATATACAGGGTGGGGCATTTATCCTGGCCACCTGGAATATTTCAAAAACTAAATTCCGGAGAAATATTGTTTCAAATAAAAAGTTTAAGTCAAGGAGGGGCTGATGCAGTAGTCATGTCCATTTTTAATTTTCATCATGTTTTCAAGGTCATTCCAAGGTCAATTCAACAATCATTTTTTCTCCGGGATTTAGTTTTTGAGATATTCCAGGTGGCCAGGATAAATGCCCCACCCTGTATAATAGTATATCAAAGAAAAGAGTAAAGTTTCGTTGATCGACTCGTGTTCTGTGTTTTCTCGTAACTATTTATTATTATGTTATGTTCGCCGTTGAAGTGGAAATGGAGAAAAAGCAAATTCATATTGCTTGCAATAACACTAATAATTTCTTTCCAAATGATTATTTGAACCAATTACACAATCTAACAATTTCCTTCGGAACCATTACAGGTTTTGCACTAAAAATTCTTCCTTACACAGTCCAAATTCACCTATCTACAAATCAAATTCATCTTATCGAAGACCAAATTTACCTTTTTACAAACCAAATTTATTTCGTGGGGGACTCGAGAGTGAAATAATGCAATTTTGTTGTGATTTCTGAATCCTACTAACTTGTGCTTGAAAGACAACCAACTTGTGGTTACTTCAACTATGATTTGGAAATTTCTTAGGAGACTGCAAACATTGGATTAACACAATCTAGAGAAAGTGGGGAAAGAGTGGACAATGTAGGCCTCTGTAAGGCACACTTTACTATTTCTACCATCATACTCTCCCATTCGTAATTACGAACCATAAACATTTGATAAATGTTAGGTCCATATTAACCCTTAGCACTCGAATGGCGACTCTGAGGCACCACTACAAATTGCTACACCATTATTTAAAATATTGTTTACATTATTAAATTTGTTTATATTTAATGAATTACCAAACATTTAAATATTGTATGAGGTGCTATATCAGTTTCATACGCATTAAATGAACAAAATTATGTACAATGGAAACATTCTAGGTCAGAAGAAATGTTTGATTTTTGAGTTGAAATAGCTCCGAATGCAAATGGTTAATCATTCTCTTTCAATGATCACCCCAATAAATTATTCACAATGATTATATAAATAATGTGTACACGAAATTAACACAAGCAGCACTGGTAAAGTCATTATAAATGAAGCTATGCATAATGTGTACCATTAAATATATCATACAAATTTTCAGGATATCTTGATTCGCAAAAGGGTGAGTTTGATTTCCAAGAGAGCGAATTTGTCCTGCAAAATGATGAATTTGGACTACAGAACTAGTATTCGAACCAATATTTCTAATCTTTCTCCTGGCACAATAAAACGATTAAAAATCCCCTGGCTAGACAAAGTGTTAACAAACAGAGCAAAACATGACTATTCAGTACAAATTCCTCATCACGTTGTCAAACTCCTGCTTCCACGTCGTCCATCGCCTGTTCCAAAAACAATCAAAAGAATCGTTCCGGCGAACCTCCCTTCATCCCATATCCTGTCTTCCAGCTGTACCATCTGACAGCTAGCCCAGCCATCGTACTTCTTATCCAAAGAATCCTCATGCTCTTTCTCTCTCCAGCAACCGATTTCGTGATCGCCGGTCCCCGAATTGTTCGCAATACGACGATTCCGATCGTGGCGACGGTCCCGATTAAAGTCGGCGACTGTCAAGCTCGAGGATCGATCGATGGATCGCGATCGCGATCGTGAACGATGTCCAGGTCCCCGGCGACGTCAGGCGAGATTGCATTTAGACGGTCCGTCCCGAGGAATATTAATGATCCCAGTGATGGGGACTAATTACCGGGCGTATACAGGGTCGCTAATACGCAAATTAAAAGTCGGAACGCGAGCGGACAGGATCGGGCCGGGCTCGGTTTTTCGAGGATGAGTAACGATTTAAGAAGGCTTCCCCTTTTGGCTGGATGGTGGGAGGAATTGAGCAATCAAGGAACCGATTATTTCCTTCACGCCGCGAATAATTACTGCACTTTGATCTTATGTACCGTAAGTCATCGATAACTCGGCCCCCGGGTACCTGGCCCAATAAACCTAATGACCGATACAAAATTATCGGCGGATCGTGTGAACGTACCAATCGAACCGCGCCGCGGCAGCGGCTGATTAACGATAATGATAATAATTCGACGGATTAACCGCGCTCACCGCTCTCGTTTCGTACACGCTAACAAGCGTAAGCGCGCGAGGCCCGCCATGAGCCCGTGCGAAGAACGGGCCCTTTTAATAAGGACACGGCGAACGGTAACGCGAACATTTTTTTTCGAAAGGATTCTTCGTGAAATCATTCTGGTAAATTGTAATTCGTCGGCGCTCGGCGCCGGTGGAAACGTGCCCCACGAAATCACTGTCGATGTTTTAATGAACCAGCTCGAAATTCTTGGTACGGTTTATTTCGTTGCTTTGGGGCGCGAGCATTTGAGAATTCGAGGCGTACAGTGGCTATCAAAAGTTTGAGGCAATGGGTTTATTTAGTCCTCAGACGTTTAGTGATTATTGTATGAAATTTTGACTGCCACGTGATCCATATGTGGGTGAAAGTATCTACCCTTGTTCAAAAATAAATTTTTACGGTAATGTATTCACTGCATCTTTGATTATGATCTGGATAATCTAAAAAGGTTACAGGGCTGCTCGCATACAAGTGCAAATATCATACATTTTAACTTTCCAATGTTTATTACATTAAATAAATTTCTTTGATTTTAGAAGAATCCCACAAGAATATTCAACAGAATGGATTATGTAAAACATGAAATGTAAAATGAAAATGATGGAATTCATTTTTCCCAATTTGTTATTAAGACGCACACGTCTTGAAATGTTAGATATGGACTGCGGAACAGAATGCATTGTGTAAAACGTGTGGAGCCCCTCAAACGTCTGCTTCTCCCACCAACCTCTCTTTCATGCGAGAGGCCTGCGCACGAAGCACTTCTTTCCACTATGGTAACGGCGGATGCTGACGGGTCACAGTGGGCGCTATGGTGGGAACGGTTTTGTCTCAATTGTGACAAAAATGCCTATCCCAGGTGTAAAACATGAAATGCAAAATGAAAATGCTGGAATTCATTTTTCTGAATTAGTTATTAAGACGCAATGTCTTGAAATGTTAAAAGTGATTCTACCAAAGTTAAATATTAAAGAGAATGAATTATGTGAAACATGAAAAGTAAAATTAAAATTATGGAATTCATTTTTCTGAATTAGTTAAGACGCAATGTCTTGAAATGTTAAAAATGATTCTACCTAAGAAGAATATTGAAGAGAATGGATTGTGTAAAACATAGAAAATGAAATTAAAATTATGGAATTCATTTTTCTGAATTAGTTATTAAGAGGTACCGTCTTGAAATGTTAAAAATGATTCTACCTAAGAAGAACATTGAAGAGAATGGATTGTGTAAAACATAGAAAATGAAATTAAAATTATGGAATTCATTTTTCTGAATTAGTTATTAAGAGGTACTGTCTTGAGGTGTTAAAAATGATTCTAGCTAAGAAGAATATTGAAAATTATGAATTACGTAAAATATAAGATGTAAAGTGAAAATCATGGAATTACTTTTTCGGCACTAGTGTTACAGTAATCAGCACAAGTCGACTACAAAGTTAACACGGCTGTGACTGATAGGAAGCTACCGACACGGATCGATGTTTCCTGTGCCAAGGCAGACTTCCGCTTTTGATTTCTGTATCTGGGGACAGGTGGCTCTAGAGAGCCTCACGCTCGGCCACCGGTTATTTCCGGTTTCCCCGGACTTTGCTTACAGATTTGCATTCGATGGCGTGTCCGAGCTAGTCGCGCATCGCGACACAACCGGAAATTCGATAATTAAACACGAACGGGGTCGGATTTGACACCGCTAAACGTCCTTTTGAGCTAATCGTATGTATTTCACCCCTTCACGGTTGAAATTTTTTGGAGAACTTCCTTTTAGCACACTCTTCCAATCTAACATCATTCTACAATACCATTGATTTTTGTTTTGATATTATATTGATGCGAAAACAGTTGCGGTTTTTGTTTTTGAATTTTACAATTATATATTTTGCTTTATTTGCAAATTTGAACTGAACGTGGAATATCTGTTGCCCGATCAACATTAACAATAAACCTACCGACTATTAAAGCTTACTAGTATGTATTGCCTTATAGAAATGGCACGATTGAATTTATTTAAATTTTGTGCGATTTTTATCATAATGTATACTTTAATAAAGCAGCGTGTATAATCATTTCCAGTGGAAGCATCTTGACAACTTCAATAATTGTGAAATAAAAAAATGTGAAACGGTTAGTTTGACCCGTAGAGTGGTAGGTTTATTGCTAAAGTTCCTTTATTTTTGTCAGAAACTTTCATCTTGGTCTCAAATATATTGGTTCAAATTCAAATTATTTTAGTGGGAAATATATAAAAATATATTATGAATATGTAGAAATATAATTGTTATTGCTATCGGAAATATTATATGCTTTTAAAACATACATGATACTTTAATACTACTGTTTTTTTTAATCATCTTATACAATTTAGTCATGCTTTTAACAATCTGCTATATGAGAAATGAAATTTAAAAATCTCAATAAGATCAAAAGCAATATTTGTTTGTTGAACAACTAAAATTGTCTACCAAAATTGAAATTGATTGACATTGTTTAGAAATCAAGACTTAACCTATCTTGGCAAGTTACTGAAGCATGTTCTTAAACATATTATAGATAAGAATATATTGTCGACTACCAAAATTAAAATCGATTTAGGTTGCTTTAGAAATCTAAGCTAGTTGAATAAATTACCAAAACAAGCGTCATCAACAAAAATGCTGTCCAACAGTCTCTAAATAAAAATCTTCTCGAAAAAAGGCTTACCACGATTCCCTTAAACACTTAAAATTTAAAATTACCCAAATCAAAAAACTGCTTCGCATTTCATCATATCATCCCTCACTTATACCCCTTCAAAATGACCATAATGCATCGTGTCATTTACAAATGACCGAATCCCTCGCCCGGCAAAAAATCTACTCACCTCCGAAAACCACGGGTTACAGGGAGTATAGTATTTAGAAACAGCAAGATTATGGCGGCCGAACGAAATTCCCGCAGATTAATTGAAAAGCTCCGTCGTATATGTTATTTTTCTCGTGACTATCAAAGCATATTCTCAGAAGTTTCGCCGTCGGCTTCAATTATCCTCGACCGATGTCGCAGAAAAAAGTCGAAGAAACGTATGGGAAAAAAAGAAATCCGAAAAATGAAGAGACACCGACGGTCGAATCCTTCGAGGGCCGTGTAATCCTTGGAGCCCGCGACGTGCGCAGGAAACGAGTTTCGCGAAATGCTTTATCCGTTATTTATTATGGCTTCCATGGAATTACATTCTTTCGTCGGGTCTTAAACAAGCCTCGGAATCGCAGGACGATAGTAGCACCTAACAACTTAAGACGAAAGACAGAAGACGCTCAGCTGCCTCCCTCGGGAGGGCGCGCCGCTCGTTAATTCGTGCCGTTAATGATAATTGTATGGAGGTATGAAATATGTATAATCGCCTACCGGAACCTCGGACCGACGGTCATTTATATCAATACCGGTTCCGATAATACGCCGCGGATTATTATCCTGCGGTGCGCGCGATCCAAGAAAAAGATTGCAACTGCTCGATTCAATGCTCGAAAATAAGAAGGATCTCGCAGGATCGATCAATCGGGAATAAAAGGAACCCGTCCGTGTTAATTGTGAACCGAATATTTTCAATCGGAACTCGAATTTTTCTGGTGCGTAATTAACACTTCGCCGTCCGCACGTCACGTAAAAATTTCTTCGCTTGGCGTCGGCCGTTCTTGAGGTTATGGGGTGATTATAAATTTTCAAGTTTTACTAATATCATCGTTAGCTCTCACGAGTTTCAATCCTGCCCCCTATTTTCATGAAATTTGGAAGATATACATATGTAAATAAAAGTAAAATTTGTTTTCTATATTTCTTTACTTACGTTTTCTTTGGTAATAACTTAGTATTTCTCTTTTAAATGATATGCAGCAAAACAATCTTTAAGATGTAACGCAACTCCACAAGACTTGCACATTAAATTTGTTGTCCTTCTTTTTTTATTTTTGGAACATACATGGCAGTTTCTTCGTTTTCGTTTGTTAGTTTCGGAAATGAGTGTTGGCTGGTGTTGTTTTAGCTGACCGGAATGTCTGTCGATCGAATCATGATGGGACGCACGCGATGTAGTAGCGACCTCCGAGTTTTGCTCAGGAACAGGTACATGATCTTTTATCCACGATTCAGACACTTTCAATCAAAAATCATGAAATCGGAGACTCTTGCGTTCTGTATTGAAATGTTGATATGTCCTGAATGCATTAAATAATGCGCAATTAACACTATGCCGTCCAGTACACCACTGTGGTGTCGCCGGCCGTTGAGCAATACTTTGTGCGCGACACCACTGTGGTGTCGCCGGACGGCAAAGTGTTAAACGGTGGCCTCTTCGAGCTCCGTCTTTTGAGGTTCATGAAATAATGTATGAACCTTGAATACGAGGACTTAGGTATTTTATTCAGTATGCGCGGATGCGTTTAATGCATTCCGGTGTTTTTTTGGTTCGTTTATTAACTCTCTGATGCGCGGTTAGACTTGTGGCTCTGTGGAGAATATTGTGTTTCGTTAATTTTGTTGTAACTCCTCGATAATATAAGTTTAGTAATCAAGAAAATTCTCTTATCGACTGAAATCATTTTTTATTGTACACTTTACTCTGTATCCATATAAGTTGTCATTCAAATTATTTTTGAAATATTTCTCTAAATATCTTTCTGATAAAATTTTTAAAGCAAGAACGATTATGAGGACAAGTGAGGTTGTATTATACAAATTGGACGACTCTAACTAACATTAAATCTAAAAGTATTAACATTTCTTGTGAACAAACGAAAGTTGAATCAATTAAATAAATGCAATAAAAATCCTAGTTTATTTCAAATAAAATTCTGCCTTTCAATTGTGTCTACAATATAATTTGTTATTTCAAGTTATCAAGTTTGATTTTAAATTTAATATGGACAGGGAAACGTGGAATAGGAAAAAATATCCTAGCTACTAAAAGGTAAGCTTGTGGTTTCATTTACTATTTAAATTAATATCATTAGCGTGAGAATTAATACCACTCGTTCAAAGTGAAATGAAAAATAAAACCCAGGCCCTCACGGATAATTCTGCAATTTCATTTACTATTTTAATTAATATGATCCATTCAAAAAAAACTGCGAAATAAATTTCTTCAAGGAAATTGCCATCGATTTCATTAACCCATCTAATTTAATGTCATTAGATTCAAATTTAATATCACCCGTGAAAAATGAAATGAGGGCCATATTAAAATCAGTGACGCGAAAATTAATGGGAACGCGTTAATGTTCTTTCGATTAACTGCGTTACCCAGCCGTAATTATATATGATAGTGAATGATCGCGCGTTTCCAAAGTCAACAAAAATCGATGATGAAGAGACCAGTAGACCAGCACTCCGTGAAACCGTCGGCTTGTCGATTCTAAACGGTGATTCATGGTGATTGCTCGCAGCGTAGAAAGGACGAAGATGCGGCGAAGTAAAAGGCGAATAAAAGCAGGAAAGGCTGAAAGTACCACGCGACCGTCTAAACCGAGTTCCTTCTTCATGGTCCCGTGCCATATAAATATCCCCACCAACATTCCTCAAGAACGGAGAGAGCCTCGAACGTCTTCTAACCACCCCGGGATTTTAATTACCCCGAGGTGGTTATCGGCCGGAATCATACTTTCGGCCTTATTTATGAACACCTCGCTACGACACCGTTCCCGTCCACTATTTATCCCCGTCTACGATGCCAATTAATAATTGCCGCCGTTTTCGTTCACGTATCGCGTGGCACGCGCCCGTTTTCTACGGCACCTTCGAAAACCGTACAGTGGACCCAGAAAGTATTTGAACACAAAATTCTCGAGGAATTGTCGATATTTGAAATGTGACCATTTCGTTAACACGTTGAGCCTGGCGCCGAATTTGCTGTCCTTTCCGTTCAGCCGGCAGCCGGTGAGCGATACAATGTTGTAGGGTATCGCCGAAGGATAAAGAATTCTTCTTTGTCGCGCTATTTTCGACATCTTTTAGGTGTATGTGTGATTATGTTCACTATATTTACGTATGATGTATAAAATGTAAACTACATTTGATCACATTTCATTGAGACTATATTTATTTTTTAACTTTAATACTGTCGGTCCCACGGACCGACGCCAGTCAAACGAAAATTCTAGTGCCGCTCCTCAGGGACCGGCGCCGGCCACACGGAAAGTTCACCGCCGGTCCCCAGGGACCGGCGCCGGGCCCAACGTGTTAAAAAAATAATGCAACAATATACCTAATTACATACAACATAAACAATTTCAACCAAATTGCAGTTTTCACGCCTTCAAGTTATGCAATTTTATTTTACTCGAACCTCAATAGAACTGCCAAGAAACCAAGCAAAATTCTCGCTTCGGGTGAAGTTCCTTTTAGCACCAACTCCGATTGGCTCCCAACTTACCCGAAATATTGCCCATGCTCAGTCGAGTCATATGGGTCTTGAATAAATACAGCGAACGACGTTTCATGGGTCGGCGCATTTTGAAGCGCGATAGGAACACTAATCCATAGCAGAAACGTTGCTAGAATCCGGGGAACGTTAGTCTCGCACGTCAAGGGAAAAAATATTTTAAATTCTGACTTAATGAATTCGAAACTTATCTTATGGAACAAATTACTGTACGGAAAGATTTGCTTAAATAGATTGTGAATTTTTTGTATTTCCAATGAAAATCAAGCTTGGGCATTATTGAAATAAATTATTTGGAAAATAAACGTTAAGATAATATATTATCCTGTTAGGCTACATGTTATTTGAAATAATCAACTGTTAGTTTATTTGGGCAGAAAAATAATTTTTTTTAAATTATTGCAGTATTTGTATTTGAAATAATTTTTTATTTCGTCTTTCATTAGATCAAATAATGCGTGAAGTTCCTTTTAGCACCCACCTCCGATTGGCTCCCAACTTACCCGAAATATTGCCCATGCCGAGTAGAGTCATATGGGTTGGTCACGTGACGCGGAAAAGCTCTGCGCATGTGCAACAAACTGTTTGCGTTAATGACTCGTATCCGCTATTTTCACATATTAACACACCCTAAACTGTTGATTCTTGTCTATAATAAGTTCTATAAGTTACAATGAGTGACAGTTCTGATGAATCAAATCAAAATGATCCCGAATGGAAGCCACAAGAAGTGGCTCAATATGTTGCACGTGTTTTAGTGAGATCAATGGCATGGAATTGGGAAATAAGTTAGGCCCTTATTAAACTAGTTATATTACTTTATTTGGTTAGGTTAGGTTAGGTCTGGGTTAGGTTTAGTAGGCTTGGGGTTTGCTCAATAATCCTGAATTGTACTTTTATACCTCAATTCGGTAATAAAATTGTGTTTCGCCAGCAAAAAATTTATTCAATATTCGCGCCATGGCGCCACCTTCATTTTGTCAGACACCTCATGGGACGTCTACGGAGTAAGTCTGAAGTCAATCGGAGATGGGTGCTAAAAGGAACTCTTACCCTCGCTTCCTCTAGTTTACATAAACACTTACATATACAAAAATCTTCTCGCCTGACCATTCACAGTGCAAGCATGAGAGTGCATAAACAGCGAGTGCGTGAATTCCCCGACACCACCGACAACTAATCCAACTATTAAAAAATCTGTCGTAAATAGATCATAAATCTCAGTACACATATCCTGCAAATATTCATAACTGAACACCAGAGCTCATGCATTTAAATTATCCACTAATATTTTATACAAATCCCATCATAATTCCGCAATGAAAATGGAAACTTTCTGTGTATACATATAAACAGCCGTAGAAAAATCTTTACTCGGGAACATTCGCAGACATAACGTCCGTGTATAAAGGACGAGTGCATAAATTTCACCGACATCGCGGATATTAAATCTTCAATAACACTCGCGGCATTTCAAGGCAAATTAGACGACGGAAATCAGCGAGCAGGCTTCTCAAAACCTCCCTAGAAAGCCACGAAATTTGCATAAACGTTGCTCGGCCAATCGGCGTCTGTCTGTTGATCGCAGTTATGAAACCCGAAATGCTTGGTCGTAACGTTTCGCGGCGCAACATTGCGGAATGGCCTCTGCTAAAATGTAGCTGAAATCGAATCTTTCTAACGGATTACCGGTCCGGACCATAAAATTCGAACTTAACGCCGCGACAGGAATAGCCTGAACCCACGCATTTCCACGGGTGAAACACGAGTATCCTGGCGGTAGCCGGCAATCGGCCGCATTAGCGCCGACACTAGATCCGAGTATGCGAATTTTTCAGGTGTTCCATGTCCCCGGCGCATAGGATACTTACGCCGGTCGTATTTACGGTACTTCCACTGCGAATTCCAATCCTTAATGTCCAGAATGTCGTTCCCGAGCTGGCAGCTCGCCCGCCCGGTGATTTCCATGAAGTCGGGATTTTCTCAGCTGGGAAACTTCGCGCCGTGTCTGTGCGAAACACAGATTGTAGCCGTCTAGCACACGGCTCATGGGATACACCTTTTCCCGTCGTCGCAGAAGGAAGGTCGTTGGAACCGCGACCCGACGCACAGTGATCGATAAGTACGAATAGCGAGACTACAATTATTTTAGAAATTGAAATTTTGTTGTATACAGTATTCCCTCGATAAGAGTCGTAGCAACGGGTTTGCCGCGCGACATTCATAGAATAGGAACTACATTCTTTGTAGTGTGCCAAACGTACAAAAGAATAACGATTGAAAAAGAAAGAGGTTATGAGGCTTTTTTATTATATTGTTGAAATAGATCTCTTGTGAGATTTTCTACAATAAAAAAATCTCGGGCTCCTTTTCTTTTTCAATCGCAATGCTTCTATATATGTGGCACACTACAAAGAATGTAGCGTATGAAAAGCAGCCACAATTCGGTCGCCGAGAGTTTCTACATTATCTATTGCAGACGAATACACTAGAGGTTTTACATAACCTCACAAAAAGATGTGACGAGAATTGTGGCACAAAAACTTTAATAACTCAGAAACTAATCTTTTCCGGATGTATGGTGATACAATTTTTTTTTCTTCTCTAAACATTAGGAATCTATTCCTAAAGTTTTGCCCACCATTTACGAAACACCCTGTATATGGTGTTAGTGGAGGGTAGAGACGAAACGCGTCACATGACCGGAAGGGTGAAGGTGCTCGCCGGCGGGGAATGGTGAAATTGCATCGTAGAAGGGGTAAGGTAGACTGGGAGACAAGTCATACGAGGTGACCAATGCCACTTAGTTTTTAATTATATTTTATGCCACGTGTAGCACCGATTGCACGAGTTAAACTTTCCATTCAAGACACGTGTGCCAGATACATGTGCTAGCATATTCACTATGCTTTAAAAACATATAATTATACTACGTTTACAACTGAGACGTAGATTAGCCGTCAAAAGAGGTTAGTGCATGACGTAAAAATTAACATGTATAAATCAGTTTCTTATCGATCAACGATATAATGAAATAGTTCAGCATAATATACCAGTCGAAACGTCACGTGGCTTGACCGAAAAGTCAATAAAAACAGCTCGGCACAGTGTTTTAAGTTTGAACGCGTTGATTGCCACGTCGTTCATATGTGGACGATGAAGTTCATTATCCATTTCTAAAAATTAATTTTTACCATAATAGATTTTTATGGACCAGCTTTTAGTTAATTATATAATAATCTCAAAGAATTAACCCTTTGCGATTCTATGTCGAGTCCGACTCAACATGGAGTTTTTGCTTTTAATCGGTATTGATGATTCCGAGAATATTTTTTCATACTGTAATAATAAACAGTTTTTAACACATCAATGGAGGTGCATATGTGAGTGCAAGCGTGTTATTTTATATGGTAGAGGTATTTAACACGTTGACTTAAAAATTATTGTAATAATAATAGTAATACTGAATTTATTCATTCCGAAGTGAACTTATAAAACTAAATGTAAAGTATTAAGTGTACATTATAGTGTAAAGTGCAAACTTCATTATCAAGTAACTAATAATGATGATTAAACTATGACACTATCCGAAATTGTTCAAATAAGTGTTAACCCTTAGCGGTCCGAAGTGTTGTTTCTTTATTATTTCAGAAGTTGCTACGGTATCATATAATTTTATTCCTATATGTAGTTTTGCTAGCCTGAGTACAACAGCTGAGAAATATTACCATTGTTGTCGCATATTATGAAATTGTGGCATTATCGATGACTTTACTGTAAATCAGTAAAATAAGTGGTAAATGTTACACGTTAAGGGGAGTCACCTCGGATGACCTTGACATATGTTGTCAAGGGCAACATTCTGCACAACATTCTTTCTTTATACATCTACCCGGCGCTTGGACTTAGTTACCGAGATAATTACAAAAAACACTTCATTCTCGTACAAACTGCCAAAAGGACATATAATCCAAGTTGGTTTGTAGTTAGGGTTGGTGATGGGGGATAACCCAGACCTAACCTAGAACTAACCCAGACCTAACACCATTTTTAGGTTATCCAATTTCAGAGAATGTCTTCGATAACATATGTCAAATCCAAAATCACATTCATGTAGATACTGGCAAATTACAATAAGGTAGCATCGGTATATTTTTGTTCATAACTTTTTAATAAAATACGAGCGACGACTAAAACCTTTTGAAGGTTACTTAGAAAGGTGACCTTGATAACATATGTTAATACAGTATATCGTTTTAGCCTTCATTACTCAAAATAACTGCCATATATTGAAAATTTCTTTTGTTTATAACTTTTTAATAAACAACGAACGCCGACTAAAACTTCTTGAGGGTTACTCAGAATGTTCTCCTTGACAACATATGTCAAGGTTAAGGTCATCGGAGGTGACTCCCCTTAACGAAACATTTACCAAATAAGTAATACTATTGGGGCAAAAGTTAATGTCTGGTTTTGCTCGACATAGGGCCGGGAATGGTTAAAGGAATAATCAACGTGCTAAATTTTAACTCTGCAATTTGGGCATCACTAAACAAATTTCTAGGATTTTGTAGAACCTTCCAGGTTCCACTCGTCACTTACAGTTAACATGTTAACAGACCCCAAGATATTCAAATAGCTCCCCAAACTCACGTACCACGTTGAGAAACTCAGTTCTAGGCTATGCAACGAGTCTAATCCCTAACTTGCACCGGTTCTCACGAGCAACCGCTCCGTTGCGGGTTTTTTAATTAATTGTTGGCAGCGTGAGTGAGTTACTGCGAGCAAAGCTGAGCTCTGTATGTGTGTGTGTGTGTGTGTGTGTCGATATAGTTTGAGAAAAGGCCACGCGAACAGCGCAGGGGGTAAGCGTGGTAAAACGGAAAAGAAAGTGGAATTACCGCGTGCCGTACGAAAATGATTAATTACGTGATGGTGCAAGAGAGACGGCGAGGCGCGACCTTGCTTGCTCCACGTGGTGGCAGCACACGGCAGCGCGATACTTATCGGCATGATTTACATAGCAGTTAAAACCGTTGACACGCCGCGGCTTTCCCGGCCCCGTTGCGGGATTACCAAGCTTATCCGCGCAATTAGGCGACGTTGACGGTCTTTTTGACCTGGCTCGTAACCGGCGACTGTCACAGCTCAATCAGGCATACTTGAGAATTTTTCGAAAATTTCCTGCAATGTAGTTCATGCGATGCTAATAACTAGACTCGGGGATCTTTGTGCAAACTATAAATTGTCCAAGTCATTTTCAAGGAAACGAATTAACACGTTAAACGCTGTTAGTCCCTGGGGATTGACGGCATCGAATTTACAGAACAATGTACAGTGTGTTCACGGATTAACTGTTCAGCGTTTTTCTCGTAAACGTTACATGCCAGGGAGAAATGGAACCGGTAAAAGTTGTACTGTTTTTTATAGGTAATGGTACATAGAAATATTTTCTATTCACAAAATTTTCTAAGAACTAAAGGTGACCTTCAATTTTTTAAATGGAATGCTATATATTTTTTTACATTATGTGGAAGAGTGTATGAAAATGAATTCAATTATGTATCATCCAATAATCTTTAGACATCCACAAGGTCAGAAACATTTTACTTAAAAAATTGAAGGTCACCTTCAGTTCTTAAACAATTGTGTGAGTAGGAAGAACTTCAATGCATCATTACATTACTTATCAAAAACAGTACAATATTTCCAGTTCCATTTTTCTCTAGCATTTACCGTTTACGAGGAAAACGCTGAAGAGTTAATATTTTAACACCCTGTATAAGAGGGATGGGCACGGTAGGGGCCCCTCAAACGCCTGCTTCTCCCACCAACCGCTCTTTCATGCGCGAGGCCTGCGCATTGTTCGCGACGGGCAAAGCATTTCCTTCCTCTATGGTAACGGCGAATGCTGATGGGGGACAGTGGGCGCTATGGTGG
The DNA here is from genome assembly GCA_913789915.3 of Sphecodes monilicornis. Taxonomy (NCBI): domain Eukaryota; kingdom Metazoa; phylum Arthropoda; class Insecta; order Hymenoptera; family Halictidae; genus Sphecodes; species Sphecodes monilicornis. The sequence continues at coordinate 11,813,236 of OU565297.1, read as the reverse complement.
GGACGGTTTGTCTCAATTGAGACAAAAATGCCCATCCCTGCTGTATAATGTACAATTCTGACAATATTAATAAATGTTCACGCTGTCTTAACAGATTTAATTGTTACAGATTAAACAGAAATGGGGTGAGCAAGTTTTTTTGTTTATGCAGAGACGTATTTTTGTGTTTAAACTGAAATAAAAATTTAATACTAAAAGTTGCTTTTTACAACTTATTTATGTGCGACTATATTGAAAATTTAAAAAATACATTTTGTAGATCTGTGACAATAATATATATTCTGAAAATTTTATCGAAAATCCTGAAAGTAAATTAATCCTTCCAGCGTCTCAACAAAATTCAAGTCGTTCGGTCCAATCTTAAAAAAGTTATTGTCTTTTTAAAAGTGTCCGAATATTAGTTTGACCGACTGTATTGGGATCTGACATTTTGAGTGACGCCGTCTGCTGCCGAAACGTAGAAATACTTTAAGCTTGGCTTGGTTTGGCTTATAGCAGCTTACAGTGTTAATTACAGTATGAACTTGCAGTGTTAAAACAGGTGATAATTAAAAATAACGTTATGGAAGCTTCAATTTTTTCACCGCGTAGCAAAAATAATTTTGATTACTATTCAGTGAAAGATTATGATAGTAGAGCGAGCAAAAATTTGTTGCCCCGCTTCCACAATTTCAAATTAAGTATGGAAATGACCTGCTTGAAATTTATAAGACCATCATTTCTAAAATATAAGAAACAATTTAGTATAGAAAAGTCTACTTTAACAGCTAAAATAGCTAAAGCTAGAGTGCATATTGAAAGATCTAACCAGCGTATAAAGACTTTCAAAATTCTTGGTTCAGTGATGCCTGTAGCATTGGTGCCTCTAATAGAAGATATTTTTACAATTATTTGTGGAATAATTAATATGTCCTCGCCAATTATAAGCGATTCGAAATTTATGGAATTATAATTGTAAATTTAGAAGGTATATTAAAGAACAAATTTTTTTTGTAAAATGAATTATTTGATAGAACATACTATAAAAAGCCGCTCTAGTTCAACAAACTTTCTTTCTGCAGGATTTGTACCTGCCCACTTGCAAGTTTCACCCACACTTACAAACATTTCAAGTAAAAACAAAAAAGAATATATCAATACAATTTTAAGACCAATCACTTCGTCGCCATATTGGATAGCTATACATATGTATTGACCACGCTCCCATGTCAGATGCCAATACGTACACTGTTGCATTGTTGTATGACCGACCGAAATCGGTCGACTAGATGACAAAGATTTTGTCGTCGCATGACATCTGATTAGGACAAGGCGTAAATCCGAAGATAGTTTGGAACGACGGTCCGCTAGAAAGCGGCCGCGGGAGCGGTTAATGTTTTCTTTGACCTAGCAGGGCTCTACTAATTACGAGGCAGCAGGAGACAGTGCCCCGGGATGGTCTCACGAAACAGTTGGTAACAGTGCATATAAGAGATCCTGGCCGGAGGGTGCAACCGACGAGACGCCTCGGGGCGGTCAATTAAACGTGATTATCCTTCATTAAGGACGAATTCGAAGGCCGGGGCACCGGGGGAACCTGGTTGCGTAATTGTGGGAATGAATCGGCCGGTTTCTTCTCGTGTCTTTCTCCGTTTCGATCTCCTTCTTCCTCGTCTCCCGAGATGGTAGCTCACGATCCTCGCGTGCACCCACGCTGAAAATCGCTTCGGAAAGCCCTAAGGCTGCTGTGTTCGTGAACGGGAATGATTGCTCTTCTCTTGGAAAAATGCCTCGTTCCGACGGGAGCTGCGATTGCGACGTGCGAATCGACGATCCACCGAGTGTAGAAGATCGAAGCGTTCTCCGGTTCAATCGCCAATCGCACAGTGGTACCATATTCCGGAAATGTGTTCAAAACTAGGACTATTACTTTCCTTCGAAGGTCGAAGATTTCGAAACTTCGAAGACGATGAGAATCGAAGTTTCGATTTCAGAAACTTTGCCGGTGATGAGAATCGTGATTCGATTCGTTCCCATTTAACGGATAAGAAGCGAAAAAAGTTGAATCTGCGCGAATGAAGACGCTCATTTTCTAAAATGCGTTACAATGTAATTGTCGTCGATTCGAAAGTTTGGCCGTAGTTATGAAATTTCGTGCACTTCCAAGACTTCGAAACTTCGATACTTCGATAATTCGAAGCTTCGAAACTTCGACATCCGAAGTGTGCGCCGTTATTGGTCGTTAATGAATATAGAGCATAGGAACGCGTTAAGGGCTGGAACCTGTCCGGAATATTAAGGAAATCGGTTTTTGCGTTGGTTCTCATGGAGAACTTTTAAGTACATGTATTACCGTTTGCTGCACGGAACGTGTAATGATTATGGTCGTGTGCGATGGTCTCTCAGTGAATTCTGACTGCCGAAGGCATTTTTCGGAGGATTATTACTTGCACCGTGGTCATACGGATCTAGGAGAGACGTTTCATTCGGTACACATACAATTTATTCGAATGTAATTATTAAGCTGATGAAAAATACAAATTTTCGAAGTTGATTTTGCAGAATAGAAGTTGTAATGTATTCCTTCTTTTAATAATTTCAATAAGTCGGGAATAATATGATAATGTTCTTACCGCTCATAAACCCCTCAGAAACAATCTCACGAAAGATCCTAGTGTAATAATTCACCCATTTTTAGTTTATACATCCAATCAATAGATTATAATGTCACATTTTAAAGAAATACATCCCACAACACAGAGAAGAAAGAAACCAATCGTTTTAATGTATGTTAAAAAAATGTTTACATTTTACATTTACTTTACTTATATTTTCACCCTGAAGAACGTACGAGTGTTAAATTCTCCTAATGTCTCAACAGGTTTGTGTTCCATTCGTGGAATTTTATTGTAACATATGTAACACCTGCAAATATTGATAGATTCATTAGAGACCATACGTTGACAGATACTAGTATTTCATTATACAATTGGAACATACTGGACAGACTTCATCTGTGAACGAAATTATAGTAGCATATTGTATTTCAATTTTAGTTTGATTACATATTTATAGAAAATTGAAATTAAACTTTTGTCCTTCAATTTTCATTGTTATCAGTAGACTGCGGATTTTATACGTTTACAACAGAAATGAAATATATAGAACTTTGACGACAGTTTAATTACGTATTTATAGAAAATTGAAATGCAAATTTTGTGCCTCAATTTTTGTAGTTATCAGTAGACTGCCGATTTTATACGTTTACAACAGAAATAAAATATATAGAATTTTGACGACAATTTAATTACATATATATAGAACTTTGACGACATTAGAAGAATCTAAAAATGTTATTACTAGACGGCCGACTTTTATGCATTTTCGGTTTCCGAAAATTTTCAAAAAATGCTAGAATACAAAATTCGATAGAATTTGGTACGAGTTTTATTTATTTCAGATCTACAAAGACCGCTATCACCGGAAATAAAATTTTATTTGATCCCATTTTCTTAAAATTTGCCTACAAAAATTGAAAATTGCATAAACATCCGGAGTCTAGTTATTACACAGTTTTCAACTCTTTAAAATGGCTAATTTCTGTATCTCACAATGAGATTAAAAAATTATTATTTTGCATAAAGATCCGCAGTCTAGTTGGCAGTTAATTAATATCCCATGTATTGCTTGAACGCATGCGAAGCAACATTTCCATTGAAACAATTTGTACTTCGCATTAAAACAGGCAAAATTTTATCGTCTTCGTAGATTATCAAGGTACAAGTTGAAGTTGGTTTGAGCTGTACATTTTCCTCAATCACTAAACTAATGTTGTGACTATGTAGTTAAGAGATCTGTGGTTATCTGAAGGAACACATACGTGAAAAAAGGTTACGTGCTATCAGCAAATTTTATGGGGAAAAGATTACAAATTAAAATTTTGAAGCTTCTAAAAAATTTTCGACTGTTTTTGTATGATACGAATTATTTACATGAATTTGTCATTATCAAATAAGTATGATGGGTTAGAAACTTGCTGGAGCTTTCAATGAAGCTTGCTAGTATTTTTGAGCAAATTATGTTAATTGCATTATTAAAATCATCTGTACCAATAATTTTTCATAATTCTACTTTCCTTTCCATTCATAAAGGTATCATAAGTATTAAAACATTTATTCTTCTGTAGAACACCAATAATACGATTGCAATCTTTGTCTTAAGTCAGGTCAAGGATATTTTGCAAAAAGAAAATTGCAATCTTCATCTTCATACTCTACTAACCGAGATTAGTAGGATTTTTAATGAATGTAATATATTGAAGGAAAGCTCAAAAATATTCTATAAAACAACAATCCAAAACGATATGATTAGATTATTTCATTACTAAATTGCGGATTTTTATTCAAAATAAAAATTGTCTGCATCAATTACAACGTACTGGAACCAAAACGAATTTGTTTCTTCCTTTAAGAAATTCAATAAAATCATGATAATTTAGCAATAATCTTAAATTTCTTTTATCTACTGTGTTTTATGTCTTAGCTACTCATTTTCGTCGTATATTAACATCCGCGATCTTGTCATTACCATTGAAAAACTTATTACGAAATCCTTAGCTTATAATAAATTTCTAAAAACAATTAAATAATCGCTAGTAGACAATGCATATTCAGTCCAAACAAATTTCCCACAAGAAAAGGAACAAGCACACTAATCAAATCGAGTAACCTCCTCCTTTTCGAAGTAGGTTCAAAAATCTATAACAAAATTATTAATACACCTCGTCCATGATGAAGTGCTTCCTCTTGTTTGCTTCCAGCGCTCGATTTTGATAATTACTGCTCGCAGCGAAGACAAATACGTATGTTAATGATTATCATCATTTATCAGAAGATCGGCAAGCGGTTCTACCGAGCAGGCCCGTATATTAACGCGGTTCCCAGCAGGATAAAAAAATTCCTGTAGAACGATCCTTATCGAACTCGTCCGAAACGAGGTCCTTGCTCGTCGCTTTTTCCTCCTCTGTATTTTTGTTGCTCCCTTCCGTAAGGATAAGCGCTACCAATATTTCGTTTCCAGTCCCCACCCCTGTGTTCCGTGCACTTTTATCTGCCGTTATCCGGTGTATCATTATCACGACAGGTTGTTTGTCTTGCGAGAGGCGAAGGAGAAGTGTTCCTACTAAATGTATGCCGCGAGTCAACACTCGGTGCGCGTGGTTGTTTGACTGTTTGACTTTCCCAGAGCAGAAGAGGAGCGGTCCCCAGGGCCCGTGTGTATATCTACCTGCCCAACGCTCAGGTTCTAAGTTTCCTCAAATGTTGTCTCAGGAGGGGTTAGATACCACACGTCGCGAAGGTTCAACCCTAGATAACGGCGCGTTCTTCTTCGAGATTAAGTTTCGTGTCCATCAAGAGCCGGCCCCGGCCGCGTTGATGGAGCCATTTAAAAAATTCCGGAGAGCTACACGACCGACCCGACCACCACCTTTCTTCTCCCTTATTTATCTATACGTTTCCTTTTAACTTCTGTCTTCCTCTCCATTCGGGACCCTCGTCCACAATTATTTCGAACATTGCTGTCCATACTACGGATCGTTGCGTAAAAATTTTCTTCATCGACGCGGATTAAACCAGTGCCTTTAATCGTTTCCCAAAAGAAAATGAAAATACTGGGGAGAGTACGATTTCCGTGGCTCCTCGTTTTAAGATTATATTTGTGTTCTTAGGGTTATTTCAAGAAAAAAATGTATATATAACATGGTGTTAAATTTGCCTGGTTTCGTCGGTAAAGTAGATTTTCTGTTTTTTTATAAATTTGCAAATATCTCGGTAACTATGCGAAATATGGCAAAATATCAAGAGACCTTTTTTGTAGAAAATGAAATTTTATTCGTACAGTCTTTGTATTGTAGCTGTCATCCAGAATTTGAATTAGTAATGGAAAAATCATGTGAATAGAATGAGTTGTGGTTAGGTCATGGAGGGGGCAGAAATCGTACGAGGGGCCACGGAAATCGTACTCGTGCCAAAATATTTATTCATACTGTATTTTTACCTTAATGCTGATATACTGTTTACGAAAGAATATAATTTTACTTTCAACGAAAGCGGTAATTCTCGTGTTCAGTACACTCTATTTTAAAATCTTCGTCATGTGTCTGAGTTACTATTAGACTGCGGATTTTATGCAATTATAGCAAAAATAGACGAGTGTAATTGCAAACACTGAAAGAATGGAAAATATTTAAGAATATCAATAGATCACTTACGACATAATAAGTTCACTAAAGAGAGAAATAAATTCCTATTTGGTTCCTACGACTTACAATTGACAAAAACTATTTTTATTTTGCATAAAGATCCGCAGTCTACTTCTTATTATACGAGAAGAGATGAAATAAGAATTTATTCCTTATGATGACTTGTCTTTAATCATTTCCCCAAAGGAAAGGAAAATTTGTATTTATTCTATATGTCTATTTAGATTAATACTTAAGAATTGATTGCAAAAGAATAGAATTTTATTTTGACCTACAGGAAAGAAGTAACTTTAATTCAATTATTGGGTTGTAGCTGTTTATACATTTATAGCATATGGAAATTTGTAAAATACAACGAATCGATAACCAAAATTAATAACACCTTTGTTTTATTTTGATCCCGTGGCACTTTTATTAGCGAAAGGAATTATTTACTAATCTTAATTGATTGTAGAATTTGCATAAAAATCCATAGTCTATTTCTTAAGACACACTTCCTCTTCTGCAAAACGATACAGAACCATAAAAAGATTCCCATTGGAGTTTACAACTGTATAATAATAAAAAAAAACCATAAAAAGAATTAGTAGTATAAAATTGCTCTAACCAAACAACCTCGCAGGCATACAAGTCTATTACAAAATAAATTGCTGGACAAGAAAATTATAAAAAAACTGACAGAAAGGGTGTGAAATTCCAAAGGTTATACGCAGATCGAATAATTATGCGCATATTGAAATTCGCGGTCAATAGAAAAGTGGCGAGACGCAAGCGTCACGTGTCTCGCATTTGACTGTAAAATATTTTTCCCAGTGTCGCGTACCGTTTTTTCCAGCACGTGTCCGATATAGGTGGTCGTTAACGTTATGCGAATTTTTACGACGCGACGGCACGGCTCGAGCGGCGCGGCGGCGCGCGAGTGCGAGCTGATAAACGCAGGAAACATGATAGCCGCGCGCCATCACGCGATTCGGCCGAAGGTGAGATGAGGAATCGTCACCGAAGATACGTTCCACGATTCGCGATACGTGTACGCGAACACGTATTGTTCGTCACGAAGAGAAACACGCGTTCTCTCGACGCCTGGTGCCGTTTCTGATCGATCGACTCCTCTTTTTTTTTCTCTTTTTGTTTGCGGAATTCGATGCGACAGCGGTTGCGAAACGTGATGAACAGGCGACACTTTGCTCGCTCGGACAATGGAAATCTACGAGATGCTGCAATTATTTTGGATAATCGATGCTGACGAGATTCATGGAAATGGCCCTGATGATTTGGAATTGGCAAGCGATTAACTCAGTATCTTGTGCCATCGGTATTTTATGAGAATTTCTAGATTACGTCTCATGGCTCTATGAAAATTGCAAGAACATTATCTTTTAGAACATAAAGGCCAAATTCTAGTCTACATTGGTACCATTTTGGAATTAAGCAATTCAACCAGTATCTTGTGCCTTCAACATTTGACAAGAATTGCTAGAGTACGTTTACTTGTTCTATAACAATTACAAAAGTAATACTTAAGAAAATAAGTGTCAAATTTTAGTCTATATTGGTACCATTTTACAATTGAGTGATTAACATTTGATATCTTATAGCTGCATTGTTTTATACAAATTGATAGATTACGTTTCATTATTTCATAAAAATTGCTGGACTACGTTTCATTATTACATAAAAATTGCAAGGAATCGACGAGATGCTGCAATCATTTTTGGTACTCGATACTGACGCAATTGATGGAAGTGGCCCTGATGATTTGGAATTGGCAAGCAATTAACTCGGTGTTTTGTGCCTTCGGTGTTTTATGAAAATTTCCAGAGTGCGTCTCATGGCTTTATAAAAATTGCAAGAACATTATCTTTCAGAAAATAAAAGTCAAATTTTAGTCTACATTTGTACCATTTTGGAATTAAGTGATTAACCCAGCATCTTGTGCCTTCAATATTCGACAAGAATTGCTAGAATACGTTTACTTGTTCTATAACAATTACAAAAGTAATACTTAAGAAAATAAGTGTCAAATTTTAGTCTACATTGGTACCATTTTACAATTGAGTGATTAACTTTTGATATCTTATAGCTTCATTGTTTTATACAAATTGCTAGATTACGTTTCATTATTTCATAAAAATTGCTAGACTACGTTTCATTATTACATAAAAATTGCAAGGAATCGACGAGATGCTGCAATAATTTTTGTGGAGTCGACGCAATTGATAGGAATGGCCCCGATGGTTTGGAGTTGAATGATTAACTCGGTATCTTGTGCCTTCAATATTTGATAAGAGTTGCTAAAATACGTTTACTTATTCTATAAACTCTCAATCAAGAGTGGCTATATTTCAACTTACATATTGATTAATGGTCCCAGAACGTTAAATGACACATTGTGCGACCAAGTGACCATCGATGTTACGAAAAAAAATACAATTATTGCAGAAGGGCAACAAATTAAATAAACAGGCTCTCAATTACGTAAATAGATTATCCTGATACAGAAAAAGAAAGTTAAAATACATCTTAAGGTACCGCCATTTTACTTAAAAATAGTATTTTCTAACAAACGCCTTCTGTATTATTTAGAAAAAATTGCAACAGTGACTTCTCTTTGTTGAAAAGTGTCTATTCATTGACTCGCCTACAAATTTTAACAAATAAAAGAATAATTGAGCAATTTTAACGTGTTATGGCTACCGTGGGCAGCCCATCGTTGCAAAATTGTCACCGAGTAGGTAGTGAAAGAGGATGTAGTAACCATAAAAAAATCACTCCGAACGGTAACCTCCTCGTTCCCCGGATTTTTACCATTTTTTCCGTTTCCCGGTACAAGCTTCCCGGCAGCGATAGCTGTCCACTCGTCAGGCCACGCGGCGCGTCAAGGCTCGTCATACGAGTTTTCTAATGCATCTGCTTCTAAGTAAACGGCGAAGCGAAGAAGAAGAAGCCGAAGAAAAAGGGGAGAGAGAAGGGGGAAGGGAGGAAAGAGAAAAAGAAACAGAGGAAAAGAAGCATGTCGCCGGCTCGGCTCGGCGTCCTCCTGGAAAACGTGTTCGAGCGCACGCGCTGCCAGCGCCGGCTATTTCCACGATTCGTTAAGTCGCCTCGCGACAGTCACACGCGCGGCACGAAGAACAAACATAAGACGGACCAAAGGAAGACCTGATCAAATACCGGCGTATCTGTTAAAATAAGGTCAGACGGCTGCACCTTATTAAATGCAAGCCTGTTCCCCGGTACCCCGAATCCATTGCCAGAGATGGAAATGAGAGTGTATTCTTCTTTCTGACACGCTGCCTGTCCCACCTAATCCACGACCAACAAGCTTCAAAGAGTAGTGCATATTGTTAGTTAACAATCCACAGACAAATGAAATTTTTAGGAACTTTTTTCTGGAAAAATTAACCCTCCAAGGTACGAGTCAACAGTACCTACCAGATATTTAAAAAAATTCTACGGTGTTGAACAATTTTGTTTCGTACTCGTTTCAATGTAATTTTATAAAATAATGTCTCCCTTTAACAATAATCTATCACCAAATTAATCTGCAATTTTTTTTCACTGTTCTATAGCATTTTAAATTGAAAAACAAAGTCGTTCGAGTTTTCAAAATTTTTAAAAGAAGACAACTTCAGTTTTTCACTTTATTGTATAACAGAATACGGTTTTTGGAATGAACTAAATTCAAGAGTGTTATAGTAGAGAAGTCACTCTTTAAAACGAACACTGGCAGAACATTTTAACATTTTTGACACGTAATTACAGGAGTTCGAAGATCAACAATTTATAGATAGTTAAATGAAGATTGTAGATTATAAAATTTCTACCAATTAGATGGTCCACCTGCATCTTTGGTTGGCGAATAAACTAGTCTCATTTCGAACAATGAGAATATCCAAATTTTATATAAAACGAAGAAAAAGAAGGTTTTAATATTTTTCAGTATAATCTGTGCTTGAGTAGTGGAATTTGTTCAACGATTTCCGACGCAAGCGCCTTTACAATTTCAATAATTGAAGAATAAAAGACTGTCGTTTGACTGTTGTAGGTTTAGCGTTAATGGAGATTAAATTTATTTAGTATCATCTGTTCATGAATAATGGAATTTATTCAACTACTTCCCACGCAAGTGCCTTTCAATTTCAGTAATTGTAGAATAAAAAACTCTCGTTCGACTATTTTGGGTTTAGAATTATTGGAAGGGGTAAACGGCGGATGGCAAGAGCGAGTTGCAGAAATATGGAAAGGTGGAACAGATATCAGGAAGAGGAGGAAGGAAGGAATTGTGACCTGTGTGGAGATAAGTTTGGTACGTTGGAACATCTGGTAAGGGACTGCAGAGTAGGGATGTGCAAGTACTCGATTTATTCGAGTATTCGAATTTCGAGTCGAGTATTGATCGGTCTGTCGAGCCGAGTCAAGTGTTTGAATTTTTCGAGCTACCTGATAATCAACGAACTTCTTGAAAAGAATGCGAGCTACTTGAAAAAATCAAATGGGCTCGAATATTCGAGCCCTCATAAAACTTCGATTTACTGAAAAATGTATTTTCAGCTCGAAATTTTTCGAGTTTCTCGAATATATTCGAACAGATGTTTAACTTTCGAGTTACTCGTAAAAATTCGAATATGTTTTCTTCATGAAAACATGGAAATAAGACAGAAGAATTAAATTAGCGTCATATTTTTCTTCCTTATAGTTAGAGTAGTATTTGAAAGTAAATAAATGAATATTCGAGTAACTCGAGCAATTCGAATTTTTACGAGTAACTCGAAAGTTAACGATCTGTTCGAATATATTCGAGTAATTCGAAAAATTTCGAGCTGAAAATTCGTTTTCGAGTAAATCAAAGTTTTACGAGGGCTCGAATATTCGAGCCGGTTGATTTTTTCAAGTAGCTCGCATTCTTTTCATGCAGTTCGTCGATTTCTGAAAATTCAAACGCTCGATTCGGCTCGAACAATTGAATCGAGTTCAGCTCATCTCGTAAATTACGGGTACTCGCACATCCATACTGCAGGGAAGTCGAAAGAGGGATATGGATAAAAGAGGTAGTGAGCGGGAGAAAGGATGAGAAGGTGGACATTGGTTAAGGAATCTGGAGAAGGAAAGGAATAGAAAAATGGGAGAGGTGCAACACAAGGAACGGACAGGAGAATAGGAAATCCAAAGAGTAGTATAGTAAAGGGTAAATAGATAGGGTAGACAGGGTAGATAGGATAGGAAAATTAATTAAGAATAAATGAAGTAAGGAAGATGAGGAAGTAAATTTGAACGAGGGAATGAGTGAGTGAATGTGATTAGTTTAAGTTAGATTTTATGTAAAGCCAAGTCCGATTCTTAACCGTGATGCTGAATTAAATAAATACTATTATTATTATTATAGGCTTAGAATTAATGCAGATTAAATTTATGTAGTATAATCTGTGCTTGAGAAATGGAACATACCCAACGATTGCCCACGCAAGTGTTTTTACAATTTAAATAATTGTAGAATAAAAAAGCTACCACCACACTGGATAGTTTTGATGTTAAGGGAGATTAGATTTGTTTAGAATTCGTAGGATTTTCAGTATAATCTGTGCAGGAGTGATGGATCATATTCAACCACTTCCTACGCCGGTGTCTACATAATTTCAATAATTGTAAAATAAAAAGCCTGTCATTCGACCGTGGTAGGTTTTTCGTTGAGGTTTAAAATCGCGACGAGTGCATAAGGTGTTGCAAAATTCAGCCGCATCATATATGGAGGATCGACTGTTCCCCGTGACGGAGACATTTTTAAAAGTCAGATAGGAGCAAGCAAACTTCCTCCTTCCCGAGCATTCGCGACAGTCGTCGATTTGAATAAATTTCCAAGTCGAACGTCGCACGGAAACGTCGTTTCGGTATTCAACGGGGCGCGACCACGTCGAGGACGAACGACCTCCGGCAGTACTGTCGAACCAATCGTCCAAATCGTCCAAATTTATTTTCTTCGTTGGTTTTATCTAATCTTATCAACCCAAATAAAGATCCTAAGGAGAATTGTTGTATCTCTATCGACACACGTGTTCCTTACTCGCGTAATATTGACTCGTATCGATTTCCGATACCGGAAGATGCGCCCCGACATCTAAATCCCGAAATTACTTTATTAAACCAAATTGGAGAACGTTGTCGCCATTTATGCTACATTAATTTAAAAATTTGTTTCTTCGTAGTCTTACATAACATTATTAATTCTCGTAAAGCATTCGTACTAGCCCTTAAACTGTAAAGGTAGGTCAGTCGAGTCTAGAGAATTTCGAACAGCTTGTAGAATTCATATTATTAACCAATTATAAAATTTTCAACAAATTGTCAAAATCTGAAGATACTGTATATGAATTTTTTCAGATATTTAAAGAATTATTACTTTCTGAAAACTGCATCAGACATGAAAGACCCACCATTAGAAATATTTTTCATTTATAGTTATTTTTCGTTACCTGTTTCGACTCTTCTGTCACTTTTTTGCTTCCGATTAATTTTTCTCATTCAAGGGAAATTGTGCATTTGTAGGGTAGTAAGGCTGGTTCTGACACAGGGGGCAATGAGGGGAATGATGAGGGACGAGGGGGTCTCCGCGGGTGGGGGTATCGGGTTCCAGTGGGGGGGCGGGGGTAGCTTTTTCAAACAGAGAAAATTTTGCGAATAATTTTGCGTATAGCTTTGAATTCGTGCAAACGTTCTAAGCAAATTGAAAAAGACTTTTAGAAAGAACACCAACACTTAAAAGGGAAAGCAGTTTTGAGAGGCCGTCATAAAGATGAGAGATTGAAGTTTGCAAGAAAACATATGGGTTGGATTAAAAAATGGGGAAAGGTCGTCTTTTCAGATGAAAAAAAATTTAATTTTGATGGTCCCGATGTTTATTGTGTTTACTACCATGACTTAGAATGTTGCCTTATGAAAGTGGCCACCCTAGATTTATTCAGATAGTCCGCAATTTCCAATCTAATAGATGCTTGAACAAGGAAATTTATTCCATTATGTTACAGAAATTTTTACAATTTCAATAATTGCAAAATATAAAGCCGGTCGTTTGATCGTGTAGTTCTTTCACAAATTATTCCTAAGAAACTCTTACACTCTTCTTGAAGCTGGAGACAATTACATAATAAAACTACAAGCTTACAGCATTGTTACATAGCACTGTACAATATTTTTCATCGAGATGAAAGGCACAGATAATGAAACGAGGCAGGGAAATCGCTTTTGTCGGCTGCACATGCAGAAAAATGGACATTTCGGTCGGCCGATCACGCAGAAATTTGCCGATCGTGAAAACCCGAAGAAACCCATGGATGCTCGTGTAATTGGCTCGGTTTATGACGGCTCGCGATTCAGCCGGAGGTCATTGCGGCTATACACAACGCGACTGAAGTTCAGATAAGTCCGTTCGTCCCCTTTCCTTGCCCATTTTTGCACACGTCGCCGTTGCCAGACGAGCGTTGCCATTACGTTGGCCACGATAAGCTAATCGACGCTGTAAAAACCGCAGTTCACGGGTGACACCGTCGTTTCGACGACGATATTCGCACTGTACCGCCGCCACGCGGAATGACGATAACGCGATATGGCCCGGAAACATTCTCCGATACACCTGTTTGCAGGGTTCGAGACCGCCGATACCGTCGGCTGTCGCGACGACTCCGAAAAAGCTTAAACCACGTTATGCCATAGTGATCTTGTATCCGTCGTTATTGTATTTTGATTATTCGTTGCACGAACGATTCGAAATTTTACGAGGCGAAATTTATTCGCTGGGTTGCGCACGCGATCCTATGTATGAGAAAAAGGACTCTTTATTGTATGCCATAACTGATAGCAGTAAGATTATTTTCGTTAGAAATTGCTAAATAAATAATTATTTTTACAAGAAACGTATGTTGTGGCAGAAGCAATTATTAGTTAGTAGAATGCGGATTTTTTGGATCAATGACAAAAATGATTAAGTACAAAACTGTGAAGGTTGGGTGGTACAATTTATTAAAGCGATTTCACCATTCTTCACGTATTAAAATTATTAAAAGGGAAAATACATTTTTATTTGATTTCTGTTTCTTACGATTAAATTGGGCAATTTTTATTTTGCATAAAACTCCGCAGTCTATCGATTAGGATCGCTGAGAGAGCGATACCCAGGAATGAAGTCGCACATCAGTACAGAATACAGAAGACAAAACAAAACACACAAAACACAAAATTGCAAAACTGTCAAGGTAGTTACACACTATAAAATAAATTCATATTGGATTATTATTTCTTACGATTGAATTGGGCAATTTTTATTATGCATAAAAATCCGCAGTCTATCGATTAGGTTCGCTAGGAGAGCGATACCCAGGAATGAAGTCGCACATCAGTACAGAATACAGAAGACAAAACAAAACACACAAAACACAAAATTGCAAAACTGTCAAGGTAGTGACACACTATAATATCAATTTATATTTGATTTTTTCTTTTTACGATTGAATTGGGCAATTCTTATTATGCATAACAATCCGCAGTCTATCGATTAGGTTTGCTAGGAGAGCGATACCCAGGAATGAAGTCACACATCAGTACAGAAGCACAAAACAAGACACACAAAACAAAACAAACAAAACATAAAAATACAAAACTGTCAATGTAATGGCACACTTTAAAATGAATTTATATTTGATTTTTACTTCTTACGATTGAAGTAGGCAATTTTTTTTGCATAAAAAGACGCAGTCTATCGATCAGGTACGCTAGGAGAGCGATACCCAGGAATTAAGTCACACATCAGTACAGAAGTACAAAACAAAACACACAAAACAAAACACGCAAAACCAAAACACACAAAAATGCAAAACTGTCAATGTAGTGGCACATTTTAAAATACATTTATATTTGATTATTATTTTTTACGATTGAATTGGGCAATTTTTATTTTGCATACAAATCCGCAGTCTATCGATTAGGATCGCTAGGAGAGCGATTCCCAGGAAAGAAGTCGCGCATCAGCGAATCCTCGACAAGCATTCTATCATCATCCACACGGACCACCAACCGAGGATCCCCAATTTGGTGGGGCGATTGTTTCCCAGGGCGGTAGCTACGATCCGCGATCGTTAGACCGGGCTGGGTTCGCGAAAAAAGGGGATCGGCCAGCAAAAAATCAATATTCCGGTGTACACGGTGAATTGAGATACTAGGTAGTTGACGGCGATTAGAGCAATCGGTGTGGCCCGAT
Source organism: Sphecodes monilicornis (assembly GCA_913789915.3). Taxonomy (NCBI): domain Eukaryota; kingdom Metazoa; phylum Arthropoda; class Insecta; order Hymenoptera; family Halictidae; genus Sphecodes; species Sphecodes monilicornis. The sequence goes on along the minus strand of OU565297.1, from coordinate 11,797,748 downwards.
TCCGGGGTGTGGATAATCAGTAATTGTACGGAATCGTGATGCTCGAGTGGATGCCCATCAGAAAGATTGTTCTGTTCTTGAGAACCTTGCACGCTACCTGATCTTATAGAGTTTATTTTTCTACTTGTTGTTTCAGCCCTTATGAACTCGAATATAGACCCTAACAAAAAAGATTAGCAACAGTGGCGGTGCAGTCAACAAGAATTAGCTAGATGTGAGACTGTGTATCAGTATAAAAATTATTTCTAAAGGCACGTACTAATCAGACTTCTAGAAAATATCAATTTTCTTCAAGCGACAAGGAAATGGTTTAGTAGAACTTGTATTTAAAAAATTAAAAGAAAGTTAAATCTTCAGTGAAATCGGCACATTGTTATATTATTCAATATGCTATATTATATACTATTATAGTATATTATAATATATTGTTGTTTCATCAGATTATCAAACTAAAAAAATGTCACCCTTATATGGGTGACGGAATTATTTGTCCATATTTAAAAATTAATTATTACCCTAATGTAATCATTGTATCAAATTTGGTTAATATCTGGAAAATGCAAGAAGGTTAAAACGTTACTCAGTGTCACATATTTTAATTCTGTAATCATTATTTTATTAAATATATTGTTTCGATTTTATGAAATTTTTGAGGTCGCTGCTTTGGCAGTCAAAGTGTTAAACAATATAAAAATGATTCTTGTCTTCCACAATAGAAAATGTATGATTTAAAATTGTTTTACATTTGTCGAAATATTCGTCATTTTATATCACTACCCTTCTGTTTGCATTTGCCTAACAATTTTCAATTGATCTGAATTATATTTATAACGAAAGTTCCATCAAATTCAGACTAGTTTATTTTCAGTAAATGAGACAGTGAGTTGAAGAACAATTAAACCTTTAAATAATTTAATTATATACACAACAAGAGTACATATTTTATGTTTTTCCCAGTATGTGATATTTCGATATATAATACATAGACTGCAGAAAGAAAGAAGTTGTTCAAGTCATTAACTTTAAATTACTCGAATACAGTATTTACAATCTCCAAACTTCAAATCTATTATTTCAATCAGAAACATATGTATTTTTCATATGAAAGTGGTTGTTTTATTGAATTCAAAATTTAATCATGTTTAAGTAATATAATGCTCCACGTGAACAATTGTGCAGAAAATGGAGATCGAGGTTAAAGACAGAAATTTTTATTCGTTTCTTTATTTTGCAATTATTGCAGGCAATTTCTAGCTTGCATAAAAATCTACAATCTAGTAATCTAACTTTCTGAGGGAAATATTCTCCAGAGATCTTGCCCCAGGTTCTTATCCCATGAAACGACGGTATCTCCACGAAACTAGGATCTAGCCAGCTGGCACGACCCTGGACGACCGCGTTGTAAACGACGTCCGGATGTCATCTCGTTAAAGCGGCTCGCGTTATGGTCGCGAGGACGTCGCGTAATTTCGCACGGTTCACGCCGAAAAATTTCTTCATCCTGTGAGCGAGACGATCGTTCCACGAGCAGAGAAGAGAGAAGATCAGAGGAGAACGAAACGAAACGAAGCCGGGGAACGGCGAAACACGACGACGACGTGTTTACGGGTGGCCCATTATACCCCTCCTCAATGACAGCAGATTATCCTTTCGTCCTTGCGGCGAAACGAGGCACCGGCGTTGCCCTTCGCGCGCACGGAATTGCGCCGACCCTAATTTCCTTTTAACCGGCTTGCCGCGGCGTTATCAGGCCCGCGAGAGAGACTACTCTCCTCGGTCATTTGTCCTGGTGGACAGCTGCCGAAATGAAGGACCACACCGCCTGCTCAATTTCGGTTTTAGCCCTGCAAACCGCCACGGTGGACACGCCGAGGCCTCGTCCGTGGACGTAATAGAAGATTGATGTAGTGGAAATTGATGCCTTTAGTATAATTGAACCTCCGCGAGCTATGTTAACGCACCGCCCTCAGGCAGTTCTTTAATAGTCTTTTAAAAGTCAGTGATCAACCCTAACGGCTCACTAATGAATTTTTCTATCAGTTTCTTGCAGATCTCCTCGGAAATTGCTAGGTACTTTTCAATCCCTAACGCAATAACTTGCCATTCCAATTTTCGAGAAATTGTCGATATTTGAACAGTGAGAATTTCGTTAAAAAAAATAGTACGACGATATACCTGGACCAATTTTGAAGCTTGAAGCCGCCAATTTTGTTATCCATCATTCATTTTTGTCTAAGAATTTTTTTGCATGATACAGCAACTGGCAAACTGAAGACGCTTTTTTAGTACCAAATGTTATCAATTGAAAAGTTTGGAAAAACATTGGAAAATTTTTCTCGTGACTGAAACTACCGTAGGTTTAGTGATTAAAGCTTCACATTTACAACGAACAGTTAAAACTTGTTCTACGAGTTTTTCTAGGTTTATCAAGGTTTGAATGATAGGTGTACTGCCATATTTACGATAATATAAGGTACACCTTGAAGACTTCACACGACGAAATTGTTTCTCATTTTTGCTCCATAAAACAGTAAAAAAAGATCGTAGATTAGGTTTTAAGCAGTCGTTGTAAAGGGGAAGATTAAATTTTTAAATCTGTAATGGATTCATTTAGAACAAACATTTCTTGATGATTTTACAGGCGATTCAGTTTGTAGAATTTTCGAGCAAAAACGTGTCCTCGTGGTTTACGAAAGTAGATGTTTCTATCTTTAAATTATGCCCAAGTTTATTATTATAGTATTTTTTTTAACGAGGTTATCATAGCTCAAATATCAACAATTTGTCGAGAATCGGAAATTTCGAAAAAATTTCGAGATCGAATACTTTTTTGTACTCCTAATTTCCGATTAGGATTTTTGTATGTTCTGAAATATTGCAAAATTGCATTCAATTCAATTCTTTAGATCAGGGGCACGGTACGGGGCCCTCAAACGCCTACTTCTCCCACCAACCTCTCTTTCATGCGCGAGGCTTGCGCATTGTTCGCAACGGGCGAAGCACTTCTTCCCTCTACGGTAACGGCGGATGCTGGAGGGGGGGGGGGGCAATTTGTATCAATTGGAACAAATCCCATCCCCGCTTTAGATAATTTTGTATTAATTTGAGACTTAAAAATGGATAACAAGGAAAATAGTGCAGACAATATTAGATAATCTTGCTTATAGTATAATAGTCTACACGTACTGCGTCAGTACGTTAGTTTTTGTTACTGTTCTAATATAATGTAATATAATAAAATCTAATATAATGTACAGGAACGTATGGAGTACATACATTCTGAGAAATAAATGTTTACTTCATTTTCTGTCAAAGTTGCGAATATTTATATTGTGAAAATGGTATTGTGCCAATACTGTCATTATCTTTTTATCATTATTTCTAATCTGATGTAAGATATTAACCTTTTGCACTCGAATGGTGACTCCGAGTCACCAGCAAAAATTTAAAAAAATTGATTTCAATACAAAAATTAATGAAAACCATTCTAATTACTATTAATAACCCCACATTCCCCAATTGATTACATAAATTGCTAAAAATTCATGTATGAAAAAACAGGTTTAATTGCAGGTGCACAATGTAAAAAAGATACAAAGAATAAAAATGCTCCAGGTTGAAAGAAATATCTTGATTATGGAATTAAAATTGCTTCGAGTGTAAATAGTTAAATCTAATATAATGTACTAGAACGTACACAGTACATTCAATTTGAGAACTGAACATTTACTTCAACGTTTGTCAAAGTAGTGAACTGGAGTCAAAGTATTGTGGAACTGGAACTGAGCCAATACTTTCGTTAATTTCCTTGTAAGTCTTCTCCTTGTAAGTTTCTGTTGTAGTTGCGAATAGTGTAAATGCAATTTTGTAAAAATTTGCACAGTGTCAATGCTCTTGTCCAGCACTGTTTGCGCAATGGAAGTAAGATGAGCAACTATTGCGGCCACTGGTCTTTCCTTTCGAAAAACAAATTGTGACATTGCTGCAGTCTGAATGGAAATGCGAGTCGACTTGGTTATTCGGCGGATTCACTCGTTTCCGCGTAACATTATCTCCCCAACCCGCTCGCCATGTGGAAACGTGACGCTGCCCTCGGAAAATTTATCGAAGAGAATATTGCATTAGTCCGCGGATTTTGTGGCACTCTAGACGCTGATCTAATTCCGAGAATGCGATTTCGAATGTTGAGCGTGTACACGTGATTCATGTGATTCATGTGTCTGCTCTGCGGACGCGAGAAGAGTATTCTGCGAGGATATTCGCACAGAACTACGCAATCGTGCGCAAATTCACATTTTTCTGGAAAATTAAAAATGAAATTTATCTGAATGAAACTTGTCTGAACTTTTCATTTTGTAATTTTTTCGGTCACTTTTGCCTTTAATTACACAAAGATTATTAAAATAAAATTTTTATTTGTAGAACGTGATAGTATTTGTTGTACTAGATTGTGACTCCCTGTGCAGAGATTTTGTTTAACACTGTGTAAGCTCTCTCAATAATTGTTCCCCTTTTTGATATTATCACAGCGAGGTTAATGAATGTGAAGATTAATCAATAAAATGAAATGAATCGTTTATTGGAGATTAGTGAAATCGAATTATTTAAATGTTGCGTTTAGTATCGGGATATCATTTAGCAGTAGAAATTTTACGTAAGTATCGATGTTCGACTTATTCATACTCGTTCTACTTTTTCTGTGCTTGTATCTCACGCGTTCGCATTTTATACAACTGCGTAAAAACCGCACTCTAAAGTCAGTAGATAAATCATTAACAGGAAGCCGTGGTTTAGATAGCAAGTATTTGCGCAATAAAAAGAAAACGAGTGTAATTATCGTGGTGTGGCAGACGGTAATTACTTATCAATTATATGAAGTTTTCTTTTCAGCGTAATTTTGCCAAGTTAATGGGAACCGGTAAGATAACTCATTCTGACCTTTATTATCCTGATTTCATCTCGAGACAAACCGAACAAAAATGTTCCAAGCAGGAACAACTTACGTTCTAGACTATAAAACTTTAACCCTCGAATATTGTTTAATTTAATGCTTAAGAGGTTATTACAATTCAGTGTTAGAATTTTTATTTGTAGTTTTAAAAAATGTGCCTCAGATATTGTACATTTTTTATATCTTCGAGACTCAATATCATAGAATATTAAGCTAGTGTTAAGTAGGAAAAAAATTGTAATAAATATAATTCATAGTACATTTCAGATTGAAATGAAATTTTCCATTCTAAAATTTCACAATAATTTAAACAACAGTTATAATCAGTAGAAAACGTATAACTGAACTATATTGTACGTCAGGATATTAAATTCATTAGAAATGTATGAATTAATTTGTTCCGTGGTGTCAAATAGATAAAACGATAAAAAAATCAGTGCGATATACAAGTAAATAATTAACTTTGTAAATTCCTTCTTTGAAAATGAAAGCCCGAGGTAGAACGAGCTAAGTTTAAACTAAGATTCTGCTAGTAAAGCATACAATTTGTACAAAATCAGTGACGATTCAGTCGAGATTGTCATCTGTCTTCACGTTAGAGGACTTTTTATCCATTTCAAGTTAGCAGCAATTTATTATGATAATCCTGAGCAGCCACTTAGGGAGGCTTCGAAGATTCAATTAAACCGAGGAGCACATTTCGCAGCTGGAGCTCGATTCCTGAAGGCAAGGACATCCTGGCATAAAACAGGCCAGATGTCGACAGATTTGTAAAACCCTCTCCTGTTCGTCGATTTTCTTGCACGCGCTGTCGAAAATTCCCGCGTTCAAGGCGGACAGATCGTCGCGACGACAATCCTTGCCCAAGAAGGACCTTCATCCTGACAAATGATGCAAGCTGCCGGTGTGCCAGAATAATTACGCGGCGTTGGAAACACGGAGAACCGGACGGACGAAGAAAAACATCGATGATCATGGACCCAGGGGCAAAGCTTGAAAAATTAAACTCGAGTGTCGCGACCGACCGGCGTCAAATCGTCCTCCTTAAGAAGATCCCTTGACAAATGAACGGCGGAAAGAAAATTGATCAAGGGACCCCGCCTCAAATCCATCGCTTCCACCATCCGGCCAGAGGTTGGGTAAAACATACCTTTAAATGTGGGGTGCTAAGTGTTGGCCATTTGTTACTGAAGAGGAAAAATCTGTGAAAATGTGGATCGATCTTCTTAGGATGCCTAAATCAACATGGCCTGAATTTTTGTTATAAGTAGACTGCGGATCTTTATGCATTTATGACTTCCGAAAATTTTCGAAAAATGCTAGAATATAAAATTCGACAGAATTTGGTATGATATTTATTTATTTATTTCAGATCTACAAAGGCCGCTACCACTGAAAATAAGATTTTATTGGGTACCATTTTCTTAAAATTTGTCTATTAAAATTGAAAATTGCATAAACATCCGCAGTCTAGTTATATGTAAAATGATTTCTGCAACTTGAACAAAGCAAAAATGATCGTCTAGATGCAAATTAACAGTGAATACTTGGCTTCTACCATTCAGCCAGAGGTTGGGTAAAACATACACTTAAATATGGGGTGCTAAGTGTTGGCCATTTGTTACTCAAGAGGAAAAATCTGAAAACGAGGATCGATCTCCATAAGCTCCCTAACTCAATATGGCCTGAATTTTTTTTGTTATATGTAAAATGATTTCTGTAACTTGAACAAGGCAAATATGATCCTCTAGATGTAAATTAACCGCTTTCACTATAATATCGTGTCATATAATATCGTGATGAATAATTCGAACAGAGTTAATTAAATATTAATTTCGTTTAAAACAAAATAAAATTCGATGTTATTATAGTTGATATTTAACCATTAGAAAATATAACACGCATATGATAAATATAAGTTTGATTCTCATTCTGAAAGATTTCGAAGGATAAAGATATTATTTCAAGACATTATTTTTTATCTGCCTCTCAAATAATATTTGCTAGAAACTAGTATTGGAAAGTTTTGTCGGTAGACATTTTCTGAGTAGATATGTAATCGTGTTTCTACTCTACTTTAATATTTACAGTCAGTAATATCTGTAAATAATAACAATAGCTTCTTTAAAACTGGACCAATCTAGGTAATGTGTAAAACGTTTTTTTATTTTTAAATTACTATTGGTCGCAATTGCGGAGAAGAAAGTAGAGATCACGATTTTTAAATTTTTTTTCTGTGTCTGTTCTGAATATGTAAAAGGTGGCTTTTATAGATCTAAGTAAATTATATGCATGCACAAAGTTTCATCGAAATCGATCAAGGTTGCTACAATTCATTGAAAATAGCAAAAATTGTAAGAAACTGCGATTTAAATGAATCGCAAACCCTAAATTCAAAGATTTTTTGCATCATATAATATCTACAGCTTTTTTATACATCGTATTTTATGTATTTTAAACATTGTGCATGTATATAACTTATTTAGATTCACAAAAAGCATATTTTAAATTATTATGGGCAGAGATGAAAAACTTAAAGGTCGTGACCTATACTTTTTTTCTTCGCAATTGCGATCAATAGCAATTTAAACAAAAAAATGATTCACACATTAGCTAGTAAACTAAACCTTTGAACATATGAAAATAATTCAAGCCATTTGGTCCATTTTTAAAAAGATTATTCATTTTTAAAGGTTTTACGAATACTTTTTACACTGATTGTATACATTCTCTAGCTCACACACTTTGCTTTCCTCTGCTTTGACAACAATGTTAGATAGCCCGCTATCCTACATTGTTTCTCACAAATTCTTACTACCAATTTGTTCACTTCACACATAACTGCAAAATCCTTATGAAAATGTCTCTACTACACCATGAGAAAGCAGCTGACTCCATGGGGTGTCCCGTAGCCCTTATCTCGAATCTCAGGGCAAAATTTCAGTTGCTTTATCCAGCCGAGCCGAATATCTTAATTCAAACAATAATTTGCAGATAAAGACAAGAATTGCTTGGCATGTTGCGCACACGGACGTCACGCCGTTCGCATCGAATGAACTCGCTCGAAAATTACCGGCCTTATTAAGAGACACTTTTCTGCTACCTTGTAAGCATCTCACGTGTGTGTCTGTCAAAGAATTCTTAATCGGCACATAAAACCTGATCCCGGCTTTCGTTTCAAACTTCACTGGTACGACGGTACACGTCTTATTAAATGCATACTATACGTACACACAGATACACGCCGGGACATCTTCCGGGATCTGCTGCCCCCACCAGTTTCTCCTCGACAGAAAGGATCCAGAAAAGCGCTTATTACTGATTTCTCCGAAAAGGATGCCACCGGGTTAAAGATCGCGGCAATCGATACGCGTTTTACGATCCCTTCGTAGCGCCTTGTGCCATGAACAATCCGCTGCCGTGGCGGCGGATTCGGCCAGTTTTTCGGGCCCGTTCCCAATAATCATGGTCCGCGGCGCGTATCGTAAATAAATCTGCAACGCCGTGAATAAACAGGTGCGGTTTACTGCTCGTAATTCCTGGATATGAAATCCTCGTGGCCGGGCAGCCTGCCAGAGGAAACCAGAGGAGACCAAAGGAGAACAGGAAGAACGAAAGGGGAAGGAGTCATAGGATCAAGAAGAGGAATCGATTACTGTCTGCTGCCTTGTGTTAATTATTGATGTTTTCTTTTTATTGAAAGCTTAAGTGGAACTCCCCAGGAGGGGTTATAAAGCTATACATTAGGATTAACATAATGTCTGATATACAATTGGTTATATATATATATACATCTTAGAGTTAAACATTAGTAGTGTAGGTACAGTAGAGTAGAACGCGTTAAGTACATAACTTGAAATCTTTCAATTACGTTGCTTGAAAAAATTAAAAAGGAACATGACATGCCTCGGTTTATAAAGTAATGATCTGATATTTAAGGGTGGAAACAAATTGAACTTGCTTAATGTTTTCAATTATTGATGTTACCGGTGTGCCAGTTTTGCGCGGATTAATTAGATCCTGGTTACGCCATGCGATCTTGTTAACACCGTGTCCATCGAAAACCTATCAGTAGGATTTTCAATAATTGTGCTGTAACCGAAGAAAGCTTAAACATCTTTTTTATATATTAATCAGAAACGAAATAATTAGATTACGTTCCTGGGGGTGACCTGTTGGTTCTAAATTGAAATTTCTTATTGCTGTTGAAAGATCTATTCCAGGCAGTTCCAACCAGTAGCTCCGCAGCTGTTCGAGGCACCTTCCCCGCTTAGGTTCTTCCCCCACTCTTAGACTTCATAATATAATGAATAGTAGTGGGAAGCTCCCACCACGAGAGCCACGCGGCGCGCGCAGCAGTCAGTAACTCTACGGCCGTACGTAGTAGTGGGAAGAGGTTCGATGGTGGGGACGTTGCAGTTCTCGGAAGGGAATACGTTGGAACTCCCTGATAAATTAAAAAATCCTTAGCCATTAATCATAGACTTCCAAAAATGAACATGAATATACACAAATTTTTACGCAAAAGAACGTTTTGGTCGGACGTTGCAGTCATATTTTCAAGTTTCAGAATTTCTTCTGGCTAAATTGTAAATTTTAAATGGACGATTTCTACTTTTTTCTAGCCAAAAATGTTTAAAAGATAAAGATTTGATTTTTCTTTCAATATATACGTCATTGGCGTCTCCATTATAATCGTTCTCCTTGCACGTTGTTTAAACAAGTTTAAACGTTTATAATGTTTGAAAAAAAACGCACGATTATAGTTTAAAGAGTCTATGGGATTATTTTCAGTAAAACGTATTCACGTAGCCATTACGGTTGAAAAAGAAAAAATTCCAGGATTTGACTCTACTTTCAAATTGATACATTAAGAGTGTCTGGCTCCCTTAAAAATTGTGTAAACAAATGTAAACACCCATAATATTGTAAAAAAATACACCATTATATTTGGGAGAGCCTGGGGAACCATCTTACGTGACAAAAATTCGCGTGCCTTACATAGTTAAAGAAGAAACAATTCTTGAAGTTCAGGATTTCACATTTCTTTCAACTTTCAAAATTTTTTTAAATACTACATTAGGGGTGTCGCGCTCTCCTTAAACATTGTTTAAACGTTTATAATGTTACGAAAAAGATACACCATCGTACTTGAAAAAGTCTGCGGATTTATTCCCAGTGAAAATTATTCTCGCAGCAATTACGGTTAAAGAAGAAGGAATTCTTTAACTCGAGGGTTAGACCCTTCTTTCAAATTGATACATTAGAGGCATCGCGCTCTCCTTAAGCATTGTTTAAACATTTTTGAACATCTATTATGTTATTGAAAATATATACCATTATGTCTGGGAGAGTCTAGGAAACCATTCTACGTAAAAATCATTCGCGTGGCTTTTATGGTTAAAGAAGAAACAATTCTTGAAGTCGAGAATTTGAAATTTCTTTCATATTGATACATTAGAGGCGTCGCGCTCTGCTTAGGCATTGTTTAAACATTTTTGAACATCTATTATGTTATTGAAAATATATACCATTATGTCTGGGAGAGTCTAGGAAACCATTCTACGTAAAAATCATTCGCGTGGCTTTTATGGTTAAAGAAAAAACAATTCTTGAAGTCGAGAATTTGAAATTTCTTTCATATTGATACATTAGAGGTGTCGCGCTCTGCTTAAGCATTGTTTAAACAGGTTTGAACATCTATTATGTTATTGAAAATATATACCATTATGTCTGGGAGAGTCTACGAAACCATTCTAAATAAAAATCATTCGCGTGGCATTTATGGTTACAGCAGGAAAGTCGAAATCTTGATTTTTCTTTCAAAATTAAATTTTTCGAAAGTAATGGCGAGAAACGATGTCTGGAGTTATTTTCAGCGCACCAAAATTTATAAGAATCGTTACCTGGTCATCGAAATGAAAAATTGGTGTTGTATAGCGTAATCGAAGTAACCGGTGGCAACCCTATGTGGCTCCATCCGGTTCGTGTTACGCCACGCGATCTCGTTAACAATAGTTTGCGGACCCTCCTTTCCAGTTGGTGGCCTACGGCCTACAGCAACGAATCTTTTCGTCCCCCGTTCACGATGCGGATGAAAAAGAACACGCGATTTTCACGTACTCTTGACGCTCTGTGCACGCGTGGCCTCGTCCCGGCATTATTTCAGGATTTCGCTGATGCTGCCTTGAGACTGCTCCGTGTTCTTGATCTTTTAATTGCTACTGCTTATGAGACCGCTCTGTATTCCGCGAGCGTAGTGCTACAACTGGATTATGTAAGATGGAGCGTGGAATACCGTAAACGAAGGTTCCAATGAAACCTGACGGAATTTTTTTGTTTATGAATTATTCAGATCACTTGACTGGTGTATTGAGAGTTTTAATTAATTAATTAATTTAACCCTTCGCACGCCGGTCGCACCGGTGTGCTGGCTTTCGTAATGTGCTCCAATGTTTTAACACGTTGGGAGTCGGATGTCGCCATTTTTGTACCTGCAGGATCGTACATCTGGTTCCCAAAATTGCAATTGAATACATTATTTAAACTTTACATCGCGTTGTTGCTTTAGACTGATTAAAATCATTTAAAACATTAATGTATTGGTTACAGTTAGAGGATGAAAGAAATTTCTGTTTGATTTTTGATGTTTGTAATTGATGCTAACGATTTTTATTTTGCAGAAAGATCCACAGTATAAGAATCACTAGATTTTATGCATGTATGATAAAAATGAGTAGATGAAATTTGAACCAGTAGACCGATTAAAATAATTTAAAAATATTAATGTATTGGCTTCAGTTAAACGAAGAAAGAAATTTCTATTTGATTCTTGTTTTTTGTAATTGATGCACACAATTTTTAGTTTGCAGAATGACCGACAGTATAATAATCAATAGATTGTCAATTTTGTGCATGTATGATAAAAATGAGTAAATGAAATTTGAGCCAGTAGACTGATTAAAATAATTTTAAAATATTAATGTATTTGCTTCAGATAAACGAAGAAAGAAATTTCTATTTTATTCTTGATTTTTATAATTGATGCACAAAATTTTTAGTTTGCAGAATGATCGACAGTATAATAATCAATAGATTGTCAATTTTATGCATGTATGATAAAAATGAGTAGATGAAATTTGAACCAGTAGTCCGATTAAAATAATTGAAAAATATTAATGTATTGCTTCAGTTAAACGAAGAAAGATATTTCTATTTGATTTTTGTTATTTGTAATTGATATAAACGATTTTTATTTCGCAGAAAGATCGACAGTATAATAATGACTATACTGCTGATTTTCTGCATTTATGTTAAAAATAAGTAAACAAAATTCACACGTTCACTGTCAGACGAATTTTATTCGGTTCAAACAAATATCGCCTGCGATCAACATTATCAATAACTAGACTCCGGATCTTTATACAGAATAAAAAGTTTGTGCATCTATTGCAAGACACAGGAACCACATATATATTTATATTTTTCCTTAATAATTTTAATGCAGTAAAAATGATACATTAATACTCTTAAAGTCTTTTAATCTTTCCACTGTTTTAAATTGCACCTACTCATTTTCGTCATGAATGCATAAAATCCGGAGTCTATCTATGACAACTGTTAGGGTACATACTTGGTAATGAAGTTTCCAGTTTGTTGCCACCAGTCATCGATGACCACCGTGGCATTCGACGCGTTGATGCATTGCTTTCGGATTATTAAAATTGTTAAAGGAAGAAAGAACTTTCTCTGTGACTGCTGTTTCTTGCAACCGATGCAACAAATTTTTCGTTTGCACAAAGATCCACAATCTAATAATCGCAGACACATTTATAAAACTGTAACCGCTCAAACAAACTAAAAAATAAAAATAAAAATACTATCACAATTGATCTGCAAATGTTCGGAAAAAAGACAATTCACATTGAACTTGAAAGTCGGCTCTTACTTTCCCGTTCCGAGCGCTAATTAGCGGACGGCATTGAAGACAACGATCGCCGTAATTTCCTCATCACAAGAAAATGCACCGTGAAATCCTCGTTGCACAATTGTCACCTGCTCGTTCCCCGTGTCCGCGGCGAAATAATGACAGCGTTTCGTAACTGATGCCCGCCACGTGAGCCGCTGCCTCGTTTAGCGGCAGAACGATATTAGAGAAATGTTAGTTATTAAAGTACGCGGTCGCGTGACGCGTCCACGGTAACTTCATTATCACTGTCCACGAGCCGGACACGTAAGCACGTGTATGTGTGTGTAATACCAATGAAAAATAACACGCGAGGCGATGGCTTCGGGGGACCATTTTCAAAACATGCGGTTAATTGGCTCGCCATCCGGCGCATCGACGTTACGCTCTCTCTCTCTCTCTCTCTCTTCTTCCTGTTGCGCGGGTGGTACAGCTAAATAAAGGACCACGGAATTAGGAAAGAGACTAATCGTTCGCTGCACCGTAACGATCGCTGCTACAGTTTGACTAATGATTCGGGAGTACGCCGGAAATTGGTGGTGTTAAGTGGGTAAACGCGCTCGACCGTTTGGGAAATGGTCCTCTGCTTCGGTTGGGGAACGTCGCACTATTAGGTGCATCTAACGAGGACGATTAGGCCAACAGGATATTCAAAAAATTACAAAACTATGCGTAGAAGTAAAGCATATTATTTATGATACAATTTTATTGTTTCTTGGCGCTATTACTCGATTTTCAGGGGTACAACCGTTCATTAAAAGAATTTCTAATTTCTTTGTAAAGAATGAAAGCTTTTTAAAATATTTTTTAACACTAAACCTACCGAGCATTAAAATTGGCTGGTATGTATTGTTTTATAAAACTAACAAGATTGAATTTATTTAGACTTTGTGTGATTTTTATTATAACATATGTTTTAGTACGGAAATTTATTGAATCAATTCCCATGAGGTCGTCTTAACTTCAATAATTTGAAAATAGAAGAACTGAAACCGGTCATTTGGCCGTCTGTGGTAGGTTTAGTGTTAATAATACATGCATCATTTTATTATGTCTGTTAAATTATGTAAAAATGTCTTTCGTAAATCCTAATATGATATTCGAGTTTGGACTGCGGAACTTTATTCAATGTAAAAGTTGTCTGCATCAATTACAAGAAAGGGGAGTTACATAAAAATAGATTTTTTTTTTAAATAAATTTAGTAGATTTTACATTATGCGCCAATAATAATTCATCTAATGTTTCTTCTATTTTGTGTTTCACCTACTAATTTATGCCATATGTGCATCAAATCGGCAATCTAGCCATCATCATTCCTTAAACAAAATTTTAATCAACTCTTTCATCAAATTCTTTCGAATCAGATTAGTTAGCAAATTTACGTTCTGCCAATTTGATTCGTTTTCTGTTGCAAGTGTCTAACATTGATTAATCACAAAAATTACATTGAACTAATTCATACTGCAATAGTGAAGAAACTTTAGCATTTTTTTCTGTAGCACATGCACATACTCGTAAACCCGCTTCTCTCCGTTCGAGGATACTTTTTTCCACTAACTGCCGTACTTACGGCAATACATTTTTTTTCAGCGATTAATTGTTACATGACATGTCGTGCAGCGATTAATTGATACGCCGTGGTATCATCACCGGTGTTTATTTTTAAACCGGTGCAATCAATTAGAAATCCTCCCCGAAGTGCACTGTCTACCGTCCAATTAGCACATAATTCCTCATCCTATCGCGATAACCGGTGTCCCCTTGAATCATCGACATCGTAATAAGGTTCGAAGGGAGTAACGAGGCGGTATTATTTTTAACGGTGGGCAAAAAGGAGGGAAACGAAGGGAGGGAGGAAGAGAGAGAGAAGAGAGAGAGAGAAAGAAAACGAGAGAGAGAGAGAGGGCGAGAGGGGGGGAGAGATGGAGAGAGAGAGAGAGGACGGGGGAGGCACGAGATCGAGAGTGTTTCTTTCAGCCCTGTCCACGCCGGTATAATCCAGAAATCAGATTAAATGTCGGATATCCTGCGCGGGGGACGTCTCCCATCCCGTGCAGTTTGTGAACAGCAGGAAGCTCCAGTCATTACCTCGCTCGCTCGGCAGACCCCTCGCGCATCCTCCGCGACACACTCCGATTCACACATTGAAAAAGTCACAGCATGATGCACACGCACACCGGGCACTACTGTGCACCGACCATGCAAACACGGGGAACACTGCGAAACCGAGAACACAAGCAGACTGCACAGCTAAACCCGAAACTTGCCGAAATTATAGCAATAATTGAACTGGTGTTTGTGCAAACCTGCGCATTTGTCGGAATAATTTTGAGAAAGAGATATATTGTTATTCTCTGTACTCAAGGTTTTAGTGAATCGATACTTATCTAAAAGTATTGATATAATCATAATAATTATGTTGAATATATTGTAACTCTCTGTGTCTAGGGTTTTCGTGAATCGATAATGATCTAAAAGTATTGATATCGTAATGATTAAACAGCTGGTGTTTGTGCAAACCTGCGCATTGGCAGAATAATTTTGAGGAACAGATGTTGAATATATTGTAACTCTCTGTGTCTAGGGTTTTAGTGAATCGATAATGATCTTAAAGTATTGATAATAATAATCAGCCTCGTTGTGTTTGTGCAAACTTGCTCAAATACAATTTTACTGCATATATAATTGTGAACGTTCACCTGTGGTTCATTTTGCATATCTATATTTAAAAAATCCAGACGCCGTGTCATGACGAATAAATTCTTGCTCGCTGCCCAAAGAATTATTCAACACATCTATGACTATGGCGAAATATGGAAATCTTAAATTTCAAAAGATGTTTAAACGTCATACTTCGAAGATACTTATATTTATTTTTGTTTTTCGATTATAGACAATTTTACAAAGTGCAATGCTATTTTTCAGTTCTGTGAACCACAACTGCAATAAACAAAATTAAATACAGAAAGAAATCAAAATTTGGCTACAATATTAAATGATTTCCGAATACACATATAGCAAAGAATTTTTCAGGTCTACATCATTTAATTTTCAATAAATGTCCAAAATCAGAAAATCATTTTCATTTAGAATGCAAAAACTCTACACTTTCAATTAAAATATTAAACCACCGGACATATATAATACCTTTAAAAACAAAAGTAATTGCAGTGTTATCAGTAGTCTGCGGATGTTTATGCAAACTCTAAATTTCGTGGCTTATATTATAAAAACCAAGTTGAGGAACCAGTTCAATTTGTCAAATAAAAAATTCCTTACGATAAGCAGATGTCAGTAATGTACAGATGTCAGTAATGTTTCTTACTATACATGTTTTCTTGTATTTTTAAAATGTGAATATGCTATTGTTGAGAATGTGATTTGAGTACTCGATGTGACTTGGTGGTGTGTGTGTGTGTGTGTGTGTGTGTGTGTGTGTGTGTGTGTGTGGTTGGTACGCGAACGCAGAATAAAAGAAGTACAAAATGTATTATCACGTGTAGATCGCTTCCTTAGTGATTAAGAGTTTATATATAAGTTGCCATTAAATATAAGTTTATAATTCCATTAAATATATAGTAAATATAAAGTCCGTCTACTAGTTATTTAAATTCTATAAGTGCATACAGATCCGCAGTCTAGTTATCAGCGATACTAAATTGATTATCATCTTTAAATTAAGTCCAACCTAGGACAACCCTAAAGAACCCCGCACTAATCATATAGAAAATCTATCCCGGTAAAATCAATTAGATTTTCACATTTGTTGTAGCTTATGATCTACTGAACAAGAGATGTGATGGGCACAAAGCTCAATAATGGACTGTTATCGAGTTATAATCAGTCAAACATGACAAATTCGAGCTGCCGAATACTCAAATCTCGGGAAGTATTTATTTTTTGGAAAAATGTTTGAAACAAAAAGGGTTTCACAAAATCTGTTAGGTGGTGTCACTATTTTTGAATTTTGAATGACCTTGAAAAGGTCTGTGAACCGAAATCTTTCACAAAAATCTTTGTGTGCCACAGCAGAGATAAGGACCCCACGGTTTGTCACTCCCGTAGTATTATGTATCGTATTATGTATTACCAAACAGTATGGAGACCAAAATGTACGGAATACACTGATATCAATAATATGAATATCAGACGTAGCAATGCCAGAAAGTAATAGCATTCGGCAGCAATAACGCTAGTATGTTTCCAACTTCATTTAGGTCGCGCAACTTGAAAATCGAAGGAGTGGGGTGGCGGGAGTGGGGGTGCGGCAAGCGTGTAAAGCAAATATACTTCCCGTGATTTGAGTATTCGGCAGGTCGAATTTGTCATGTTTGACTGATTATAACTCTATAACTGTCCATTATTGAGCTTTGTGCCCATTACATCTTTCGTTCAGTAGATCATAAACTACAACATATGAAAAATCCAACTGATTTTACCGGGACAGATTTTCCATATGATTAGTGCGGGGTTCTTTGACTAGTCTCCGATGTGCAACATGTGTAGTCTATGTCCCGAGAGGTAACGCCCCAAGAACGCAAAAATGTCCGATACGAATCAAGTTCACAGGCTTCGGCTTTCACACCTTATTCCGACGCTGCGGAAACATGATTCAGTCCGCGGAACAAAAGTCCAGCTAGACACGCGGTCGCGTGCATTAACACGGACCGTGTCGTTTTACTGCAACGTTATATGCGCTTACGCGACGCGATACAAAAGTCGATGCACCTTCCCGTCCCTGCCGCGGCGTGCCAGCCAGAGATAGTCTTATTTTGCGCTGATATAACGGCGATTAAAGCGTTTGCCTCCGTGTTTCTTCTGGTGGGTACCAATTAACCGCGGGTACGGCTACGTGAAGAAACGCGAGGGAGATCCCGCCGATCTCCCACGGTCGAAAGGAGGAGGATACGTTGTCGTAAAACCGGAAGATCCGAACCTACCCGATCGAGGAATCTACTGTACTAACCACCGCCGAGCTTCGGCGAAATCGGTGGCCCGATTTTTATCGTGTTGGCGTAATCGCAAAACGCACATCCGACATCAAATCTCTATATTCCATGTTTTGTGTTAATTCCCCTACAGAAGTAGTACATCAATGTAATGTACATTTGTAGTAAGTTACTACAGTAGTAACACATTAATGTAATTTAAATTTGTATTAATACATTAACGTAATTTACATTTGTAGCAGTACATTAATGTCATGTATATTTCTAGTAGTTCATAAATGCAATATGCTCCATTATACAAACGGAAAATGTGTATGTTAGCATACTATGATCATTCTCGCTCATAACACTGAATTTTAATGAGGATGATGTAAAATACAACATAATATTGCTACAGAAATTAGGAATGGCGTTCTATGCAGTTTGTCGCAAATATTAATACACCTAGATCAATCTTAACTTGATGATAATGAATTTTAATGTGGATTAAGGCGGACCACTCCAAATGTTGTTACAAAAATGTGCAAAGTCAGTGTAGACGTTGATTTGTCTCTAAATGTACGAATAATATGAATGTTTCACAAACATGGGAATGTGTTTAACAAATACTAATATATTAAGATCATTCCTTTTTTACTAACAGCGGAGTTTAATAAGAATTAAGATAATCAACACTAATCAATCAGAAAAATTTGCAAATACAGTACACGCAGATGTGTCTCCAAATGTATGAATAGTATGGACGTTTCACAAAAGTCTCAATATTTCTAACAAATACCAACATACTGTGGTAATTTCTTTTTCTTAGCAACAGTGAACTATAACAAGTATTAATAAATGTATTTGCGAAGAAAAAAAACGCGAGGAACTATAAATAAACCAGCCTAAATATTTCCAGCAAATACATTTCGATGTAACTATGACAATGTTGTACAGAATTACAATTGAATTGCTCCAGAAATTATAATTACAAGTAATTGAATTACATTGTAATTCGGTTATATTGTAATTTGTTATTCAGATCTTCATTCAATTAAATTACAATGTAATTCGTAGTTGCAATTGGAGTACTATTATAAAATATTATGTAATTAATAGACTGCGGATCTTTATGCATTTATGGCTTATGATAATTTTCAAGAAATGCTAGAATATCAGATTGAATAGAATTCAGTACAATGTTTATTTATTTCGTATCTATAAAGACTGTTACCAATGGAAATAGGATTTTATTTGGTACCACTTTCTTAAAAATTGTCTACAGAAATTGAAAATTGCATAACGATCCGCAGTCTAGTAATAAAATTACATTAATTACGAATTACGTTGTAATTATATTAAAATAAGAAAAATCCATGTGGTGGTTTCAAACGGAAGGAACTTATTATTTATAAATTTATAATATCTGAACAGAAATAACTTCTGCGTTACACATTTTTTAAATTTCAAACAAAACTTACACAGTTGAGTTATATTGTATTTCAATTACACATCTGATTAAGATAATTAGTAATTGAATTAACTGAAAGGTTTGAATTATGTAATTTAATTACGACGTAGTTGAATTACCATGTAATTGAAATACAATGTAATTCAATTGTGTAATTGAATTACAATGTAATTGAATTAGCACAACTCTGAGGTATGATTATAGTAGAATGCTCAGTGAATACGCAGCTTAAGGAGACACGGGTCGCCGGATAGCGCCACGTGGCCTGGCGTGTGTCGATTTCTCCCGCGAGGACGCTTCAATACCGCCATTACAACGCTGGTCCGCGCGCATTCCTGGAACTTCGTTAACAGTGGGCTTAAATCAAAATAGATGCCACTAATTAACGTAGACGGGCCCGGACGGCGCGCCGGTAGAGAAATAAATTTATGACCGCTTCTTTGCCATCGAGACGATAAGCATTCACCTTGCCAGCTACCCTCTTGTCATTAATGGCCGTTCGCACAAGAAAAACCGTCACCATCGGCCAATGGAATATACATCGGTGTCCCGGAGACATGCGGGGAATTCTCCGACGTATTATTATGGATACTGCGTCGCGATAGTCCGGCCAGGCGGATTGCGAAAGAACGCGGCTCGATAATCGACGATACTGACCGCTCTCGCGGATAATGGGTCCGATTGCATACGTCGCGCGTTGGTCGCATCGATCCCTATGGTTCTTCTGTCGGTTCGTGGGTGAACGCGTTCCAGGTACCAATAAAGTGCATTGTCAGTAGCCTTCAAGTTACGCTGATGAACCCGTTTTTACCGTATATTTTTCAGAATCTTTCGGATACCCTTTCCATCACGATCAAAACACAAGATCTTTCAACCGTGACGAAATATAAGAAAATAATTACATACACTCGAATTAATAACGTTTCTGCATTATTTTTATAATAAAGAATCTTTTGGTCTAACAAATAAATTTTTTCTCCATTTCAATTCTTGTGAAAATAGTAATTTTCACGAAGGTCTGCACTTTAAAGTTAACATTCGTATTAGTGATTGTCATTTTGAAGATTGAATCTTTCGAATCGTCTTTCAAGAAATATTTCTTTGGAGTTATTATACAGGGTAAGTCCGAAGAAACAGAACACCTAAATATCTCCGTTACTTTTCGTTGTACAAAAAAACTTCTTAGGACAAAGTTACACTGTTTGACGGGCCACATGTAACGGTGTAAGAGAAAAACTTTTCAAGGTCATTTTTTTAATGAGATTTCAAGGTCATCGATGTTTTTTTAAATGGAATGATATATCTTCGTTAACGTAATGTTGTAGCTGACAAAATAACCTTCAACCCAGAAAAATGGAATAAATAAAATTCAACGTGTAAGATTCATTTGCTATATTTCTGTTACGCAAAATGTTCAATATTCCTTGACCTGTTTACATTCAAATGTATCGCAATACACAACATAATAACAGATTCGGTGTTGACAGGAAGATATTTATGATATCGTAAATACCTTCAGCTATGCGTTCGTACAGAATCGTGTTCATCAACTACTAACACTGTAGACGACATGAAAGGAAGAATCGTCAGGGCTTGTGCGTCGATTCCCTCAGAAATGAATTACACAGCAGTACGTTCTGTAACTTCACGGCTAAATGAATGTATAGCAGCCTAAGGGAATATTTTTGAACATTTTGCGTAATAGAAATATAGCAAATGAATCTTACACGTTGAATTTTATTTATTCCATTTTTCTGGGTTGATGGTCATTTGTAGGTCATATTGTGTTACATGGATGAATTCGTTATTTTGTCAGCTATAACATTACGTTAACGAAGCTATATCATTCCATTTAAAAAAACACCGATGACCTTGAAATCTCATTAAAAAAATGACCTTGAAAAGTTTTTTCCCTTACATCGTTACATTTGGCCCTTCAAACAGTGTAACTTTGTCCTAAGAAGTTTTTTTGTACAACGAAAAGTAACAGAGGTATTTAAGTGTTCTGTTTCTTCGGACTCACCCTGTATATTTAATTGTTTGGAGGATTCCCGGTTCTTAAAGTTGATTATTTTAATCTCAGAATGTAATGAAATGCTGTCTTCTGAAGTATTTTAGCTACACGAAGCATGTTTCTTGGGTTATGAACTTAGAAATAGAAGGAGACGTACGGATGTCGTAAACTGTTTTTCTAGACGATTGTTTTGATACGTTCGTAACATTATTTTTATCTGGTGTAAACCTAGCCGACATTCTTGCGTTTGCAACGTCGTAGATCTCGTGTTTCTGAAGACATGAACAGATAATGCGACGAAGATAGAAGACTTAATTGTGAAAGTTATATCTTACCATTTTTAGCTAAGTATATCAGACTTATTCCGTGGAGGAATTCAAACAAAATCTACTTAAATAAAAAATTACGAAAACATTCATTTAATCACAAAATTCAGTCTTATTATTTCTAGATTGTAAACTTTATGAATAGACGACAGAAATTAATACATAAAACATGAAACAACGGAAAAGTAAAAAGAATTTGTAAGGGACTGTATTTAATTCATTGACACAGAGAAGTTTTATGTTGCACAAAAATCTGCAGTGTCACTATTACAATGATCTTTCAAAAAAGTCGATGCTTATCATAAACGTGGTTTGAAAATGTTATATTATTTGTATTAGCAGTTTATTTAACAGCATGTTAGGCAATTTGTTGGATAGGATGTTTTCTAGTGCAAGAGACCGATAAAAATGTCGAAACAAATTTTTTTGCAAGATTGATTTGACTTTTGCGAAACTGAGTTTTAGTCGGGTACGAATTCCAGTGAATTTTTGGAAATTCGACGATGCCGGAAGCGTGTTCGATGTTCGGTTGGATGGTCACGTGGACTGTCGAACTGAATTCACGAGGCAGAGCCATTTATTCGTTTCGGTCAACGTCCCACGAGCTCGGATTCGCGATGAAAGTATACGGTGGATGCCCGTGACACGTTCACATGACCCTTTTCCGCGGCGTCACAGTTCTCATGAAACAATATACGCGTATGCGAATGGGAGACGTAACGCGTCGTTACGATACTTCCGGCGGACAGCCGGCTGCCGCGTACATCAAAAGACAAATAACGCATACCATTAACCCGAAACTACCCTTGCTAATGCGACATTCGTTAGCGGAGTGTTGATTATGTGCATGTTGAGAACATTGAAATTTGCAAACTAAAAATAGTGAACCACGATGATTAGCAATTTGTGGAAGAATCATGATTAATTGAACTGTAGACAAGTGTGTCAGAATATCTTGATTCATTCAGTCAAGTAGAAATAATCAGTAGTCGTCAGACACATTGGTCAGCCACATTTAAAGCTATCGATAAACTCTTAAATTAATTTCAGACGAAGAGAAATTCTATTCTTTAATCCCGACTTATTTTCTCACGTGTATTTGATGGTTAAACAACAATAAAGATACAATTAATTTTATTTGTTTTACGTCTTGCATTTAGGTATAGTGTGGTCAGACACCTATTCTACTTTCAATAAATAAAAATAAATTCTGCAGGTCTGTAGGCTTAATAATCGGACATATTAAGTCAATCTTTAAATTTTACTACGACACTATAAATTCATTCAAAGTAGAACTTAACACTAAACCTACCAAGCACAAAACATATAAAAGAAAAACGCTCTACAGAAGTTAGACGATATCATTTATTCAAACTTTGTACCGCTTCCATTACAATATGTGCTTATATAAAGAAATCAATCTAGT
The DNA here is from genome assembly GCA_913789915.3 of Sphecodes monilicornis. Classification (NCBI taxonomy): domain Eukaryota; kingdom Metazoa; phylum Arthropoda; class Insecta; order Hymenoptera; family Halictidae; genus Sphecodes; species Sphecodes monilicornis. The sequence goes on along the minus strand of OU565297.1, from coordinate 11,774,665 downwards.
CGTTTCCTATGAAAGCGTTTCTATAATTTCAATAAATGTGAAATGGAAAACCGGTCATTTGACCGTGGTAGGACCTATTCTACTTTAAACGAATTTAGATAAATTGTCTAGAACTGTAGGTCTATAGATCTAATTAATTAGACTGATCCTACTTTGAATGAATTTATCTGAACTATACTAGAAACTAATTCAAAATAAACTAATAGTTCGATACTCGCCTACTGTGAAATCAGTAGGTAGCAATTCTCATGAAGTCGAATAAATGTAATTAGTAGACTGCGGATCTTTATGCAAAATAAAAATTGTCCAAATCAACTGTATGGAACGGAAGTTATGTAAATATCCATTTTCTCTTTTAATAATAATTTTAACAAGTTGAAAATAATATGACAGTACTATTGTGGTTATAGTAAAGTTTATTATATTAACAGTGTGGAAATAGTAATGTGAAACAAGGGATAACGATGTGAAAGATTAATGTAATGATAAAACAACAGAACAGTGGAATAGGAACAAATCGATATAACATGAACATTGGTGAAGAACATAGAATAAACCATCAAAGATTGGTTTCTGCAAGGAGCATCAACCACCTGAAGTTCCTAACCTTTAACCCTTTGCACTCGGAGCTATTTCAACTAAAATACCAAATATTTCTTTTAACCTAAAATATTTCCATCGTACATAAATTTTTTTCAATATATGCGTACGAAACTGATATAGTACCTCATACAATATTTAAATGTTTAGTAATTTATTACATATGAACAAATTTAATCATGTAAACAATATTCTGAATAATGGTGTAGCAATTTGTAGTGGCGCCTCAGAGTCGCCATTCGAGTGCTAAGGGTTAACAAGTACCACTCGGTTCTTCTAGCGTCTTTATAGTTTCATATTTGACCATCCCATTTTTGTTATAAATGCATAAAATCCTCAGTCTAGTAATTAGTAAAATAAGAATTTAAAAGACGAAATCGATAGGTCTTGCTTTTAGGTCTGATTGGGTCAGACCTACTCTACTTAAAAGTCAATAAATCCAAATTAATTAATTCTACTTTCAATGAATCTACCTGTATTTGTCTACACGTTCATTCAAAATAGAACTAATAATTTCACATGTCGTCAGTTAAATCGACAAGCAGTAACATCTAACAAAATGTGAACTAAAGTTATTTAGTAATACATGCACTGAAAAATCGAGACTGATAGGTCTGCCTGTTAGGTCCGATTTGGAGAGACCAATTCTACTTTGAATGAATTTAAATAAACTCTGTAGGTCTGTAGCAGAATAGGACACAGATCAACTAATAATTAAAAATGACTAATTGTCTCGTTGATTGTTAGTCATAGCAAAGTAGTCATTAGTCAAAACTAAGTATGAAATTTATTATTTTACGGAAGATTACGGAAACAGACCACGTGATAAGTAGTCTAATTCATCCAATAGTGGTTCACTGTATCCGTTTCCGTAATACGAGTTTTGAAATTTTGCATACATGTAAAGTACTACATGCTTAGTTTTGACTAATGACTACTTTGCTATGACTAACAATCAATGAGACAATTAGTCATTTTTTAATTATTAGTTGATCTGTGCCCTACTCTGGTCCGCAGACCTATTAGGTTACGTTTGAATAAATTTACTTGCATTCCGCCATACATGTATATAAAGTATTATAGAATTAATAATTTTACACATTGAAAATAAAAACGTCCCGAAATCGAATAAAATTTTATAAAACGGGTGCTGAAAAGTCGCGGCTGATAATAAGTCTGATTGTTACGTCTGACCGGGTCAGACCTATTCTACTTTGAATAAATACATTCTATAGGTCTGTGAATCCATTAACCCGACTTATCAGGTCAACGTTGAATCAATTCATCTCCATTCGAACTAGAATTAATATTTAAAATACCAAAATTGTTCCAAAATCAAAATTTCGCCCACAACAGTAGCAACAAGTCTAACAAATCGAATCATCAATTCCTACAGTACCAGACCCATTCCACTTCGATGAAACCCCAACATAACCTCCAAATCAACAGCTCCATCCACCTAACCGAACCTACCACTCCATCATCGCTGGAATTATTTCTTAACACTAAACCTACGGGTCAAATGACCCATTTCGGATTTCTTATTTCATAATTATTGAAGTTATCACGATGCTTCCACTGGAAAAGATTATACTCGCTGCTTTATTAAAGTATGCGGTAGCATAAAAATCGCAGAAAATCTAAATAAATTTAATCGTGCCATTTTTATAAGGCAACACATACTAGTCAGCTGTAATGGTCGGTAGGTTCAGTGTTAAAGACAATGTCTTATCTCGTAAACGTAGGACAGGTCGGTAATTTATCCTCGCGGCGTAAATGCAGCTATCGAACGTCGCGTCGTCCTTGACAACCGGTGACCGATCGTTCAGCGTGACGTGTCAGTCACGCGTCTGTTTCACACGGACAAACGAAACACGTTGTTCTGTGTGGTAGGTTATGGTTTCCTGTTTCGCGACCCGCGGTTGCCAATAACGTTCCCGGAATCCGCTGATTGCGACCGATTCCGCGGGCAGATATACGGCCTCGCTTTATTTTTGTTATGACGCCGTGAGAGACCCGCGGACGACGACAACGTTACGACGACACGGCCAAGGAGGAAGAAAACGACAACGATGAGCTCGTCTCGTATCCACACACGCACACACTCGTAAATTTTCCTTCCCATGGCCGCTCGCGTGACTCTTACTCTTATTACCGCGTAATATCCGGCACGACTATATTCCTACCGACTATCCCTATCCTACTACTCCCACGCGTTCGCTTCCGCGACTGTTTCCTAGAGGAATGTGTCTCCTTTTCTCTCGGACACCCTCTCAACAGCTGCTGAAATTGCTCGCCGCACCGATGTGCTATCCAATTTTCTAACGAAATCGTAATACACGGCTGAGAATGTTTCCGGGATTTCTTTATTGCGATCTCATGCACTGGGAACGCCTTGGGCGCGAGTAGGTTGGCTGCTGTTGATGCCTCTGGGAAACATGGATAACACGGGGTTGCAAAGCAAATGCAAATTTGAGGATACAGAAGATCAAAAGTATCAGTTGGAAATGGCCCCGCGGGGCAGTAGAAAGTGCTTGGTCATTTGAAGTCATTGAGAACGTGCCCCGGGGCCTGTTGAGATCATCGGGTGTCATTATGTTGCACTTTGTTGATGGGAATATTGCGGTTCGTTCTGAATTGCCGTTTTCTGTGCCTATTGCTGCAGCTGCGGTTTCCGACGATGGTATTTGATGAAAATGTGTCTAAAAAATATGATTATGTGCTATTATACTAGCGGTATCAGTATCATCATCTGTCACTATATTGCTTTTCATTATTGGTTAGTTTGTTGATTTTTAAAATTGTATTTTCCTGTGCCTTCTACCCCAATGATTTTCGAAGATGTTATTAGCTCTAGTATGTGAAATATACATATAAAAATATGTTTATGTGCTATTATACTAACAGTATCAGTATCATCGTGTGCCACTATATTGCTTTTCATTGCTGGTTAGTTTGTCGTTTTTTAAAAATGCATTTTCCTGTGCCTTTTACCGCAATTATTTTCGAAGATATTATTAGCTATAGTATGTGAAATATAAATATAAAAATATGAATATGTGCTGTTATACTAACAGTATCAGTATTATCATGTGCTACTATATTGCTTTTCATTGCTGGTTAGTTTGTTGATTTTTAAAATTGTATTTTCCTGTGCCTTTTACCGTAATGATTTTCGAAGATGTTATTAGCTATAGTATGTGAAATATGCACATAAAAATACGATTATGTACTATTATACTAACAGTATCTGTATCATCATGTGCCACTATATTGCATTTTGTTGCTAGTTGGTTTGTGGTTTCGTTGAATTGCTTTTTTCTGTTCTTTTTACTCTAATGATTTTCGAAAATAATGTTAAGTCTGGTATGTGAAATATGTCTCGATATAAATCTACACAATTATAATAATTAACAATACTCGATGTATATCTTACTATTTCCTATTTTGGCACGGACAATACTGCATTATGAAATTCTTCCGATACTCGTATGATTAGCAGCTTTTTAATTCATCTCATTGTGAAATCTTGCAGTCACTATTAAGAAATTGAGACTGGCAGCCGTATTAGTATTTTACTTGCTGGATCAGCGGGAAATTGATCTCCGTCTATCTCGAGGTCTTTCGTGTACAATGTCGACATTATTTACATTTTATATTTATTACGGAATATGCGTATATTCGTATTTTAATTGTACATATCGTGTCAATGTTTTCTAAATTCATCATAATAATTGATGCTTATCTGACAATTTTTCTGTATCTAATATAATATTAATGGATTTTTGTAGATTTTTACACACTGCGCGTTGTAAAAGATAACAAATATTTGTTCTTCGAAGAGCCATCGATTTCTTGCTCATGTCAGAAACATATTTATAAATTATCTATAGCTCATAAAAATATGGAAATAGAAGTCTCACAATCAATGAGAAAAATATATATTTATTTGCAATATGGCAGACAATGTTGCCTACTATATGTTCAATTTGTAAACGTAAATATTTCATACAAAAATTAAAAAATGTTAAATATAGCTACAGTTGTATTTGAAAATTAATTATTTTAATAATAATTTGACCACCCACATTTCATAAAAACCATGAGTACATGAAACTGACTAGAATCCAACTGATACAAAAATCTGCACACAAAAGTAATTGTTCTAAAAATAAACCTAATTGTTTATTGTAATATATGCTTGAATGAAGAAATACATTTAATACTAAACCTACCAAGCTTTAAAAGTAGCTGGTGTAAGTTGCCTTATAAAAGTAACAAGGTTGAATTTATTTGGATTTTGTGCGGTTCGTATTAAAATATCTGCTCTACTAAATATATTTACTTAATCATTTGCCACGAAAGTATCTTTATAATTTCAATAATTGTAAATTAAAAAATCTGGAACCGGTCATTTGGACCGGTGGTGGTAGGTTTAGTGTTAATCATTTCCAAAATGAAAGCAACTTTGTAATTTCAAGAATTCCACAATAAAACATTTCAGAATGATCATTATGATCGGCACTGGTATGTTTAGTGTTCACACAATCCTGATGCTACAAAACTACGCATTATTACGCAGTGCACTCGATTCCGTAACGTCAACTATCAAACATCAAGTGTGTACATATCTGCGACAATATCTATCGCATTCTAATCGCGCCATAAATTCCAAAAATAATTGGACGAACCGAGACCGTGTTATTCGAGACTTTTCCGTCTCGCCTCCGCCTCAGTCGGGGTAACAAAAAATTGCTTGACCCGTCCGCGGCAGTGTCTCCGGGAATTAATAATTGATAAACTTTTTTCGCTTCGGACGGGAGTCAATGGAAATTTCTGCGCCGGTCTCGCGATTCGATCCGTTTCGATTCAGCTCTCGGTTCCGTGCGACGACGACGACGTCGACGACGGTCGACTCCTATTTTCCAGGCAATTATCCGACGCTTCTTGCTCGGACGGCCGTCTAGACGACGCATTTACGTCCTGGGAAGCGGACGCCAGGTGAGCGGGACTGTAACGAGGCGCCTGACAACCGTCGAAGAACTGCTGGACGATGATAACGGTGCTCCAGAAACGATAACCAGTTCGAACCGTCTGGTTCGGCGACGAATCGGGATCATTGACTCGCGTTATCGGCTTTCGACTTCATCATGTATCTACTACGCGACGCGGACAACGCGAATTTCGCAAATATTTTGTTTGCCGCCGTTGTCGCAATCGGACGCAGCGCTCCGCAATGCGTCGGCCAAGACTGCAAAAATGAGCAAGTGATTTAAAAAAATTTGTTTTCATATGAATATATTGAAAAGAAAACGCCATATGTTCATAAACACTCACCAAGACAAAAAATAAATAAGCATCAATGTAAGAAGAATTTTAGTTAACGTCATAACCTGAGGCATCACATCTCCTCCTGTGATAACCTAAATTACACAATCGAAAGAAAGTCCTTTTGCTTAGTATTCGAAAGCAAAATAATGAACAATTTGCGAGGGATTCTTTAATTCAAGATATAGGGGAGGGTTGCCGAATTTGGAACAGCTGAACAATTTTTTATCAATTTAGAGATGGAAATAATTTTAATCTTTAAATATAAAGACGAAATAATGGAAAAGAATGTTAATATTTTAATCTTTAAAGCAATACAGTTTATTACTTAATATACACCATTTAGAATACCAAAAATGCCATTTATAAATTTAGATGGACCACCAATTTTGTTAGCCACAATTCATGCAAAGATATTTCTTCGATACTAAACTTACTACTGCACATTGTGTATGGACACAGGTGTGACCAAATTTCTTTAAAGTTTAAAATTTATTAGTAAAATATTTAACTAAACTTGAAAGTCATCTAACAGTTTTTTAAAAATATTAATTCAACTTGAAATTCCTCTAAAAGATTTTTAATAATATTAATTCAACTTGAAATTACTCCAAAAGTTTTTTAAAAATATGAATTTATCTTGAAATTCATCTAAACGATTTTTAAAAATATTATTCAACTTGAAATTCCTGTAAAAGTTTTTTAAAAATATTAATTCAACTTGAAATTCCTCTAAAAGATTTTTAAAAATATTAATCAAATTTTTAATTGAACCTGAAATTCCTCTAAATGTTGTTTAGAAATATTAATCAAAATTGAAAAAAATTTAATGATAAAATTTTTAATTATACTTGAAATTGGATCGGTCCAAAGTAATCATGATCGAAAATAGTAGAATTTCATAAAGACGCTCAGTCCATCAATTACGATGTACAGAAGCAAGAAAGTTACACAAACGCGCTGACTATTGTTTTAGGCTCCTTAATTTGCCAGTTATATTCGGATACATTAACCTTAACAATATAAAAGTTGAAGCGTACGATCGTATAAATAAATTTTTTTTTCAATTGAATGCCCTTCTCAAAATGGAGTGTCTTCAACGGGACAAACAGATAACTATACGACATTAACATTGAATAGAAATGAGTGTCACTATGACAGTGGTTGAATAGAAATGAGCGTCTGCTACAGCACAGATTAAAGTGTAAAGGTGATACTTAGGCTAACACTTAAGTGATAGCTGAAAGAAGGTTTAAGAAAGTGCAAAAAATAATAGTCTATAATGTGCTCGTGTGAACAATTATTATAGAAGCTACAAAAACAACGGCAAATTAAAGTATAGAAACTTTTCAAAATGGCGTATGCACATTAGATTAAAGGTTACAATACAACTATTACAATTCGATGCCAAATACAAACCCCATATAATTTCCTTTACCATAGACACGGCAGTCAGGACGAATTCTTAAAAATGTACCCACTTATATTTATTAATTAACATTTAATATAACAACAATCGAGCAGTAAGAGTGACTGACATAAACTCCTTTACAGAAATTTTTATCAACTTTTACCATAATAGGTATCAGATTAAACAAATTTCTTCACTTTCTAATTTTCTATGGAAGCAACTCTATAATATCACTAAAAGTAAACTAAAAAATCTGAGACCTGCCATTTTAACTCGTCAAACCACGGCTTTACCTTTTCGCCAACAAAAGTCGTCAAAACATTACGTTTCGACCCAAAGTTATTTAAGTTTACAATTATATAAATATCATTTTCAGATATATATTTTCTCCCAAAAGTTTGTTTCGTTTCCAATAAATGCACACAATGCAAATCCAACTTAGTTTATCATGTAAACAAGTTTCGATTAACTGTTTTACTAAACTGTTTGCATTTGCTCATGTTGTTTAACATTTTTTAAATATTCGCATTGCGAAAGAAACTTTCGGGACAACCCAAGTAGTTTCCAGAAGGCGCCAAGTTGCACAACGCCTCGACAAAACCAATTCGCTGAAGCGGAGATAGTGGAAACATCGCGTCGGCAGAATCTAAACAGAAAATACTGCGCAATCGCGATCCGGCCGATCCCTGTATCACGATAAAAAAAGAGAAGAAATCGCTCGACTTTTCCTGCGCGTCTGGCGTGATCGGGTCGCGCGCGTCTCGCCGCGTACGAGACACGATTTTCCGATCCGGTCTCTAATTATCGGCGTTTATCGTTCCGCTGACGTTCCGCGCGATAAATCACCGCGGACGCGTCCGATCGAATTAATGAAGTTTCCTCGTAAACAATCTTAACGAGGCGTTCAAAGTCCGTGGAGGGTGTCACGTGCCGGTTCGCGGCTAATCGGCCGATATCGACCGCACGAAACGCGTTCTCCTCTGGCGCCCCCCCCCCCCCCCTCGCGTCCTCTTCCACCCTGCCGCCAGTTAATAGTTATCGATATAATTGCCGTACTCCCCTGTGAAGCCCTGTCGCGAGAGGTCGCCCGGGCCGTGGAACTTGAACGCGGATCACGAGACAGTCGGCAGATTTCTGCGTACGCTGAGACTGGCACGATTTCCTTCCACGATCGCGCCTCTTATCGTCTGCTATGAGGAGGGGGGCTACCGGACGAGGCGTACGACCATGCTTAATGTATTTAAAATTCGCGACACAACGGATGTCTTCGAATTACCGACTAAATCCGGGAGAATCGCGTGGAAGATCCCAAGGTTCGAGACATAACCTCCTTTCCGAAGTCGGTTCAATTATTACCACTTCGACATTGTTTAGCACTAGACCTTTCTCAGATCACGCTCAACACGTAGAGTGCTAATCCATAAATTGCAAAAATCCATAAGTTTGTACAGCTTTTAAACAAATTTTGCTTAGGACTGGGTTAGATTTCTTGGGGAGAAGGTGGTGAAAGTGACTCCCCCACTCTAAAGGACAAATTCGGTCATTTGGAGAAGGCAGAGTTCGCTATTGGGATCTTACAGGGTTGCGTGGACAATATATATAGCTATCCAATATGGCGACGAACTGGTGGGTCTTAACATTAAATTGATATCTTCCTCTTTGTTTTTACTTGAAATGTTTGTAAGTATGGGTGAAACTTGTAAGTGGGTAGGCACAAATTCTGCAGAAAGGAAGTATGTTGAAGGAGAGCGGCTTTTTAAAATATGTTTTGTCAAATAATTCATTTTACAAAAACTTTGTTCTTTAATACACCTTCTGAATTTACAATTATAATTTCATAAATTTCTAATCGCTTAGAATTGGTGAGAACATATTAATTACTCCACAAATAATTGTACAAATATCTTCTATTAGGGGCACCAATGCCACAGGCATCACTGTACCAAGAATTTTGAAAGTATACTATTTTAGCTGTTAAAATAGACCGTCTTTACTAAATTGTTTCTCATATTGTAGAAATGGCGGTCTTATAAATTTCAAGCAGTTCACTTCACATACTTCATTTCAAAGTGTGGAAAGGGAGCAACAAATTTGTGCTCGCTCTACTATCACAATCTTTCACTGCATAGTAATCAAAATTTTGTTTGTTACGCGGTGGAAAAATTGGAGTTTCCATAATGTTATTTTTAATTAACACCTGTTTTAACGCAGTAAGTTTATACTGTAATTAACACCTGTTAACACTGTAAGCTGCTATAATCCAAGCCAAGCCAAGCCAAGCTTAGAGAATTTCTACTTTTCAGCAGCAGACGGCGACACTGAAAATGTCAGATCCCAATAGTCATCCTAATAGTTTTTGTCGAAAATCTAATAATTAAATCTTAATAATCTTAATAAAAAATTAAGGCCGAGTGGCGGTAAGATGTATAGGGAGAAGTAGTTCAGAATGATGACCTTGACAATATATTTCAAGGTCATTGAAATCTGTCTGTCAGCTCTTCCTATTGGCGAAGTCGGAAGAATCACCCGGTATATCGAGAACTTTCTTTCACAATGACTCCTCTTATCGAGCTCGACGCCAGAAACGGGAGGGAAGGAGGACAAGGCGCGGCCCGTGACCACCCGCGTGTCATAAATTTCCACGAATAGAATTCCGCAACGGCGATCTTCCTTGTATCGGGCGATCACGTTCGCGGGCACGTGGCCAAGCGTGCCGTGGATTATTTTTGAGCGGCGACAGCGGCGATCGACCATCTGTTCATTGCCCGGGACGTTCACTGTCCACACGTCTCTCGATTTTCCACGCACGATTTTCCCTCGATCATAGACCAGGCCGGGATCTGTCGCGAAGAACTTGATCTTGGCCGGGGTCCATCTCCGGCGATAGCGAGACTGAATTATTCCTTGATAACCGCCGGGACTTCCAACCGAGCGTCATTTCGGCGATCTATGGAAACTTTTGGCCGAGCTGTTGTTTCGAAACGTGCCCCATTGTTTTGGGACTATCGTAGTTGAACCGGTCCCGTGTTATCTGACTCTGATAGTACCCTGTATTTGGGGTTGCCGATGTACTCGATGCTTTGGGATCGTTTCCTGGGGAAATTCCAGTCTTGGGGAAAGTTTTGGACCATGCAATGGTGTTAGTCAACTTTCTCGGATTATAGAGTCAAAGTGATAGTAACAACGTTGACTGCAGTAAAATGTGGGTTTTCTAGGAGGAATAAGAACTTGAGGAATCATGTAACATTTAGCTGATAGAAAGGGATTTTTATTTAGGTCAAAAAGTGGAATTTATAAATCAAATGGTAATTGATCGCTTAATCTTCATCTGACGAAAAGGAACTTTCATTCTTATAAAAAATGAAGCACGAGTAAGAGGAGTGGGAGCTCTAGGTACCAATTTTGAACTTAGGAGAATAGAGATATTATATGTTTCATTAAAAAGTGGGCCCCTTTGGTACCATCTCATTTTTGGTACCAAACTTTTTGTCTCCATCAAAAAATGGGTCTTATACGAAATATAACTTTACTACCATTTAATCTTTGCCAGATAAAAAAGTATTTCGAATTTTAATCAAACAAAATGGATCCAATAAGAAGAATGGGAACTCTAAGAACCATTTTCCTCTTAAGAGGCAAAAGAGAACTTTTTTTCAACCAGAAAATGGTTATTTTTATTATATTTTGTAATGTTGGTATCGTTAGGCTAATAAGATTGAGGTTGGTATAAGAAGAGAGAACTGTGTGTGTGGGGGGGGGGGGGGGGGGTCCACCAGAGAGAGTTCAAGAGAGTTACGTGCGAAAGTGTATTATATGTTATATTAAATATATAATTGTTAGTTAAGGAAATAGAGAAGGTTATTCAACCAACCGAAACCACCCATTTCAATAACAAAAATGGTTCTAGGACCAATAACTCCAATGAGAACTCCTTGGACCATTTAACTTTCCTCTCATAAATCGAGTGGGAGCTCTAAGTACCATTTTGAACTTAGGAGAGTAAAATGAATATTTCATTTATGAAGAAGTGGGCCAATGAGAACTTTAGGGACCAAAAAGTGAGTGTTCTAAAACAAATGGGAACTTTAGGACCATTTAGTACTCATTTTAAGAAAAATACTTCTTATTTACATTAAAAAATGGACCTAGAACGAATGGAAACTCTAGGCACATAATGATGGAATTGCCTCCTAGAAGTTAGCCCCCCACTTGTTGAAATTAATAATTTCAACAGTTGTGCTGAGTTGTGCATGTCTCATTTTTTATATTATTGTTATAATATTCGAGCACAATCTTAGCACAGCCTAGCACAACTTAGCACAATTGAGAAAATTGAGAAAAACGAAAAGTGGGGGGCTACTAAAAAAAATCGTTTTTCTCAATTTTTAGGCTTATTGTTTATATTATTGTTATAATATTCGCGAACGATGTAGCACAAACTTAGCACAACTGTTGAAATTATTTATTTCAACAGGTGGGGGGCTAACTTCTAGGAGGCGATGGAATTTCAACCCTTGATACCAAATTGTTACAATGAGAGAAAAAGAACAATATAACGAATGGTTAAATCTACAAATTCGTCAATTGAGAATAAAAAATGCAATTTCTGTGGATCCAGGTATAAGATTATTTGCATCGTGATAAATAGATCGCGAATCTTCCTGCAAAATACAAAAATGTTGTATTATAACGAATGAAATTAAACAGAAGTTACTCGCACGAACGACTAATATTTCATCAACGAGCTGCAAAAAACATTAATCTTTATGGAAGCGCACAAAAATCTTCCATTATTGGACAATACAACAAACTATTGTTATGATGAACTGCTACTTGCACGGTACGTGGGTAAAGACGTATAAAATTAACGGGAGTGCCAGTTAGTTTAAAGATTTCGGAGGGAATCAAAGGGACGAGTGGTTTCGGAGTACGACAGTGTATATTCAGACACTCGTTAAGCCACTCGATGGCAACGAGCCTCCGGGTTATCGTTTGTCTAATAAAACCGGCGTCGTGAACACGGCAAAGTAAGATAAGGAGGCTCGTTTTATTTCCCTCGGTGCTCAATCTCTATCGTAAATGTGCGTAATGCGCGACGCTGTTGTGTGGAATCGAGATACGATTTCCAAATATAAGATAATCGTCAGCAATTGCCCCAAAAGTTCCAGTGCGACGTCCCATTAAAATAGATCCGGGAGGCAGGGATGTTTAAATCGTTAATGCGCAACTTTTTACTGCTCGCTCGTACAGACAATGGTCAATTGAACCCTTTATGAACCCTAAAACCTCGGTGATTTAGTATAATGAGATCGATCCCTGCATCCGATTCCTTGCGGTTCCGTCTTTATTTGAAATCGTTTTTAAGATGCGTTAAGAAGCTATAAAACCGTTTTAGATCCATATCGGATAATTTTATATTGATTTATATTTCCGGTGAGGAAATATTGAATGGCTTGGATTGGGTATGGAGATTTAATTTATTTTATGGTGATGGCGATTGTTGGAATTGCTAGATGGTGATTATGCGGGATTATTGTAGGCCTTTGTGCAAAATGGAAATTCAATGCGTCAGTTTCATGTGGGACACTTTTTAATTTTCTCTCTTTCTTCAACCATTTTGGTAAGGTGAGTATGCATATGTGTAAGATTTTAAATAGTTTTATTTTATGGAATTTTAATAATTATAAATATCTGTCACTCTTTCTCAAGTCACACAACATCGTTACATTTAACACTAAACCTACCACGGTCAATTTCCGGTTTTCTATTTCATATTTACTGAAATTATAGAAACGTTTTCATAGAAAATGACTAGATTGACTTCTTTATTTAAGCACATATTGTAATGGAAGCGGTACAAAGTTTAAATAAATTCAATCTTCTCACTTGTATAAAGCGTTTCACTTTCATATGTTTTGTAGTTGGTAGGTTTAGTGTTAACTCGCTTCTTCTTGACTGTCATCTGTATCAATCTCAATATTTTCTCGTTAATCATTGCTAGACTGCGGATCCTTATGCAAAATAAAAATGTTCTGATTATGGGAACCAGGCGTTAAATAATAATTGTTTTCAACCCTTAACGATTTTGTTACGTTGAAAACAATATTACAATGTTTTTAGGTTTGTCCAATCTTTTACTGTTCAATATTTCACCGAGCCAATTTCTCCATAAATACATTTAAATCCGCAATCTAATCATCATACAAACTTTATACTTTCTATATCCTCAAAATACCATTTTTGTAATATTTTAAATCGTATACCACTTCTATACTCCCACATATGCCAATATTCTTAAATTCCTTTGAATGTTTTTACAGTTTCATATTTCACCTGCTCGTTTCTGTCACAAACACGTAAATTATATAATCTATAATGATGGTAAATTTATAATTTTTTTGTAAGATAGGGTTCATCTTAATTGTTAATATATTTGGTTATTTTTAAATAGCTGTAAAATGTTGGTAGACAGTTGTAGATAGGTGACTACGATTTATTAATAAAACTGTTCTTTTAAAATGCAAGTGTTTATGTTTCATCTAATATTATATTAGATCTCGAACTGAATGTTGTGCAATTTTATGAAATGAAGACTTGATTAAAAGGTGATAGGTCTCCGGTTGAGTGTGACTTAATTTTAAAACGACATTTCTGAGACGTCACTGGTTCCAGACGAAAGTTTTGATTATTGTGAATTTTCCATCATAAACTAACATATAGTAAAGTCAAAATAATCTCCGAACACACTTGAAAATGAAAAAACGTTTTTAAAATGAGTTCTGATGACGTTAGTTTTTATTGAGATCTTAGAAGGATTAGTATACTAGCTAATGTACCAAAAGAAAACTTTGCAAAAATTGAATTTTGTTTTTACAAAATTCTTATGTGGGTGTTAAATTGAAAATTTTAAAAATACGTTTTGGAGATCTGTGTCAATTACACATACGGAGAAAATTTCATCGAAATCAGTCAACGTTAAGCTCTCATCTTGAAACCTTTGTTGCTCATAGTAACGTTGACCGATTTCAATGATATTTCCACCGTATGTATAATGGACACAGATCTCCAAAACGTATTTTTTAAATTTTAAATTTTTAATATAGACCCACATAAAAAATTTGTGAAAACAACTTTTCGTATTTTCTCTGCTGTTCCAACAAAGTTCAATTTTTTCAAAGCTTTTTTAGGTACAACAGCTGGTAAACTAATCTTTCTAAGATCTCAAAAAAATCTAAAGTCATCAGAAACTCATTTTAAAAAAAGTTATTCCATTTTCAAGTGTGTACGGAAACTTTTTTGACTGACTGTATGTAGTAGCAACCTAACTATTTTGCATTGTTTTTAAAGCTATAGTAAATATCGTATTTTCTTGCTAATATTAAATTTGTACTTAAGTGAAATATGTTTTTCTTAATCTTCCATCTTGGCATTAGATTGTAAGGCAATAGGTAAATAATGCAATATGTAAATTCTTCTTGTTTGTACACACTTTTTAACAAATTTACAACTACATTTTTACGAATCATTGCACAGAGGCGTTCCTGCGAAAATTGAACAGACATTCTCCACAAATTCGTGGACACGTGTTACGATTGAATAAAGCTCCGGTGACTGACGTCAGGCTCCGAAAGGAAAGAGGATTTCCTCTTTCACTCCCCGTGGCTCGTTTAACTCTCTTCTCTACCGTTGCGACTAACCGACGTGCATATTTGGTTTACCCCCGTTGGTAATAATGACACGGGTAAACGGAGGAACGGCGTGCAAGCGCACGCCGGACGTAGAATGCGCGCGCGTTGAAGATCGGTACGCGCGCGTGACCAGACTAAGCAAATTTACTTTGCCCGCGTTCAGGCTTGAACGATTCATCGAGTGTCCAATGGAAATTAACGAGAACCTCGGCCCCTCGGGGTACGAGCGAGGATAGTCTGGAAATCCTAAGAAAAATCCCTGCTACGAAGCAGGTCCGAACGAACAAGGGGAATTATCGTCTTTTAAAATCAATTAGCGTCGCCGACTCTAAGCTTTCGCACCTGGGAACTATTTAAGACTATATCGTAATGTAACAGGTCCAAAAAATCGGTTTATTTCTACATACCTTGAGAATACAACTCTTTGAAAATACACTCCTAAAATTTTGATAATCGTATTCCGGAAAGCAACGATTGTTCAGATGAGAAAGTCTCGGGTAACAGCAATAACGAAAAGTGGTTTTTATAAATTTTTATTGCAGAGAACTATTGTTAATATGGAAATTAAATTCTGTGGACTGGGTAGGTATATTCTTCGTATACAAGAAAATATTGAATAATATTGTATTTGTTTATTTAGTCATTGGATGAAGTAAAATCGTATCAACCTGTTCTATCTGCAAGCCCTTATTCGTCGTGTAACAGCTATGATATTAAACGATCTTTATCAATTTTTTTCTAGAAAGCTGTTAATAACATAGAAATTAATGTTGGTGGAGTGTACAGGTATATCCTTAATCTACGAGAAAACATTTTTTCCATTTGCATTTGTTTATTTATTTATTGTACAGAGCAAGATCATGTCAACCGGTTCTGCGCGTAAGCTTTCATTTATCTTGTAACAGCTACGAAATTAAAAGTGATTTTTACCAATTACTTTCTCAAGAAAGGATTATTAATATGGTATTAATAATTTGTGGGATATGTAGATGTAAACTTGATCTATGAGCAAACATTTTTCTAAATTGCATTTATTGATTTCTTTACTTGTACAGGGTACAATTGTGTCAAACAAAAATTCTTCATCGGTGGAGTAAGGAATGATATTATATTGTTAAAAAAATGTTGTAAATCAAAAATAGCGTTAATATATTTAGCATAGTACTGGGCAAGTTTATAACGAATCAAATGAACTATGTTCGACAAGGATTAATCAATTTGATTTTGAGTTGTTCTTAGAAACTCTATCGGTTCATAAAATATGCATTCTATAAATTAAAATTAAAATTAGAACAGAATACAGTGGCGTGCAAAAGTATCCGGACACCATTTAAAAACGAATAACTTTTTCAAAATTAGTTCAAACGGCTTGAGTTTTTTTGAGATGTTAGAAGGATTAGTTTACTAGGTAGCGTGTAAATAATTTTTTCCAAAAATTGCTATTGGTCGGAATTGTGGCGAAGAAAGTAAAGATCACAATTTTTAACTTCTTGATCTGTACCTGTAATGAAAATTTGAAAGACGCCTTTTGTCGATCTAGATAAGTTATGCATATGTACAAATATGTAAATTCCCTGAAAAAGCAGAACATCTGCGACTTTCACTCTTAAGCTCTCATCTTGCAATATTCGTAGCTCATTTGCTCAGAGCAACATTAACCGACTTCGATGAAACTTTGCGCATGTATATAGCCTACGAAGATCTACAAAAGATATATTTCAAATTTTCATTACAGGCACAGATAAAAAAGTTAAAAGTCGTGACGTTTACTTTTTTCTTCACAATTTCTACCATTAGCAATTTTTATAAATAATTGTTTACACGTTACTTAGTAAACTAATCCTTCGAGCATCTCAAAAAAACTCAAGCCGTTTGAACTAATTTTGAAAAAGTTGTTCGTGTTTAACACTAGATTTGCGGGGCCCGTCAAAATGACGGATTCAAAAAATTTTAATTTACGTTTATTAAGAGTGGAAGGAGGCATTCATATTACAATAAAAATCGCTGAAGATCTAAGTAAATACAATTTTATTATTTTTATAAAGCAATGTAAAATAATCAATTTTAGTGCTCCGTAAACCTAGTGTTAAAGGGTGTCCGGATACTTTTGCACGCATATTCATCTATCCCAGGTAAATCCAATTAGGCACATTATAGCAGACTATCAGTTTCCTAAATCATCTATCACAAACTCCATTAGAGTAAGAAATGACCCAGCTCCGCCTTTTGCTCGTCAGCCATCCGGCCATCGGCTATACAATAATGTCTTCCCACATGATGCTCCTATATTTACTGTCAGTAAAGCACCTCGGAAAGCGCAATATAATCTTGCGGGGCAACACATCCAACTGCAGCTAGCCCCTAACAATCTCGCCGTTGCTTCGCAATTTAATTTTACAGTCCTCTTTCCCCGTAGCGTAATCACAGCGCCTTGTTCAGCTCGCTAAATTCGATCATTAATTAACCATCAATTTCCCGTCTTACAATTGGCAACAAACACACAATCATCGTCGGTTATTGTTCCTGCAAACATAATAAAGCCGTCGAGGAAGCAAGTGACGATTTATCGAGGACATAACGCGGTGGCGTCTTCAAGATGGCGACCGGAGAGCACACAGCAGTGCTCACTTAAATTTCCGAAGTTTGGGATCCGGAAGTCAAATTCCTGCGTTCCAGGATAGCGTTTCTCTTACAGGGATTGACTCAAGCACACCTCGACAAACTAAAAGTATAGATATGGTTACGGCGGCGTGAATATTGAGAAGTCGCCGTAATGCCGTGATGAACAACCCCTAAGAAATAATTGAAGACAGGGGTTATCAACGAACTGTTGATCGTTGAACAGAAGAGAGAGACAGAATCGACGGCCGAGCAGAAATAACTTTATAAGTAAATAACTTTATATAAAGTTATAAAAGTTGTATTATAAATAAAGTTTGCAAATAAATATCTCGTGATGCCGTGGCGTACGACGCGAAGTAATAAAAATCGTAACAATATGGTGTAATCAAAAAAATTTTTTAATTCAGTAATTTTTTATTTTACCTTATCAAGTGTGGTAACAGTAGATAGTTGAGATTCTCCCTATTTAAACGAGTCCAAACACAACGTAAATCAGTCTACTTTCCGGAGTTCATATATAGCAATCATTCTCCTTAATTTTGCCATTTGCATTAATTCTATAAAACTAGTCCGATTTGCGTCGTGTTTGGACTCATCTTAATCAGAAAAATCTCAACAACCCACGGATACTGTGATTGAAAGGATAACACAAAAATAATTGAAATTGAGATTTTCTTTTTCCTTGTCTACTGAGATAAGTCTCCGCTGCGCTTAAGGTACTAAATGGTGGAGCAAAGAGGGGAGATGGATTATGAAAATTTAAGCGTAACTGATTCAGCAAATTCAAGCGAACACTGCCGTACTGTTCGATCCTGTTCGAAGATGTTCGAACGTGTCCGCGGTTTCCTCGTCGTCACGCTCGCTCCTCCCGGCTCCGTGTTAAACGACAATTTGTCGGTGTTACGCCGCGGAGAACACAGACGCTAATTGGATAATTATATGCAACATCTATTAAGCGGCCCCGGGAACGTGTAATGTTCTCTCCGGCGTTAGTTTGCGAAAAAAGCTGACGGCCCGCGCGGCACGAGCACACACGATTGCTTAATACTGCCGCTCGAGGAACGCGGATCACTATAAAATATAACGCTCAGCCAGCATCATTCTGCCTGACGTTTACTCGACAATTACAGACGAACCCCGCGGTGGTTAATTTAAACATTATTAAACGAACCTGGTTACCGCTTGCGAAACCCAACACGGCTTGGTGATAGTTCCTGCGGAGGGAAAGGACGAGGATCGAGAGAATGCAGGATTGCGCAGGAATACCGCGGTGTACTATGAACAGGATGTTTGTGCGTTTGTCTGGTTAGTGTAAAATGATGCGTTTGGAATTGAACGATCGGTAGAAGTTCATAGGACTAGCTTCCATTTTTTACGAAAATACGTTATAAGTTTCGTCCAGCTAATTAACATTGATCGCAACACTGTGCGATGCAGCGTCCCCTTGATCTTCCATTCAATTTGCATTGCCCGTCACGAAGGTTTGTAAAAACCACGTCAAACCGATCGCGACCGGTCACGTTAAGTAAACAGCATGATGCAGTGAGAGTGCGTGAGAGTTCCTGCGGAGGGAAAGGACGAGGATCGAGAGAATGCAGGATTGCGCAGGAATACCGCGGTGTACTATGAACAGGATGTTTGTGCATTTGTCTGGTTAGCGTAAAATGATGCGTTTGGAATTGAACGATCGGTAGAAGTTCATAGGACTAGCTTCCATTTTTTACGAAAATACGTTATAAGTCTTGTCCAGCTAATTAACATTGATCGCAACACTGTGCGATGCAGCGTCCCCTTGATCTTCCATTCAATTTGCATTGCCCGTCACGAAGGTTTGTAAAAACCACGTCAAACCGATCGCGACCGGTCACGTTAAGTAAACAGCATGATGCAGTGAGAGTGCGTGAGAGTTCCTGCGGGGGGAAAGGACGAGGATCGAGAGAATGCAGGATTGCGCAGGAATACCACAGTGCACTATGAACAGGATGTTTGTGCATTTGTCTGGTTAGTGTAAAATTATGCATTTGGAATTGGACGATCGGTAGACGTTCATAGGACTAGCATCTATTTTTTACGAAAATACGTTATAAGTTTCGTCCAGCTAATTAACATTGATCGCAACACTGTGCGATGCAGCGTCCCCTTGATCTTCTAGTCAATTTGCATTGCCCGTCACGAAGGTTTGTACAAACCACGTCAAACCGATCCCGACCGGTCACGTTAAGTAAACAGCATGATGCAGTGAGAGTGCGTGAGAGTTCCTGCGGAGGGAAAGGACGAGGATCGAGAGAATGCAGGATTGCGCAGGAATACCGCGGTGTACTATGAACAGGATGTTTGTGCGTTTGTCTGGTTAGTGTAAAATGATGCGTTTGGAATTGAACGATCGGTAGAAGTTCATAGGACTAGCTTCCATTTTTTACGAAAATACGTTATAAGTTTCGTCCAGCTAATTAACATTGATCGCAACACTGTGCGATGCAGCGTCCCCTTGATCTTCCATTCAATTTGCATTGCCCGTCACGAAGGTTTGTAAAAACCACGTCAAACCGATCGCGACCGGTCACGTTAAGTAAACAGCATGATGCAGTGAGAGTGCGTGAGAGTTCCTGCGGAGGGAAAGGACGAGGATCGAGAGAATGCAGGATTGCGCAGGAATACCGCGGTGTACTATGAACAGGATGTTTGTACATTTGTCTGGTTAGTGTAAAATGATGCATTTGGAATTGGACGATCGGTAGAAGTTCATAGGACTAGCATCTATTTTTTACGAAAATACGTTATAAGTCTTGTCCAGCTAATTAACATTGATTGCAACACTGTCCCCTTGATCTTCCATTCC
The DNA here is from genome assembly GCA_913789915.3 of Sphecodes monilicornis. Classification (NCBI taxonomy): domain Eukaryota; kingdom Metazoa; phylum Arthropoda; class Insecta; order Hymenoptera; family Halictidae; genus Sphecodes; species Sphecodes monilicornis. The sequence continues at coordinate 11,754,177 of OU565297.1, read as the reverse complement.
ATTTGCATTGCCCGTCACGAAGGTTTGTAAAAACCACGTCAAACCGATCGCGACCGGTCACGTTAAGTAAACAGCATGATGCAGTGAGAGTGCGTGAGAGAGAACGAGAAGCGAAGAGAAGAGAACGAGAGAAAGAGAGCCGTAGGATTACCTTTCTCCTGGTGGACGAGCCTGTCCTCGCATTCCGAGTGTTTCGCGGAGCTTTAATGACCACCACGTGGTGCTATCATCGGAGGCAGTACGTGAGAAACACGGACGAGTATCATCACGCGGTGACTCGCTAAAATTATCCGTAGTTCTCTTCCGAAGCGACGGCGAAGGATGAGAATTAAGCTGCCGCAAAAAAAGACCGGGCACAACGTGGAGACGGCCGGCGACGGTCTCTTCGGTTTCACAAAGGACTCGACTGCCAGGGTAGTGAAGTGGAACCATCCCGTTCCTTGCCAGACAATGTTCCCTTTTCAACATTTTTTCCATATGACATTTTTTCCGCTCACGCTTTCTCTTCGACGACGGCGGTTTTTTTTCTTTCTCGTTGCACTAGTGGCATTCACTTTGCAGCGATAGAACTTTTTTACGAACCCTGAACAAAGTTATGTAGACACTTTTTGTTGGACCGTCTTTGTGCGCTTGTAATTCTGCAAATGACCGCTTTGTGCGAGATGATTTCGCATCGATGTACCATATGTGCTGTGTGTAAGTCATTTTTGTTAATTGTGATTGGTCCTAATAATTATTGGATTTAATATCGATACAATCAGTTGTGCATACGGATCAGTTTTATTCATTGAAAGTGCTCCAAATAGTTAGGATTAAAATGATTAGGGGCTGCGGAACTTTGATTTAGCATTGGTGTAATAAGTGATATCTACAAATAATTCTTAATCGTTGAAAGCGGTTCTAACCTACAAATTCTTGATACCTACAAATAATTTTCATTTTTGGCTTTTAATGAACATTATTATCACACTTGAACACTTTATCTATAGTCGTACTGTACAAAATGGAAGCTTAGAAATCTTCTTTTACACAATAATTATCCCAAATGAAATTATTACATTACATTATTCAAAATCAGTTGTTGGTTTATGACTAATGTTGCTGTTGAAGGGTCTCTTTTGAAAAATCCTCAGCTATGGGCAATAAACTTCCAAAAAGTTATGGAATAATCGCTGGTAGATAATACGTTAATAGTAATTTATCAAAAGACTGTGGATTTGTGACAAAAATGGTCAGACTGTGGATTTTATACAACTATAACGAAAATGAATAAACGAAGTACAAAACTCGGAAGACATTTGCTGAATTTAAAATCACAATTAGATCCTTTTCGACTTCTAAAATTATTAAAACAAGAAATACATTTTCGCTTATCCTGTGTCTCATACAATTGTCTAAGAAAATTTTTCTTTCACATTAAAACCCGCAACCATCTACAAATTACAAACAGACCTTAGTGGCAGAACCATTACAAAAGAAGCCTCTCTTCAATATAAGAGGAGAAAATAAGTGAAAGATTTCTCGCAGCCTGCGGTCGTCAATCACAATCGAGGACATTGTAAAGCACGTCGTCGTCGTCTTCGTCACGATCGGTTTTCAGTAATCTTTATTTCCATATACCTCTCGCAATATATTATTTCGCTCGTCGCCACCCTGAGCGAGGTATCATTTGCAATCTATCGTGTCTCGCAGGCGTGCTTATATTACATTTCTTACGCAACTCTCACGATGGCGACCATCTGGTGGCTATCGGCCGGGGACATTATAAATGCAAGATAGATATTCCCTCGTTCGTGTAATCACTATTATTTGCGATATCACGTAACAACACCGACGACGACGGGAGGGAAACAACAACGGAGGCGAAAGAGTTGTTCGACGTAGCCTCATCCAGAGGACCATTACTGGAAAGATGGCGTCCGGAGGACGAGCGACACAAGCTCGCACAGTGAAACACACAGGCTGTTCTTCCAGGTGAGGGTAAATTACCGCCGTGGGCGAGGGTCTCTCGTAAAGCACTGCGCAAATTAAGTAGCCAAGAACGGGGGAATATTGTCGTTAGCTAGCGAAAGAAAGTGCAGCTCGCGGAGAGAAAAAGAGAGAGAGAGAGAGAGAGAGAGAGAGAGAGAGAAACAGAAAGGAAGAAAGAAAGAGAGAGAGAAAGAGAGATCCAGCAAGCCAGCAAGCAAGCGACCTAAGCAAGCAAGCAACCAAACTAAGCATGCAACCAAAGTAAGCAAGCAACCAAAGTAAGCAACCAAACGAAGCAAGCAACCAAACGAAGCAAGCAACCAAACGAAGCAAGCAACCAAACTAAGCAAGCAACCAAACTAAGCATGTAACCAAACTAACCAAGCAACCAAACTAACCAAGCAAGCAAGCTAAGAAAACTATGCAAACTAAGCAAACTAAGAAAACTATGCAAACTAAGCAAACTAAGCAAACTAAGCAAACTAAGCAAACTAAGCAAACTAAGCAAGCAAGCAAGCTTGAGAGAGAGAGAGAGAGAGAGAGAGAGAGAGAGAGAGAGAGAGAGAGAGAGAGAGACAGGACTCGTAATTTTTATGGAAATTATTATCGCCGGTAGGAGGCAGACTAGAGTATCGTAAATTACGTCGAGCCGCGAGTTTCGCCTCGTCTAATTATTATTTGGCAATTAAATTTTACTCTTTATTGCGCGTGCACGCCTCTGGGACCCGGGGCCCTGTCGTTCGGGGCCTAGACGCTCTCTCGGCTCTCGTAAAAGACCAAGGGGGAATATCGTTAACCGTGGAGGCAGTGAATGTCGTGTTCCTCTCCGCGAGGGTATCGGTGATCAGCTCCACGGTGCTGCCTTTACTGCACGAGATTTAATGGTGTCCCTTAAAAATCGAGTAAATCACGCACGGCCCCGCGCTGCGCGCATTCGTTTGCGAGAAAGTCGCCGGAATTTATTGGAATTCGGGATCCTTCGTTAAATCGAGGCCGGGGCCGTAATGGCCACCTTCCATGGGGTTCCGCAGACGCTTTCATGGGGTCAGGTCTAGTTAACGATCCGAGCGAAACGTGATTTTTATACAGTTTTTCGAGGGAAATTAATAGACCTTCCCTTTAACAATCTGAACGTAGCGTCAGCTTTAGCAATTTTTTTCTGAGAAAGCTAATGAACGTATTTGTTAAACGAGGATCTTGTTGAGAAGTGCATATATTGAACAACTTGTAGTAATTTTTTTACTGTGAAGTCTTTAAAAATGGCTGAGCAACAGCTTCCTTTTCCGAAGCTGTTTTAACATACAATTCTATCTAGTAAATGGACGAAGATTTCTGTGAAAAAATTGATCTTATGCAAAATGTCAGTCGGTTACGCAAAAATAGTATTGTTCATTGTTTAAGTATTTTCTTTTTCATAAACTAAGAGAAGTTTTCATCGAAAAATTATTTTATCGAATAAATAAAGCCATAGAAAATACAATCTTCATGAGTCTTCGTACTTCCTATGATTCTGATTAAAGGGTCTATACTCAGTCACTTTTTAAAATTTTATAATAAAAAAATTATTGTAAGTTATACAATATATGCACTATTACACAAGGTACTCTTTTAAAAAAAAGTTGATTAATTTTGTTTTAAATTCCTAAAACTCAGCATGACCAGCTAAAACTCTGGTCCTCGAGAGAGTCTATTATTCAGTCATTTTTTAAAGATTTTGCAGCATAAAAGTCACTATGAGTTGTACAACGTATGTACTCTTAAATGAAGTACTTGTTTCAAACAAAAGTTCCTTAAATTTTCCAGAAAAAATTTATTAAACATCTCATCTATCTCTTGATCGTCAACAGGGCATAACCTCCTCTCTACAACCTGCATTATTATTGCATATTTCAACAAATTTATATAACATTTAACCAGTGAATTATCACCCTCTACACACAAATGACGAATGACTTCACAATTTTTTCTAATTATTCCATCTACTTTAACGTATAAAATAAAAGTTTACAATTGCGAATCCATCAGAATTGTAAATAGCGCAGCTGTAAGCGGTCTGCGCAAAATGGTTCGAGCTGCGACGCATCGGTAATGATCGTTCCATTAAATATCGCCGGGGTAATTAATTAATCGATAATTAGCAATCAGAACGCGAGATCGTTTATTAATTACTCAGGGAAAGCGGCGCGGCGCACCACGACCTCGTCGCGAAAGTATATGGCGGATCTTCGATTGGCGGATAAGTCATTAAGAGCCTCTCACGAAGAAGATATACGAACCTTCGAACGATGTACCAGCGCGATCTTGAAAAAGAGTAGAAGTGGTTCGAAAAGAAGGAAAGCTGTTTCGAGATTTTATGAACGTTCATCGCTCATGTCATTTCATCGGTGCACGTGAATTTAAATTCGAACGATCCGTATCGTAAAGATGTACTGTAGTCGCCCATTGCTGAAGTCCTGAAATTTCTCTTCTTATAAATAAACTCTCATTGTTTTAGTAGATCATCCCATAATAATTGCAATTTGTAAAGTAAAGTACAGGAACATAATTAGAACCACTGGTGTCCTATGTATATTTGTGGGATCAGGACTCCCCAGACCAAATACTGTATGGAGATTGGGAAAATAAGGAGAGTTCCGTGGGTATGTGTAAGGCTACGTGTCCATCTGAGAGTTTCTGTCGATAGTTGCTCTGGAGAGTACTCTCAATTTATGTGTCCATTTGAGAGTACTTCAGAAATTATTTGCTCTCGGAGATTGACGTGACAGTCAACTCTCGGAAAGTCCTCTCAGGTATATGGCCATCTGAATTTCGGGCGTGTAGCTCTCAGATGAATCTTGAGAGTTATTAGAATACTCGTGAACAGAATGGATATGCCAAAGTTTGCTGCAATTGTTGCAATGTATGTAATAAGGAAAAAGAAATATTCCAAAAAGAGAAAGTGCTGGATTAAAACATGGATAATGCGACGCAATAAAATGGGTGCATTTTCTACACTTATACAAGAATTACATATAGAAGATGCACAACAGTTTAGAAGCTTCGTACGAATGAATGCAGTTAAATGTTTTTGCTAATTCATCAAAAATATTATTTTTCTTATCACGATTCTTGTAATCTGGGTGTTTGATATTCCATAAAAATTCATTATTTTCGTACAACGTAATTAATTGTTCCACTTCTGTGTCAAACCACTGTTTCCCGCTCATTGTTGTATATATAAATATGTATAGAATATAATATATATATATATATATATATATATATATATATATATATATATTTGAAAACTGTCTCGACGACTCTCAGCTATACGAATGGGGCTCGTATAGGTGACAGTTGCTCGCCAAGGAAAAAATTGAACTTGTCCATTAGTGTTTTTCATCTTTTTGTTTGCTCTACGAGAGTTTTCCGTGGAGCTCTCCGATAGCCCTCTCAATACCGTGTACACTGTAAAATTTGACTCTCGAGAGTAACACGCGAGATTAAACTCTCAGATGGACACGTACCTTAAGAGCTGATCAGCTACAACCGCGAGGGTCCCAGGTTCGATTTCTGGCGCAGAATTCCTCATTTTTCCTAAGATCCTACATATATATCTTAATTTTCTGCAATACATCAAATTATATACAGATAGACGAATAATTGTGTTCGTTTCTTTATATTTTATGTTTCAAAAATATGAGATAAAATTTACATTATTTATGGAACGATCTAATTTATTTAACCTACCCATTTTTACTCATGATTTCGTAAAATCCGTGTCTGTTAATAATAAAATCGATGAGTGCTCATCCTGTAGAATTGCAGCGAATTTACTCGAAGATTACGAAATATTAGGGAACAAGGTGGCGACAGTAATCGGCCATTTGCACTCAGTATCGCGTGTCCTGGTAGCCAGACAGTAAAGGACATGAAGGACGCAGTAGCGGGAGTAGTTGGAGGTGGCAAAGAAGTCACCGATGGAACGACACGGTGTGCCCATGACAGGAGAGCAGTACCGACTTTCTGGGCCCGTAATGAGGCCCCTCACGCACTTGTAAGAATGCTACCAGACGCGTTTCAAGCATTGGCGGACGCGTTAAACGCGGCAGCTGCCGGAGCTGTCGCTCATGCACAGCTTCCTTGTCTTTTTCTCCACCTTCCTCCTCCTCCTCATTGTTCGTCTGTCCTTAGCCGGATTGTTTCACTTCCTCTCGATCGCACGTAGCTAATTTTTTCAAACCTACCGAGTCCGCGTTGTCGTCGGACACGAGGCAAGATTGCGCACGATTCCTCTGGATACATCGTCAAGCAAAATTCTAACTATGAGTTCAACCGATGAGGTCGCACGATTTATTTGACTGTAACACGTACGACAGAAAAATTCTTTGCATAATCAAATCTTAATATCCTTGATTTTAGAGCAATTGACTATTTCTTTACCAGGTTGTCATTAATTTTTATCGTTTCGAGCACACGATTTTGTCAAGTGATCTTTTAGCTTGCCATAAGATGATTTTATTTTTTGGTGGTTTATATGAGGATGATAAAATGTGTCTTTTTGGTAAGTATTGTTGTGTTCCTGTTTGTACGAAGAATAAATCAACTTTCTTTAATCAATTTTCTAACGATCCGAAATAAAGGCATGAAATATATGTGTTTATGATCTGATCGAGATTAATGTTCAGGAATAAAAATTTGATTTAGAAGGTTTACTAAAACTATTAGAAGATTCTAAATTGAGGGACTGTTTAGAAATGAAATTGTTATATTATATTCAATCAAATAATAAGGAAATAAATAAAGGAAAACAGAATATTAAATCGTACGAAAATAAATAAAAATGTGCAATCTATTATTCATGTATTTATCAATCCACAAACGTGATATTCCTGATAATATACACATGTTCTTGCATTTTGTACATTCGCTCGAACCATAAATGCATAGATAATTCATTTCGTGTAATTTAATTGTGTACAAAGCGAGCCAAGAGTTATCTTTATTTAAAAATTTAACAATTAACGTCCACAAGATTTCTAAAAAGATCGACACTAACAGAAATAAAGGATAAGCAACGTCGGACCATAAGCGTTCGCCGAAGGAGCACAATAGATTTTGAAAGAACAGTGTTCGAGAGGAACGTGTTCAAATTCCGTGGCACGGACGTTACGTGCCAACGAGCAGACCGGGAAATATAAACGTCGGTTTTTATCGGTTCGAGCCTGCTTTGCGACCGTATCGCTCTTTGTACAACGTTATTGTTCCGCGTACACGAGTACGCGTCGCGACGTCGCGAGGCGGCCGCGCTTTCATGCGACACGCGTGTACCCGTGTTCAAACCGCAGTAGCGATATGCATATGCGAGCGGAGTATGTTAATGATGGTCGAGAAGCATCGGTGGCTGGTACACCGGTGTTCGGTATAATGTTCGGAAGAATACTGCGTTTTAGAGCGAGGACTATTTGCAAACGCCGTGTCGCGCACACTGCGACGGAGACCGTTTCCTGGACAAAAATTCCGCAACCTTTGTTGTCTTCGCGATCGGCGCCATAAACGGAATTTTTGTGAACCGTGAAATTTGATATGACTCTTTAACACTAGGTTCACGGAGCACTAAAAGTGACTACATTATTGTGTAAAAATAACAAAAATGTTTATATCTAAATTTTTAGACATCCTTTTTATAATATGTATCCCAAAAATATAAATGTATTGAATAATACCTCATGGATGCGTCTTTTCAATCTCGATAATCGTAAATTAAAAATATTACAACCCGTCATTTTGACGGGTCCCGTAAACCTAGTGTTAACACTAAACCTACCACCGCTGGTCAAATGACCGCTTTCAGATATTTTATTTTACAATTATTGAAGTTACAAAGCCTACTGGAAATTATTATGCATACTTTTTCAAGTATACGTATTCAAATATATTGGTTTGGGGAATAAGTTCGTACCGTTTTGTTTTCTTTTATTCTACAACGATTACTTTGTTCTTTGGCAAAGTGTTGTGCATCAATCGAAAGAGCTCCTTCTGCTCTACACAACTGTTATAATCGTTGTTTTGAATAATTTAATTTTTTATTATTTTTCAAGCTTAGAAATGGAATATCCAGTAGGCAAAAATCAACATTTTCGACACCTGCTTTTCATCGCTTTCCATCGAAGTCAAAAAGCTGCCGCAGCCGCTCGGGATATTTGCGACGTGTACGGAGAAGGTATCATAGGCGAGTCTACAGCACGGAAATGGTTTGCAAAATTCAAAAATGGCGAATTTGACCTGGACTACACGTCTCGCAATGGACGACCTGGTGTCGAAAATGTTGATTTTTGCCTCTTGGATATTCCATTTCTAAGCTTGAAAATTAATAAAAAATTAAATTATTTAAAACAACGATTATCACAGTTTTGTAGAACGGAAAGAGCTTTTTCGATTGATGTACAACACTTTGCCAAAGAATAAAGAAATCGTTGTGTAGGGAGTGTAGGGATGATACTGTACCAAATTACCGTACCGAATACCGCCGATTACTACGATGATAGTAACGGTAACGACGCGACGATCTGTTAAAAACAATATTATTGATTGCGATTTTCAGAACAGATAAAAAGTACGACGTGAATGATTCGAGACGAAAATTGTAAAATCTCAGACGGAGATTGAGACGTGAAAAGTTGTGAAAAAAGTTTATTTTATTGTACTAGTTGTGATTTTTGTGTTAAATTATATACATTTTTATATTTATCGTCTTTGATCCTACAGTTGTAGAATAAAAGAAAACATTAAACGCTACGAACTTATTCCCCAACACAATAGATTACAGTAAAAATCGCACAAAATCTAAATAAACTCAATCGTGCCATTTTTATAAAGGAGCACATACTAGTCGTATTTAATGTTTGGTAGGTTTAGTGTTAACAAATTGATTGCCGTGTCATTCATACAGTGGACCATGTCATACATGTTTTTCAAAACTCACTCTATAAAAAAGTATATAGCTGGTGTAATTTTGATTATTTTAATTTATAAAAAATCACACATGTTCTTCAACCACCAGTAATCATGCGAACCAAATGACAATGTAAAAAGTTCAATAGTTTTTCTAAAAAAAATTCTATATATTGCGCAATAACGGCCTTGATAGCACGCTGTCCTCACAATCAATACAGCACTCGAATCGTAATAGAACCTGCAAATTGCATGTGTAGACTGCACTCTTGGACGTGCAGTTTCCATCGCTTGTAGGACTCTTGCAGCCTCCAATTTCGCAGGTTGCAACGGAAGCGGCGAAGACACGGCGCCGGAGGAAGATTGCTCCCTAGCTCTGTACGTGTAGGAACTCTAAAACGATCTCCCGGGACCGTGCGAGATAATATTAATCTCCGGTCCTGTAACACGACAGCGAGCTGTGCAGAAAGAGCACAAGAGAAGAATCTGTCGGCGCTGCGGCGGAAAATAGTGCTCGGCTTTGAGGTCGCGAGGTCGCGTGCACGTGGCATGAAGCATCGCGTGGCTTCGTGGGATCGCGAGCTTCCTTTCGTTTGGTGTACGCACCGTTTCACAGCGTCTCGAAATGCATATTCCAGTGCAGAGGTCCCAAAACATTTTTGTCTCGTAGACCACGTGCCAATTTTTTCTGTTTTGGGTAGACCCCCGCCTATCCAATATTGAATTGTTACAAATTCATCAACTTTAAATGTGTTTTTGACAGCTGACACAGTGCTACTGGCTTTGATAGGTTTAACTGTAGAGTGAAAAAGTTAAAAAAAAATGTATGAATTGAAACGACACAAAATGCAAATCTAGTAAAATTATAACATAAAATAACTACCAAAATGGTCGCCAAATGTAGAATATGCCTTAATTTTAAAAATTGCCTTTCCGTTACGTCCGTGTCATAAACCTTGTCGACGAAGACCCCACGTGTTGCGTTCTTTCGCTTCGAAACACTCGTGGACCCCCATTTACATCTCATGCACCCCCAATTTTTGATTTCGCTGACATGGACTCCTTGCAGTTCGGAATCGACCTCTAGGGGTCGATATAGACCACTTTGGGAATCATTGTTCTAGTGTATATCAAAAAGCAAATTTCTCTTTTATGCGTACATAAAAAGTACAGTAAATATTCGATCTAAGAAACAACCCCGGGAACGTGTAACGTCAAGTTGTTCGAAATGAACAACTGGAAAAGATAAAAATTTCTCATTTCATTAATAATTTTGTCCAGCCAATCCCTGCCTTTACAACGCTTGATGCAGCCGGTGCATCCTGCACCGCGATGCATCGGCAGCATCGCCGTATCACGAGATTATGAAACGGCGATACCATCGCGGATTTAGACGGAGATTATGACTGGAACGCTCGGTGACTAACTACGATCGCGACTGCGACGTCTTCTTGACGGTTAGGTGGCACCACGTTGTGGCTGGTATATGGGCAGATATTTTTCTACATCTTCTGGAGCACTGTAGAATCTCCTTCGCAATATAGAGATTGCTACTTTATAATCAAAACTATCATCATTTGCTCAGCATCCGAAAATTGCCTCAATATTTCATCAGCATGTTCTGATAAACAATATTTCGGAGGATCTATTGAGCCGAAAGAATTCGTTAAGTGTTTTAACAAGTGCGTTAAATCAAGCATTTGCAAATGATGGGATTGGTTGAAGAACACATGTGCCAGGACAGTCAACTATTATTAAAATTGAGATAGAGATGAGTGAACATGGAGAGAAATTTTTCAATGGCCGTCTACGGTACTTGACAGCGAAGAATTTCTCTAGTGCTTCTGTGAAAAATTACCAAAATATTCATAAAAATTCTTAAAACTTGCGCACCAACACACGGGCGAAGATCGCATGTTTTATGACAATCAACTATTATTAAAATCGAGTTAGAGATGACTAAACATTGAGAGAAATTTTTCAATGACCGTCTACAGTACTTGACAGCGAAGAATTTCTCTAGTGCTTCTGTAAACAATTACCAAAATATTCATAAAAATTCCTAAAAATTGTGTACCAGCACAGGGTCGAAGAGCGCATGTTATATGACAATCAACTATTATCAAAATCGAAGTAGAGATGAATGAACATGCAGAACAATGTCTATAGTCCTTGACAGCTAAAAATTTCTCTCGTGCTTCTTTAAAAAATTGCCAAAAAATTCTTAAAAATTGTGCAATAGCAAACGGGCCAAGGGCGCGTGTTTTATGACAATGAACTACTATCAAAATCGAAGGAGCGGTGAACCAACAAGCAGAACAATGTCTCAAAGACTGTCTATAGTGCTTGACAGATAAAAATTTCTCTCGTGCTTCTTCCAAAAAATTGCCAAAAAATTAGGTAATAGCAAATGGTCGAAGGGCGCGTGATTTATGACAATGAACTACTATCAAAATTGAAGGGGAGGCGAATGAACATGCAGAGCAATGTCTCAATGACTTTCTATAGTGCTTGACAGATAAAAATTTCTCTCGTGCTTCATTCAAAAAATTCTGAAAAATTGTGTAATAGCAAATGGTCAAAGGGCGCGTGTTTTATGACAATGAACTACTATCAAAATTGAAGGGGAGGCGAATGAGCATGCAGAGCAATGTCTCAATGACTTTCTATAGTGCTTGACAAATAAAAATTTCTCTCGTGCTTCATTCAAAAAATTGCCAAAAAATTATGTAATACCAAGTCGTCGAAGGGCGCGTATTTTATGACAACGAACTATTATCAAAATTGAAGGGGTGGCGAATGTACATGCAGAGCAATGTCTCAATGACTGTCTGCAGTTCTTGGAACCTAACAATTTCTCTCGTGCTTTGCTCCAAAACTTGCCCAAAGAAATCCTATATAATTCTTAATAATTGTGCAAAAGCAAATGTTTGAAAAACAAATATTTCATGACTATCAACTACTATAAAAAATCGAAGTAGAGACGAATAAAAATAGAAACCAATGTGTGAATGACTCTATCTATAGTACTTGAAAGCAAAGAATTTTCACACATTCTTCCAAAAAATTTCCCCAAATGCTCCCCTGTACTTTTTCCGAAAAAATGAATTTGCCCACGGTGTCTTCAACTTCCAGGTGCCACGAACATCGCAGACCCGTGAACAAATGTAAGGAGGGCACCATCGTTCCGATGATCTTCGCGCACGAGCCCTTGATCTGCGGCGATCACCTGCAACAACGAAAATTACGTTTGCGCGGTACGGTTTAGCAAGTTAAAGCATGTCTCGCGGCGCGAGATCGGAATCAGTACCACGGCGACCCTATATAATCTGGGCTCGGAAATTACGATGATGTCTTGTCAGGATAAGTCATCTTGGGGAAGATGATAATGCACGGTACGCGACGCGGCGCGCAAACGGATGTACACATCGATGCGACGTCTTCGCGGAACGTCCCGTTTATTTTTCGCCGCACTGGCCAACCGAATACGCTAACGAATGATAAGATCGACGCTGATTATGAGTTTCGGACCAGAGCCAGAGTAATGCGGCTTCGAGACTGATCGTGGGCCAATCGGTTATCTGTGTTTCTCTTTTAATGTCTTAACGTAACGGGCTGTGCTTCGAGCTGATTCTCGATCTCGTAGCGATATTTTTACCGAGTCGCGTGCCCCGTGGATATTGAATAAATTGCGACTCGTCTGGGAGGGTTGTTCATAGATTATTATACATCGCGATTGAACTGATGCCTTCGTGGGAATGCTCGACAAATTGCGACTGGATGTCGTAGATATATTGTAGATATTAACACGTTAATTGGCGAGCTATCGTCTCCTACACATCTTATAGAACAGGCAGTTCCAACCAGTAGCTCCGGAGCTATTCGAGGCACCTTCCCAGCTTAGGTTCTTCCCCCACTCTTAGACTTCATCGCTATAATGTATAGTAGTAGGTACCTCCCACCACGAAAGCCGCGCGGCTCGCGCAGCACTCGCTAACTCTACGGCTGTACGTAGTAGTGAAAAGAGGTTCCATGGTGGGGACCTTGCAGTTCTCGAAGGGGAATATGTTGGAACTCCCTGCTATAGAATAATGGTAATTTAGTTATTTTAATGAAAGATTGGATGTCGTGGATAAATTGTGAGAATCAAAGCAATCGTCCGCTGAACATCCTACAGAATATGAATAATTTGGTAATTCTAATGAAAACTACAGGGTTGAAGCTTTCCACAATGTGAAAGTACTTTAGTCATATTAATGAAAACTGCAGAGTTTCCTGCTTGGTAATGCTTGACAAACTGTGATTGGATGTCGTGGATAAATTGTGGGAATGAAAGCAATCGTCCGCTGAACATCCTACAGAATATGAATAATTTAGTCATTCTAATGAAAACTGCAGAGTTGAAGCATTCCACAATATGAAAATAATTTAGTCATATTAATGAAAACTGCAGACTTCAAGCTTAGCACAGTGATTGCTGCCGGAATTCTTAGAACATGCAGGAAATTGGTATTTATCATAAACACTTGCAGTCTAATGTTTCACCAAATTAAAGGAACACTGAATTCTGTCCCACGTCTCAATTTGCAAGGTTCTTTACCGATTCGCAACAAAAGATGATAAAGTCCGTAGAATACACTCTTAAACCGATATCATTGTACCTCGGTCCTCAATTTTCCAAGAAAGGACTAGTAGAATTATCGGTTGAACTTCATTTTGGAGAACTCTTTTTTTCAAGTTTTCTTATGCAGTCCTATAAATTTCAACGAGAAAACGCCGAAAATGAAGATCTTATTGCGAGGAATTCATTGGTTAAAAAGTTATACGCGTATAAAGTTGAACACGTTTAAGCCTTTTTGACAGGTTAAAGCGCCGCCATATTGATATAGTTGCTAGGTGGTACACATAAAATGGGCTAAATATTGTAGTTCCGAGCAGATCCGTTAGATAGCAGCGCAAACACGTACGTAATAACAAACATTTACAAAATCAGATTGCGAAACATTATATAATACCATGGTCAGGTTGGCCTTCTCCGCTTCCACGACGACGTAACCCCAAACCACCTAGCGCATACGCTCAGTACTATTTAGCTGATCCCACAAATATTCCATACTGTCTAACACGCGCTGAACACCCGCCATCTATCCAGCGCATGCTCTGAACAAACCTACCCCTCTACCACTGAACAAATATCCAATATGGCGACACTCTAACCTGTCAAAAACACTTAAAATTGCTCATCTTTACACGTGTATAACTTATAAACCAGTGAAGTCCTAACAACCATACACACATTTTCGGAATGTCTTCATCGATATCTACAGGATCACATAAAAAAAAGTTCAAAAAAGTTAAGAACACGGAGTTCTCCAAGACGAAGTTCAGCCGAATTATCCAGTACGTTACATTTCATGAAATTTATTAGAACACGTAAAAGCAGTTCGTTAATGAATGTAACAATGAAAAAATTGACTAGTGTAACTTCTCTCACTTTGTGAATCGGAAATTTCACTTGTTACACTAGTAGAAGAGAAGGTAGCAATCTGACATACCCATATTATTGTTTAATTTAGAAATCCTCAGAACAGCTATAAACGGAAAAATCAAGCGTAGAAATTTAAGGAATTTCATGTAGAATGTGTTGTATAAGCATAAATACTGCGGATCTTACAGAGCTTTTGATTTTCATACCTTTTTCAAATTAAGATAAATCCAGCCTAGTAGATAATCGTGTAGCAGTCTGAGCCTATGTTACTTCATCCCAACACAAATCCATCAAATCTCTAACCGAAAATCCTAGATCCTGCTTAGAGGGCGGGGTACAGAGCATAGAGAGCATAGAGAGCATAGAGAGATCCAGCTTATCCAACAGAGTCTTTCGAAAAACAAAAGGGGGGGTCCCTAAAACCCACAAAAAGGGATCGCTGGCGGTAAGTAAGAGCTGGCATCAAGCTCACGTTACCGGGGCATTATTCTCGGGCCGGTGCTAGCGCGCAGGGATCTCGAAAGCGGTCTCGTTTTTACAAGGTCCATGGATCGCTGGAGGATCCAGCGATCAGGGACCGAGTGGTCTTTCTGGCGCGCGCGCCACAGGGTGGAACGGCTGGGCTCTCGATCGGCAAAAACCGATCGGTCCAAGTTATTTATTGCTCCCACTCGAAGCGGATCAGGACAGGCTGAGGAACCGAGGTGCTGTGGCAGAGCGGGGGAGGAGAGAGAAAGAAAGAGAGAAAGAGAGCGACAGAGAGAAATTCTCTTGTGTGCGGTGGACAGAGGCATCGGTGCTCCGGACCTTCCAGATATCTTATCTTGAGACACACACTGTGCGCCGAGGAACGCGCGCCGCGTATACTTACATCCTCGCCGTGGGCCTGATACCACGCGGTGATAACCGACGCCTAGTATCTGATCCACGGGATTGCAAAAACAAAAGGGGCGCCGGCTGCAGCGGTGCAACGCGCGTTGCGACGGTGTGCAACGGTGCAGCGCACCCCGCGACGCGGTAACGAGAATCGATCTCGTTGCACCGCCGATTTATATCGGTCGGCAGTGTTTTATGTCGCCTCGATATTCAAGAAACTCCGGGGAACGCGCGCAACGCGTTCATTTTCTATTTACAATTGGTTCCCGTTCGTTCCACTCTCGATCGAATACTCGTTCTTTACTTGAACCTCGTCCGTTGCATTTTGGTACCATGAGGTTGGGGAATGTAGCTTACAAGAGGAGACCGTGAAGTATGCAACACAGATTTTTACGTGTCTCACGTATGATGCAGTTTAGGTGGCAACAACATATAACTTAATGTTGGGCCCAATAATTAAGGGTTTTTAAAATACAGCGGAACTCCATTTATATGAATCTGTCGGGAGACAATCTAGTTTTTTTTTAAAATGTTTATTGAATAAAGAATTTTTGCAGTCAAATAATAACAGGTATCAACAAACATAAAAAAACAACCACTCAATACTGCGTTGTTAACTAATTGTTCTCTCGTATACGAATCTCTAAGTTATACATCTTTGGACGGTGGTTGAATTTATAGGAACTATAAATCGACTAGGTTAATATAAGTAATACAGAATAACTTAATGGATAATGGGGTGGCGCGTGGGGAAAAACTTTTTATTTAAAACCACTTCATCAGTCTTTGGTGTGACAATCTGGTTCACGTACTTAAATGGTTCCACCACTGACTATGATTATTCGTTGATTTAATAAGAGTTTACATTCCTGCAAGAGGATTTCGCTCAGGTAGAGTTCAGTTAACCAGGCGTTGCTAAAATTTAGTTCATACAAATAGAGTTCCACTGTATTAATGAATAAAAAGATGTTGATGAGATGAAATACTGAACTCTCACTTATTAAACTTCATTTTCTAACATATTATGATAGAATTAATTCTCTCTCTCGAGCAATATCAATCTTTGTAGTGTTAGGTAAGTATAAGAATCCAATGAAGGAACAAGTGTTGTGTTTGATAAACATTTGTTTCATGTTTTTTGAGAGTAATGATTTTTTAAAAAATGATATGCAATCACGGAATAGCAATTTTACTTGGGCAACTGTCTGCAGACACGCGCCCGCAATGGGTGAATCTCAAATGAGATTCAAGGTGCTATAAAAAAAAAAAACAATTTCACGCGAAATCGGCTTTCGGTCGCTGTCAGGTCGTTTCGCCTTACCGTGTGCCGCCGGCGGCTGCAGCGTTGCAACGCGTTGCTACGGTGTGCAACGGTGCAGCGCACCCCGCGACGCGGTAACGAGGATCGATCTCGTTGCACCGCCGATTTATATCGGCCGGCAGTGTTTTATGTCGCCTGGATATTCGAGAAACTCCGGGGAACACGTGCAACGACGCGGACGCGACGCGCTATCGGCTCTCGCATGCACCGCGATGCACAGACGATGCGATGCGTCGATGCGCCGAGGGGACCACCTCCGTGCTGTATCGCGATCGATGCGTCGATCGCAGGTGCTGCGCCGATGCCCAGCCCCGTTGCTTGCATCCAGGGTATATGAAGCTATAGCGGGGCTTATGCAATTCCTGCGTTGTGCAACGAGTAACAGAGGAATTCTTCGATCGAGAAAAGCGATTCAGTTTTTGGTCGACAGGCTTCAAGCGGACGAAGCAGATCTTGAATTGTTAGGCTGTCCCTGAAGGACATATTCTAATTTACAATTTTCAAAAAATCAATTTTTTTTCGTTCTTTCTTCAAGCCTTACGCCTATAATCTAAGTTTATTACGATATTCAATGATGCACTTTATAGTCTTAAGGCATATCTTTCTATGCCTCAGATACAAATTCATCTGTGATCACTAGACTGCAGATTTTATGCATTTATGGCAAAAATGAGTAGATGCAATTTGAAAGAATAAAATGGTTAAGAGAATTTGTAGGTACCGATGCATTTTTGCCAAGTTTTTGAGGTTATTAAAGAGAGAAAGAATTTTTGACTTTGTTTGAATCTCCTGCGATCGATGTAGTGAATTTGTATTATCAATGAAAATCTGCAGTCTAGTAATCACACAGAATATAAAAGCCTACATTAATCTTGATATTAGTCAACAATTGCATTAAAGAATTTTTAAAAAGAAATTGAAATCGGCTGCCCGGGTACCCGATTATTAACAACACGGTTAAGAATAAATATTGCAGTTTTTGTGAAAGTAATGTAGATATAGCCATGAGGAATACAACTCGCATTTTATATAATTCATAGTCAAATTCAGTAAGATAACGTAGTAATTGTTAAATGTTTATAATTTGGTGTTCCGTTCTTCACTTTGTCATAAACATATAAATATGCACAGTCTAAAGATCAGATAAGAAGGGAAGGAAATGGATTCAAACGACAATTTCCACAATTAATTGTTGCACTTTGCAAGGCTGTTGATTTCTTTAAAATAAAAAATTTGCTGTAAAAGTAGATTCGATGTCTTCTTAACATATTTGGTTTTTATTTCTCATTAAAAAGATGTTCTTTCAACCTGTTAATGTCGTTGCACTTTCATTTTGCTCAAAGAGCTGCACTCCAAAAATTATACAAGAATTTAAGGGAAGGAATTAAACGGAAAATTTCCACAATTATTTGCTGCAATTTACGAGGCTATTCATATCATTGTACTGAAAAATTTACTGTAGAAGAATATTTAATAGCTTTGTTAATGTCGTTTTATTTTTATAGTGTCCAAAGAGCTGCAGTCTAAAAATTATACAAGAGTTTAAGGGAAGGAATTAAACGGAAAATTTCCACAATTATTTTCTGCAATTTACGAGGCTATTCATATCATTGTACTGAAAAATTTACTGTAGAAGAATATTTAATGACTTTGTAACATATTTCGTTTTTATTTCTCATTAAAAAGTTTTTCTCTCAACCTGTTAATAACTTTTTATTTTCATGGTGCTCAAAGAGCTGCAGTATAAATATTATACAAGAATTTAAGGGAAAGAATTAAACCGAAAATTTCCACAATTATTTGCTGCAATTTACAAGGCTATTGACATCATTCTACTGAAAAATTTACTGTAGAAGAATATTTAATGCTTTTGTAACATATTTCGTTTCTATTTCTCATTAAAAAGTTGTTCTCCAACCTGTTAATGTCGTTTCATTTTTATTTTGCTCAAAGAGCTGCAGTATGGAAATAGTAGTAGAGTTTATGGAAAAGAATTAATCCGAAAATTTCCACAATTATTTGCTGTAATTTACAAGGCTATTGATATCATTCTACTAAAAAATTGACTGCAGAAGTATACTTAATGGCTCTGTTAATGTCGTTTTATTTTTATAGTGCTCAAAGTGCTGCAGTCTAAAAATTATACAAGAGTTTTAGGTAAAGAATTAAACCGAAAATTTCCACGTCGAGCAGAAAGAAGTTGGGATTTTTCCAAGCTCGGTATCGCCAGCAGCCGTCGATTTTCCGAGTCTTAACGACTCGGTGTTATCAGAGAGTGTTATACCTAATAAGTATTATCGCACAGACCCCCCGTTGTTCTCGCAGCGTAAGAAAATTTCCAGCAACGACCCTTGGTGCATGCTGATAGAGATGGAGCACGCGTCGCGTCGCGTCGCGAATCGGTAGCCGATTTAAAATCGACGAAAAAACGAGTGCACCCCGGTGCATTAACCCCGGGGATAAAGGGCGATAAATTAGGCGAGCTTATCGGGGATCGTTCGCGCGGTTATAAGCTCGCTGCCCAGAAGCTCCGAGCGTATGCAGATACGCGCATGGTATACTACACGCTCGCGCACGGTTTTGTTTGCCGCATAAAAAACGGACATATTGGTTTTACGCTCCCATATTTACGAGACCGTAAACCCAACGACACGATTCGCCAAGTGCATCCTGCATCTCTTTCTCTCTCCGAAGCATCTTCTTTTTCAGAAGAGCAGAGGCGAAACGAATGAAAACGGTATTTTGTTGTTTGAGTGCCATTCTTACATTTCGGGCGCAACATATAAAAGATTATTATTAGACTGCGCAGTTTTGTGTAAAATGGAAATTTTCTAAGTGGATCGTGAACAGCAGAAGTCAAATCAAATTGTATTTCCTCTTTTAATGATTTGAATAGGTCAAAAACAATATAACAATATTCTTAAATTCTTGTAATGTTCTCGTATTGTCATCCATTTGATTTTACCATAAATGCATGGAATTCTTAGTATAATTATTATTTGGATAATCAGTAGAACGTGGATTTAATTGTGACGAAGTTTTGAAGATATTAGAAGGATTCAAGAATATTACTGTATAATTTTTAATTGATTAAAATTAGATTTGTATGACAGAGAAATGTATTTTTATATATTTTATAGAATTTTGTTTAGAAATTGACTTTGGCAAGTGATTATGGCAACTACGTGCAGTGTTAGGTTATGCGATAGCTAATGCGGTGTTTGGGAGGCCTCTAACTTGAAAAATATATGGAACGATCGTGGTTATGGTATCTCCTTATCGCGAGGACGATTTATTCGTCGAATTATGAAGTCGTTACTGTTCACGACGTTTTTCCTTCGCCGGGTTAATTTTCTTTGAACCTCGATTTAGATAAGACCAAAGTGAGTTGCTATCGCTAATCGTCACGCTTTTTCCCTGTCTAGAGCCCGTGAACCAATGACCCGAACGTTTGTACTTTAGCTCTACATTCAGGCCACGTATGAAAAATGGGAAGATTGTAGAAACTGTATATATCCCATATTTTACCTTAAACGTATTTATTTGTCATTTTTTTACACTCTTCTGTCCAAGTAATTTGCTTTTTGGACAGTATGTGATGTCTTGTGATAAATATAATTAGAAAACATTGTCAATTTTGTACATCTGGGACAAAACTGTGTACAATGGAAGATGGTACAAACGTCAGAAGTCTGTGAACATATTTTTATATTCCTCTTGATTTATTAAAACTGTATTAAGAAGAAATTTAGTAAGAACTGTATTAAGAAGAATATTATTATAAACTCTATTAAGAAGAATTTTATTAAAAATTCTATTCAGAAGAATTTTTTAAGTACTCTATTAAGAAGGATTACATGAGGAACTCGATAGAAATGATTTTTACTAACTGTTCTACGAAGAAGAATATTATTCCAAATTCTATTAAAATAGATTTTATTAAGATCTCTATTAAGAACTCCGTCAAGAAGAATTTTATTAAGAACTCTGTCAAGAAGAATTTTATGAAGAACTTTGTCAAGAAGAATTCTATTAAGAACTCTGTCAAGAAGAATTTTATTAAGACCTCTATTAAGAACTCTGTGAAGAATAATTTTATTAAGAACTCTATTTAGAACTTTGTCAAGAAGAAATTTATTAGGAACTCTATGTAGAACCCTGCCAGGAAGAATTTTAGTAAGAACTCTATTAAAAATCCTGTCAAGAAGAATTTTATTGAGAACTCTTTTAAGAACTCTGTCAAGAAGAATTTTATTCAGAACTCTATTAAGAACTTTGTGAAGAATAATTTTATTAAGAACTCTATTTAGAACTTTGTCAAGAAGGATTTTATTAGGAACTCTATTTCGAACCCTGTCAGGAAGAATTTTATTAAGAACTCTATTAAAAAACCTGTCAAGAAGAATTTTATTAAGAACTCTTTTAAGAACTCTGTCAAGAAGAATTTTATTAAGAACTCTGTAATGAAGAATTTCATTAATAGCTCTTACAAAAACAACTTTATTAAGAACTTTCTCGTCAAAAATTTTATTCAGTATTAAGAACTCTACTAAAAGGAAGAAACGAATTTCTATTACAATCAAGTTTCTTGTAATTATTGCAGTAAATTGTGGTCTTGCATACAAATCCACAGTCACATAAAACAATGCACCATAAAAGATCTAAATCTTTGCGAAAAGTAATATTGGTATTTTAAAAAATCTTTACCCACAAAGGGTTAACCATTCTCATTATTATCTTCAATTTATATTCAAGCAACAATTTTTCAGAGCCTTTCCACCAATGAAAGAAATTGCTAACGAGTCCTGTCGTATCAAAAAGGATTGGATAAAATTTATTTCGCGATTTGAATTCACAGTGGGGAGTCAATCATATTGTTCTCGATCGGTTTCACACCTTCGTGCACTTACGCACGTAGAAAGTGCTCGCAATGTTTGCCGGTCGTCGCACGAGAACTAGCTTTTGTTATCTAGAGTCGTATAAGTTCGCGGTTCGATAACGGCGACACTCCTCGTTGTCGATTATCGTGGTAAAAAGTTTACGTCTCCGATAGTCTCGCCCAGAATAAATATATCGTGCACACGAGAGACGATAAGTACTTTTCGCGAATTCTTAGTCAATTTGCGTGACCCGCAAGAACTGGTTTCCTTGTAGTCATTTTTCGATGTATTTCTGAGAGCAGTGTCCATTAGCTGTTGCTCGTAAATTACTATCATAGAATTACCGTTGATCATTATTGCTAGGCGAAACTTAGATTATTTTCGAAATAGAAATCATTATCGCTTACTCAGCAGTCTAGTAAAAATTTTACGACTGGTCAGTATCAACCAGGAAATTCATGTTCCATTAACCACAGTGTCAAAACTGTAGAATGGCGACGATTCTAGTGCAAGAACTGCTTCTTGATATTATTGAGTTGTACAGAAAAACTTCCGACTATAAAATAAACAGCATCTTTCTTGTAATCTTGTGCAAGTCGTTGGTAATTGGGTCAAGTCCAACATGTGCTCATAAGTGTCAACCGAGTATCAAAGATTCGCTATGTGAATTTATTTGCTGTACTTTGCAAGGCTCTTGATATCGTAACTAAGCTATAAAAGTAAGCGATAAATATATTTAATGCTTTTTTAGTATATAAGTTTTTTATTAAAAAGATGTTTATTTAAACTGTTATATCCCAAACTATTTTATTATCACTTGTCTTTATTCTATATGGAATGTTCAAAACTCTTGGAGTAACATATGGTTTAAAGTTTAATACCTTATAAAATTACTAAAGCATAAATAATTATAAATAGCAATAGAGTAGAATTTCGATTATCCGGGCCTCTGATGTCTGAATTCTTTATTGTCTGAATTCTTTATTATCTGAATAATTTCCACAAAGAAATAGTTTGATTTAAACCAATCCATATGCTACACGATTTATTGCATAATTCAGTAAGGATTTAGTTCAGCACTGAAACTAAATAATTGTATTATGCGAACAATCCACTGATTAGCACAGATAATTGAGGTTTTACTCTATTTTAAATAAAATTGTTTTAAAAAATCAAAGCGTATCAGCTTCGTAACAGCTTGTTGAGGAAAATCGTATTTGAAAATATCTTCAGATGAAAAGATTTAGCTCACTCTGATTAAAAAGAAGTTTAAAACATCTATAACTAAATAATGATTACTACCGGTCTCGTATTTTGAATATAGACAGTTACAATCTTTAGACATTGTTTTTTTTATAAATCGTAACTAATAGCATAATAATACTCAGGATAGCTAGTTTAGAACATCTCAAACTGAGTAATGATGAATAGACTGAGGATTTCATGCATTTATGACAAAAGTGAGTAAATGCAATGTAAAGCATTGGACAGATTAAAAGAATTTTAAAATAGTGCTTTGTTAGTTTGAGCTGATTGAAAACATTGAAGAAAGAATGAAATTTGCATTTGCCTCCTGCTTTGTACGATTTATGTAGACAATTTTTATTTTACATAAAGATCCGCGGTATAATAATGTATTTCGTATTTTAAAAATAGGAAGTTAAAATATTTAAACATTGTTATTTTAAAACCGTAACTAGTAGTATAATATTTATGGAAAAGCTAGTTTAGAATATCTACAACTGAGTAATGATGACTACCGTCTCGTATTTTGAGTATAGAAGGTTGAAATAATAAAGAACTATTTTTTAAAAGTCGTAACTAATAGCATAATATTCAGAAAAACTAGGTTAGAACATCTAAAACTGTGTAATGATGACAACCATTTCGGATTTTGAGTACAGAAAGTTAAAATATTTAAATATTGTATCTTTAACATTGTAACTAATAGCATTCTACACGAAATTTATTTTACGTTCAACAGTAGGTTTACGGGATCGGGATCCCATTACTACGGGATAGGTTTACGTCAAAATGGCGGTTCTAGTATTTTTAATTCGCGATTATTAAAACCGTAAAGAAGCACCCATGAGAAATTATTCCACAAACTTATGTTTGTTAAAATAATCATGTCTGTTAAAATTAGTACATTTCCGTAATCGTTATTTCATTTCTTGAATGCTATTTCTATAAACATGCTGTGTCACTGTTAAATTTTTACGCTGCAGAACAAAAGTACATATAACAATATTTGATGGTTGTATTCAAGATTTGGGACAGGATAAAATGTAAAATGGGTCAAATGACCAAGGAATGGACAGTAGTTTCTAACGAACGAACGGAGCGAACGAAACAAATTTATCTTTATATTTCAAACAACTGCTAAATAAATTAATA
This sequence comes from Sphecodes monilicornis, assembly GCA_913789915.3. Lineage (NCBI taxonomy): Eukaryota > Metazoa > Arthropoda > Insecta > Hymenoptera > Halictidae > Sphecodes > Sphecodes monilicornis. The sequence continues at coordinate 11,730,311 of OU565297.1, read as the reverse complement.
TAATGCCGAACAGTTTATAAAAAAAATAAGATCTGTTGAGACACCTGTGACCTTACAATAAAATTACTGTATAAATGTCAACAACGAAAAGGGCATCATAAATGTTAATTTTTCGTTTAATACGAGTGATGTTCATTCGCTAGACTGGTCACCATAGTGCAACTTATTTTCTAACTACCTCCGTAAAAAATCGATAAATAAACTTCAAAGGATGTATCTCTGCTTCTACAAGTACAAAAGAAATAAGCCCACTAAGTACCATATTATGTTCATTCACGAGACAAATCACTCTACATTATTTAAAAAATAGCTAAAAAAATTTTGATAGACGCTATTAGTCGTATTTCGAGCAGTTGAGGCGTTTCCAAGCGACGGCGCAGTAAATCCGCAGTTCTCGAGACACGTATCTCGAGACAGACGGTCGGCACACGTGTTACGTTTCCGCGCGTGTGTAGAGCCTTATCGTGTTCTCGGCAAAAAGCTCGTTACGCGTGTAAATCCGCGAACGTAGGAGCGTGGCAACGAGGACAAAGCGGAGATCAGCTCGTCTGGTCGCGTCATCGAGTCATCGAGTCACGAGCCGCGTCTCGTCGGTTCGTAAGAGGATCGATAGATCGACGAGGCGAGACGCGGAGAGGATCGAGATAGATCGACGAGGAAGGAAAGGCAGAGAAACGAACCGGCCACGGCCAGAAAAGAAAAGACCGGCTCGCCTCTCCGGTCACGCGTCCCGATCTCCGCAATGGCAATCGCCGACTCTGTTATTGCGAGTCTCTCGAAGGCTCTTTGCAATTGCAGGTTGTACTCGGGAGTCCCTGAGACCCTGTACAGATCGGTTCGGGATAGGTACGATCCTCGGCACTCTATTGGCCAATGTTATTCACCCTTAACGCGGTGACTAGAGGAACGCTGAAGAATTTCCATGAAAGTTGTTAACGTTTTGATAGCCCAGCTGCTAACAGTCTGAAGAATTCCATAAAATGTATACAAGGTGAGGCATTTAAAACAGGACACCTGAATACCTCGTTTGTTTTTCAAGAAAATGCTTCAGACCAAACATATTTTTGGTATCGAAGGACTCATAAACTGATGCTCCAATTTTTTTTATAGGAGGAGTCGTCAAGGAGATATGAAGGTCAACTTTGTTTGTTTTTTTTAAACGGAACAGTATGTTTTTTTACTTAAATTTTGATAGAGTATTTCAAGACGAATACAATGGGTACAATAGGTACAAAAACCTATTATTAAGCTCATTCATGGTCACTCAAGGTCAACTGCAAGAGAAAATAAATGATCCCAAAGTACTCTTCGAATACTTTTGTGTATTCTCTGATTGTTGGCATACTGCTCTTGTAATTGCCGACAAGGGTCACAGAACGTAAACAAACATTCCATCACATTGTACGCTTGTCTATGTCCAAAAAATTTTATTAGTAGTTTGACTGCCGATTGGAGTACGGCTTCGTAATAATCAATCTTAATGTTCAATCTTCAAAAATGCGTTTTAAGATAGTAGAGAAAGTGGAAATGGTTCTGTTTTATGATAAATGTCGTACGACCTAGAGTGACCTTGAATGACCTTAACAACCCCTTCGCGTACAATATCGTGTGAGAGACGTGATGAAGATTCTGAACAGAGTTTAATAAAGATGTGTGCTATTAATTTCCTTTAAACCGAAATACAATTCTATTTTGTTGTTGTTAATGTACAGTCATTGAAGAACCTATAGACATGCAATAGATATACATTTTCTCCTTTTTCTAAGAAATAATAAATTACAAAGAAATTCTAATCACTAAAATCGTAAAATCAATCGCAAGGCAATGCGTTAATAATTGGTCATTGTATTCGTTTTAAAATACTTTATCAGAATGTAAGTAAAAAACCATACTGTTCTATTTAAAAAAAAAACAGAGTTAAACTTCATATCTCTTTGACGACTCCACATATAACAAAAATTGGAGCATTAGATGATGAGTCCTTCTATACCAAATAAGTTTAGTCTTAGGCATTTTCTTCTATCTCCAAAAACGAAGCGAGTTATTCGGGTGTCCTGTTTTAAATGCCTCACCCTGTATACATTCTGTAGAATTTCTTTTGAACCATTAAGCTCCAAGCAATTAACCCTTATCTTGGCAATCGGGTAACCAACTGCAGATTTATTATTATTAGACAGAGGATCTTTATGCGAGATACAAATTTTCTGCATTATTTACAAGCGACTGGGACCAAGTCGACAATAATATATCGATACTCTTGGATTCAGTTTATCTTTCTATTGTACCTTGTTTCACCTACTCATTTTATGCACTCATAACGAAACTGAGTAAATAAAATTCAAAACGGTGATAATGTTCTAAGAATTTTAAAATATTGTTGCATTATTATTGACTTAAGCTTGTTAACCCCTTGTCCTAGAATTTAATTCTAAGGTTTCGGACTAGACAACGTATTACGTAATTTTATCTGATACTCTGCATACGCAATGGTTTGAGGTAAACCGATTTGTATTGATTTAAAATTAATGTCAAATGGTTAAGATAATTAAATTAAATTAATGTAAAATAGTTAAAAAATTGACACACGTGATATTCGAAATGCATGACGTCTCTGAGGCGTCATTTTAATGCAAGGGGTTAAGAAAGAAAGTAAATCAGTCCCCAGTATTTTGCAATGAATGCCGACAATTTTTATTTTCCATAAAAATCCGCAGTCTAATGGTCACATATTTACGAGGAAAATATTATAAATATGTTTCGATTCCAATGAACTGGGTGTATAAAATGGTTAATGGTTATTTAACCATTAACTATGTAAAATGGTTAAGTTGCTGTTAAATGTCATGTAATATGCCAGTTTACGATGAAAAGTTAAAACATTGACACACGTGGTATATGAAATGCATGACGTCTCTGAGGCGTCATTTTAATGCAAGGGGTTAAGAAAGAAAGTAAATCAGTCCCCAGTATTTTGCAATGAATGCCGACAATTTTTATTTTCCATAAAAATCCACAGTGTAATGGTCACATAGTTACGAGGAAAATATTGTAAATATGTTTCGATCCCAATGAACCGTACAAAAAACGCAACGCCAACCATTCCAAGCATAAGTATCATAAACTGTTTTAATTAACTATAACGCAATTAACCCGCTCGCAGTATCACCATCACTCTTCCTTTTTTAAATGTATACCTCTGGATATCAGCCATAATTTTCCTCTTTCATCGAAAGTGCTTATATCCTGGTGCACGTTTACATTGTCAATAAAGATTTATTCTTGCGTATCTACACGATCATCGATTCGTCTTCGAAAGTTAATTAAATAAGCTTCGACAATTCCGGCCTTCAAAAGGGTAAAAAATGAATATTATTATACCACGTTTCTCTTGTTTTAACCATGGTTATCGAGGATATCCGAGTCTTTACACCTTGAAATACTAAACGTCATCGAGATATTTAATCACGTTATTAAAATTGCTACAACCGTTGGCGCGTTTCGGCAAGCTCGCTTTCGGTTCGATCTTTTGTAAATCGATCGAGCCATACGGATTACCCTTTTTTTGGTATCCGGGGAGTCAGCGAGACCATAATCAATTAGATAACTCCGGGCGTAGGCAATTAATATAGTAATATAAGCTCCGTGGCGTTTACACGCCGCGCAGCTCCTCCCATTTCTTTAACTTGTTCATCGTTAAGTATTCCACGATGCTGGCCGCGTGTATGCACTTAAGCAATGTCAATGTCGAACGAAAATGTACCAGCCGCTGGATAAAAGGGCGGAGTGCTCCATGACATTGGAAATCCGTGGTGTTATCTGCTTATTACCGGATATCGCGAACGAACATGATATAGGCTCCCGAACCGTGCGCAACAATTTTATTGTACAAATGGACACACATTTACACCGTGTCGCTTATTAATCGAGTCATTTATCGCACGAATAGACAAAAATCGATAACAAAAGTTATTTCAGTGGAAGTTATACTTTTTAATTATTTATTCTTTGTGCCTGGTAATTTATGCAAAAGAAAAAGGTTCCAAGTAGGAAACTGTATCCACATACAGTGGGTGTAAAAAGTATTCGTACGCCTTTAACCAGTTAACTGTGTAGCTCGACTTTGTATGTGGCTACTAAAAATTTTTGAAAACTTTATTTATCACATATTGACCTCTCGTCAATTTCTTTGTTTCGTTTCTTTACTTCGTCTTTGACTCGAAAAATTCTAAAACGTCGACAAATCAATAATGCTTTTTAATTTTGACTACAATTTTAACATAAATAGCAAGCAATTCATTTTTATTCCATGACGAGTATACTCGGCAAAAGCAGCTAACTGGTTAAAGAACGAATAACCTTTTCTAAAATTGGACCAAACGACTTCAGCTTTTTTAAGGTGTTAGAAGGATTAGTTTACTAGGTAGCGTGTAAAAAAGTTGTTCTAAAAATTGCTATTGGTCAGAATTGCGAAGAAAAATGTGAAGATCACAATTTTTAACTTTTTTATCTGCGCCTGTACTGGAAATTGAAAATATACCGTTTAAATTTTATACCTTGACATCTAAAAAAAAACTGAAGTCGTATGAACCAATTTCAAAAAAAGTCATTCCTTTTTGAAAAATGTACGAATACTTTTTACAGCCACTGTGAAACTTTCTTTTCTTATTTAGTAATCTTAACAAGTCGTAGGCAATGCATTGACATTTTTGGAGAAAAGACGTGGAATTAAAGCTATGGCAAAGTTTAGATTACACAATTTGAACTGTATTAAGCAAGAATGGATGTCTTAAGTTGAAAGTATTGTAAAGCGTTCCTCAAGAACAAATTACACATCAAAAATACCTCTCAAATGGGTCACAAGTAGCCAAAAAACCCCAGAAATAAAAAATGTAATTTCCACCACTGAATTTGAAACACAAGCAGCTCCTCTCTAGGAGACATAAAATTAAATCTAAAGGAAAGTTTAAATCATACAATTCTAACGTTTTCGAACAAGAAAAATTTTCATAAATTGGACGCATTTTAAAGCGTTCCTCAAGGACAAATTACACATAAAAAATACCTCTCAAATTGGTCATAAGTAGCCAAAAAACCCCAGAAATAAAAAACGTAATTTTCAGCAACGAATATTAAACAGAAGCAGCTCTACCGGTTATTATCTTACCGAAAAAGAACGCAGCGAAATCCGCATGCAATTTCATCGTATTCCATACGCCGCGCTGCACTGGGGCACTATAAACGCATAAACTCCTTCGTGTACACAGTGGACAGGTATTCCTCACAACCCGAAGACACAGAGACCTACATTGCGCCGGTGGTTGCATGGTCGTAGTCTGAATCGCTGCATTTCGGGGTGTGGGTTTTCGTGGAATGGCAGTAAAGTCCGTCGAGGCCGACGGAGACCGCAGATTTATGCGTAGTAAAGGCGGACGGGTCGGTATCTTCGCGTTCCTCTTCGTCTCTTCTGTATTGTGTTTCTTCTTTGCTCTTCTTCTCGCGTCCAGGGCTGCATAAGGACGAGCATTTAGCGTTGCTCTCGTCGGTACTTACGGATAGTTACCGCCGCGGCATCGTAAATTATTGCCCACGCCCCGAAACTTTTAGTGGCACTGACTTTTCGGCCGCGCGGGAATTATGTCGGGCCCGCCGCACCGCGGATGCTCCGGGAAAGATCTCCTGTAGATCCCCTCCTGCTCTCAATGCTCCTTTTTGCCATGCAACGATCTACCGGAACCCCGGGCATAAAAATCGCGCGTTCCCGACGCGCCGACTATCGTGGCATTATGCTAATTGGAAGGCTAATTAAGTTAAGTATGCTTAAACGATTAGCGGAACGGACGGCCGAATTTCGTGCACCGAGACGCGCCGGACTTAATGCGCGGGTTGCGAACTGGTTTCGGTTTTTAACGCCGTGGAAACAGAGCCGGCGTTTTCTTTTGACGGAATTATGCGATCTCTTGGGGGTTGGCGTTCATATATTGTTCGTGGAAAATGATGTTAGGTATGTTGAAGTATAGCTGCAGTTTAGAATTGTTCCTTAGTACACAAAATAAATAGAGTTGTGGAGAGTAAGAATTATTTGGGTAAGAGTTCCTCTTAGCACCCATCTCCGATTGCCTTCAAACTTACTCTGTAGACGTCCCACGAGGTGTCTGACAAAATGAAGGTGGCGCGGAAATCAAATAAATATTTTGCTGGAGAAACACAATTTTAATACCGAATTGAGGTATAAAAGTACAAATCAGAATTATTAAGCAAACCCTAAGTCCACTAAACCTAACCCAAACCTAACCTAACCTAACCCATCCCCACCTAACCTAACCTAACCAAATAAAGTAATATAACTAGATTAACATGGCGGCTTATGTAGAAATGCACAGGTATGCCATGGTTTCTGTACATATACGAACCATGTAACAGTCTCTTTGCGATCGCCAACACAATAGCACAATTCCTGGAAGATGTCACTCCGTATATTCTTTCCTAATTCCGTGCCATTGATCTGACTAAAACACGTGAAACATGTTGGGCCACTTCTTGCGGCTTCCACTCGGGATCATTTTGATTTGATTCATCAGAACTGTCACTGATTATAACTTATTAAACTTATTAAAGCCAAGAAACAACAGTTTAGGGTGTGTTAATAAGTGAAAATGGCGGATACGAGTCATTAACGCAAACAGTTTGTTGCGCATGCGCAGAAGATTTTGCGCGTCACCTGACCTACCCACATGACTCTACTCGGCATGGGCAATTGGGTTTTCAGGTAAATTGGGAGCCAATCGGAGGTGGATGGTAAAAGGAACTTCACGCGTTATTTGATCTAATGAAAGATGAAATAAAAAATTATTTCAAATACAAATACTGCAATAATTTAAAAAAATTATTTTACTGCCCAAATAAACTAACAGTTGATTATTTCAAATAACATGTAGCCTAACAGGATAATATATTATCTTAACGTTTATTTTCCAAATAATTTATTTCAATAATGCCCAAGCCTGATTTTCATTAGAAATACATAAAATTCACAATCTATTTAAGCAAAACTTTTCGTACAGTAATTTGTTCCAGAAGATAAGTTTCGAATTCATTAAGTCAGAATTTAATATTTTTTCCCTTGATGTGCGAGACTAACCTTCCCTGTATTCTACCAACGTTTCTGCCTCGGATTAGTGTTCCCAGCGAGCGTCAAAATGCGCCGACCCATGAAACGTCGTTCGTTGTATTTATTCAAGAAAATAAGTTAGTTTTTCTGTCGAGAACAAGCTCCTGTTGAACGGACCGTATCGATTCCTCGATGCGATATTGTGGGAGCATCGGGCCGGAAGCTGCGTTAAACGGACGTAACGATGACTGTGGACGTAAAAACTGGTCGAACCTGCGGTGGAGGATGATATGCAATGCAGGCCGATATGGAATGCGGATCAATATCGATGTCGAAGTTAGTGAATACGGACGGCCATAATCAGACGATTCCCATCGCGCGGGGCTCGCGCGTCACGGGGAACGTTCGCCGGCGACGTGAGAAGTAAAGAGTTCCCACAAACCTCGAAGGAACTAACAGATACGTACGACCTTGGTGTCCACGATGTTGCAGAATTGATGGGAGATTTGCGCAAGCGATTTTAGAATTTTCACTGTCAATGAGAACGCGGACGAAGCGATTTCCCATCAAAACTACGCTTCAAAACTGACTCGCTAGCAGTAGATTGTTGTGGAATTTATTAGACTGCAGTTGGACTGACTTAATTTGTTCTCTCTCAAAATGTCATCAATTAAAAATAAATTTGTAGATGTAGTAAGTATTGAATATCCAAGAAAGTGTCTGTCATTTTAGATAATAGAAAGAAACAATACAGTGGAACTTCATTTATATGAACCTGTCAGGAGACAAATTGGTTCACATAATCAGGTGGTTCATATAATTGAAGTCCACGTGTCTCCTTTCACTATGATTTTTCATTCATTTAACCCCTTGTCCTACCCGCTAACTCCCGATTGTTCGGGCCATAATAAACAAGAAGGTCGGTCACGCGTCCAGTCATTTACCTGTTCAGCCGTGTGCTCGAACTTGCGCAAAATGTATGCATCTTATGACATGTATATTTCGGCGCAACGAAAGGAATTGTGAAATAATAAACACGTTTGGGCACAACTAATACTTTTAAGATGTCTGGGAAGTAATTATGATCAATTCATCGGTGATCAAAAATGATTTATAATTTAAAAGTGGATAATGTATCAGTAATAATTTGTAAATGAATACTTAATTTAAATTAATAATGTTTTGAGAAAGCTCGTAGAAAATTAGTAATCTTCGTGTTAGTGTTGTTTACGTTTGTCACGAATGAAGTACCACGAGCCAGGCTCGCGTTGTTTACGTTTGGTCCGAACGAAGTACCACAAGTCAGGCTCGTCCATATTGTTTTTGGCCCAAATTTCTTACCACGAGCTCACTCGTTGTTGTAGGCCAAGGAGTTAATAGGAGTTCATAAGAGAATTTCGCTCAGGTGAAGTTCAGTTAACCACGCACTGATATAATTAAAAAAGAGTTTCACTGTATTACACAAAGTGCATCAAACAATGTGTTCCTCTGAAAAAGCGATCTTCCGCTTCCATCACTATTTTTCCAACAATCTTACAATCGTTCTATTCTTTTTATATAAACATTTTTGCTTCATGCATCAAGAGAAGTGTCTCAACCCCTCGCATTCAAGATCTTCTAGAATCACTGATTTCATAAATCGTTGCCAAGTGCAATAATAGTTAAACGAATTCGTTAAATCATCTAAGCTTTCACATAAGCACACACAAGCTTACCGGTAATTAATGTTGATAATAATAAAAATCTAAAACTAGCACGAACTTCCTCAGTTACCCAATACCACTTGGAATTGCTGAAACTCAATCCTGTAAATGCTTAAGCTGATCTTGCAAACACAAAACGATAAAAGAACACGTTACAAACGGCGCACAAATTCCCACAATCTCCCCCTAACACTTATCAAACCGATCACCTCTGGTAACACGATTCACCGACTCCGTTTCAATTACAATCGCCATCGAAACGCAACCGCGCACGGTCCCCAACAATTAACACAGCCGGATAGCATCAATAACCACCTTATTAACCCGCAAACGGTCTCAGTCTCGAGCCAACAATTAAATCGTCCCGAGTTGCCGGAGCTTAAAGGGTCAGGAGAAAGTAAAATCGCCAGAGAAATTCCCGGCCAAGCACAAGTATAAATTCGCAAGGAGTCATTGTGGCGTCGATCGGATCGCGATCCGACTGAAATTCAATTGCACCGTGAGCTGAACGAGGGGGGGCACCAGGGGTACCAATTCCACCGGAACAAACGTTACAATTTCAGGAACGGTGTATCTTGTGCTGGCCGTCCGATAAAATCTTCATAAGGCCGGTGGTGCTTGCTCTCGTGGTTTCTTTCACCGATTAATCGACGAAAGTCCCCAGCGAAATCCTTACCAGGTAATACGACAAGCTTCCCGTGGTCTGTAACAAAAGATCGAACGGTAGGAGGAAGAGTGGGGGGGGGGGAGATGTGGAGATGTGGAGAGGAGAGGGAAATCAAGAAGAGGAGAAAGAGTTGGCTGCCGGCCACGTGGGATCAGCGCGTAGCGGCGATCGTTAAAGAAATATCGACGTCGTATGCGCCTCCTTACGAGCGGGTCCACAGCGAATACGCCGGAATAGTATCTGTAATGCGATCGCTTTGGCACTGTATGGCGATAGCATCATTAACCCTCCCGTGCACCGAACACTGAATAAGATCTTGTTACGCGATATCAGAGGCCCGAGGAGGGAGTCGAGGGCGACCGCGGGTCCCTCACGGCTGCACAATACTCGCTAATTAAACGACCGGGCAGACCCGCCACCGCAGATACCAGAGCGCGATTGCTTTGTTTTCGTTCGGGACCACGCCACGCTTCCACGGCCAAATTAATTGGAGACGAGAGAATAAATAGAGAAGCGAGCCCGAGTTTTGACCGAGGCGTAGACGCCTCTCTCGCGCACCCGGTACACGCGGTGGCGGGAATCTGCGAAAGCTGAGCGATCGAGCGGATAGATCGGAGGACTTGCGAGAACAGATGGTCTTGAGTTTAACGCGGTTGCCGAGGGACTTACACACCGCGACAATGTAATAGGACCAGCCTGCAATTTTTGTGTTTCTCAGAGCATAGAAGATTTGGGAAGCTCGTACGGTCCGATATGTAAACAGTGCCTCTTTCTTAACCCTTTTGATACGGCAGCCTTTGATGCGCACCGCTCCACAGTGGTCCCAAATCCCGAAAACATAATCAAAATTTATATTTTATTGAAAATTTGTATTTGAAGGTTCTTGCGGTCGCTGATTACGAATCCGAATTCAAAATTTGAAAAAACAAAATGGCGGATCCAATATAGCGGTCGAGTATTTGAAAAAATTATTTGATTGCCATGAAAATTGTTAATATAATGTGTTCGAGATCGCTGATTACGAATCTAAACTTAAAATTTCTAAAAACAAAATGGCCGATCCAATATAACGGACGGGTATTTGAAAAAATTTAAACGATAAGTTTTTGATGATATTTTCGGCATGCATATAAGTCAGCCAGATCTACAAAACATATTTTTTAAATTTTCAATATAGGCCCACAGAAAAGGTTGTAAAAACAACTTTCAGCATTTTCTTTGCAGTTCCGACTGTTTACAATTTTTCAAAAAATTTCGTTGTTGCATCATGTAGTAAACTAATTGTTCTAAGTTCTCAAAAAAATCCAAGTCATATGGTCCACTATTAAAAAAGTTATCGCTTTTTTAAAAGTGTCCCAATATTAATGTGACCGACTGTACACTGAGAACGGCGAAATTTTACGCCAGCGTGCTTATTTTCTCATTGTGAAGTGAACGCCTGTAGGCGCTTATCGTTTCAGGACACCGAAATAAGTTAAGCGCATATTAGGTGCTAAGAGTACCAAGAATCCAAATTTTAAAAGCGCCTTTAGCCACCAACAGTAGCCAAAGGGTTAATGCCATACTTAATTACCGACTCCAAGTCCAATGAAATTTCAGACAAGTATTATAAAAAGATAATTTTCAAGGGTAAATCAGAGGAAGCTTGGGAAAAAATAAAACATTAATGTACAGACGCTTGTTTGCATATGTTCGTGTTATCTAGTCTTATTTAACGCTCACATGGCGAAAGGAACTTTTGGGACAACCAAATATTTCTCTGTCTTCTTTAAACGTTATATAAATTTTGTAAATAGTTAAAAAGTTTGGAATCATCTAGCTCGGAATTAAAATAGTAACAATTTTTCTGAAATCAGAAATTCATTATCTAAAATATCGTTTGCTGTCATTCTGTGGGTTCACGCATCGTCTACAGCAGCGGTGTCCAGCGTAGGGGCCCCTCACCTGCCTGTTTCCCTTTCCTACTGTCAGTTTGAGCAGGCGCAGTGTGTTCTCACCCCGCCGACAAAGAAACCGAATAACCGACCCGCGTGTCATAAAACAATCGATGATCGTCTTTTTAACGCGGGAAGCGAGCATATTGGTAATCGGTTCGCCGCATCACGGCGCTATGGAAACGGTGAACAGTGGTGGGGAAGGCTTTCAGCTCCCGGAGACGAGTTTGGACATCGCTGGTCTATAGCAACGGTTTCCAACCTTTATGCTACTACGCCTCCCCGAAAACAAATTTTTGTTCCGCGCCTCCATAACTTTTATTTCTTTAATAGATAATATAGACGCGTTTTAAATAATAAAAACTTTATTACAAAAAAACTGAATACTATAATTAACAGAACAATAACAAGGTTTTGCTATAATATATACGTATATGTATATTTATATTCATATTAAAATCTTTTTAATCATTTAGACCAACTACATCTAACGCATCAAAATTTAATGCGAGGATTGCTGTTGTTTATTGGTACAAAGTTTATCAAATCTTGGGGACAATGTGGAGTGTGCCACTCGTATCACTTTTTCGACTACTGACGTGCCACGATATTTGGTTTTCATTGCAGTGTCGAGTAGCCCGTTTTTCATAAATAAGACGTGACAAGCAGTTGTATTGCTTTGTAATGCAAAGATTCATACTCTCCGCTAAGTTTCATCCAAAATAGAATTAAGGTTTCACTTTGAAGATATTATGGTATGAAAATTAATATTTGATTAACAATTTTGGCGCCTCCCCTGACAATAGTCCGCGCCTCCCAGGTTGGAAACCGCAGGTCTATAGCAAATCTCGGCAACATAGAGTCACAAAGACCAAACCAGTCAGCCTCCTCCCATCATGTTCCACCACGAAAGCCCGCTCCACAGTCTGAAGGAAAAAGACATTCCGAGGATGGGAATACTTTATGTGTTCTCCTCAAGATCGTAGCAGAAATGGTCTCCATCTCGCATGGATGCGGGACGTGGTCGACAACTTAGCTGCTCTTAATCCCGCGGCAGGCGAGTCCCAGGCGGAGTCTTTAAATTTCACGGGCATCGACGCGCTAATCGCGGGTAGTCCAAGGCGAACCTCCGGCAGAATGAAAACATTTCCAGTTGGTAGAGTGGCACACTGTCCGTGAAAGGAGGCTTAACTGGCGGTAAATCGTCGTTCGATCGCGGCGGAGGCGCTTAATTGGCGGTATCGGTGACTCGTTCAGTCAAAGGGTCGTGAAAATCGACTCACGAGACGACGAGGGACTTGTCGCCGGAAGAGCGGACGGCCACTCACGTGTCTTTCGTTCTTTTTTTTTTTCTCTTTTTCACAGGCGAACAAGCTGTGGAATCCCGCGGATAGAACGTCCGAGAGCGGCTCCTCTGGGCCATGATCGTCGACGTCCTTCCCCGGGAAACGTACGTCAGGACAGCTTTTTTCGGCCGCGGACGTTCCTCCTCCCCAAGCGTGGCTCTCGCCGACTGACGAGGGCAAAACTGTCCCCGCAAAAACCGAGAGCGGATTCCCTCGAATCGAGGCGAATCATTCGTTGGACGGGTGTGATGTCCTCTAACTTGACGCCCCGGAATGTCTCTCTTCTTGCGCCGATCCCGAATCTCGCCGCCATATTGCTTCCTGGAGACCCGAAATTCGAGATCTCGTTTTATCGGGTGGTTCGAGTATTCCTTTCCGCGAAATGCCGCCTCCATTATTGTACGGATTGAGGAATTTGTGTGATTACGACGAAGACGAATGAATTACAAAAGCGTGTATGCAATATTTATAATAATATTCTGTTGGTTTGCTCTTATGTCCCTTGTGTTTATAACCAAAATTTTCTACGATATTCAATGATGTGCATATTTCTATGACATAACTGTAAATTAAATCTGTGATCATCGAAGAACAGAAGAATCTACAATAATTTTACTAATTCTCAACAAAAGTATATTAGCATTAAACCTACCCACCATTAAAGCTGCCCAGTACGTGTTACCTTATAAAAATGGCACGATTGAATTTATTAAGATTTTGTGCGATTTTTATTATAATGTGTACTTTAATAAAGCAGGGTTTATAAACATTTCCAGTCGAAGCATCGTGATAATTTCAATAATTGTTAAGTAAAAATTCTGAAACGGATCATCTGACCAGCAGTGGTAGATTTAGTGTTAAAGAATTATAAGAAAAATTAAAAGTAACTTGGTATTGACATAAGGGTTAAGATGTCGTCTCAGAGACATTATGGGTTTCACAAGTCAAAGTTCTTTTTGACTCTCCATCGTAAATTAACGCATATACATGCATAGTATCAATCTAACCATTTTACATTGATTTTGAAGCAATACAAATTATTTTATTTTCCATCTTTGCGTATCGAGAGCAGCAGACGAAATTAAATTTTAATATTTCAATCTGAAAGCTTTGGATTAAACTGTAATCCAAGAGGTTAAATATAATGTGATACGTATGACTTGGCAATTTGAAATATATCTCAGTAGATACTAATTTTATATTCGTGTATGCGCACTAACAACCTTTTACTGAACGAGGTTTCAAATCTTACAGTAATATATTCTATGTTACATTTAAAATACTTGAGATGTCCTCCGTAATTTGATAAAAGAGCAATAATAACGAAAAAATATTTATTAATACTATAAATCTCCTTTGATGTCGTACGATCCTTGTTTGTCACTTACTTTGCATATACGTTCTTCAACATGTAATCTTCTGATTTTCTTAATTTTAATATTTCTTGTAGAGAATGATGGACAATAAAGAAAATAAACTGTAATAGAAGTAGTTAATGATTATTATTACAATTTCTGCGCTCGTAAATTTGCGTACACTAACGTACATTTGCATAAAAGTATATAACATGCACACAGTTAATATTCTCCTTTCTGCACGTTAGGAAAAGTTATATTCCTACAGGCGATAATATCTAATTTCATTAGAAATACTAAGTGTTGATTTCAGATACTCGTGATTTATCATGAATACCAAGATTTTCCCATAGTTCGTGCTGAACTTTTGCGTGCTAGAATGCTGCATAATGTTAACGAACAACAGTGTGTAATATATTGTAGTGTGTCAAACTTGGCACCTGTGGAATTCCGATATAGTCAAGGTATTTAATTTAAAAACTATCACAAATATTTCTTATCACTGCCTTCAATCTTCAGATAGACGTTTTATCCGTCTCACGCATCAATACACTATTCGACAAGATCAACCTGACAGCAGGATCTCCATAATTGAACCTTTCACCGGGATTTCCTCCGATCGAATACTAAGCGTGTCAGAGATTGGACGATTCATCATTCTGAATTAGTGCAATTAACAAGGCCTGGACGAGGAAGGGATCGATGATTAGAAATGAACGCTATCGGATTCCACCTAGACTCGTGTCGAAGACATCCGCCAGGGTAAACAGGTGTGGCACCTGGACGATTGCGTAGGAACGTCACGCACTTTGGAAAACAGGTGTTCGAGCGATGAGCGCATCGGGGAAAGGTGTGCTGGCACCATTAGATAGTCAAACGTGTAGTCGTCATAGTCCAGTTAATACGCGTTTAGGCGACTCGGTGTCTGGACTATTTAAAGGTCGCGCGCGCAGTCCCTACCTTTGAGTAATCGAGTGGTCCGATGGCCTTGGGGCTGGCTACCAGTTATGTTAGTGACTTTTACGTTCCACGCGGTGCCGTTGAACGCTGACACTGTTCTAGTGAAATGGTCCACGGTGACTGGAGTAGTGTCCTTCAGGTACGTGGAGTACGCTCGATGAATTGTTGCGAAAGAAATTAATTAGATTGTACGATTATGTGGTTGTAAGTATTTTTAGATTAGTTGATGGCAAGTTTGGAAGGTACAATGGAAGATGATGAAGACTTTTTTGCCACTGAAGTCAATCACTAGCATTTTTGGTACCCGTTTTGAGTATGAGCATTTAATAAGAGAACTCAAAATCTTTTTAATGGAATCGTTCTATTTTATTCAGTCCTTATATGTTCTTCAGGATGAACATTCACCCGTTTTCTATATTTAGATAAAATAAAATGCCCTATTATTTTCTGTTCGTGTTATAAAAAGCAATTTCTTAAAAAACTGCAGTACCAATTGAACACAAACTTTTTAACGGAATGGTTCAATTTTATATTCACTCCTTTATATTCTGCGGGGTGAACATTATCCCATTTTCCTTTTTTATATACAATAAAAGGCCCTATTCTTTCCTGTTCGTATTATAAAATCCATTTGTTTAAAATCTGCAGTATAAATTAAACATAATCTTTTTAAGGGAATGGTTTAATTTTACATTCACTCCTTTATGCTCTTCAGGGTGAACATTCACTCATTTTCTTTCTTTAGATATAATAAAATGCCCTATTCTTTTCTGTTCGTATTATAAAAAGCAATTTTTTTAAAGTTTGCAGTATAAATTGAACATAAACTTTTTAACGGAATAGTTCAATTTTATATTCACTCCTTTATGTTCTGCGAGGTGAACATTCATCCATTTTCTTTTTTTGGATACAATAAAATGGCCTATTCTTTCCTGTTCTTATTATAAAATGCATTTCTTTAAAATCTGCAGTATAAATTGAACATAAACTTTTTAAGGGAATGGTTAAATTTTACATTCACTCCTTTATGTACTGCAGGGTGAACATTCTCCCATTTTCTTTTTTTAGATACAGTCAGTCAAATGTAGTATTTTTTCTGTTTGTATTGTAGAATGCATTTCTTTAAAATCTGCAATATAAATTAAATAAAATCTTTTTAATGCAATGGTTTCTATTTGTTTAATCCTCATAGGATCCTCAGGGTGAAAATTTATCCATTTTCTTCTTTTAGATACAGTAAAATATTTAATTCTTTTTTATTTGTGTGACAAGATGTATTTCTTTAGAGTGTTACATTATAAGTGAAACACGGTTTGTTGATTTAAACTGTACAGCAGAAATGTGTGAAGTATCATACTAGAATATTTTATGCAACTATGAGGAGGTTACGAGCGTAAACGGTCGTGGGTGTATATATTTCAATTTTATAAATTCTAACAACCTGCAACCTGCTTCTATTAGTCGTCTTTTACGACAAGCAGGGAACAGTGATGTCAGATCGGTTAAATCGAGGGTAATACAATTTACCACCTCTCTAGTGACCAGAGTTATACGTGACGAGTGCGCGGCATGTCACGTGACTAGTCTACGGTCTTAGTGGGGGACGTTAGAGTGTGCTCAGGTAGTGGAATGGGATAATGGAAGGGGAAAAGGAGGAGAGGGAAATCCACCCAGTTTTGGGTGTTTCTGACATCACTGGCAGGGAATACTGTTGGTGTATTCTGATTCTCACCAACAGAGAAAACATTTTGCAGACAACTTGCTATTCATTCCTAACAAAAATTAGTAGACCGAGCACAAAACAGTAAAAACATTTAAAAACCTTAAAAATACTGTTGTATTATTTCCAACTCATTCAAATGATTAAAAATCAAAACCTACGCAGCTCCCGAGTCTTCAAATTAATACCGACTATTAGTCTGCCTAAAAATCTGCAGTGTATTGATCACTAGACTGCGAATTTTATTCATTTATGATAAAATTGAGTAGATGGAATTGAAAATAGTGGGGAAAGTAAAAGAATTCAAGCATGTAAATATATTATTTTCAATTTATTAAAATTATTAAAACAAGAAGGAACTGTATATTTGATTTTTCTTTCTTACAATTGTCGCAGAGATAATTTTTATTTTCCATACAAATCCGCAGTTTGTTGATCACATATTGTGTAAGGGTAGAAGAATATCTTCCCATGAAGCCAGATCAGATTGTAAAACGTAAAAATGTGCATTCTAATCGAAAAAAAGGAAGTATCTAAGCCCCTAGATCAAACATAGGACAGGTGAGACCGTCTAATGAAAGATAAAGTAGACACACACTCGACGGGAAAAAAAATCGTCGATACGCTAACACCTGACAGGAACGTCAGTGGTTATTGGGTAAGAAGATCGAGGTTAACATCAGCTTGTACCGAGAGCCGATGAACATGTAAACGCAGCTGCAGGCCCTAAAGGTCCCTTTTCTGAACGCGAACAGCAATCAGTGACGATGCAATCGCGGGAGGACGCAACGATCCGCGAACGAAGAGCCGATCGTAGCCTGTACTTAGGTCGTACGACGAACGCACCCTCGAGGACTCGACATTGTGATAGTAATTGTGAGCCTTCGCCTTCGATGGGACCAGAAACCGGATCACCCGTTCGATCCAGATCGAAGATCACGGTCAAGCTGCTGCGCTCGATCCTTCGGGCCTTGTGGCTAAAGGTCATGAGAAGGGAACTACACCATTTTACTTCTTTTTATTCTTCAGTGTACTTGAACGGATTCACAGTTTATTCAAATATCAAAAATTGTAAATGGCCAGTACCTGTGCCTGTCTCCTTAAATTGTGAACTGATTTTGATGTGGGATTGCAAATGAATGGTATGTGGAATCGAATGGAGCTCGAGATGTAGTAATTCATTTGATGTTCGTCTGATCTTTTATTGAGGTAGTTAGTGGCAGTTAGTGACTTTTAAGCTCGTATATCTTGGCAATTGTTTACTGAACTAATTTTTCAATGTTACAATTAGAGTTGAATATACTGCATTATATTTGGAATACTCAAGGTGTCTTTATTACATCCTGGTAAAACAGAAAATTAATATAAAGTTAATTAGCACATTATGAGTGTTCTTTGATGTTGTACAATTTTTAAATATTTCTTCCTATAACAAACAGTTTACAAGTCTTTAACTAAAATCTGAATTGTTGAGAGTTCTATCGAATCTGGTCTTTCTGTTAAATCATTTTTCTGTGCTTGCGCAAAAAATGTGCAATATTAACAAATCCATCTAGTCACTCGATGATAAGAATTTTCTTCAAGAAATATCAATTCAGGGATAATATTCTAAAAATCTTCTAAAAATTAGGTATATAAAGAAGAAAATCATTTTATCTAGAATATAACAATCGTTGTAACAAATAATGTACGACCAGTCTTCAGGTTTATACTAAAATCATGTGTTTCATCACTTTCAGGAAAACATAATGATAATAATGTTAGTAAATTTAACAAAGACGGTCAAAACTGATGTTCCAAGAATTTTGATTACTTTTCAGGGAATTCCTGTAACGAATAAAAATGATTTTGATGCGATAGACTACCAGGAATCCATATTTTTGCATGGAAGCTTATGAAAGATAGTTTCGTGGAAACTACGTGTGTAACCCGGCCTTGAACAATGATCCGGACACGCAAATTGGCAGCCGAAGTACCTAGAAACTCGTTAAATGTCGGATAATTCGCATTGACCTTTGCTCCGTTCAAGCTCACTGCGGGAAAAGAATCGTGAAGGTAGCGGATAGAAGTAGAATGACTATAATTACGATTTGATAGCACGTTTCGAGTAATCCTTGCGCTACGGTACCCTACTACAGAGCTTTGTTTAACGTTGAGCATTGAGAACGACTTTATTTCGTTGTAGATTAACGAGTTTCTTACTTAGTAAAGTATGTTAATTGAAATTGAATGTATTCATTATAGAATTGTTTGCTGTCCTTAATTTATTTTACATAGCACCGTGGTGACCAATAAACTTAAGAATCTTTTATCTTTTATCTTTGATATTTATTCGTAATAATTCTGAATAATACGGTTACGTATCTTTTACTAATTTAGACTATAGTATGGTTGAAATTGTGCTTTTATAGTGATTTGATGATGAGACACGCAATTTTGAATCACAAAAAATTTCCACTAATTTATAAACTAAAAAGAACATCTTTCAATGTACCTACTCTTAAATTTACAACATCTAGGCTAAGAAATATCTATTTAATACAAAGTTCAACATCCTCCCAAAAGACATTTACTGACAGTGCCAAGCCACAAATAAACCATCAAAGAATCCCTACAAATTCTCAAACTAATGAAAACATCTTTCTAACATAATCTTAAATTTCCACCATATACCCAAAGAAACAATTACGTAGCAGTATGTTCAACATCTTCTGAAGAGACATTTACTTCTAGTGCCAATCCACAAATAAACCATCAAATAATCCCCGCAAATTCGCAAACTAACGAGAACATATTCTAACGTAGTCGTGTAACATTTACACAAGGAAACATCTATCTATCACAATGTTCAACATCCTTGCAAGAGACATTTACTGTTGGTGCCAAAACATCAAAGAATCCGCACAAATTCGCAAACTAATGAGAACACCTTTCAACATACTCTCAAGTTTCCACCATCTACACAAAGAAACAACAATATGATACTATATTTAACATTCTCGTATGAGACATTTATTGACACTGCCAAACCATCAAAGAATCCGCACAAATTCACAAACTAATGAGAACACCTTTCAACATACTCTCAAATTTCCAGCATCTACGTAAAAGAAATATGAGTTTAATTCTGCGCCCAACGTTCCCTAAAGAGCCATTAGCTGACAATGCTAAACTCCAAATGAATCATCAGAGAATTTGCCATAAATTCTCAATCCAACGAGAACATATTCCAACATACTCTCAAACTTCCACCAACCACACAAACAAACAATTATTTAATACTGCACCACCACTATCCTCGTAAGAGATATTTACTCTTCATACCAAACCATAAAAAATCCTGATAAATGCGCAAACTAATGAAAACATCGTACCAACATACTTTCAAATTTCCACCATCTATCTAATTCTAAGTCTAACTTTCCCTCAAGAGCCATCAACTTACACTGCTAAACTACAAATTGATCATCGGAGAAGTTGCCACAAATTCTCAAACCAACAAGAACATGTTCCAACATATCATCAAATTTGGCCAAATTCCACCACCTTCATAAGAGAAATATGTGTTTAATACTACGCTCCAACATTTCCTCAAGAGCCATTTACTGACAGTGTCAAATTACAAATGAATCATCGGAGAATTCACCGCAAACTCTCAAACCAACGAGAACATATTCCAACATTCTCTCAAACTGCTACCATCTACATAAAAGGAATATGTGTTTAATACTACGTCCAACATTCCCTCAAGAGCCATTAGCTGACAATGCTAAACTACAAATAAATCATCAGAGAATTTGCCATAAATTCTCAATCCAACGAGAACATATTCCATCATGATCTCAAACTTCCACCAACCACACAAACAAACAACTATTTAATACTGACCATAAAAACCATAAAAAATCCTGATAAATGCGCAAACTAATGAAAACATCGTACCAACATACTTTCAAATTTCCACCATCTGAATGAACAAACATCTATCTAATTCTAAGTGTAACTTTCCCTCAAGAGCCGTTAACTTACACTGCTAAACTACAAATTGATCACCGGAGAAGTTGCCACAAATTCTCAAACCAACAAGAACATGTTCCAACATATTATCAAATTTGGCCAAATTACACTACCTTCGTAAAAGTAATATGTGTTTAATACTACGTTCCAACATTTCCTCAAGAGCCATTTACTGACAGTGCCAAATTACAAATGAATCATCGGAGAATTCACCGCAAACTCTCAAACCAACGAGAACATATTCCAACATTCTCTCAAACTGCTACCATCTACATAAAAGAAATATGTGTTTAATACTACGTCCAACATTCCCTCAAGAGCCATTTACTGACAGTGCCAAATTACAAATGAATCATCGGAGAATTCACCTCAAACTCTCAAAACAACGAAAACATATTCCAACATGCTCTCAAACTTCCACCACAGAAACAAACAACAATTTAATACTGCATCCCAACCATCCTCGTAAAAGGAATTTACTTCCACCACCAAACCATCAAAGAGTCCTTACAAATTCGCAAGCTGACATCATCATTCCCCGATACTCTTTCTGCACCATCTCCAAAAAGAACCAACCACCTAACGCAAAAAAACGTTAGCTCGTTTGTACCGTGTGCAAAAAGCGACACCTACGGTGCCATTTTCAGCATCCGAAAGGAAAGTCCTCTGCACAGATTGGCAAGAGAGGAGCATCGCGACGGCGGCGCAATCATCGCCAACAAATTAACATCGGCCGAATCAATCCCATAGCAATCAGCGGGCAAAAAGTTTCTGCAAGAGGGTAGAGGGTAGAGCGAAACGGTGATCGGGTGCTCGTAACGCTTGGCCATTTTAGGCTATCCTACTCCGAACAGCTCAATCCGCTCCGCGATCATTTTTTCTCGGGATCCGGGGGCCGCGGTGTCTTTTTATCATCGGCAAGTTTTTCATCGACGTTCGCGAAGAAGGAACAAGATAAATGGTCGCGTAAGCTGAATGCCCCTGAGGGTCTGGTTGCCCGGGGCTTTGCAATCAACCGGGGCACAATGCGTTCCTTCTGTAAACCGGAATACGTCACAGTTAATGGTCCGCCTTGAACCCGTTATCCTGAGGACTCCATTTGGGCTGGCCGGAGCCAGAAAAGAAAACGAACGAAAAGAGAAGGGGGAGGTAGAGATGGAAAAGGAAGGAAAAGAAACAAAACGAAACCGTGTCGGGACCGTATCTATGCCGGGGCCTCAAGGTGCAGGAAGATATGCAGTTGCAGGTTGCGGCAAAGGTCGTCGGGAGGCTCCGAGGTGAGGAGTTCCCACACTTCGGAGTTGCCTCGAGCGCTGGAAGCGCATGGGTCAGAGACGCCTGCATGAGCCTCGAGCGCCGATCGTGATCGAAGCAATGTTACACGAGACTGCTGCTCCTGATCCCCCGAGATCTCGCGGCTCTACCCAAATCGGAAATTTGATTGGATTGGATAACCCACATTTCCCCTTTGGGCCTGCTATGTAGGGCACGGTTCGTTAAAAAATGTTTATTGAGGTACTTGTTCAACTTTTGAATATGCATGAGATTGTATACATATGTAAGACGCGATCTTTATATGAATTTATTACTTTTTATTTTTCGCATTGCTTTCGAACGTTCTTAATTGTGGTTATAATGGGAATTCCATAAAATTGTGGCTGAACTTGTTTCTGATTCAAATGAGTTAGGGGCTGAACGTCGTTAGTGTATTTTATGCGTGAAAGTAAGAAAACGATATTATATAACTGTTTCTAAAGGTCTATTAAGGATCTACTATGGAGAATACGGTTCATTAAAAAATGTTTCCTGACTCACTTGGCACAACTTTTGAATATGCATGAGCATACTGTGCAAATGTGGGACACTTTATGTGAATTTATATTTTTCTGATCGTTTTTGAACGTTCTCAATTGTATTTGTAACATAAATTCCATAAAATTGTGACTACAGTTGTTTTTAATCTAAATGAGTTAGGGCATGAACGTTTTTAGTGTATTTTATGGGTCTAAATAAGAAAAAGACGTCATATGAATTTTCATTAAGGTACATGAACCCTCTGTGGTCTTAACAACACCTGCTTAACCCTCTGTCGCCTTAAAACTAATTTTTATATTTATTTATTTAATAATTTTTGGATAGCATCGTACAGTTTAATTGTATTTTAATCAGTAAAGATGTTTGCATGGAGACCTGCAGTATACTTTTAATGTTTTTTTACGATTTAGCCACACAAACTCTTTTGTTACAACTTCAGGAATTAGGTGTAAACTCATGATGTCGTCAATATGTCGACATTCAGCCTCAAAGAGTTCAAAGATGTATGGACCTGATAAAAATAATCTCTACTTCATTATTTAAGACATTTTCATTTCAGTAAAATTGCTTAGGCAAACTTCTTAAGTAAAATTCACAAATACTGCCTTTCTTGGATTTTCTTAAACTCATCTGGACGTTAGAAATATTACGAAATGAAATTACAGTGGATCGTTTTTATTAGTCTTCGTTGAATTGAGGTATTATAGGCAGAGGATGCTTTTAGCTCAGAGTTTAGAGAAAATAAGGAATTGATAAATGAACAAATTCTCCTCGAGGCACGGAGATTTCTGTCTTGTGAGATGTGTGGCGTAGTTATACCCGTAACTTTCAGATTACGGCGATGACAGATGCTCTCTAATAAACTGTGTTTTATTTGCTCTTACCGAGCCTGAGAGAAATGACATTTACTTCAGTTCGCACCTGCCTTCCTAGTCGCTGCGATTTAGTTCCGAGTCTGTGACATTTAGAATTAAGGAGGCACTGATATATCAAGTCCCATAAAGAAGACGTTTCTAAATTAGTGGAGAATACATATAGTTGGTTGAAGCATGTGGTGGTTTAAAATGAACGTAGCCAAAATTCATCGGTCGGTTCCGTCTATGAATAATGCACAAATTGTCACATATTTCAATGAATACCATTTAGACTGAAGTGCAATTTAAAGTGCATCGTGCATTATGCACCATGCCCAAAAATGATTCGCATGTTAAAATAACTGCTATGATTAAACTACTAAAATAATCATTCAATTTTATTAATAAAATTATCGTGCATCGTGCATTACGCACCATGCCTAAAAATGATTCTCATGTTAAAATACCTAAGATTAAAGTACTAAAATAATCATTCAATTTTATTAATAAAATTATCGATCCTCGTTTTACCAAAGCTCAATTTTGTTTAAGCTTAAATGATTTCGTAGTGAACTCTCATACAACCCTTCTTTCAATTTTATATTAATAGAGAATTTACATTTAACATAGACAGTGTCAAATATATACCAAATGGCACAACCCTTAATTTAATACTAACGTAAATTCAATGAAGATCGAACATAGTGATACCTATTACTTGAATGGTACATAGGGGTTGAAAATAGCATGCTTCCTGCGCCGTTCAATTTTCTATCTTCCCCTCAAATTTTTCAAAAATCATATCACATATCTACACGTCCATTACCCTTGCAAATTCTCATTTCCATAAATTATTTCACAAAATATAAAAAAGACAAACTGACATGCAAGCCAATGGCCGCAAAAGTCAAACCATTTTATAATACAAGAATAGAAAAGACAGAGTTTATCATAACAATAATTTTTACAACTTCATCACACCTCGTAGATCCTAATAAAAAAAAATAGATTTTCAAGTTTCTGTAGCAGATATTTGCGCAATGAAATATGTAGGACAATTTAATATAGCATATTTACGCAGATCAGACTACACACAAATTACAAGAAGTCGAACATTCAGCGAATTGAAGACACGTAGAATCATCATCATTATTCAACTATTATAAATAATACACCTCTATGGAAACCAACATATACTAGGTCGTCCAATACATTTCAACACATATACCATAGTACATTCTTCACAGTTTCCATAAGAAGATTGTGTCTTTCATATATCACCAACGTGTTAGTGTTAACCAAAATTTATTTCGCCCAATGAAACATCCCTTATAATAAAACCTAAGGTGCAAACATCATCAATGTCTACTAATGTACACTTTTTCTTACATTTTAAAAATTTCCGAATGTCATAAATGCATACAGATCCAGAATTGTTACAATTTCCTAAACGTCTCGTAGCAATCATCAAACGCAGAGGGCAGAAATGTTTGTAATTTTTATTGCAGAGTCGGAAGCACCTTTTCCCAGAGGAGCCTTGCGGCGGATTGGGTCGTGGAACATAGTTCCCGACAGAAAAAGGTACTTTGCACTGGCGGAAGTCGAGGAAAGGAGACCCAGTGCCTCGTGTAACAGCGTCTGGAAGTGGCTCGGGGCACGGCGCGTGCAGGACGTGATTGTGTCGCGGTTCTTCTCTCTCTCTCTCTCTCGTTCCGTTCACCATAGGGATGCCTTCCTTTTCGTCAGCCACCACTTCTCGCGTTCAACCCCTTCCACGGAGTGCCTTTTCGCCGTTCTTCTCCTTTTTGCTTCTATTTCGCTGCTCCTCGCCGCGATGGAGAGGACGGCTCCCACCGCCTCCGCTTGACTACAGCCGCGGCTCGTGCTGCTTTTGCTGCTCTTGCTGCTCTTGCTGCTCTTGCTGCACCTAGCAGACTCCCATTGACGTAGGCAGCCGGGATCTTGAATATTCAGGCACCCCTGCCTTGCCGTAATCAACGACTACCGGGCTCTGACGAAACCTCGTTTTCATACCGAAAGAACTATCTTCAAACTACATTTTCTTTTTTAGAAATTATTGCTCTCTCTTGTTCGGACTGGTTCTTGTTCTTTGAACATTCATTTTGTCAAATAGAATAGGGAAAGTATCATTTTCAGTATTGTTTCAATTTGTTCTGGATACATAGACAATTTATTTTAAATTCATTGAGGATATAGGAGGATTGATAAGTCTGTATTTTGGAAAGGGAACAATGAAAATTACTATTTTGTAGTTGGTATTATTTCATTTTGTTCTGGATATGTAGACAATTTATTTTTAATTTATTAACTCTTTGCGGACGCGTGCCTGCAGACAGTCGCCCACGTAAAATTGCTACTCCGTGACTAAAAATCACATTTTAAAAAATTATTACTCTCAAAAAACGCCAAACAAATTTTTACCAAACACAACAATTGCTCCATCATTTAATTCTTATGCGTAGCTTTCAGTACACCATTTTATTTCCCAAGAAAAATTGTACATTCAAACCGTTCAAAGGGTTAAAGATATGTGGCGATTGATGAGTCTATATTTTGCAAAGAGGTGACAAATAAGTTCCATTTTACTTCACAAACAAATTAATTTTTGTCTCTTCACATTTCCCAATTGCCAACTAGATGAAATGTAACGAAACACAACAAAAATCGAATTGTTCCGCTATGATTAAAAAATAATCAATTCTTCAGGTTCAATTGAACAGCCACAGGTCGCCATTTTGATACTCATTGTGTTAGTATTCCCTGTTCATCTACAAATAGCCTTCTTCGGGTCTCAGTACCTTTTTCCAGGCGCTCACAATAAAATACAACAAATATCGACCCGTTCTGCTACGATTAAAAAAGGAAAGGTTTCTCCATGTTCAATTCAACATCAGCAAAACATTATTTCGCTCCTGAATGTATTAATATCTCTCGTTCCTTTACAAACAAATTCGTTTGGCCCTCAGCACTTTTTCCAGTCGCCAACAATAAAATACAACAAATATCGACCCGCTCTGATACGATTAAAAAAATAAATGGTTCTTCATGTTCAATTGATCATCAGCAAAACATTATTTCGCTCTTAAATGTATTAACCCTTAGCACTCGAATGGCGACTCTTATGCGCCGCTACAAATTGTTACACCATTATTCAGAATATTGTTTACATGATTAAATTTTTTTATATGTAATAAATTACAAAACATTTAAATATTGTATGAGGTACTATATCAGTTTCGTACGCATACAATGAAAAAAATTATGTAGAATGAAAATGTTCTAGGTTAGAAGAAATGTTTGATTTTTTAGTTGAAATAGCTCCGAGTGCAAAGTTAATATCCTTCGTCCCTTTACAAAGACATTCGTTTGGCCCTCAGCACTTTTTCCAGTCGCCAACAATAGAATACAACAAATATCGACCCGTTCTGATACGATTAAAAAAGGAAAGGATTCTCCATGTTCAATTGAACATCAGCAAAACATTATTTCGCTCCTGAATATATTAATATCCCTCGTCCCTTTACAAACAAATTCGTTTGGCCCTCAGCACTTTCTCCAGTCGCCAACAATAAAATGCAACAAATATCGACCCGTTCTGATACGATTAAAAAAGGAAAGGATTCTCCATGTTCAATTGAACATCAGCAAAACATTATTTCGCTCCTGAATGTAGTAATATCCCTCGTCCCTTTACAAAGAAATTCGTTTGGTCCTCAGCACTTTCTCCAGTCGCCAACAATAAAATGCAACAAATATCGACCCGTTCTGATACGATTAAAAAAGGAAAGGATTCTCCATGTTCAATTGAACATCAGCAAAACATTATTTCGCTCCTGAATATATTAATATCCCTCGTCCCTTTACAAACAAATTCGTTTGGCCCTCAGCACTTTCTCCAGTCGCCAACAATAAAATGCAACAAATATCGACCCGTACTGATACGATTAAAAAAGGAAAGGATTCTCCATGTTCAATTGAACATCAGCAAAACATTATTTCGCTCCTGAATATATTAATATCCCTCGTCCTTTTACAAAGAAATTTGTTTTGCCCACAGCAGTTTTTCCAGTCGCCAACAATAAAATGCAACAAATATCGACCCGTTCTGCTACGTTTAAAAAAGGAAAGAGTTCTCCATGTTTAATTGAACATCAGCAAAACATTATTTCGCTCTTGAATGTATTAATATCCCTCGTCCCTTTACAAACAAATTCGTTTGGCCCTCAGCACTTTTTCCAGTCACCAACAATTATATACAACAGAAACGCGACAAAAATCGACTTGTTTCGTTAGAACTAAAAGAAGCGTAGGTTCTCCAGGTTCAAGAGAACAGCGTCGAGCCGTCATCCGTCGGAACCTTGGTTCCCATTCCCCGTTTTCCTATTGGCCACGGCGCGTTTCAGCCGCTCGCGACAGCACACTGCCGCGCCGCATTCCAGCCACGCGCCTTGCCTAGGAGCACTGGCGTAACTATCGACCATAACGAGGCGATTTGTCAAGAGGTTTCCATGTACCGCGATAAGAAGACGCGTCCGTCGACCACGATGACGATTACCGGGGCAATCGGATGTGAAACGCCACCAGGCATTCGGGGGGCCAATGGATTTCTACCTCCAGGTTATTTCTCGGTGGAATTGCTGTTGCTTGCGGCTTCCACGCTCGCAGATTGGAAACGGTACTTGCGAGATTT
Source organism: Sphecodes monilicornis (assembly GCA_913789915.3). Lineage (NCBI taxonomy): Eukaryota > Metazoa > Arthropoda > Insecta > Hymenoptera > Halictidae > Sphecodes > Sphecodes monilicornis. The sequence continues at coordinate 11,702,121 of OU565297.1, read as the reverse complement.
TCTGCGTGTTTCGTGAGCTCCTCGCCAACAAACGGACAATGCATCTCCTTGTCCGAGGAGGACTTCCTGTGGCCGAGAGAAAAAGGAACTGGGCCGGCGAAAACAAGAACGGGGGCAAGAACGCATCGCGAAGGAGAAAACGTTTTTTAAAAGCCACTTTGACGGAAACGTGTGTGGTTTCATGGTCGCTGCACTACTGCGCAAAATCGTTTTCTGTTTTCACTCGCGATGCCTTCGTTTATTTGCTGGCTTGTTTCGTATTACGCGAGCAAGCTGAAAATGGCCGTGCTTTTACTGAACTGTTTTGTCTATATTCTTTGGAGTTACGTTTTAGTGTTTGAAATCATTATTGTTCAACCCTTATTCTCCAGGAAAATTGAAATTTGACCTCACTGTTTGTAATAAAATCTTGAAGCTGAAACAATCTTTCCAGTGTGACTCGAACAAGCTTGTTTATGAGAGATTGAGGAATACTAATGCAATACGGAGCGAAATGACTTGTTGTTGTTCAATTTAAAAAGAAATAAAATATCTAAGTATATTGTATTAACGATAGCAGTCTTATGGATGTTGTATTGGTACTTTCAGAAATTACGGAATGAATGTATTGTTCGTTACAGTATATATTCGTTAACACATTCGACAATTTAATCGGTAGAAGACTGCCAATGTATTGTATAGACTATATCTTATTGTTGCTAAATTTACGGAACACAAAAACTGACACGCATGTACTGCTTCATAAAAATGACAAGATTTATCTTAATATTTCTCTATTTTTATCATAATTAGAGTGCAGAGATCTTCATGTAGAATAAAAATGTTTTGAATAGATTTTGGGAATCAGGAGTTACATCAAAATTTGCTTCGTCCTTTAACACTAAAACTACCGAGCTCTAAATCACATTAATATACATTGCTTTATAATAACAACTAGATTACATTTATTCATATTTCGTGAAATTTTCATGTTAATATGTGCTTCAATAGAAGAAGAAATCAGTAACAAGTCATTCTGACCCGCCCGGTAGTTCTAGTGTTAATAGCTTTTTTACATTGAAAACAACATAACAATATTCTCAGATTTTTCTAATCTTCTACTGTTTTATGTTTCACTCGGCCAATCTCTTCATAAATGCATAAATATCCGCAGTCCAATTATAATACATGGTTTCATTGAAACGTCCATTGAATTATTTCCTACAAAATGAGTCTCTATAATTCCACCAATTTTAAACTAAAAAATGAGAGACCTGTGCTGATAGGTTCACTGTTGACCACTGTATAAGCATCCTCCAAGACAAGTTTCAACTCCGATCGCCAACATCCGTTACATCCTGAT